>CM042168.1:37043336-37263336 GCA_023376005.1 Doryteuthis pealeii | reverse complement strand
TGATAGACCCCAAGGGTCCATGAACTCCAGTTTCAGAATCACGGGTGTAGGCAGTTTAGAATGCATGTACAAGTTATGTTCAAAATGTATCAAGACTAAAGCTGGACAATGAATAAAAGTATTTTTGTCCCATGATAGTTGGGTTATTTCTAGATTTGTATTTATTATACTAAACATGACATTCATTATGGGCCAGAGCTAGTATAATGTGAGATATGTTCAAAAAGTATTGAGACTGAAGCTGTATTTATCAAAACAGAAAATGAACAATGAATGGAACACACACACACACACACACACACACATATATATATATATATATCTTATTATAATGGAGATTGTGTGATTTTCTGTCTGTAACCGAAACTATATTCCTACTCAAGTCACAATTCTCTTAGTTATTCACATTCTCCATGATATTATTTTTTTTATCTAAACCTCAATTATTAATAAAATTGTTTCACATTATTAATACTGTTAACTATGTCTACATAATGCCAACATGCAATTATATTTATATATACAACAAAATAGCGGTTCACAGTGTGAACGGGAAGGCTAATTTGCATATTAATATTAAAAAATCGAATTTAATAAATATGTGCTTAGTATTATTGATTTCTAACTGTTTGGTTTTATTTTAATGAATATAAGCAAAAATCTCTTCAATGAATCTTAAATGAAATCCATTAACAAGATAAAATAACTCTCATTTTATTCTTTACTTCCTCTTATAACTAAATACTTAAATTAGAAAAATAACAATGAAAGACGAGAGTGATGGAAGAGTAAGTTTCAGTTGTTCCATTTTTATTATATTCCCTCTGTTTCAAATCTTTTATTATACTCCCTCTGTTTCAAATCTTATCTGTATTCTTATTTAGTTTCATTAGCCTTTCTAATTTAATACAATATTTTATTACATTAAAACTTAAATACTTGCACCCGGAGGGTGCATATATTTGCTATAATATAATAAAGGGAATAACTTACCGGTAAAAAATATTGAGTAAATCCCAATATTTGGTTGATACAAGTATTAATCAAATAAGTCAGTGTTATAACAAGTATAAAGTGCTCAATACATTAGTAGAGGCAGATTTAGTATTACAGTGTGTACAGAAATAACCTACTCGTGTTTCACCATAAGGATCTTCAGGGTTAATTCCACTGAATTAATCAAGATATTGATTAATTACAGTTAATATTGCAATTATGACCGTTGAAAACAGTTTCACAGTTAATGTATATCATTATATATAATAGTTATATATACTTTAGTTGTAGTTGAGTACTTAATATGTAGTTGGTACAGAATATAAAGTAGAAAGGCTTATATGTTAAGAATGCTATCATGTACCATGCAAGACGAGGCTGTTGCGAGTTCAAAGCCTCTGTTCATGGTCAGTAATGCAACAGAACCATTGTTACTTTTGCTGAGAAAGAAAGAGATGGAGGAAGAGAGACTTAGTTTTGAGTTTTGGTGCATCATTTTTATTTATTGCTGACCACGCCACCTAGTGTCTATTAGTAGACATGGTAGGTAATTATCTAAAGGCTTGCCTAGGTTCCCAAATCATCTTGCACTGGAGAAAGAGAACTAAGAAGTTTTGACTTTTGGCATGTCCTTTTTTATATCACATTGACCATGCCACCTTGTGGCTATTGGCAGGTCTGGGGGTAATGACCCTCGTAATTGTAAGACATTTAATATTAGAAGCTGTAGAATAAGAATATTGACAATAATTCTAATAGCTAACATTAATCCGATTGAGAACTTTGCTTATTTTAAAATTGAAAAGTGAAAAAGAAAAATTAGGATTCTATTCATTAATTAATTTTGTTTATTTTCTTTTAACAAATTGTATGTTTTTAAATGAATTAATAAACATCCAGACTTTTGATTATGGTATATCAATTAGTTAAGGAGCTTTTAAATCAATTCGATGGGATTTAAAAAAAGAAAAAATGAAAAAGTCTTGTTATACGGATTACGTTTTTGTTTTTTTTAAAGATTTTTAATTTTCAAGTTTATATTGAATTTTTATGATAGCTTTTAAGAATAAATCACTTGGCTCTCATTAATTTCAAATGTCTTATTAATTTTCAAATGATCTGCATTGATACTATAAAAGTGAAGATGAACGATAAATATTGCTGATTTTTGTTTAGTTATAAGGAATGCATTGCAATTCTCTTTTAAGATAATCAATAGTTTTTTTTATTTATTCTAATTCTTTAGCTGAAGTCTTTAGAATATTGGATTGCTTTGTTGGAGGTTAATGATTTATTTAAGCAAAATAAAAATTTAAAAAAAAACAAAACAATTCCTGAAAAGGATAAAAAAAATAATCAGATTTATTTAATCAAAATTTTCCTCCTTCTTTTCTTTCCATTAATTCCATAACGCACCAGAAATAATATCAGAATCTCCAATTTAGAAAATCAGACATAGTTATTTGCACTTTTCTATTACCTTATCTCAACAATATCTATATTTTTCAGCTGTAAAATCAGTACCAGCTAGCTGAAAACCTGCTCTACAGGCAACATTTTAAGCTTCATAGATGTTTGGTTTGATTTCCTTGTTTTAGTGGCATATCAACCATCTTGGGTTATTTAATGCCAGTTCTATCATTGTAGAAAAACAGAAGTGGTACCATTTATCCCATAGTTGGGGGATGAGGGGTTTCATACATTTCCTAATTGTGTTAGTCCAAAAGTGAACATAGTAGTGCACCTCGTGTTCAAACTTGTTTACTACATATAAGAAAAATCAAACCAAGCCAAACAAATATTATCATTTCTCGGGTCAGTTGACCTGGCAGTAATAGCAATGAAGCAGTGACTTTATACTTCCCAGATTTCTAGAGCTGGAGCCGCATCAACATCAGATGCAGTCTAGTGTTATACACTAAAAACCCTCTTTTTTGTTTGTTTAATGGCATATCAAGCTTCGTGGGTTATCTAATAGCAAAGCCATCATTGTAGAAAAACAGTAGTGGTACTATTTAACCCACAGCTAGAGTTATGAGAGAGTTCATGAGGGTATTAGTCCAAAAGGGAATGTAATAACGTGACTTGAGTTTGAATTTGCTTTCTACGACATCATAGTCGAGCACGTTAGCCAATGCACCACGGGGACTCACGCACTTTTTTGGCGTGGGGTGGTTCTCTTACCATTCTGCAGGGGATATACTCAGCATATTCCAAGGCATGCTGACAGGGCGTAGGTTAATTTGAGTTGCAGTATGAGGTAGTGGAATAAGAAAAAAAATTGCAAATCATGTGACTGGCTGAGACGGCATTTTTCAAGGATATGCAAAAAGAAAAAAGAATTCATGTCTTCTTTTTGGAAGCTTATTAGGAAACACTGAAGAAATCGGTTGGTTTCTTTCTGTCTTTGCTGATGTTCCTCCCATATTTCAATGGTTTTTGAGGATATTTTTAAAGTGTTTTTATTTTATATATTTTTTCATTTGTTGCTAGGCACTTAGTATAAAATACATGCCCAAGGCTGAAATGTTGGCAGCCTTGAAAAGGGTTTATTAAGCAGGGACTTGCACATCTCCAAATTTCTATTTACGTATATATAATCTCATTAATCAATACAGAATACAAGGCCATTTTTATTTCTACCAATATTGGACGAATACTTGTTGACAGCATAAATATATTATGTAAATTGCAGAAAAGAATAGAAAATATTGAAGCCATGAACATAAAAACAATATTATCTACATTAAATATAACTAGCAAATATATGCACTCTTCGGGTTCAAGTATTTAAGTTTTTATGTAATAAAATATTATATTAAATTAGAAATGCTAAAAAAATTTGCAACTGAGGTGCGTATAATCGAAAAATAGAACAACTGGAACTTACTCTTCCATCACTTCCGTATTTCATTGCTAAATTTTCTTAATTTAACTATTTAGTTAAAATAGGAATTAAAGAATAACATTACACTTATTTCTTCTTGTTAATGGATTTCTTTTAAAATTTATCCCAGAGATGTTGCTCATATTCATTAAGATAAAACCAAACAATTAGAAATCAGTAATACTAAACACATATTTATCAAAATCAAATTTTCAATATTAATATGCAAATTAGCATTCCCGTTCACACTGTAACCCGCTATTTTGTTATATATATAAATAAAATTGCATGTTATTAGTATGTAGATATGGTCCATTATATTAATAATTGAATTTTAAATAAATATAAAATCATGGAGAATGTGACGTAAATAACCAAGGAAATTATGACTTGAGTAGTAATATAGTTTTGGTTACAGACAGACAAACACGCAATCTCCATTATAATAAGACAGGATTAGGAGGAGTATACAATTACATATATTTATTGAACAATTAAGAATTATGCAGATTTAAATTTGAATTAATATTGAAAACTGTTTACGTCTTTTAATCACTTAATTTGAATACATTCTACTGGATGATCTCTGTTGTAAGGTGCTGGGACGAAAACATTTTGGCAGATGTTTATTCTTTACTTGTCCTAGAAAGATGATTTAGAAGTACATCAGTATTGATCAAAAATAAATAAGTAATAATTATTGTGCAGCCATTGTACGTGAAACCTGGGCAGAATCTGATATTGCTGAATATCAAATTGATTCTAAACATTGTGAAATCTAAAATAACTTCAATCATTGCTTAATTTTTTCTCATAACGGATATATATTTATGAAAAGGGAGTGACTTAACGGATACATATATATATATATATATATATAGTCATCCACAGACAGGTGTTTCGACTTATCAAGTCTCTTCAGTGTGGTTAGACATTTGTAAGCTACCTACAGCCGGGATTGAAATCCGATCGGTTCAGTGTTAGTCCGTCACCGTAACCATCAGGCTGTCATCACCTGCAGAATGCGAGGGAGATTTTAACTGTTTTGGTACACATCGCTTTGTATGTAAAGGCCACCATAGAGTGCTCCATCCCTTATATAGGAGAGCATTGCGTTTACGGTTTTAGTTGGCGGTCATCAGCGAAAATCCCCCACCAGAGTGCTCAACCCTAGGTGGATGGGGAGCATATATATATATATATATATATATATATATATATATATAAAAGAAGGTGACTTAACGGAGATAAATATCCGTCAAGTCACCCTATTCATATATATATATACATGTATATATATATATATACATTCCTTTAGAAATTCCATAGCTTAATATCCTTGTGAATATACCAACACTGAATTGTTTGATACGTGATTACCTAAGGGCATGTCAACCCGATGGGGCTTTTCTATGCCTAGAGGAGGCATAGAAAACCCTCATTGGGTTGACATGCCCTTAAAAAAATCAATCGATCATTTATAATTGATAGTCTGAACAAATTGTAGTATATGTACACTATAAATTATTTCACATTTCAGAATAAAACAACCATTCAAGAAATCCATAACACATGTAATTATTTATTGAATTTGGTTTTATTAAAACCACTATAAAAGATTTCAGGATTGTTTGATACGTGATTTCTTAACTTCTAGGCATAAGATAACCATCGACGGATTGACATGCCCTTAGATATAAATTAATAATTTATAATTCATAATCTGTTAGTATATTCACACAATGACCTATCTCAGGATTTCAGACAACACTAAGAAGGTTTGAGAGCATATCAGTCGTAACGTCTTTATAGAAGCACTAAGGGCTGCGTATGGTACTCTAAAATTAGTGGAATCGTGAATCTGCCTCATTTCAGAATGTCAGATGTTTATTCTTCTGTCCTTTTTTAATGTTAAGTGCCTAAAGCAAATTAATTTAACGACCCTCGTCACGTCGTCCGTCCATTTTGAATCGAGTCAAACTACTTTTATTTCATAATGGCACGGCCATAAATAGCCCACTTGCAAGAGAAATGCCAGACTTTGCATGTCTCTCTTTCCGTCTCTTGAGTTTGAAGCCAGGTTATTAATAAAAGCTTTAGTGCTCAGTTCATGTCTTAGTTGGTCTTGTACTAAAGAATTGGTAGGAAAGGTCATTGTTTTCTGTGTAATGTCACGATAGCTCTCGTCACGCTTTTCTCACGACATTGCCGTTTTACTCAGTGAATGTTGCCCGAGACAGACCTCGGGGAATTTAGGCCTCTTGAAAACTTTCAAACACATGAATGGAATGGGCAGTGGCTTTCAGACACATGAATGGAATTGTTTGTTGCCAAGTGAGAACCCCCTCTCCCCACATTACAGGACTGACAAATAGCAAACACGCGCAGCTACCAAAACATAATTATCTAATATAATGTTTGATTAATGGCATGTCAATCCGTCTAGGGTCATTTTATACCTAGATGTTAGGAAATCGTGTACACAGATGAAAGGAAGTAGAGATCATGTTTAAAATTCTCTCTCTCTATATATATATATATATGCTCAGAAGATAGATCCCTAAAATGAAAAGAAAGTTTTTTTTTTCTTTAGCTGGTTTATGAAAAAATCATAAAATCGCACACAAATGGAAAGAAGTAGTGATCATGCTTAAATATATATATATATATATATATATATCGCTATCAATGGTCTGCGAATATTATATTTACATTTTGTGTTGTTTCTTTGTTGTTGTTGTTTTTTCACACGTAATATATATTATTATTATTATTATTATTATCATCATCTCTAGTAGTAGTTTACTCTTAATTCTTCTTTCTATTTCTGTCAAATACAAATAACTTGTACACAGTTTTATTGTTTCCCGTTTAATGCTAATAATTATCTAGTTTCAAGTAATAATTTATTTTTAATAATAGTCACTTGTTTGCACACAGTTGTACGGTTTCAAGTAACTAATAGAGCTTCATGTAACTATTCTTAATGCATATAATTTACTGATTTATATGGAATAATTTATTTCTATCTAATAAAAATAATTTGCACACATTTGTATGGTTTAAAGTAATTTTATCTTCATCATGTCGCGCAATTATCAAGGATATCCATGACAATCTCGCACCAACTTTCCCTATCATTCATGTCCCAGGGAGGTCCTCTGCACAGCATCCATTATCCTCGGAGAGTTGATCAATGTAAGTTTTGTGGTCGATTTCACATTAACATGCCCATGTGTTGGCTTCCACAGTAGAACGTCGCTTATGAGTTCATCCTTGCCCCTCCAGCAGTGTACAGCGTGCCTTGTCCGTCTCACTCGGATAGTTTGTGAGATAGAGAGCAGGTGTCCGTACAGCTACTTCCTTGTGGGGTGCTGTTTCCGCGACTTGTTCAGGACAGCACGCAGCATTCTTGTGCAGCTCCCATCTAGCTTATTCTCAAGGCGCCTCGTTATGGTCCAAGTGGTGCAGCCATACAGCAGCACTGCTACAACCACAGCTTGGAAGAATTGTCGCTTTAACTTGTCAGTGAGATCGGATTTCCATATGACTGATAATATGTTTATAGCCGACCATGCCTTTCCTATTCGTGTATTAACATCGCTTTCTGTGGATGAGATATTACTACCTATGTGAATTGTTCTACTGGCTTTAGCGGTTTACCGTTTAGTGTGGAGATGTCTCCTTTCTTTTTGAAACACATACAATTATATGGTTTCACGTAATTATTTCTGTGTAATGATAATTTCAAGATTGCGACATCAGAGCAAGCGAGTTCAAACTCCAGTAACCCTATTATATTCACTTTCGGGGAAAGTTATGAACCCCCTAATTCTCAAGCTATGGGTTAAATAGTACCACTACTGTTCTTCTA
This sequence comes from Doryteuthis pealeii, assembly GCA_023376005.1. Classification (NCBI taxonomy): domain Eukaryota; kingdom Metazoa; phylum Mollusca; class Cephalopoda; order Myopsida; family Loliginidae; genus Doryteuthis; species Doryteuthis pealeii. The sequence continues at coordinate 37,255,579 of CM042168.1, read as the reverse complement.
CAAGGCTGCCTTTGGCCTTAAATAACCCACAAAGGTTGATATGAATATGGTTTCAAATAACTAAAAATAATAATCAACTGCACGTGTTCACCTGTTGTCTATTTGAACCTTGCAACGTGTTTGGTCCAGCTTCTGCTTTCAGTTCTCCGTGTTCACGTCTTTCACTCGGAATTTCTTCGTTTCGGATATGCTAAGGCAGCGATATTTCCAGTAAGGATCTTTCCATAGTCCTTTGTGTTGCGACAAGTCTCTGTTCTTTCTTCTTTGTTCTAACCCCCATTTTGCTTGTATATAATATCACAGACAGGACCTCCCTGGGACAATGATGCTATTGAAGATATTAGCATGTAGGATACTGTCCATCTTTCTCCTGTTTTTATCGCAGTAAATTCCTTCCATTCTGATTTTATTTCTCCACGAAATTTCCGCATCTATGTCTCGACACTTATTCACCATCCGTCCTAAGTATACGTACTCTTTCACCTCCTCGATTTTATTGCTTCCTACGAATATACAACCTCGTGGTAGATTTTCAGAACGCATGGAATTTCGAATTTCTTGTGTATATAACGTACCCATTAACTTTAGGCTTAAAAATCCAGGATAAATCATGTTTATTATTCAAGAATAATTAGGGTATTATAATCATGGAGCACCTGGTGAAAATCGATCTCATAACTCAGTTAGAACTGTGGGATTTCCGTAGCATAGTGGCTAACATGCTGGACTGCGATGTCGGAGTTAGCGAGTTTAAACTCAAGTCGCGCTATTCCGCTCATTTTTGGACTTATACTCTTAAGAAAGGTATGCCCCCCTCATCCCCTAGCTATGAATTAAGTAGTACCACCACTGTTCTTTCACTGGGATGGCTTTGGTATTAAATAACCGATGAAGGTTGATATGCCATTAAATAAATAAACCAAACCAACTAATTGTAATTGGTCTGCAAGACTTCACCACCATGAGGTGTTGATAGTTTCGGAGAAAAAATTAATATTCAATGTATTTTTCTTTCTTTTTGCTCGTGGGGTGGGGTAATCTTTGTATGTCCCGATCATTATTAGGATTCATGTATGTGCAGAGGTACTTACATGCACACGGTCACGGGGTTGTGTAGAGGAGGAGTCCTTGTGTTGTAGTGGTTAACGTGCTGGACTGAGACACCGTAGAAAGTTTCAGTACAACCGTCGTATTTAAATGATTTTCTTTGAGTATATATATATATATATATATACCAAGCGTGTTGGTAAATCCTCGCGGTGAGAAAAACCCAGCAAATAGTTTGATTGTAAAAATATACTACCAAACATCAACCGGGGAAAAAAAAATTTTGGAAAAAAGAAAAGGCCAAGATAGTCGTACCAACAAAAAGTAATCTATTGGTACAGTATTTGGCCAAAAGAAAAAAACAATTTATATGTATATATATGTATATAAGATATATATATATATATTCATATAACCGCTAGGAGAATAAGCTAATAAGTAAAAAGTGCTCAATACTTAAGTAGAGCAAATAATAAAGATAAATCTAATGAGCCAGACGAACCTACTATTAGTTTCGCTTAATGCTCTTCAGGGCTAAGATCTGACGAGCATTAAGCGAAACTAATTGTAGGTTCGTCTGACTCATTAGATTTATCTTTATATATATATATATATATATATATAATCTTTACATTTTCTAATATGAAAGCTCTTGAAATGCAATATGAATTACTCTCTTTCGATATCAACTCTGATAAATTAATTGAAAATATTTTAAAGGAGAGTACTGTATGCGCTGTATGCGCTGTATATCATTATACAATAATGACTTTTCGTGAAACCTTTTTATACATGATTAAATTTTATGTGTTGCAGTAAATAAGAAGAAAGCCTGGATAAGTAGAAGCATTGAGTACATTGGCTTTCATTATTTCCTTAAAGGCTGAGTGATGATTTTCGTATCAGCTTAGTCGAAATAGTTGTAGTGGTAACAGTCACTAGTGAAGGACTAACTTGGGGAAGCTCTTTAGAAAGGGAAAAAATTCTGTTTACCTTAAAAGAAAGTTACTAATTGACTCATCAAATTTACTGTTGAGTACCAAAACAGATAAGACTTTTTCCTGTACAGTGCACAGATCATTGCAAAGAAAATAAATTTTGTAGAAGGTTAGGAGACTTCTTCCCCAGGGCTGATTTTTTTTTTTTTACGTAAACCTGTGTTGTTAGGTGGAGGCTGGGTTAGGACCCAGGATGATGGAGTGAAAGCAAAACTTTGAAAAGAAAAGACGAATAATTTCCTTGAAACCCAGCGGATATGCAATGTATTTTTCTTTTTTTTTTTTCTCGTGGGGTAAAGATAATCTTTGTATGCCTCGATCATTATTAGAATTTATTTATGTACAGATGTACTTACATGCAGACGGTCATGGGCTTCTGTAGATGAGGAGGAGTCCTTGTAGTGGTTAACCGGCTGAACTGAGATATCGTAGTAAGTTCAAACTCCAAGTTCGACAAAAGGTTCATTTTCGGACTAATGTCTCTGAGAAAAGTATAGACCCCTCATCACCCACCTAAGGCCAAATTTTCTCTTATGGAATTTTCTTTTTATTAACCTCATGAATTCTTATAAAAGTTTTATAGTATTGACTGCTCATTTCCCGAGGCTGCAATACGCACATCGAATCCAGTGAGTATTGAGAATTAGCTCATCTAGATATCATGTCTTTATAACATAACGTTGCTTATATTGGTAAGCGCGTGGTGTAATGGTTAAAGTCATGGGAAATGGACTCGTCGCTCCGAGTTCAAATCCTGGACGTGGTAATTGCATTTCACTTAGCGCTAATACCCTTGGGAAAGGCATGAATCCTACTCTCCCTCCAGCTATGGGCAAATAGTAGGGCAGACTGGGCTCTTTAACCTTGGTTAGACAACCGGTCTAGGAGAAGGAAAACTCTGAATTCAAACCTGTTAAACCCCGCTTAAGAAATTGACCTTGTGTCGCATCCTGCTCGTGCGGAGGGGTTGGTAAATATATATATTGGTAACTCTGGAGTTCAAATAACTGCATTAACATAAACATTGGTAAATTACAGCAATAGTTTCCACTTGTTTTTTTCGAGCTGCAATTCCTCTTGATTCCCAGGCCACATTCCCAGAACCCCATTTCACATACAACATTCTCACAACTCTTTCTCTTTGATTTACTGCAAATTTAAAACTATAACTACTAAATACATTTGCATATCAACCTAAAGACAGACTTACAAACAGTAGATCTGGGCTATATGGCCGCACTGCACCCTTCTGCCCGGCTCTGCTTGCAAGGGTTAGGGAACCTTTCACATTTAAAGGCCACAATGAAATTTGTTATAAAATTGATAAGACAGCACTCAATAAATATTTAGTATTTTAGAAATACTAAAGTATTCATTTCTAAGAGTTATTTATACATTTAATGCTTATTGAAAATTATGTTGTAATAAAAGTTCTATTTCTACCAGATTTCTGTATAGACAATATTTTCTAAATAAAAACATGTATTTTCAGTATATTTTATGTCATTATGCTTGAATTTCCTACTGCGTATATAGTTTTATTGGTATGCATGATGCAAAGAAAGAGATTTAGTGGAGGATCAATATTAGCGTCAGCATATCCGTGATATACTAACACTAAACACAACAGAATGAAAGTTAAAATAAACGCATTTGTACACACACGAAATTTAACTTCTTTTACATATAATGTACATTTCTATGATATTAAGAAGAAAGAATACACAAATGTAATCCTAATGGCTAGAACTATATACATATTGTTCCATGAACAAGTAGTATGTGGAAGGGGTACAAACATTAAAAAAGGCTTCTTGCTCATGGAGGCAGATATTTTTACTCATTTTTTTCATTGCATTTATATGCAATGAAAAAAAGGTAACAAAGAGATCACGTTCATATGGAACCGTTTTCACAAAAAGATTCTTTTATAGTAAAACTTCTCAAATGTTGTTTATTATATTGTTGCTCACAAATCAAGTACGTGATTGTAGTAAAGAAACAGGCCGATGCAAAAAGAAGCTCAGAATTGGTGCTGTATACATCCTTGAAATTAATACCATTTCTATCAAGAGTTATATCCACTTTATTTGAACAGGCGACTTGCTTAACATAACATGGAGCTAACAAAATCTGTGTGGCAGTTGTTGTACTAATTTACATTGGAATGATACTGAGGGACAGTTTAGCTCAATCAGTAGAGTGTCCGACTAGAAGCCATAAGGTTCTGGGTTTGATACCGGCCTTCGCCAACTCAGCGTTTGCGTAGCACAGGGATCTGTGTGGTAAAGTAAAGAGCTGATGGTAGGTGTGGCACTCCACCTCAGACGCCAAAAAAATCTCCATGTCTAACGCTAGTGAAAAGGGGATAGACTCCCTCGCTGTCTAGCTGATACCGACTTTAGACCTCCCCGATGACTTTACTTTTATGGGTTTAAGGCAAGATAGCCAAATAACACAAAGATTTTCTCAGTCAAGGTGAAGCCCTCCGGATTTCAGTGTGAAAGAGAATTCGAATTTGAGGATTGGCTTATATTGACATCTTAAGTTATCATTGTGTTATGTTTTTACATACAGATAAAACTGAATGATGTTGGAAAATTAACAAGATTTTATTTAACACAGGGTAGAGAATGCTTCTACCCTAAAAGTGACTTAACTAGTTCAACCGTGCTCTGCACATGCGTCCACTCACAACCAAACCCAATCCAAAAGTAACATAGCGGAAACCCCACTTCCCATCCGTCCCCTATTGATCAAAGGGGAGCAACTCTATTTTTGTCATGTCTTCCTAAGACATTGCCACAATTATGTGGACACTTTGTTTCTGTAGTTTTATTTGCCAATGTTTCAAGGATATAGTGAAGCATTGCCCAGCGAGTTAGAGTGGCTTGTGTGAGGTATAAAACATAAATAACTTTCTTTTCTCAAAACACATCCCTCCCAGAATTAGGTGTACTTGGCACATGCAGGCGATTAGTGTCACTTCTGTGGATCGAACTCTTGACCTCCAGTTTACAAATAAAAGTCTGAAGTCTGCCATTTAGTTGTTGGATGAATTTGCACAGGAGTGGTGCTGGTAGAGTGTTGGCCAATGGTCATCATGTGTGTCTGGCAGGAGAAGCATTAAACATGGAGATTTCTGTCAATTGAGAGAAACTTTTCCTGACATGTGAATGTAAGTAACAGCTAAGGAAAAAGACAGCAAGAAAGAAAGAAGAAAAGAAGGGTATATAGAGAGAAAGCAGAGTCAAAGAAAGAAGGGACATTTGGGTAATATTCGCAGAGTTCTGTCCCGGCCACCTGCCTCAAAAACCGCTAGCCGGTGGCTGCTGAAAAAAAACCAGCTACGATTGAAGTTCGTAGCCGAAGCAGTGTCACCGAAAAAAAAAACCCGACCAACTTAGGGCGTTTTTCCCGAAACACCAAGCCTAACCCTCCCTAAATGAAATTAAGTTTTATTAAAAAATTTGTGGGTTTTGTTTTTTCTGGGTCATCTAGTATACAGGGTGACCCAGAAAAAACAGAGCCCAGATTATTTATTTCCCCATTAAACCTAGTTTTTTTCAAGTGACATCACTTCGATTAAGGACTTTAATCGTAGCTGGTGTTTTTTTTTCAGCACCCACCGACTAGCGTTTTTTGAGGCAGGCGGCCGAGGGTCATCCTGTATACAGGGCGACCCAGAAGAAACAGAGCCCAAATTATTTATTTCCTCATTAAACTAACCCTAAACCTAGTTTTTTTTTTCAAGTGACATCACTTCGACTAAGGACTTCATTCGTAGCTGGTGTTTTTTTCAGCAGCCACCGCCTAGCGTTTTTTGAGGCCGGAACGAAACTCTGCGAATATACCCAACATTTGTGCTGGATTTGTTAACTGCATCATGCTTTACCCCCCACCCCCCGATAGATTACAGAGGGAAAATAACGCAATCAAAAGAAAGAAAATATGAAGAAAAAAAAAAAACAACATCTAACAGAATAGACAAAGTTCAGAATATTATCAAAAGAAATCATGACATCTGAAGTATCTTTATCTTGACACAGCTTACTGAATAATTATTACCACACCTTGTAATCATCTTTATAATGGGGATTAAGGACGGATTAGTTTCTTAAGTAGTTTAATCTTAAGAGCCATATGAATATTTTTAATTTCCCTTCATTAATTTTCTTGGATTTTTTAATTCAATTCTTTTTTTTTTTTTTTACACAATTTTTTTTGGCTAAATGTGTTTTGACTATAACTAAGTATTTTTTTACGTATTTATTTTGATAAACCAAAGATCAAAATGATTATAAATAAAGGAGTCGCGTCTGTGTTGACATGTAACTCGGAAAAGAGATTGTCATTCTGCTATATATATATATATATATATATGGTCTTTCAATAATTAAGGGGAATCATCTTATTTTTTCCTCATAAATGTAAACTCTGCTTTGTTTGGAATGGGTTTATCACAAAAATGTTTGATTTGAGACTATTCAATGTGGTGGCAAGTTAAACAGTATGCTGCAAGGCTTGAACAGAGGTCTGTCAGCAAATCATTAATCTTAAGAGCCATATGAATATTTTTAATTTCCCTTCATTAATTTTCTTGGATTTATTAATTCAATTTCTTTTTTTTTCTTTTTACACAATTTTTTTGGCTAAATGTGTTTTGACTATAACAAGTATTTTTTTACGTATTTATCAAAATGATTATAAATAAAGGAGTCGCGTCTGTGTTGACATGTAACTCGGAAAAGAGATGTCATTGAGCATTAAAATGACGCATACACATTAATATGTTTACAATATGAATAAGTACAAAATCTAGTTTTTGATTTTTACTGATTAAATGATATAATCTAATAATTAAAAATCAATCGATTCGTAGAACTCTTCAAAGTTTTTTATAAGTACAAACAAGCTTGCTTTTAGAAAAATGAAATTGTCTCAAACCACTCACGTGTTTAGGGTTACATTTTAAAAATAACATTCTGAATCTAATTCCTAAAAATAAATAAAGATGCAAATTACTTGCTTCTTTTATCGTTAAAAATAATTTCTTTCACTCTTTTTCCACTTTTTCTCTAACTCCCTGGTGTTCCTAAGATCCTTTTATTCTGGTCATGGACCAAGTACTTCTGCTAGTGTGTATATTATATATATATATATATATATATATATATATATATATATATAGGGTCTTTCAATAATTAAGGGGAATCATCTTATTTTTTCCTCCTAAATGTAAACTTTGGAATGAGTTTATCACAAAATGTTTGTTTTGAGACTATTCAAGGTGGTGGCAAGTTAAGCAGTATGCTGCAGGCTTGAACAGAGGTTTGTCAGCAAATCATTGGTGGCTGAGAAGTGCAAAGCATGTGAAATTTATAGGAGAATGGTTGATGTGTATGAAAAATGATGTTCTAGTAAAAAAAATGATGTTCTAGTAAAAAAAAAATTACAAATGGGTTTGGGACTACGAACTTTAGTTGAAAATTTGAGACATGAGACCGGTAAGGGTGGAATTCCCCCATCCTCTAGTTATGTATTAAGTAATACAAGTACTGTACCCAAGGTTGATATACCATCAAAACAAAGAAACCAAGCCAAACCTTGACCAGTTGGTCTTATAATCCAATAAAAAGATCAATGATATATATATATATATATATATATATGAGAAAGAGAGATAGAGAAACAGATATTTCATTAAAGCTATCTGAATTTGTATGCATCTGACAATCTATTCATATCTATTAATATCTGTTTTTTATTTCATATATATCTATTTACACCCACTACCATCCAACAGTGTCATGAAAGGTCATTTAATGTCTGTATATCTACAAGATAGATAGGTCTGAAAAGATTGAGTATGATAGTGTCTAAGCTTTGCTGAGGAGACAAGTAATATATATACACAGATACATACAAATGTGTGTGTGTGCTTACAGATATTTATATTAACATACATATGTTCTTGTGTTTGTGTATCCTTGCAGCCCACCATTTTCTACCTTGTATTCAGACACACATACAGACATATATATATATATATATATATATATGTGTGTGTGCATGAATACAAGGAAGTCATATATATATATATATATATATATATATATATATATTATATATATGTACACATGCGCACGCACACACACACACACACACACACACGTGTGTTTGTGTGCGTATGCTAACAGGCAGCCATTTTCTATCTTTGATTTCCTCATTGTATTCACTTATCATTCACAATCAATTGATCATATTTTCTTATAAAAAAAACCCGCAACTATGTGATGTAAATAAATAAAACATTGTTGTCTGACAAAAAAAAAGCAAAACAACTTCCTACCTCCACTCAAAAAAAATCTTGGTGTATATACAAGAGATTTGCCGACAAAAGACTTCAGATTTGATTGTCTCATCACTATGCCAAGCAACGTCCGTCTTCTAAAGGCACCCACCCCCCACAAAAAAATATAGGCCTCTATTCTTCAATTGAAAAATGCTTAGTCAGTGATTCAATAAGCCAAAATCAACCAGTTTTCTTATCGTATCATTAGTCGGCGTATCTTTTTATTCATCTTCTTAACTTTTAGACAAAACATTTTAAGTCGTTAATTTTCATTCGTACTTTCTTTTATCTTTTTTTTTTTTTTTAATTTTTTTTTTTAGTTATTTTATTGTATCTTATTTTTGTTTTATTCTAACTCCCTTTGATTATCCACCTACAGTGATGAAACATCATGTGCTAAGAGTACAACAATTGTTCACTCAAAAGTGTCTCATTCTCAACTGAGCATGTGTTTACTTGACAACTCCACGACAAGCAGATGCAATACAAGGTCAATTTTTAAGTGGAGTACAGCTGGTGTATCTGTGTGTGTATATCTTAATATAATGGAGATTGTTTGTGTGTCTGTCTGTAACTGAAACTATATTACTTCTCAAGTCACAATTCCCTTTGTTATTTACATCACATTCTCCATGATTTTATTTTTTAGTTAAACCTCGATTATTAATAAAATTGTTTTACATTATTAATTCTGATGGCCATACTGATACACTAATAACATGCAATTTTATTTATACTAGCAAATATATGCACCCTCCGGGTGCAAGTATTTAAGTTTTAATGTAATGAAATATTGTATTAAATTAGAAAGTCTAATAAGAAGGCAGATAAAAAGATATGTAACAGAGTGGGGGTACAATAGAAATGAAACTTACTCTTCCATCACTCCCGTCTTTCATTGCTGAATTTTACTTATTTAACTATTTAGTTAAATTAGGAAGTAAAGAATAAAATGACAGTTATTTTTTCTTTTTAATGGATTTAATTTAAGATTCATTGAAGAGATTTTTGCTTATATTCATTAAAATAAAACCAAACAATTAGAAATTAATAATACTAAGCACATATTTAATAAAATCACATTTTTAATATCAATATGCAAATTACCCTTCCCATTCACACTGTAAACCGCTATTTTTTGTATATATAAATACAATAGTATGTTATTAGTATGTAGATATGGACAACACTAATAAAAAGGTGAAGCAATTTTATTAATAATTGAGGTTTAAATATAAATAAAATCATGGACAATGTGATGTAAATTAACAAAGGGAATTGTAACTTGAGTAGTAATAGTTTCGGTTACAGACAGAAAAACACACAATCTCCATTATAATAAGATATACAACGAAATAGCAGTTTACAGTGTTAACAGGAAGTTTAATTTGCATATTGATATTTAAGATTTGATTTTAATAAATATGTGCTTAGTATTATTGATTTCTAATTGTTTGATAAATCTTAAAATAAATCCATTAACAGAAAGAAATAATTGTAATTTTATTCTTTACTTCCGATTTTAACTAAATAATTAAATTATGAAAATTTAGCAATGAAAGATGGGAGTGGGGGAAGAGTAAATTTGTCATTCTATTTTTTTTTATTATACCCTCTTCTATTACAAATTTTTTATCTGCATTTATTTTGTTAGCCTTTCTAATAATAATATAATATTTTATTACATTAAAACTTAAATATTTGCACCCAGAGGGTGCATATATTTGCTAGTATATATTAGAAAACTTCTCAGATTATAAATCTTTGAGTGCTGTGAAATTTCTTGATATTAGATGTGAATACCTTATAACTGTGAGTAAATTATTTGTTTTGTTTTGTTCGGAATATTTGATATCATTTAACTGTGAATTATTTGTATGATGAGTAGTTATAATTGTTTTCTTATGATTATTATTAGTAAGTTAAAACCATATAACTGTATGCTAACAATTATCATTAAATAGAAATAATTACTAGAATTATTATTAGAAAAACATCCAATAATCATTAGTATTAGATAGAAATACTTGAAACTATGCAACTGTGTGTGCAAATTATTTGTATTAGATAGGAATACTTGATATTATATAACTGGCAAAAAACTCTTTAGAAACAACTTCAATACATGTAAATATAAAGGAATAATTAATGCAATTCTCTAACCTCTATGCATAAAATAACCCATGACAAGTTGACATGCTATTACAATCAAACAATCAATCAAAGACATAATTGTTTACAAATTTTCATTAAATAGGAATAATGGCTTCCCCCCCAAAAAAGTAAAACCTGTTGTATTATTTAACCGACAAGCATTGACATGCCATAAAACCAACCAAATTTTATACCACTGTAGGTGCCCACTAATATTATTGAAGGTAGAATACCTCCTCAGACTAAGTTCTTTGTGTTTTTGGAGATTTGCCAGTTACAATTTGCTGGTGTGTACTTGCTATTTTTTCTTATTTCTTTTTTATTATGAAATTAAAAAAAAGTCTTGGTTGAGAATGCAAGGACATTCTTAGGGATACAATTCCTATAATTCCTTTGCCAAATGGACCAAGTTTCCATTCCTTACATATCCTTTTGGCAAATCCAAAGACCTTATCTCTGTGGAACAAAATTCTTTTAGACCATTTTTGGCTTTGAGCCTGTCTTAGGGTAAATATCCAAAAGTGAGAATTAAAAGAAAGAAGATTTCTTCTTGGCTCCATCGAAGAATTTGGCGCCATTTTAGCTAGTCTGCCAAATTCATTAGAGAAAGCATCAATATTTTCCTGGCAGGACTTCTTTAGTTTGGTTTATTTGTTCGATGGCATATCAACTCTTCATGGGTTATTTAATGTTGAAAATATGATTAATTATTTAATATTTGATTGTAATCAATTTACAATTTATATTATTTAGATCATACACAAAATTTTGGCCGATGTGACCTCTAACCTTTTTCAGGTGTCTCGTGTCAAACTCAGGAACTTTCTTTTTGGAATCAAGATTCCACACAGAACTACAAACTGATTCCAACATGAAGTTTGCTGAGTTTGACAATAAATACCTGAAGAGGGTCTGAACACATTGGTTGAAACATTGTGCATATAATAAAACGAGGACTACAATCTGAAAAATCTAGATAATAAAAATTATCAAGTGATATCTCGAAAATATAAACATATATTTTCACTGTTTTTTGGTTTTTTTTAGTTGCACTTTTTTTTATTTGTCTATGAAAATCATTTATTTGAACCCTGTATCAAGTCTTCCTATCTAATACAAATAATTTGCACATGTTTATATAATTTTAGTTCACTATTCTAATTCAATAATCATTTGTTCCCAATCTTATTTATAATTTCAAGTATTCTTATTTAATACTAATACTTTCCAAAAAAATAGGATTCTAATTGGTAGAACTACTACAGTTTGGAACAGATCTGGGAGTAATGGCAACACCCCCCACACCAGAGCTCCAGAAATAGAGCCTCCTTACCAGATGCAGTTTACCAGGATAGCACTTTAGTGGGGATGGAGTTGGTCTTACCACTCTGCAAAGGATACAGTTAGCATATTCTAAGCCTGGTTGTCAGGGTAGTTTAGACTTAAGAGAAAGGTAGTTTAGACTTAGAGAAAAAGATAAAAACATTTATAGATAAATATCAAAATCAGATTAATTTTTTTATTCTAGTAATATTATTAAGATCATTGTTATACAAATAATTTTAAGATTTTTCTTATGTTCGTAATATTATTGAGATGATTTTTTTATATTAGAAATATCGTTAGTGTCTTTTGATACTAGTAATATAATTAAGATTGTTTTTAAATTAATAATATTGGTAAAATCTTTTTATACTCATAATATTATGATCTTTTTTTAAATTTATTTCTTAGGTGAAAGTTTGTCAGTTATTATTATTATCATTTCTCCCTCGACTTGGGCCATGATTCTTTGGCAACAATAAACAATGTTTGATTGAAACAAAATTCAACTATTTTCTCTTGTAAGACTTCACAACTTTGATTCCAGCAAGGAAGGCGGTTTTTAATTTACTTGTGATTGTGTTTATATAAGCGACTACAGTTTTAGGGTTTATTACTTTTCTCAGATATAAAATAATACTAACTCAGTTTCTACAATGAGAGAAATTAATGAAAATATTCTCACTGTTGCAAAAACAACAACATTTTTAATTTACTTGTAACTATGTATGTATATATTGGTTGTAGGGCCAAGGGTTTTGGTGTCCATAACTTTCCTCAGATATATAATAATACTAATAATATATTTAAGATAAGATACAGTTTCTACAATTAGGGAGACTAATGAAAATATTCTCAGTGTTGCAAAAAAACAACTTTTATAAATTTACTTTTGACTGAGTTTATATCTGATTAAGGTCCTCAAGTTTTAGGGTCCATGGCTTTCCTCAAATATGAAATAATACTAATGTGATGTTTAGGATAGAACTCAGTTTCTACAATTATATAAACTAATAAAAATATTCTCAGTGTTGCAAAAACAACAAAAATTTTAATATACTTGTGGCTGTGTTTATATCTGATGAAGAGCCTCAAGTTTTAGGTTTCATGACTTATATGAAATAGTACTAACAACATATTTAAGATAAAATCAGTTTCTACAATCATGGAAATAAATGAAAATATTCTTAGTGTTGCAAAAACAACAAAAATTCAAACAGTTTTAATGCTTAGGCCACGCTTGACGTTGCGAGATGTCAGCAAAACGAAGCAGAAATTGGAAAAGTATTTTGAACTTCAAATTGATGATTTCCATTATATTTGATGTTTTTTTTTCTTTCTTTTTCTAAAGGCTTTAATGGATTTGTATTAAATATTCCTTTTATATGACATGCACTTAATTTTCAAGATGTTAAAAATCCAAAGCCCTTCTCAAGTGGGAAGCACTTGTCTCCTATTAAGGAAACTGGAGGAGCATTTATAAAAGTATGCAAAATCATAGAAAACTGTTTTAATAGGCTTAGGTAAGTTTGGCATAAGGCCATGAGTATGAAGCACAAGTTGAACATGAAACGTATAAAATTAGTAATAGTCCACTAGATATTATTTATACTAGCAAATAAAAAAACTCGTTCCGGGCGGTGTAAAAATTTATTTTTGAAAGATATTGCCTGAGTGAAGTGGAGTTAAAAATTCAATGTCAGAGAGTTTGTATCATAAGTAAGTAAAATCATCAAATTTATTAAAAGGTTAAGAAAAAAAGACAATTTGAAATAAAACTTAGTTCAGTCACCCTCAAATAAAATGTTGTCTGCATCTATTAATTATTAATCAAATAATTATTTTGAATATTTTGCCCAAAATCATAAGTATTTATTTTTGTAAAATTATAATTGAGTTCTTGTTACTGAAAAAAGGGCAAGAGTAAAAACTAAAATCTAAAATTGATTACAAATTTTGCAAATAATTTTTCCATTTAAGTAATACAATTTTTTAATTAATTTCATAGTTTATATTGTTTATTTCTTTTATATAGTTTATTTATTACAATGGAAAGGATTCCAGCATTGAATTTTAAGGAACAGATTTTATTTATTTTATTAACATTAATTGTTCTTATTCTATGTATGGAAGATTTTGGTAATTGTGACATAAGCAGTGACATAGTTTTTGTTATAGACAAATATAGACCAAATATAATAGATATACTATATATTTACTAATATATGTATTTATATATTTTATTTACCAACCTCTCAGCATGAGTAGGATGTGACTTATGGTTAATTTATTTAGTGGAGTTTAACAGGTTTGAATTCAGTTTTCCTTCTAGACTAATTACTTAAGAGAGGTTAAAGAGCCCATCTTGCCCTACTATTTACCCATAGCTGGAGGGAGAATTGTTGGATACATATCTTTCTTAAGGATATTAGTGCTATGGTTTGGTTTCTTTGTTTAATGGCCTATCAATCTTCATGGGTTATTTAATATCAAAGCTGTTCTTGTAGAACAAATATATAACCCACAAGGCTATTAGTTTGAAAATAATCATGAGAGCACGACTAGAGTTTGAACTCACTTACTATGATCTTAGAGTCCAGCACTTTAGATATTACGCAATGGGAACTTCCTTGATTAATCTTATGTGAAATACAAACAGCTTTGTACAGGATTTGAACTTAGGTCTCCATGTCCATTTCCTTTGACAACCATTACATACATGCCTCCTAATTATTATTTATAACATTTATAATAGTCTGATAAATATTGCTTGAAAGTGTGCATATATATATATATATATATATATATATATAATATACAATATTGTTGGTAAACCCTTGCGGTAAGAAAAAACCCGGCAAATAGTTTGATTGTAAAAATATACTACCAAACATCACCTGGAAAAAAAAAAATTGAAAAAAAAAAAAAAGACCAAGATAGTCATAACCAAAAATAATCAGTTGATACTATAATACTTGGCCAAAAGAAAACAATTTATATGTGTGTATATATATATATATATATATATATATATATATATATATATATATATATATATATATAGTCGGGTCATCGGCAACTAAACCAGTAACCCCACAGATTTTATCTGATAAGGAGGGTGGCTAGACATCCTGCAGGGCGAAAAACAAGACCTGTTCAAAGGGCGGAGGAAGCTATTAGCTCAACGGCCATCTAGAACCTTTTTTTTTTTTTTTTTTTTTTTGGGGAGTGTTGGACCCCTTATTCCTTGTTACGTTATCCATCTAGGAGAAGGACAACTCTGATTTAACACCTGCAATTGACATGATTGCCAGTTATCTTGCTTAGGCTTGTCACTGGACAACAATCATGAAAATTTAGAGAGTGGTATTCGTGTTGTACAAGCATTTTCCACTATAATATCATGATGTACAAATGTTCCCTTCTTTCTTTCTTTCATCTATCTGCCATATATATATATATATATATATATGAAAATATATATTCATACAAAAACCACTAGGACATACTAAAGCTAATAAATAAAGAGTGCTCAATACCTAAGTAGAATCAGATCTTAGCCCTGAAGAGCACTAAGCGAAACTTTTAGAAGGTATATATGACTCATTAGGTTTATCTTTATATATATATATATATATATAATCAAGTCATTCTAATAGCACAGATTCCCATGACTCTCTCTTGCCATCTGTCCCTATCAAACATCCATCCTGGCAAGTCCTCAAGGCATTCAGTATCCGCACAGAGCTGATGTTAGTCTTTGTTGGTCAGCCCACTTTGGTGTGTCCATGTGTAGGTGCCTACAATAGAACATCTGATATGAGTTTGTCCTTACTTCTCCATCAGTATCCAACATGTCTGGTTTCTGTGATAGCAGTACAGCTGCTTTTTTGTGGGATGCTACTTTATAAAAAAAAAAATCACTTAAAAATTTCCAAAAACATTGGGAATTCAAAATTGCAGGTCTGGATACAACCCAGAATGTTTTAATTTGCTCACAGAGTTTGATTGAATCCAAATAGGATGATATGTTGGGTTATGTTATTAAACCAAATCCCATTGATGAGAAACTGACAATTATCAAGCACTGTTGACTTTGACTTCACTACTCTAATCTATATGACACATCTTGTATGTATGTTTATATATATATATATACAAGGTGCGTCATAAAAGTATAAAGATTGAAGGTGTATTTACGAAGATAGAAATGAACAATGAATGGAATGTTAATTTTTTTCAGAATACAAGATGTGCCATAAAAGTGCCGAGTTTGAAGCTGTATTTACCAAGATAGAAATGAGCAATAAATAGAACGTTAATTTTTTCAGAATACAAGGTGTGTCAAAAAGTACAAAAAAATCTTGATACTTTTTTTATATACCTTGTGTATATATATATATATTAAATATGTCAGTTTAATTAAGGGCTCTGGGTGGCGTCGTTAGTTATGTTATGACTAATTCATTGGGGGATTTCGGGTCTTTCAACATAATACCTTCCTCACCAGCTAGAGCCCACCGCTCTCCAGTGCACCACTCATCTGTCTCAACATTTACAGCTAAACTGGCTTATACTGAGTTTTGCCTACATAAACTTTGGTTTCCATGCACTGGATTTATGTCCTCACTATCCTAACTTATAAATTTAAAAAATATCTATTCTTGATAGACTATGTTTTTAACTACTGCATGCACCACAAAGGTAAAACTGTGTACCATATTCTACTCAATATAGATATTTTTTAAAGTGAATCTGGTTCATAGATGGAGCCCTAACAGGTTCTACTATTCCAGGTTAGTGGACCTGGGAGTAATGGTAATGAAGAGGTACTCCACACACCATAAAGTGGTGATGTCCTACTGCTTAAAACTCCAGCTTGCATAACTAACAATTGTCTCATTTTGCTTGTTTTTTCAGGTTGTGTATGTTGGCCGAGAGACCATTTGTACTGTGGATGGCCTACATTTTAATAGTATCTATAATGCCCGGGTAAAGGCGCATAACCATGCTGGAGAGAGTACTTTCAGTGAATTAGTCAGCCTACAGACTGCAGAAGGTAAGTAAATTATTAGTTATTTTTTGTTTAACAAAATAATACCTAGACTAACAGGGTGAGGTATGGTGAATGCGAATTACATCAAGGAGAAGGATAATGCCAATATAATGCTTTGATGAAAATTGTTTTAAAATATTAAAGAATAAAATTAAATTTTCATTAAAATATTTTCTTAGATTTTTAGAATTCTAAATCTCTAAAAAATTATTCAAATTTCTTTAATTTTGATTTTTTTTAATTTAAAAAATTTAAAAAAAAAAAAATCAAAATTAAAGAAATTAAAAAATATTTTTAAATAGATTTTCTTTAATTTTATATTTTTTAAATTTGTAAAACAAATCTTAAAAAAAAAATTTTTTTTTTAAATTTTGTTAAGATTTTTTTTAACTTTTTTACTTTTAAATAATTTTTGTAATTTTTTAAAATATTTCAAAGTTTTTACTATTTTTTCAAAATTTAAAATTTCTATTAGAATTGTAAAAAATTTTAAAACATTTTTAAAAGTTAAAAAAATTATTTAAAAGTAAAAAAAAAATGAATATTAAAAAAAAAAAATTATTAGCTATATAAGCTAAATCTGGAACTTCATTTTCTGTGGCTTGTGACACTAATATGGTAACAACTAAGCTATACCAATGCCATTTATTAAGTAAACATTTACTAGATTTAATTTGGTGCAATGCAATAATAACACTATGCTATAAAATTTGAACTTTTTTCTTCTTTTTGGACAGAAAGGGTTATTTCTCAATTGTTTATACCTAAAGTAAATAGAATAAAACTTGTCTCTTCAAACTTTGCTGTTGATATTAAAGAGTATATAACAAAAACATGATCAGAGACTACATTTATGGGCTGATATATAAATATGATTTACATTACAGTTGCAAATCCTGAAAAACATTTTAGTTAATTTTTGTGTGACTTAAGTGTAAATACATATAAAGTTTAATTCATTTGTGTATTCAGATCTTATGTAAATAAAAATGTGCAAATTCAATTAAAAAAAAAAGAAACAGTATATGAATATAGTAAAAAAGAAAAAAAATGTTTAGCTGTATAAAATCCAACAAAGGATAAACTTCACTTTTGCTGGCTTTTAATACTAACCTGATAACAACTGTGCTATGGCAATGCTCTTTACTAAGTAAACATTGACTAGACTTAATTTGGCTTAAAGCAATAACACTATATAACAAAATTTTAAAACTTTCTTTTTTCTGAATAGAATTGGTTATTTGTCAATTGCTTCTGCCTAAAGTAAATCATAAATACTTATTTTTTTTTTTCTCTGAATTTTTCAGATGAGGTTTGAGAATTAATATTATTCAGACTATTTTCCTCATCTTTATTGTTATCTGTACAACATTTTGGACAATGTGCCCCCCCGGCCTTCTTTAGGTATTTCTTATCAGACTCGGGAACCTTCTCAAGAAATAATTGAAGAAGGTCGGAGGGCACATCAGCTAAAACATTGTACAGATAATAAAGATGAGGACAATAGTCCAAATAATACTACTTATTTTTCTGTCTGGATTTTTCAGATGAGGCTTGATGTGAATAATTTTGATTTTTCAGTCTGTTGTCCTCGTGTTTGTTATGGTATATAAAAACAACATTCTGGTGACTATATACTTCGGCCTTCTTAAGGTGTTCCCTGTCTATCCAAGCATAGCAACGACCTAACTGGGGAACTTATTTTGAATTGTTCAACTATTGATCAAACAGTAAAACTATTCAAAATGATTTCCCAGGTTGGGTCATTACGATAGATATTGATAGACAGGGAACACCTGGAGAAGGCCGGAGGATACAACAGCGAAAACATTGTGTTTTTACATACCACAGGATAAGGCCAACAGTTCAAAAAATCAAAATAATACCTATTTTTCTCTTCAAACATTGTTTTTAAGATCAAAGAGCATATAACAAAAACATGATGGGAGACCATATTTAGGGGCTGATACATAAACATGGATATAGAAATTAAAAAATGCAATCTTCATCTTACCTATGGTTTGTCTGGGAATCAAATTTATGTCAATATAAACAGATTATGGATCATATGGGAATATGATCTCTTTCATAACACAAAGTAAGAATCCTTCCAAGCTGTAGCTGTGTCAGTGCTATTCTATGGCTGCACCACTTGGACTCTAATGAAATGTTTAGACACAAAGCTAGATGCAAACCACACAAGGATGCTGCGTGCTGTTTTGAACAAAACTTTAAAGCAGCACCGCACAAAAAGCAGCTGTACAGTCACTTATCTCATCACAAAAATCATCCAAGTAAGACAAAAAGTCATGCTGGAGAAGCAAGGATGAACTCATAAGTGATGTTCTTCCAGGGACTCACCAGTGTAGACTGTCCAGCAAAAATGTACATTTAGCAGCACTGTGGAGATTCTGGGTACTGTACAGAAGACCTGCCAGTTGTGATGATTGATAGAATCAGGTTGTGTGAGAGAGTCATGGGAATCCATGCTGTCAGCATGATCTGATGAATGAACATGAATACTGTTACAAATCTAAAAAAAAAAAAGCCTGCCTCATTTCTATGTATTTAGTTTCTTTTGATATAACTTTAGTATAAGTCAAAGTAAAGTCATCGGGGCAGCCTAAAGTTGGTATCAGCCAGACAGCAAGGGAGTCTATCTCCTTTTCACTAATGCTAGACCAAGGAGATTGTTTTGGCATCTGAGACGGAGTGCCACACCTACCATCAGCTCCTTACTTTACTGCACAGTTCCCTGTGAAAGTTATGCACCTAGTCAGCTATCGAACCAGGAACCTAGTGGTTCCTAGTTGGGTGCTCTACCAACTGAGCTAAACCAACCCCTAAATTTGGATTGCTAAGTTGTTTTTATTCAGAACTTAAGCAAATTTGCTCATTTTTACATAGAAAGTTGAGACGAATACAATGGATACCCATTGTCAATGAATGAATCAATCAAGTCATGCCAAAATCACTAATATATATATATATAATCCTGATAGCTTATAAACTATCACGTTAAAGTTTAAATATGTTCCTTTCCACACTATAAATGTATGTAAATTTTGATTCATATGTCGTTTTATTTAGAACTTATGTAAATAAAAATGTGCAAATATGTCAGTTTTTTCAGAAAAATGAATTTCTAAATTTCATTATCCAGGGCAGAAAAGCAAAGTTTGGAAGGGGATAATAGCCATTCTTTATACTTTTACAACATAATCCTTTAAAGAATAACATATACTATCCAGGAACCACATTTGTGTTAGTGTTATCCAGGGTAGAAAAGTAAAGTTTGACGAGAATAATGGCCATTTTCTATACGTTTACAACATAAGAAATTAAGAAATAGCAAATACTATCCAGGAACAACATTTTTATTGCATAGTGTAATGGAGTATGTATAAGATGTGATGAGAAATTACATGTATATAAGTTCAATAAAATCTACACACTATTTTTGTTTGAGAGAGAGAAAAAATACTTTTTTATCCTCATTTTCGATAAGAAAAGCTAAATAAGAATATAATAATGGTATAAATCAAAGATATATTTAAAAAATGAATTAAAAATATGATTAAAGAACTTAACAAATTAATAAAGGATCAAAGATAAAAAAGCAAATAAAAGAAAAACATAGACTCAAGAAGAAGAATAAAAATGATTTTTATTAATCTATATATAGATAAGTGATTTATTTTTCACTTTTTAAATTCTGGGCAAGACCAGGTAACTCTGCTAGTATATATATATATATATATATATATATACACTAGTATAGTGCCTACAAAAATTACTAGATTATTGGTGTAGAGACTATTACTTCTGCTGAATATAAGAGCATTGTATCTGTGTGTTCTTCTGTCAAGGCGAGAGCCAACAAGCTTTGTTTATCCTAGACAGAAGTGTTGGAAAGTAATATCTTTTTAGGTAAAGATCACAGTTACTACTCTCTGATCCTCAACGAAAGTGCCAATGTATATACATGAATGAGAACTATTGGAAGATGTGACATATAAAATGGTGATACAGAGAATAAACCTGTGAAAAGTGTTTAGTTCCAGTTAATTCCCAAATCATTGGTATCAACTCCCAAGCCAATGAAGATTATATAATCCAGTTTAGCATTAAATCCAGAAAGGGTGAAGTTCTACATAGGTAAATCCAGATGCCCTTCTCCGTGCAAGAGACTTTGCATTAAATAGCCTACATAAGTTAGGGTTTTTTTATTGTAAGATTCATTTTTCCCAGAATGCAACGTTGATGGTTATTTATTTCAAACAAGAAATTGTTCATGATTTATACCCAAAATAATCTATCACTATTTCAATATAAATTGTGCTCATGAAGCTTTAAGTAATGGACTTCTAGTGTTAATAATCATAATATTTTTTAGGTTTTTGTGGTATACTAAGACCCGGAAGCACCGGTTATAACATTGTTGTATGAAACGGAAGTACTGTTTCAGCCATCTTGTATTATTTTAAATAAAAGGCGGAAGTGGGTTCTTCTCGCAGTTAACGTCAACTGGGCTACACGTCTTATTATTCGCTAAGCGCGTTATAACAATTGGCAGACGAGGATTTGTTTCACTGAAGAAAATGCCATTACTCGGACATTTAGAAGAATTCTGTACGGAATCAGGAAATATTTCAACCTATTTGGACCGAGTAGAACAGTTTTTTATCGCAAACGATATTGGACATGAGAACCAAGTAAAATGCAAAGCCATATTACTGAGTACAATTGGAGAAAGGACCTACAGAGTCTTGGAGGATTTATGTACCCTCAAAAACCAAGCGAGAAGTCTCTGGGGGAAATTACCCAGTTGTTGTTGGAACATTTTAAGCCTAAAAGACTAATAGTGGCTGAAAGTTTTCGTTTCCATAATGCAAAACAAGAGGAGGGTGAGTCAATTTCAAAATTTCTTGTTCGCCTTAAACATTTGGCTTCTACATGCGAATTTGGGTCATTTTTAAAAAGAGCATTGCGTGACAAATTTGTGTGTGGATTAAGGGACGATAAAATTCAAGAAAAAATTATTGTCCCAAGATATGTCGTTAGAAGAAGCTGTTAAAATGGCCACAGCTATAGAATTAGCAATGAGTGACGTTGCACATATAAAGAAAAAAGAGACGGATAAAGTAAATAAAATATGTTCCGAGTCTAACACAACTGAATTACAAAAGAAAGAAAAAAGTTGTCTTGGTTTGGGTGGGAAATGGCATGAGAAAAGATTTTTTTGTCCCGCATGGGGGAAAATTTGTTTTAAATGTAACAAAAAACATCACTTTTCAAAATTTTGTAAAAATGAACAAAGGAAAAAGGTGTCGAATTACATACAAGAGACAGACGACATACCCTTATTTTTTACGAGATCGAATAGCCGTGAACCATATATGTGTAATATTTATTTAAATGGTATTCAATGTCAAATGGAAATTGACACCGGTTGTTCGTCTACTCTGATAAGTAAACAGCAGTTTGACTTACTGCCGAACGCGAGACTTATAAAACGGCAACATTACAGAGGTTGCGGACCTATTCGGGTGAGGTCATTGTACCTAAAGGGGTTGCTAACCTGAGTGTAAAATACCAGGGAAAAACACATTATTTAAGACTGTTAGTTGTACCAGGTTCTGGACCAAGTCTTCTTGGAAGAGACTGGCTGCAAAAATTGCCAATTAATATCTATCCTACCTGCAACAAAATGGAATGGACTGATTTTAATCAAGAATTTGCAGAACTTTTTTAAACCAGGCTTGGGTACATTAAATATTGAAAAAGCTAAATTGTATGTTAAAGAAAATAGCAAACCTCGTTTTATGAAAGCTAGACCCGTACCCTTAACAATTAGAGAAAAAGTTGAAACTGAACTTCAACGAATGGTTGCTACCTCTGTTATCAAGCCAGTCCGTTTTGCAGAATGGGCTTCCCCTATTGTCCCCGTTTTAAAGAGAAATGGTCAAGTTCGGATTTGTGGGGATTTTAAACAGACCGTTAATCCTGTTTTGCAAATCGACAAATATCCCATTCCAAATATAGACGACCTGTATTCCAAAGTCTCGGGTGGACAGTATTTTACGAGACTGGATTTGAGTGACGCGTATTTACAGGTTCCTTTGGATGAAGAGTCACAAAAACTAACTACTATAAACACACATAAAGGTCTTTTTATGTATACTCGTTTGTGTTTTGGTATTGCTTCATCACCAGGAGTTTTCCAAAGGATCATAGATCAACTTATTCAAGGAGTACCAAAGACAGTTGCTTATCTAGATGACATCCTAATCTCGGGACAAACTATGGAAGAGCATAATAGGAACCTGCGGGCAGTATTAAAGAGATTACGAGATGCCGGTCTCCGACTTAAAGGGGATAAATGTGAATTTAAAAAGTCGTCAATTTCATACCTGGGCCATAGGATTGATTCTGAAGGAATCCACCCAACGCAAGATAAAGTCAATGCAATTCATAAAGCACCCACCCCAAAGAATGTGTCTGAACTGCGTAGTTTTTTAGCTTTTGTTAATTACTATCGGCGGTACTTAAATAATATCAGCACAGTTTTAGCTCCTTTGTACAAATTACTACAAAAGGGAGTTCCCTGGAAATGGGGACCAGACGAAGCCTTTGCTTTCAAGCAATCAAAGGAGTTGCTAATGTCAACTAGTGTTTTGGTTCATTACAATGCTGAACTTAAACTTATCATGACGGTGGATGCATCTCCAGTGGGTGTGGGGGCAGTGTTATCGCATATAATGAAAGACGGGAGTGAAAAACCGATTTATTTTGCCTCCAGAACATTATCAAAGGCAGAACGAAATTATGCCCAGATAGAACGTGAAGGACTGGCAGTCATTTTTGGAGTTTCTAAATTCCATAAATATATCTATGGTCGAGAATTTACCATCATCACTGATCATAAACCACTGCTTGGGCTTTTTAAAGAGGACCGTGCAATATCACCAACAGGAAGTGCTAGAGTTCAACGTTGGGCCTTGATTCTAGCAAGTTATCATTATCAACTAGAATACAAGCCAGGTTCAAAAATTTCTAATGCAGATGGACTGAGTCGGCTACCTATAGAGGACCATTTTACGCCATTACCTTGTCCGGAGGAAGTAGTACTCTCCATGTCAGCTTTAGACTTAACCCCAGTCACGTCAAAAACTGTTGCTTTTTACACATCAAGAGACCCCGTGTTATCACAAGTGCGTAGATGGATCTTGCATGGATGGCCGGAAAAGGATCTCTTGACTTTCAACCATATACAACCAGGAAGGATGAGTTGTCGGAACAACTGGGTTGTATTTTATGGGGATCACGGGTGATTATCCCAGCAAAGTGTCGAGAGGCGTTACTGAAAGAATTGCATGAGAGTCATCCAGGAATTTCACGGATGAAGTCTCTTGCTCGTAGTCACATTTGGTGGCCTAAAATGGATGCAGATATTGAATTATGTGTGAGGAGTTGTGCCATGTGCCAAGATAGTGCAAATATGCCTCAGGCTAGTGCATTGCATCCCTGGGAATGGCCAGGAAGGCCTTGGTTCAGAGTGCACATGGATTATGCGGGCCCTATCCAGGGTAAGTGGATTCTAGTGATTGTCGACGCCCACAGTAAATATATAGATGCACATGTTGTGTCATCACCATCTTCTTCAGAAACAGAAAGGATGTTGAGACGCACGTTTGCCACACATGGGAGTCCACATGTGATTGTATCTGACAACGCTAGCAGTTTTACTAGTAAGGAATTTTCCAGGTTCTGTACCTAAATGGCATTAAGCATGTTAGATGTGCGCCATACCACCCCTCCTCAAATGGACTGGCTGAGCGTGCAGTTCAAACCATTAAGAGTGGTCTTAAAAAAGTTACTGGAGATTTGGAAACACGATTGTTGCGTGTATTAGCCCGATACCGGTTATTCCCGCAATCAACAACAGGTCAATCACCAGCAATGCTACTAATGGGCCGTCAGCCTCGATCGCGTCTGGACCTTGTGTATCCAGATTTATCTACCCAAGTCACCACGAAAATAGACGATACTAAAAGAACAACGGATAGATATCGTAGTGAAAGGATGTTCCATATTGGAGATAGTGTTAGTGTGGTGAATTTTCAAGGGAGGCCAAAATGGCTGTTCGGAGTTTTAGAGGAGCAGCTTGGTCCACTGACTTTTAGAGTGCGATTGGAGGATGGTCGATTATGGAAAAGGCATGTGGATCATATTCGCGCGAATATTCCAACAGAACCTGTTGTGAGAGGTCCCGAAGAATCAAGGCAGCCTCAGGGGAGTCAGGAACAAACAGTTACAGGGCACTCAACAGCTTGTGCACAGCTTCCTGCACCCTACGGAGATAGCAGTTTTTCAACAACCGGTGACAGATTGGAAGATGAACACCCCAGAACTCGCATGAGAACACGGTTTCAGAAACGCAAAGAGGAGGAAAGAAGGAACAATGCTGAGAATAAACCCGAAAGACAGCGCACCAACATTAAACCAGATACAAAAGGGAAACGACCCAGTACTAGCCCCTTAACTGGGGAAATTGCTGTTCAGGAGTCTCCAGAGGCTACAGATGATGATGATGTGACTATGTCTGAGAGTCGGACAATGCCTCCTATAAGTAATGGGAGTTCCGGGGAGGGACCTATGGATGTTTCAAGCTAAGTGGGGAGGGATGTGGTATACTAAGACCCGGAAGCACCGGTTATAACATTGTTGTATGAAACGGAAGTACTGTTTCAGCCATCTTGTATTATTTTAAATAAAAGGCGGAAGTGGGTTCTTCTCGCAGTTAACGTCAACTGGGCTACACGTCTTATTATTCGCTAAGCGCGTTATAACAGTTTTATACCTGCTCTGCTATAATAACATTGAGCATTTTTTATGCAAACTATTTATTTTTCTTTATATATACATATAAATAATATATACATATAAATTATATATACATATAAATAATAATTTATTCAACAATGCTTCTATAAAAAAAAAACAAACATCCAAAAATCTTATTCACTTCGCCAAAGAGCTTACGGCCGGGTTGTTAACTACCCAATAAACGTCCACTTACCTACTATGGTAGAGGCGTGTAGTATCATTGACAAGGTTAATTTCGCAGGGATTGTTCGCTATGTACTGGCGGCCGAACGGATATGGTCTCTGACTATGCCTGCTGAAGTCCCGGTTTCGATTCCTGTTGGAGGGGAGTCGTTAGTATACATCGCTGATGAGACTTAATAAAGTCGAAACAGTCTGTACGGTGTTCTGCATAGCGAGCCATCCTTTGCCGGGATTCACTTGTCAAGATTATTTTCTATAATTATCGAATTTTATGTGATACATGCATTATAATTGCCTTCAAGCAAGATATAAATAATAATATACATATAATTAAAATTGGTAAACTCAGTGCTAGATAAAAATAAAATGTCTTGCAGTGCTCAATCATTAAACGTGTAGTGCAAATATTACAATAATTAAATATTTTAAGATATGTATAAAATGACTCTAAGAAGTGCATAATCCATCTATAGTTTTGTAGCTCATACGGACTAAGAAAGAGCTAAGGCCTAGGAGTGGCGAGAGGTTTTGTGTTTTAAGATTCAAAAGGTGGCAGTGGTTATTCTTGGTGCGTGTTCTTGAGTTTTTTCTATTAACCCCATCTCCTTTGGTTGTCACGCTGAGAAGGAAGGGATTCAAGGAACGAAAAGAAAGAGACAAAGACAGAAGGTGGTTTTATGACTTAGGCTTTATTCACCGGTCATAGCCGCCACGTGGCAAGGGAATATCTCCCTGGCCAGTAGTAGCGACCAGACACAGCTAAGGCCTAAACTAGAATGGCCGAGAGATTATCTTGGGGGTCGGAAGTGGAATGTAACATGCCAATAATTCTACCATGCCAATAATGTCCATCTCAAACAACGTTCCATTGTAAAATATCAAATAATTAGAAATAACAAAATTCTCAAATAACTTTATGCCCCCCACCTCTGACATCACCACTACCCTAAAAATGGTTCTAAGCCATAGTTGTATCAGTGCTACTCTATGGCTGCACCACTTGGTCCCGAACGAAGCCCCTAAAGAATAAGCTAAATGGTGGCTATACAAGAATGCTGTGTGCAATCCTAAACAAATCGTGGAAGCAGCACCCCACAAGAAAGCAGCTGTGCGGTCACTTGCCCCCTAAGAACTGTATAATTGTTATCTTTATAGGATGTAAACTTGGTTACTTGAGTTCAAATTCTGAACGAGGCAGTTTGCATTTCACATAGTACTAATATGAGAAAGGTATGAATCCAACTATTCTCCTTTCATTGATGGATAAATAGTAGGGCAGCTCTTTAACCTTGGTATGACAACTGATCAAGGAGAAGGAAAAGGCATAATTAAAACAAGTTGTAGGCCTGGAGAGGGATAAGGTACCTCCAGGCTACTCCTGCCCAAAACATGCTACATAAGTAGAGCCTCCATTCCCAAACCGGGTTAAGGGATAAGTCATTTTTTATTTTTTATCAACCCACTCATGAACAAGTTTCATGCAATCAAGCTTCAGGTGAATATTTCCAACTGCATCTAAAGGCAACTGAATAAATATTAAAAGATATGAGCGCAATTAATTCATTACATTCTATTTTACAATAGTGATAATTTTCTTATTCAAAATAATGGAACAAAAAAATTGGGATGTATTCTTTTTGTTGGGGGCTGGAATGGGTTAATAACATGTTGGTTTATTTCTATTGGGAAAATGATTTGGTATATGAGGAAATTGAGTTACGAGTAAAACAAATTAAACTAAATTAAGTCAATATAAATATATACATATACATATATGTGTGTGTGTGTGTGTTGTATATAATATATATATAATATATATAAAGTTTACCTAAGGCATTACATTGACATAGTTAAGGGTAGGGTCCTGACGAAATCATTTGGATTGAAACCAAGATAGACCCTTAACTTTTTCCTTTACTAATATTATAATATATATAATATTAGTAGAGGAAAAGTTAAGGGTCTAGAATGGTTTCAATCCAATTGATTTCATCAGAACCCTACCCTATGCTGAACTAAGTCCATGTAATTCCTTAGTTAAACTCAGATAAATTTCTTTGCAACGGAAACATTAAAGTGGCAATTGGATACTATATATATATTATTATATATATATATATATATATATATATATTCACTCACAGATACAGGCTTGCATTTATCAAACATTGTAACTGGTTTTCCAGATGTGTATTTTTCACACAGATTTTTTTTTTAAATTTAGTTTATATAATCTAGTTTTGTGGAAAAGTCTTCTTTTTTTTTTCATGCTTCATTTACAAACAAAAAAGATTTTTGTAAGAATATTTGCTAAAAACACAGATTGTTTCCTAAAATCTTTCCTGGAAATAATGTTCAAAATATAGGAATAAATTGAAAAAAATATGTTTAGATTCAAGGTTCGTCTTAATTATATGAGCAGATTTAATTCTTTTTTTTTTTTGTTAGTAAAAGCCCCTTGGTAACAGAGAATGAAATCCATTTTTAGGGTTCATTGTTGGCAAGTACTCAATTGACAAACCTTATTATTTAAGAATTGAAGGTGCAGTTGAATTTACTGCAATTGCTTTCAATGTTTTTAAAACATTGAGCAAAGAATTTAAAGAGCTTTTGTTTTTGGCTATTAAATCAAGGATAATATGTTTCATAAGTTCTTGAATACTGATTGCTTCTTCATAAATATTTTCCTACAGTTATCTTCATCTTTGTTATTTGTAGTACCATTTGAATGATATACACTTTGGCTTCTCCAAAGTTCTAATGAAGTGCTAGTACCTGTTAGGGTCCCATCTATAGGTTAGATAGGTAAAAAAAAAAAATGAATTTACAAAAATGCACCTGAAAGCAAAATTGATTACCAACTGTTGTCTTGCTCTCTAACAAACTGTTTACCCACAAACTACTATTCCCATACCAATCCTATATGCAAAAGAAAAAAAATTGTATTGAATTATCCATAGGGTTGATATGACATGAAGCAAAACCAAACCAAATTTCTAAGATGAATATATTTATATATAATATATATCTTCATCCCAACCCATAGAAGTTCTGAAATGATCTATTTTCACTACATAATTTTATTGCCGTTACTCCCAAATCCATTCTTTTTTGTATATTCACTTAAGGAATATCTGCAGTATAACACCACTCTCTTATTTGCCTACTTTCAGCCGCTTTCTCACAGCTACGATCCCATTGCACGTGTTCATTATTATTGAGCAGAAGGACTCAGATTACAATAATGATAGGACTTTATTTGAATTGAATGAGCTCTGTGGTGAATAGATAGTGAACTTTGAAATATCCCATCATACAGGTAAAAAATACCAAGAAAATTTGGTACAGCCATGGGGAAAATTTGGCAGGCAAAGAGTTAATAATAAGCGTTTATTTGTACACAGTTATATGGTTTTGAGTAACTGCTAATAATAATCCTAAGTAAACAATTATAGCTTCATCTGTTCACTATTGATTCACCTCATACAAAAAAGAAATAAAAAAAGAAGACCTGATTTTACCACTAGAGAAAATTTGTGGGAGATTTAGACCTTTGTGTAAACTATGGTGCCAGAAAGAATGTAAGTAAAAAGCAAGTAGTGGGGGGCCTATTGTAGGTGGGGTGGCCTATTGTTGGTATCATCAAGAGAGCAATGAAGTCTATCCTCTTTTCCCAAGCACTAGACAAGGGAGATTATTTTGTGTCTGAGATGGAGCACTACACTTACCATTAGCTCCTCAATTTACTGCACAGATTCAAGCTGTGCTACTCATTGGCTTGATTGGTGAGGGCCGGTACCAAACCCAGGACATTGCGGTTCCGACATAGATGCTCTATTGACTGAGCTAAAATGCTCCCCCCCAGTAAAAATGGCGCATTATTTTGGGCTATCTTCATATCCCCACCCCCGAATTTCAGAGATGATCTATTTTCATTGCACTATTTCTTTATTGCCATTACTCCCAGATCCACTCTTTCATTACTCAATATAGTTTTCAAACTACCACTTCCATTTTTGTTGTTTTTAGCACACTATTTTACTGATATATATTTACTTCTCTCACTATTGGTGAACTAATTTAGCAAAATCAATATCATCATCATCAAGTCATGCTCATAGCATGGATTCCCTTAACTCTCTCTCACCATCCGTCCTGATTGGCCATTGCTCTTGGTAGGTACTTGAAACCATATAACTGTGTACAAAATATTAGATAAAAATACTTGAAACCATATAACTGTGTGCAAAAAATGATTATCAAATAGGTTGGTTGGTTATTTTTTTAATGATATATCAACCCTTGTGGGCTATTTAATGCCAAATCATTTTAGTATATATGATATTTATTATTTCTCTTTGGTTTTATACACTGGTAGAAATAATTAACTTCATTTGTACTAATAAATTGGTAGAATTAATAAACTAGTGGTTGGCCCTTATTCCCAGTTTCACTCTAACCCGTAGTGGTAGTACCTGGGTCAAAAAAACTATTTTTTAATTATTTATCATAAGAATATGTGCAACCATATAACTGTGTGACAACAAATTATCATTATGAAATAGAAGGGTCCCACCTATGGGTCAGATAGGCCTGTTTTAGATAATATAAGAGTCTGTTTAAAATGATTGAGACAATAATTGTTTAAAATGACTGAAGATACAGTTTTGTACTGTATATAATGTGAGACCATAATTGTTATACTGAATTTGGTATAAAAGAACCCAACAATGGTTGATGTGATAAATTTGTACCATATATAATTGGAGACAATAATTATTAAACTGGCTTCAATATTAAATAACCAAACAATGTTTGACTGGCCATAAAACCACACATCTGTGAAAAAAATACACAACTGAAAAATCAATTATAATGTTTGATAAATCAAAGTAAAGCATGTATCTGTGTGTGTGCATATATAAAGAGTGAGAGAGAGAGTGAGACTTATGGGTTCAATTCATTTTGTTCGTAATTCAATTACCTCATATACTAAATCAATTTTTCCAATAGAAATAAACCAAAATGTATTAATCATTCACGAATTCCTATCTAATACTAATAATTTGCATACAGTTGTATAGTTTCAAAAGTTCTAATCTAATGATTATTTATATACTTTTCACACTTTCTCAACCACCACAGACATCAGATGGTATACTAATTATGAATCCCTGTGTGTTCCAAGAATGATCTCTAGTGTAAATGTATAGAGATTAGCTGGGGTACCAAATATGCCGTTTGTGTTATAATTAATTGACTACTAGCAAGTTTTTCATGAACAGGGTCTGACTGAATGATCCTCTTGATATAGTGAACAATATATTCAGATATAGATAAGAATCATTTTTTTTCTTATAGACATGTTTTTCATCCCAAATTTTGTTGCTACATTTTTTGGCTAGCCTATTTCTCACCACAGAAAGGACAAAAAAACAACATTTTTTTTCTATTTATTCTATTTTACAAATATGTTTAAAGTTGTTTTTTTCTGCCCAAATATTTATTTTCCTAGGTATGATGTTAAACTGCATCTAGTGGTGAGGTTTCAATTCAAGATCTCTGGGGAGTGTGGAGTACTCTTTCATTGCCATTACTCCCAGGTCCATTCTGATCTGGAGTGGTGTAATACCTGTTAGGGTACCATTTATTGGTTAAATAGATAAAATTTTATTAGTTTAAAAAATGTGTTTAAAAATTTTTCTTTGAATACCCAACAAGAATGAATAAAACAAATATCTTCAACATGCCATAAAATTCAACCAACCAATCACCACCAAATATTTAAAACATAATTAGAATGAATGAAGGATGCCAACCTGAAAGATTTTTATCTTATATTTTGCCTTTCTGTGGCCTATATCATTCTTTAAGTCAATGGAATTTCAATAGAAAGTCTTTTCTCCTTTATATATTATATATATATATATATATATATATATATATATATATAATGTATTTTAAAGAGGGATTTGTTCAAGTTTCTTTTGTGTTTAGCCCATTCTACAGACAAATCTTCTATTTTCTGCTTTGCTGAATATTTCCAGAAAAAGAAAGATGTCGGTGGCAAGCAAAATAATTGGCTTGAAGAAATAGAGAATTTAATTTCATCGATTATTGATTACATTTTATTCAGAACACCTATCACTGGCATCTTCCCCACGCTAAAATAAAACAAAAAATTCAAAAGATTAATTTTTGGAAGTTTTACAAAGACTAACATTAATGACTACATGAAATTATACATCTGTATTTGTGTGTGCATATGTCATATATATATATATATATGTTTGTGTGTGTGCTTGTGAGATATGTGTGTTTTTGCATATGTGAATATATATATATATATATATATATATATATAAGGTGCTGCCACTATTATGTATTTTAACTGACCATTTTATTATTGATGCTTAATGTGAGTGTATATATATATATATATATATATATATATATTTGTGTGTGTATCTATATATTGAGTACCTATGATCTATCATAATGATTGTATATCCTCATGTAATGAATAACTTTTTTAAGCAGGGATGTGGTGTAAGAAACAAAACCTTTGACTCTGACTCATATTTTTGGTATCTCCGACTCCCAATTCTCTTCATTTAATTAAAAGATTATGGCCAAGGAATCTCATAAAGCCTATTATTATTATAATCTATTTATAATGAGTGTGCACAGTACAACTTTACAGACTAAACTAGGGCTGTATTAAGTGTAAATTCAACTGGAGTTACTATAGTTTTACCAACTCCAGTGACCCCTTAATTGCTTCCAACTTCAACTCCACAGCCCTCTTTTTGCTAAAAAAGGATTGGCTATCCATTATTTAATGCTTACATTTGTATATTCTTACAATTATTAAAGTCAGCAAAGTGGCCTATTGTCGGTATCAGCCAGGAAACAAGGGAGTCTATCCCCTTTTTGCTAGTGCTAGACCTCACATATCATATTACCTAAGCTTTGCTACTCATGTGCTGAGTTGGTGT
The DNA here is from genome assembly GCA_023376005.1 of Doryteuthis pealeii. Lineage (NCBI taxonomy): Eukaryota > Metazoa > Mollusca > Cephalopoda > Myopsida > Loliginidae > Doryteuthis > Doryteuthis pealeii. The sequence goes on along the minus strand of CM042168.1, from coordinate 37,222,576 downwards.
TGGTTGGTATCAAATATTGAACCTTGCGATTCCTAGACCGATGCTCTACCAATGGATCTAAACCAAACCATTTTGGCACAGAGATAGCATTATACAAGGTGACGTGTGTAAAAATTTGTTTTTGTGACATGATACTTCAGGGAATGAGGATGGCCCCTTGGGATTTAACATGATGGGTCGTAGCCAGTCAGGTATGGACTGGTGAGTATTGGAGAAATACAAGAAGATGGTTTGAGCTCTACGTATAATCAGATGCACAACAATAATTTCTGTTGTGGAACATTGCAGGCCAGTCAATAGAAGTTGTTGGCTGAAGTAGTTGGTGTGGAATAGTGGAAGATACTAGACACAATTAACCGGGACCACCTTTCATCAGAAGTACAGACTAATTAGCCTGCTTAATAGAATATTGATGGACTTTGATCAGTTTTACCAAAGTCACTGACAACCAAGTCGGAGGTAGCAGGAGTCCCTGTGGTGCAGTGCTTAATGTGCTGAACAGCAACATTGGAGTAAGTGAGTTCAAACTCCAGTCACAGTATTATGTACAGTATTTCTTCAAAGCAAGAAGACATAACTACATTGTTTGGTACTAACACACAGTATCAGAGACTGGGTTAGCTAAGATGGTAGAGCATCTGCCTCAAAACCACAAGGTTCTACATTTGATGCCCCCCTACCAACTCAGCGCATGAGTAGCATGGCTTCAATCTGTGTGGTAAAGTGGGGATCTGATAGTAGGTGTGGTGCTCTACCTCAGACATTAAAACATTGTCCTTGGTCTAGTGCTAGTGAAAAGGGAATAGACTCCCTCACTGTCCATTTGATACCAACAATAGGCCACTCTGCCTTATGTTTTTGTTTTATTCATTCTTATTGGGTATTCAATCTTTTTTCTAAACTATTTTAACACATTTTTTAATACTTATTTTTTTCATCTATTTAACCCATAGACTCTAAGAGGTACTACCACTCAAGGTCAGTGTGGACCTGGGAGTATTGGTACTCCACATTCCCCAGTCTTCCAAAATTGGAACTTCACCACTAGATGCAGTTTAACGTCATACCCAGGACACTAGGACCCTCAGCCACTGCCTTCTAGCACATATGATAAAAAAATCTGTCCTACTATTTGCTCATAGCTGGAGGGACATTATCTAGATTTATACCTTTCCCAAGGGTATTAACATGATGTGAAATGCAAACAGTGACGTCCAGCATTTGAATTGGAGTCATCATGTCCAGTTTCCTACAATAGGGTTGGGACAATCATATAGGTGCTAGGGCTTGACATGACCAGCCGATTGATTGGAGGAGGCCTCTCCGATTGCCCATCTAGCCTAAGTAAAGGCCAAAGGGGAGTGTTGCTTGTCATGGACCGCTCAGTCACCAGGATTCTATCCTTAAGCATCATGGGTCACCACCCACGGCCAACAAATGGCAACATTGGGGGGATATTACCCCTCTGCAAAGGTGCAGTTGGCATATTCTACAACCCCAGTCGACAGTGCAGGGAAGGGCTAGGTAAATATGTATACATCCATTTTTGGTAAAGAACTTAATGACTGCTACGTGTGCTGCCTCACATCAATGGTTATGTGACATCTGAAAATCCAGAGCCCTTCGTTGTCAAGCAGTATGTATTTATGACAACCCCTTCGTCACAAGCAGGATGTGACACAAGTCAGAATACACCTTCTCCTAGACCAGTTGCCATATCAAGCTTAAAGAGCCCAGTCTGCTCTACTATTTACCCATAGCTGGTGGGACATTATCTGGATTTATACCTTTCCCAAGGGTATTAGCATGATGTGAAATACAAACAGCACCATCCAACATTTGAATTTGGGTTACTGTGTCCAATTTCCTACAATGATAACCATTACATTATGAACGCCTCCACAATTCATGCAGTGATAATCACTGTTTGGTGCTGCAAAAACCTTGTTTTCAATTACTAGTTTGATAGAAAATAGTTAACTGTCATTACTTCTGGAACAACCCTCCTGTGATGCCCTTGTGCCTGATGAAGATATAACTTATTTCCATATTCAAACGTTAACCTTTTTGAGCCAGAATGTTCTTCGAAATCCAGGACATACATACAAAGTTTTTATTGGTCATAACTCTTCTCCTTGGTTTTGATTTGATATTTACAAACGATCAAAAGAAAAAAAAATTGTGCTTTTGATTTTTATTTATCTCTTTATTGTTATTTGTTTAAAAAATCTGTTTGCGTTTTAGAGGTAACTTTAAAACCGCCCACCCAACCCCATTTTTGTAAAAACATCTAGAGGCGAACCTCACCCCCTATATTGATGGAAAAGCTGGGAGAGGAGGAAGAGGAAATTTTTTTTAATTTAAATAATTTAAAATAAGAATTTGAAAAACATCATAAAGAGGGCTTTTGAGTAGATAGAAAAGGTGGAATAAAAATTATTAAAAAAAAAAAAATTAAAACTCCTTTTGTTTTTTAAGCATGTTATTTTGTTTATTTTGTTAATTTTTTGCAAATTTTTGTTTTATTTTCTTGTTGCAATTTTGTTTTTTTAAATTGACATGGATTTATTTTACTGGCTTTTTACATGGACCAATAAGTCAGGGGTCTCAAACACGCAGTCTACAAACTACTTTTCTATGACAGACTGCAGAATAATATTCATGACTAATAATTTCCTAAAAACTTAGTAATTTCTCCTTTGCACCTGACCATAAACGGTATATACTTTAATATTTCAATTGCTTTCACTACAAGATGAAAAGCTAAAAACTAGAAATAGTCCAATTTTATATACATTTAAAAAAAAATTTTCTTAAGATCATAGTGAAATTTTATATCAGCTTGATTCAAGGACCTATTTTGTTCAACTGAGATTATGGAGAATTAACTTACCCAATAGAATATAAGGATTTTTTTTGTTTTATAACATGTGAATAAGTAGATTTGACAACTCATATGTTGTGGAGGGTGTACTTGAGATGACGGACAACTAACATGCAAAACAGAACACGAGGACATTTATTTTATAAGAAAAATAGATTAACTCATATTGGCATGGTGAAGGTGTACCCAAGATGACAGACAATGCATACAAATAGAAAAATCCTAGAAAATGTTTGAGAGTAAAATATGAAATAAACAGAAATTATAACTAATTTTTTAAATGTGATAAAACTTCAAATTTTGCTTTTTGCTTTAATAATATCTATTGTACAATTTATAACAATTTACCTATGAAATAAAATGAAATGGAAAAAAGAGAATTTATCAAAGGTGTAAATGGAAAAAAGATAACTTTTTAAAAAAAGTTTGTATTTTGGTGGAAGTCATTTTTCACCTTAGATTTCCTAGAATCTTGAAGAGCATATTTTATTTTTTCTTAAAGGTGGTTGCTAAAAAGTGAATGAGTTTTTTGTATGTCAGAAGCAGGTGTTAATTACATCCTACAAGTAAAAGAGTAGACATTATCAAGTTTTTCCTTTGAAGAGTTATTTAAACCATTGAATTCATTCTTTAAGATTAAAAATGGAATTAAGGAAAATTTGTCCCTTTACATTTTATACTAATTCACATATTAATTTTGATGAAAAAGAAAAAAAATATGAATATAGCAACTTAGCATTATAACTGGCAGGAATCATCTCTCTAAACTCATTTTACTTTTGGCCCATTGTGCCTCTCTCCCAGGATGTGATGGCCCTTTTGAGTCCTTGAGTTTGAGACCCCTGCTTTAATCAAACAATCCAATGATGTGTGAAAGAATCTAAACAAAATTTCCCAATCTGTGTTTCATGTGTCTCCCAGGATATTTCATGCCTGTTCAACAAGAAATAAAGAACTTTGTTTTTTTTAATTAAAAATTTTTATTTTTTATTTTTGGGGAAAGTTATTTTTACACCTTAAATTTCCTAGACATTTGTACAGCATCTATTATTTTTTTCCAAATGTTAAAGGTGAGTGCTAGAAATTGGATGAAGCAGGTGTTAATTCCTTTGAACAATTATTTCAACAATCAAACTCATTTCTCAATATTTTTTTCCATTGTAATTATAATCTATTCTCCAACCTTCATCAGGTGTACAATCTAATCATAATTCACCAAATACCTGTCCGTCTGTCCACAAAAGTTCTGACTTTTTAAACCAACCAAACTTACAGAAATTATTAGGGCCATCCCAAATTTTTTAAACTATATTTAATCAAGATTATTTTTTCACTTTGTATGCAAAAAAAAAAAAAAAAGAAGATTATTTCATTTTTTTTACTCTGCAAAATGAAACTACTTTGTGTTCCAAAAAGTTTTAAGTATTGTAATTATTCATGTTTAATCATCAAGTTGTGCTGACAACATAAATTTCCATGACTCTCTCACCATCCATCCCTATAAGTTATCTCTTTTCAAAAGTCCTCAGCATGCCATCCAGTGTCTGTACAGAGCTTCTGAATGTAAGTTTTTGCTGGTCAGCCAACATCGGTGTATATATGTGTAGGTATCTAGAGGAAAATGTCACTTATGAGTTTGTCTTGCAGTGTCCAGTATGTTTTGTTTCTCTTACTTAGATAGTTTGTGTGAAAGGAAATAAGAGGAATTCATACAGAAGGAAGCCAGAAGTGTATAGAGTTCAAAATGTTCTGATGAAAACAATAAATTGAGAAAAACAGTCTGAAACAATGTATAATAGTAACAGCATTTCCTCTTAGAAATTAAGGCTGAGAAGTATGGTGGGTGAAATGTGATAAAATAACAGACAATAATAGTATAATATTATACTAACAACATTGTCTTAGAAATACAGATAATGTCTTTGAAATACGAACAGACAATACCTTTGTCTTTGAAACTGAATTTGTCTATTCGTATTTCAAAGACAAAGGTGTTTTCTATCTGATCCGTATTTGTAAGACAATGTGTTGTTACTATAATATATTGATTCATTTAAACAAATTTTCTTTGTTGTTTTAATAAGATAGACAATACCTTTGTCTTTAAAATAAGGATAGACAACAGTTTTGTCTTAGAAGACACCACCTTTATCTTTGAAATATGGATAGGATAGACAACACTTTTGTCTTAGAAATATGGATAGCGAACACCATTTTCTTAGAAATATGGACAGACAACATCTTGTCTTAAAAATACGGAAATAAAGGTCTTTGAATATAACTCACTATATGTTGGGCAGTATATATTCATTATAAGATTCTTTTGTACAAAGCTATACTTTCTTCCTTTTTTGCTGACCAGAATGTCTGAAGATATTCTTAATCCTTTCATTCAAATTTATGGCTGCATATTTTATCCCAAGTATTTCATAGATTTTTTTTCCTTTTCAATCCATCAGAATTTCTATAAAACAAAGGCCGGGGAAATATAATTCCTCAGAGTGCCACAAACTATCTGGCACCCAGGAAAATCATGAACGCCTGCCAAGCCAGGATGACACACGTGTAGAACAATGCCAAACATTTTAGGAGTGATGTAATTCTGTAAACGAAACTCTTTAGGCGGTTCCCATGACCCACAAACTGACATCTTTATTAGAGTTGATCATACACGAAGGGCACTTGCTTGGCAGTAACTCATGGCATCTCTCATGGGCTCTTTATTTTCACGTCTAGAAATAACTTGACCTTTGTCATTGGTTACATTTTTGGTATGGAGAATTATAGCTGTTGGAATTGGTCATCAGTTTCTGTCCAGTTCTGGCCGTATTCAAACAAAGAAAGAAAGAAAGATGGAAGATGTTAGACAGGAAGTTATAAAGAGCTGTCAGGGGGAGATAACCGAGATTTATTTAGCCCAGACAAGTTTTAATCATAGCTGGAATGTGACAAGAAAGAAGAAGAATTATCTTCTGTTATTTTAATTATGTTTTTTTATTTATACATGAAGGGAAGAATACATCTTTGTTTACAATGGGAAATATCATCAAGGATCTTGATGTGTCATTATTACACTAAAATACAACATGATATATTGTTTCACCTGAAACGGCTGATGAATGAAAATATACAATAATCTTTCCTGAAAGTTTCCATGTGTTTATCAGGGTTGGTTGATTGATTGATTTTGACAGCATGTCAACCTGTCTAGGGTTATTTCATGCCTCCTAGAAGTTAGAGAATTGCATTCATTATACATTTGTGTGTACAATTTTGTGTAGTTTAAGAGCTTTTTGCACATAATTATACAATATCAAGTATTCCAATCTAATACAAACAAATTGCACATTGATATATGGCTTCAAGTATTCTTATCTAATACTACTCATTATATGGTTTTAAGTAATTATTTCTACTTAATAATAGTCTTTTATTTGAACACAATTATATGGTTTCAAGTAACTAATAATAATTTCTGGTAAACTATTGTAGTTTCAAATAAATATTCTTAACAGAAATGATTTACAGTTATATGGTATCAAGTATTCCTATCTTATACAAATAATGTCACTGTGTTGTATGACTTCAAGTTATTATTTCTATTTAATGTCATTTATTTGCACACAATTACATAGGATTATCATAATTACTTGAAACTAAGTAAACAATTATTGTTTTGATTAACTATTCTTAATACAAATAATTTAGTTGTATAGCATCAAGTATTCCAATCTAATAAAATAATTTGCACATAGTTGTATGGTTTTAAGTATTCCTATCTAATAAAAATAATTTACACATATTTGTATGGTTTTAAGTATTCCTATCTAATAAAAATAATTTGCACATATTGTATGGTTTTAAGTATTCCTATCTAATATAATAATTACATAATTTCAAGAAATCTTTTCTATTTTATAATAGTCATTTTACGCATAGTTATATAGTTTCAAGTAATTAATAAAAATCCATTCTTTACAGTCAAAGTTATATGGTATCAAGTATTCTCATTTGATACTAATAATTTTTAAACAGATATATTTGACCCATAAATGTGACGCTAACAGGTACTACCACTCAGTCAGAGTGGATCTGGAAATAATGGTAATGAAAGAGTACTCTACGTTCCCCAGAAGGGGAGCTTCACCATCAGATGCAGTTTACCCAGAATACCTGGTGATAAGGTGGGGGTTAGTCCTCTGCAGGGAATACAGTCAGTTTATTCTAAGCCTTGCCAACAAAGTAAATCAGGGGTTGTGTAAATGCAAATGCTCTGCTTTGCATTGCTGTAGTATCTATGTATTTTCTCTCAGTATATCCAAACCCAAAATCAATAAATTCTTCTATACAAGATGGTAACAATGCTGGAATAACAAAATACACAATAAACTCTTCCTGAAAAAAATCCATCCTAGGAGAATGGAAACCAGCTTTTAAAAAGTCCAGAAAGGAACAAGTCACTATATCTTGATTGTGCATTGGTCACACAAGACTTATGCACTCCTTTATACTCAAACAAGACAAACAATCAGTATATAGCATGACAACCACCTTACACAGTTAAACATTTTTTCATAGAATGTAAAGATTTATCTCTCAATAGACAACATTTTTCAATACAAACAATATGAAGGATCTATTTGAAAATATCAATATAGATGCCAAATTTGTCCTTCTTGAGAGAAATAAAATTAAGTGCAAAATTATAAAGCATAATCCATACTGTACAAATTCATTATTAGAAAACAATCTCAGAGGATTTTGGTATTATTAAAACAAAATAAAAACTATTTCTCTGAATTTTTGTGATTGAACTTGATAAATAAAACTTGAAAGATAAAAACTCTTAACAGTTTGTGGCACCATTGAGAGCTATTTTATGTTTTACTGCAAAAGTTTTTACTACTAGTTTTAACCCATTATATCCTTGAATAGAGCTTGCTGAAATCTTTCTTTTACACATAAGATGTTATTCTCTCCTTCCACTTGTCAAAGTTGTATTCATCTCTCAATAATAGCAAAGAATTGTGTCAAAAGAAAATGGCCTCAACGGTATTGTGGACTGTAAGAACCAATTATATAAAAAAATGGGAATATAAACGCACAATATATGTGATTATCCTAATCTCAATGCCTAAAATAATCCCATATGGGTTGACATGCCTTTAAAATCAATTAATCAGTATTTCCAAGTTAATTTTTACCATGCTACAATAAAAAAATAAATGGAGTGGATATGTTGCTTACCTCTAGATGAAATATATGAATCAGAGCAGTATTATGTGTATATATATATATATATATATATATATAAATTAGAGTAAAGATAAAGTCAACAGAAATTGGCCATGTGATTTTCACATCAAAAAAACATATACGCTCTATCAATGATATTGAGCACTCTTTACTAAGGTGCTGGTTTGGCTTAGTTGGCAGAATATCCACTGAAGAACCACAAGGTTTTGGGTTTGATACCAGCCATCACCAACTCAGCAAATAAGTAGGGATCTGATGGTAGGTGTGCTGCTTCACATAAAAACAATACAAAATCAATCTCCCCCGTCTAGCACTAGTGTAAAAAGGTTAAGTCCTTTGTTGTCCACTTGCCAACTTTACGTTTACTTTTAGTTTTTATATATATATATATATATATATATATATATATATATATATATAGGAGGCGCATGGTGTAATGGTTACCATTGTAGGAAATTGACCTACCAAGACAAGTTCAAATCCTGGTTGATGCTGTTTTCATTTCACATAGTGCTAACAATGTTAAGAAAGGTATGAATCCAACTATTCTCTCTCCATCTATGGGTAAATAGTAGGACAGACTGGGCTCTTTAATCTTGGTATGGCTAGGAAAAGGAAAACTCTGAATTCAAGCCGTTATACTCTGCTTAAAAAATTGACCTAGTGATGCATCCTACATATGTGCAGGGGTTGGTGTATATATATATAATATATATATGCGTGCAGTGTTCTGGATAAGTGGTATTTCTTTTTCTTTCTGTGTGAATTCCTATTAATAATTTTCTGAGGATGATGTTAGTAAACATCAAAATATAATATACAGTCCCATCTATAGGTTAGATAGAAAGAAAAAAAGTGTTTATCAAAAAATTGAGTACCCATCAAGAATGAATTTATTTAAAAAAATAATTGGTATTAAATGACCCACCGAAGTTCATATGCCATAAAACAAACTTACAGTGGCCAATCATACTTTTCAGTTGCACAATGCACACCATAAACTCATAACAAAAGTTATTATACCATTGAAGGTTTCCCACTGATTTTGGATATCAGAAAAATAAATTTGTGTTTCCTAATCTTATTCATATAGGGTTTCAGTTTTGTTTTTCCGCTTTATTTATCCAAACTTATTTCAGTTCCATTGCAGAGAATTTAAAAGAGTTTTTTCTTCTTGTTTTTTGTATACGACCAAAAGATTTTCTTAAATCTTGTCCAGAGACATGGAGTACGAGAGAAAGACCTTAATGTTTTGTCTGCCAGTAAAAGAATGCTACATAGATTTTCCTTTTTTTTTTTCCTTTTTAAAGAATTCATTGAGGAATATAAAAATCTGAACTAGAATCAATTTCTGTTGTTTTACATTTAGCATTATAAATATATCCAGAGAATTTTGGGTTTTTTACAAAAATATTTCTGTTTTGATGCCTATAAGATTGAGTGGGTGTCTGAGTGTACATATAAACAAATATATGTCTCTGTCTATATATATATGTATATATATATATGTATATGTATGTATATATATTTTTATGTGTATGTGTGCGTATTTATGAATATATATTTATGTACATATATATATATATATATATATATTGTGTTTGTGTGCATATATATGTAAATAGATTTGGAATACAGACATTTATCTACCTGTGTATATAAATGTACAGAGAGAGTATTGTCCGTAAGTAAGTAAATCCCAAACCAATTAAAACATTTTTTTCTAAACCACAGGTACAAGGATTATATTCTTGTAGAACATTATACAATCAAAACATTGTTGGGTATTATTTGTTGCCAAACTGTGACATTCAAAATCCATAACCAAAATAAAATTGCATCAAGTTGTTTTAAGACTGTAGAATTTGGTAATAAATAAAATCTTTTTTAATGGTATAATGTTCCTATACAAATAATAAAATCCTTTTATTTTTGAATTAGAATAAAATGAATGTTTTATAAAACATTGGGTGTACTTCTTTAAATGTGATACAATGTATATATATATATATATATATATATATATGGTAGCATAGACATAACATTAATGGAGCTTGGTAAGTATCAATTTCTCACCCATGTGATTTTCAAAACAAGTGATTTACATACATACATAGATATTTCTCTCTATATACTCTTGTGTAGTGCATGATGAGAAGGGTGTTTATTTTTGTGGACAGTCTGGGAAAAATCATTTGTTTATTCATATTCTATTTGTTTATATTATTTATTCTTAGTCATTTGTTATTCTATTATTTCTTTTTTTTATTTATCTATTTATTTCATTTTTATTTTTTTTGTTTTACATTAAATTTTTAAGTTTTTAAAATTGTATTTTAGTCTCTGGAGTTATTAGTTTTCAGGTAACCTAATAAGAATTTGTTTTATAACACTTATTACATTTATAAGTATAAGGAAACAATATATATATATATATATATATATATATATATATATATATGATTGATTTATTCTAATTTATATATGAATTAGTTTAATAGTTTAATTTCAATGTATATAATATTTTAATATATATAAATCAACTAATAGTTTAATTAATTTTAGATTATATATATATATATATATATATATATAAAATGGTAAATATGCCACTCACACAGTGCCATATTTACCTTGTGTTACCTTATTTCTTTTACTATATATATATATATATATATATATATATAGTCAAATAACAAAATATAAGGAAAAAATGGTAAATATGGTACTGTTGAGAGTTCAAGATTGTTCTGTTTACAAATTTAATTTGGAAAATCTTTCAGTCACATGACAGAAAGTACTTAACAATTTGTACACTAGGTAATTACACATGTTTTGGGCAGCCTAGGCTTGTTTTCAGTCTCACTAACCTTGACAATTTTAGTAAGTTTGAGTCTTGCTGCATACCCCAAATCTTTGACAGTTCTAAACTCAGCTCTTCTAAGCTGTAGCTGTCTTAGCACTACTATATGGCTGCACTACTTGGACTTCAAGGAAACATCTGGAGAAAAGAGCTAGATGGGAACTACACAATGATGCTGTGTGCTATTTTGAACAAATCCTGGAAGTAGCCTCCTACAAAACAACAGTTGTACAGCCACTTACCACCCATATCACAAACCATCCAAGTAAGATGGACAAGGCATGCTGGGTACTAAGGACAAACTCATAAGCAGCATTCTCCTATGGACTCCTATACATGGACACACCAGTTTAGCCAACCAAGAAAAACTTATATTCATCAGATATTTGCAGACATTGGATGTTGATAGAGCAATGGTTTAAACTGTGATCCAGTAACCACAGGAAGCTGTGATGTTAGTTGTCGGGGTCTGTGGATGCTGCAAGGGTATTTTAAAATTCATATTATCTGATTAGCTATAGAACTGCAAATTCATATTTCTAATTACTAATACACACTTACGAAAATTAAGTTTAAACAACAACCACTCCCAAAATTTTGGTTTAGCATGACTTCTAAGTGTAAAGTGTTATCTCAAATGGTGGTCAAAATACTGCTCCCTTTTACGATAACATATTTATGCAAAACAGCATTTTAGCTTTTGCCAATATGGTGACCAAATACAGATCTAAACTTTTGTGCAAAGTCAATTGTGTGTATTTTTGTTCAAAATATCACAAAGAATTGACAATGTGTGCCCAGCAAAGCAAACTCACCCTATTGAATAAATATTATTACTCAGTGCAAATATTGGCTGTGAATTTCATTAAATATTTTTGACAAATTTCATTTTTATTTATAGCAGGGGTCAATGAGATAAAACCCTGAAATAGAAAGCATATCCCAGCCCCCCAAGTTTTTAAAACTACTGCCTCACCCCTACTGCAGATGATATTACTTACTGCAAATATTGGATATGAATTTTATTATTTATCTTTGATAAATTTAATTTTTATCTATAGGGGAGGGTGTTCATGAGTGAAGATAATAATAATAATATATATGTGTGTGTGTATATATATATATATATATATATGTATGTATGAGAGTAAAATATTTCTTGTCTTTTAATCTATGGTGTCTCTAAGAATTATGTTACATATTTTGGATGTATTCGCATGTACCAATCACATGTGTCTTTCATCTTCACGTGTACCAATCACATTTTGACTTTGTCTTTGCATGTACCAAACACGTCTTGACTTACAAAATGATTTCTAAAATACGGCTATGAACTTTTTCTCTCTATAGAAAGTTTTAAAACCACCAGTCTAGAGCAGTGTTTTTTCAACTTATTTTTTTTTTACTGCAACCCATTGCCAAAGCAACAATTTTAATTGTGACCCATTGGTTTAATGGGTCACAATTAAAATTGTTGCTTTGGCAATGGGTTGCAGTAAAAAAAAATATATATAATGATATGAAATGAGTAAACCAAAGACAAACACTGTTATTTTGCAACCCATTGAAGGGTTGGGACTCATAGTTTAATATTAAAATTTACTATTAAAATGAATAAAAACTTGAAAAAATTTAATATTAAAATTTCGCAGTGAAATTGACGTTAAAAAATGTCTTCCGTTTTAGTATTAATTTTTAAAATCGAAAATGAAATGAAAATTTTAATATTTTTTCTAAGAGAAAAACTGATATTTTTATTCCAATTGGTCGAAAAGGTTAAAGGAAATAAATTTTTACGCTAAGAAAAACAAACTTTGGTTACTGTGAAGCGTCTCGTCTCTTTGTATAAAAACAAAACAAATATGTCAGTTTTACTCTTCCGTATATTCTAAGAATCACACATTACTATTCAACAATAAAAATTACAAATTCTTTTTAAAATATTAATCTAGCTCGGATCGGACCAACTTTTAGTTCAACTGAATTCTAAAATTCATATATTTAAATATCCGTGAAAAATTTTTTTTTTACGCAGAAAAAAAATATTTAATTTATTTCACGCAGAAAAAAAAAATATTTGAGCACACAAAAGATTGAAAATCTCTTAAAAATTAATTTCTTTAAAAAAAAAAAGAAGACTTACCAAAAATAATGACTGATAAGGAAGGATGGAGTAAAAATGTCAAAGGGACACCTTGATGATGATGATGGAAACTCAGCTCAATAAATAGCATATAGCAGTTAAGCAATTGTTAGCAGGACTGGCTCGTTTACCATAACTACTTTCATGAGGTTTAGCTTTGTGGGGGATCTCACACTTGAGCTAAGCTCGGTAAATATATCAATAACTATCGCCTCTGATGTTAATCCAGCCTTCAGTGTTATACTTACTTTGTATTTTCCATGGATATATATGTTCTTATGTTTCCTTTCATCTTGCTAAGTGCCACTTGTGTTGTATCTTTAAGGAAACACACTGGGAAAAGTAGTGCCTTGAAGGGACACCCCAGCCCAATGAGGAACTTGAATCGTATTTTTCCTAGTCGCCTTCTTGCCGGTGGATTTTTTTTTTTCATTAGCCAAAGGCCAAAGATGATAAGTTCCGCAAAGACTATTTTCTTCTGCTCTTTGGTATTTACTTTAAATGACATTTGCTACTACAACTTTGCAATCGAGCTCTTCCATGAAAGAAGACTGGGATCATTTCGATGCTTGGCTCTCAATTGATTGGGGGTGGGTGGGGTGTTTGTGGGGTGTTGAAAGACTAAAAATAAGAATGGTTGCTTTTTGGGTGTTTTTTTTTCTGCTCTTGGATTTTATAAGCTCCAATCAATTTGATCAGGAAAATGTAAAAAAAAAAAGAAAATCACAAGGATGAGAGAGAGAGAGAGAGAGAGAGAGAGAGAGAGAGAGAGAGAGAGAGAGAGAGAGAGAGAGAGAGAGATTATAAAGCTACAAAAGGAGAGAGATTGAGAGAGAAAGGAAGATGAGGAGAAGAGAGATAGAAAAAGAAAGAGGAGGAGAAGCAAGAGATAGAAAGACAGAGAGTAGGAGTAAGAAGAAAAAAGAGATTATGTGTAAAAAGAAGGAGTAAGACAGTCTTAGAGGATGAAGAGAAACATGAGAGAATAAGAAAGATGGTAAAAAAAGAGAAGAAAAGTGGATGGAAAAGGTGCAGTGAGAGTAAGAATACAAGAATATAAAGCTGGAAAGTGTGGGAAAATAAAAAGGGGAGGAGTGAAAAAGAAAAGAAGGAAAAAGAATATATGGGGAAGGAGATACTGATTAAAAATGGCTGAAGAAAATGAAAGAGAAGAGATGAAAAGAATTCAAAGAATGAAATTGAAGGAATTCTGAAGAATTTGAAACGAATTAAAAAAAGAATAGAAATGGATGAAGAAAATGAAAGAATACAAGAATGAAAGAAATTCTGAAGAACTTTGAACGAATGAAAAGAAAAGAAAATGATGATGATGAAAATAGCGGAGAAAATGAGTTGAATGAAGATTAGAAATAGAAATTCAAAAGAAAACGAAAAAAAAAAAAATTCTTGGCAATGTCCAAGATGATAAAAACAAGCTTTTCAAAATGGAGATAAAAAAAAAATGAGCAGAAAATCCAAAATCTTTGATTGGACTCACAAACCTCAAAGAAATAATCAAAGTGCATTACTTCCCTTTGTTCTTCATAGCATTTCCAAGGCAGGGGGTAATTAATTTAGTGCTCCTACTGTTGCCTTGTGGTGATCTCAAAGGTTGTTGAAAAAAAGGTTAAGGCAACAAAGGCAGTGTCACTTGATCTTGGGTGACAAAAGAACGGACAAACAGATTGTTAGAAAAACCTGCTCCCATTTTATTTCAGATGTTACACCTTCAAACCATTTAGAAGGAATACCACCCCTAGCAACCGCCCTTTCAGTGGGGCTTTGAAATAAACTGACAGAGCAGTAAGTTCCTCCTCTGAAAGGGGTGTCCTGGGTATGACACTAAATTGCAAGGTTACACTTCTGGGGATTGAAGAGTACCTCTTCATTGCCATTACTCCCAGGTCCACTCTGATCTGGAGTGGTAGTACCTTTTGGGGTCAATTAGATCTGTTTATCATATATATTCAATAAATGTGTAAACAAAATCCTCTTAAGAAACAATGTCAATATGAACATACAATTAATGCATTTCCCTAACATCTAGATGTCAAATAACCTGGATGGGTTGGCATGCCATTAAAATCATTCAATCATTGAGTGGACAGTATTTTTACTATTATCTGGGGTAGTTACAAGGAAACTGTATCCCATGATGCTTTATCACTAAATGGCTAAGACTTCAATTTTTTATAGAAAAGATTTATTTACTGAAGAGAAAAAAATAACTTTTCCCTATTTTTACGGTTGATGCTTACACATAACGCCCTAACCTAAGGCATAATATAATCCTAGATGCGTTGACAAGTTATTTTTCTATTCTTTTAACTGTTAAATTGGAAGGAATAAAGAGATAGCTGTGCATGAAGTTTGAACTCATGTTCTTGTCTCCCTTAAAAAAGAAAAAAAAAAAAAAAAAAAAAGAAAGAAATATAACATGGATTAGAAGAAGAAAAGGGAGTCCATGGGAGAAGGCAGAGAGACAATGATAAAAGAAAGACAGATGAATATATATATATATATATATATATATATATATATATCTTATTATAATGGAGATTGTGTGTTTTTCTGTCTGTAACCGAAACTATATTACTACTCAAGTCACAATTCCCTTCGTTATTTACATCACATTCTCCATGATTTATTTATATTTAAACCTCAATTATTAATAAAATGGCTTCACCTTTTTATTAGTGTTGTCCATATCTACATACAAATAACATGCAATTGTATTTATATATACAAAAAATAGCGGTTTACAGTGTGAATGGGAAGGCTAATTTGCATATTGATATTAAAAATGTGATTTTATTAAATATGTGCTTAGTATTATTGATTTCTAATTGTTTGGTTTTATTTTATTGAATATAAGCAAAAATCTCTTCAATGAATCTTAAATGAAATCCATTAACAAGAAAAAATAACTGTCATTTTATTCTTTATTTCCTAATTTAACTAAATAGTTAAATAAGTAAAATTCAGCAATGAAAGACGGGAGTGATTGAAGAGTAAGTTTCATTTCTATTTTTCTATTATACCCCCACTCTGTTACATATCTTTTTATCTGCCTTCTTATTAGACTTTCTAATTTAATACGATATTTCATTACATTAAAACTTAAATACTTGCACCCAGAGGGTGCATATATTTGCTAGTATATATAAACATGGGAGGTACTACCAAAATGAATTGTTTACTCTTCTCTGATACAGCTTTGAAAAAAACCTGTAGGTCATTTTGAACTTGTTCCCAAGAAATTGCAACACACTTTAAAATGATCGTCCTTATTTTTTTTCCTCTGCTCAATAAATGCAGGAATGAAAAAGAAATGGAGGATAAAGAAAAATAGAATGAATAAACAAAAGAACGAGAAAATAAGAAAAGAAAAGAATGTGAAGAATAAGTGGAAGAAAAAGAAGACAAAGAGATCAAACTCTAAGTACAAACATCACTGCCCACCCACCTACTCAGAAAGAACGAGAGAAGGTAAAAAGAGAGGAAAAGAGACAAAGACCGAATCAGCGGAATCTGCAAGACGAAACTAAAAGCAGTGAGGCAGAGAGAATTGACGGAAATGGATGATTTGAATGGTGCCAGTCTTGCCGCAGTGTTGGCCTCTGCTTCAAGTCATTTTCTGTATAAGTAAAATCAAGGAATCACTGGTCCGTTCACACATATTACAATTGCTTTGACTTGGAGACCGCGAAGCCTTTCTGTCCCGGGTCTTGTCTTATGCGTTTCAATTTAGACTGGCTGCTATGACCACACATCAGATTTTCTGTAAGACACAATTATAGCGTTGTCAAAAAGAAGGGGACATGCGAGAACAATTCAATTATCAGCTCTTCAATTTATGCAAATAACCGTGTAAGTGTGTGTATGCATGTATGCATAAGTGTGTGCAATAAGGTATGCATATGTTTTATATATTTGTTTAAAAGAAGTATATATATATATATATATATATACACACACACACAAAGTGTTTACATAAGTCTCAACAAGTATTCAAGTACATGTTTTTCTCTTATATATATATATACACACACACACACACACACACACATGTATGTGTTTACATAAGCCCCAACAAATGTAAATTTACATGTCTCTCTCTCTCATATATGTATATATTGTTTACATAAGTCTCAACAAATATACATGTACATATGTCTCTTTCATATATATATATATATATATATATATATATATATATATATATATGTGTGTGTGTATACATACATACATACATAGTCCATGTATATTCTATATGATATATCAACAATATGCCCAGTTAAAAAAGATATTGAAAAAATAGTTTTTATTATGTATATGTTGTCAAAAATTTCATTTTTCTTATATATTTTTAAATCTGTTTTCATATTTCATATATTTAGGTTGTGTTGATTTATTGGAATACAATATATGCGAAAATGTGTATGTAATTTTTGTGACACATATACACACACACACACACACATATATAAAGAAAGACTCTATGAAATATCAGATTGTTATGTTTTTCTATAGGGATAGCATCATCAAATTGAATTTATTATTCCCCAAAACTGCAATCTAAACATGACAAGGAGGGAAGCATGCTAATGAATATATATATATAAGTTAGAGGAGTGAAGACATAAAGTCAACAGTACTTGGGAACTGTCAGTTTCTTGCCTATCCAATTTTTAAACCTTATATCATTGACTTTGTCTTTGCTACTTTAACTTAGATATATGTGCTCTATATGATATTGTGCGCACTCTTTATTTATAGATATAGCAAAATATATAATCAATATTAATATATATATATATATATATAATGTATAAAAAAGTATTCCAAAGGAGAATTAATTTGTAGATGGTGAAGTTAGTCAATATTAAAACATTTTCATTTTTTTTATAAAACCTTCGTCAGGACAATTGGATGAGTAGGATGTGGTCTAACCCGAGTTAAATGTTTTTCAAAATGAAAACAAAAAATGAGAAAGTATTAAAAAAAATGCTCTTTTTTCCGCCAACAGCTTTCTGTTTAAAAAGTGTGATGTAATTGGTATTTGAAAAAATATTTGAAGTGTTTATCTATTTAAAATGATTGTGAACTTTATTAATACATTGGCTCTTAAAATATTGATATTATAACTTAGTATGGAAATTTTATGAAGATTTTATGAAGATACATTTTTGTACTGTATATAATTGGAGACCATGACTATTTAATTGACTTTGACACAAAGTAACCCAACAATGATAGGAATATCTGAAACCATATGGTATAGTGACTAACATGTGGGACTTTGACATGACACTCATTTTCGGACTAATTACCCTTGGGAAGGTCATGAACCTCCTCATCCCTCCGCTCGGCTATGGGTTAAATAGAATCACCTCTGTTCTTTTAGTAGAATGACTTTGGCATTAGATAATCAATAAAGAATGATATGCCATTAAAAAGAAAATGAAACCATATAACTGAGCAAATTATTTTTATTAGGAATAGTTATTTGAATCTATAGTTGTTTACAAATCATCATCATTATTATTATTATTAGTAGTAGTAGTAGATATTTGAAACTATGCAATTACATAAAAAAATGCTGACTTGTTTATATACCCAATCAATTTACTCAATCCATTCGTCATGGGGAGGATTCGAGACATTGTCATAAGTATAAGGCACCCAGAAAGGATCAAACTCGCTATAGAGTTGTAATGGATCTGCAAGACTAGCTTGCTAACCATTACACCATGATGGAACACCTTTATTTAATCAACCAGTTTGCCATGGATAGGATGTTACACAAGGTTACAAGTAGGGGCATCCAAGGAGGCCTTAAATAACCCAACTAGGGTTTGTATGCCATAATATCAATCAGCCTTCTAGTTTTCCTTCTAAAATATGCTCTGAAAACTTTCCTTTTCTTCATGTGTCTAAATGGTATAGGAGGTCTAGACAGATAGAGGATGATAATTGAATTGTGGATGCTGTGCCTTCTAGTAGGATCCATTGACCCTTCAGCAAATACCATTGCTTGATGAGAAAAACAAGGGAGGGAAAGATGGAAAAAAAAGGTAGAATTATGACTAGAGTAATTTGCCATGTGGACGTGATTAAAGAGACTTGACACCTGAGGATTTGTTTCAGTGAAAGAAAAATTGGAGTGGACATTTATTAATAACAAACTGTTTGATGGGAGGGATTGCCTCCAGTAGTGATAGATAGGGTCAGATCACAGGTCGGACTTTTGTTGTGTGTAGGCTGAGAACAAATTGATATTAATGTGTAAGCATGCTCCACTGAAGGGCAAAGCCAGGAGAGATATGGATGATGTGGGTGGATAAGAGAGGGTCCTCGAGAATTGGAGGTGGGGAGGTTAAAGAAGAGAACCTGAAAAATGCAACTGGAATGAAAAGGAAGCTTGTAGAGCTGGGTAATAATACCCACAGACTTACTTTATATTAAGTTATTTAAAAAGAAATATATTTCATGCACTTGTATGTTTATAGTGGGTATCAGGTGGATCTTACTGGAGAATAGGGGACAACAAGTCTATCTGAATCCCCAGCACCCTCCTCAGTATTCATTCAAACTTGAGTATTGCTACATTATTGAAAGTCTTAATTATCATTTTTAATTATATTATTTCATAAGGAAGCCAATAAGTTTATTCAAATCACCAACACCTTCCTCAGTATTTATGTACACCCTAATATCAACATATTACCGAAAGGCTCAGTCTTTTTGAAAATCTCTAATTTCTCAATTTTAGCATTATCATTATTTAATTTTCAGTGTTATTTTTGGTTTCTTACAACTCATCAACACGTCCTTAACCAAGACCTAGCCTAAGGCAAGATAGGATTATATGTATTGTATGTCTTTGGCTGCCTCTTTCGGATGTTACTCTTCCACTCACATTAATAATACTTTCTTAAGGAGATGAGCAGTTTTGCAAAGTGCAATATTTTGTATTTCGTATAGGCTGTGACCCCCCCCCCCAAAAAAAAAAGACACTAAACTGTATCTGAGAGAGAGGGTCCTGAGGATCTGGAGATCTGGAGATCTGGAGATTATGGAATATCCATTCATTGCTATTGCTCGCAGGTTCACTCTGACCTGGACTGGTATTAGTTATTAGGGTCCAATATATGGGCAAATAGAATTGGGGCAAATAGAATTATTTAACCATTTACTAAGTATTATTAGTTATTTCAAATTATACTACTGTACGAAAAATTATTTTTATTAGATAGGAAAACCTGATAATACATATGCTGTAAAAAAAATTAAAAAAAAGAAATTGAGAAATTGTGCTCTTTATAATTTTATTTAGCTATTTATCAAACCAATCTTGGAAACAGCAACCTACATAAAAGTAGCTGTATGGCGACTTACTTCCTATCACACATCCAAGTCAGAATCCCCATTTCCACATCACTGTTGCCTTTTACAATATTTTACATTATTTCATATTTTCAGTTATATTTTAGGTAGGGGTGAATGTATGGGCGTGGTGGGCTCAGAGGTTTAAGGGTTTAACTTTTACAAAAAAAACTTCTCTTTTGATCACTTCAGTTAAAGATATCATTAATATTTGGAAAAGATATAAAATACTTTAACCTTAATTATTTTTATTTTTTTTTTACCCAGACTTTTTAAACAAGTAACAATTTTTGTTTTGTTTTGTTTTTTTTGTTTTGTTTTGTTCTTAAAAAATAAAAATCCAAAAAACAAAACAAAAATTTGATTGTTCAAAAAATCCTTATTTGAAATTATCGCTTAAAGAATTGCATGATGTTAAAATTAATTTTGGCAAAATGAAAATATTTAAAAATCAATCTTCAGAAGTTACAAGATTTGGGAAAAAAAAATTAAAATTTCAGAAATTATTGCAGAAAATATTAGGATTCAATCTAAATTAAAGCAATTTAAGGAAAAAAGGAAAAAAGATTTTATTAATTCGATTTGATTTAAAATTGATGTCATGAAATCTTTCAGAAAATATCAATTTTAAAGGCAAACTTCATGATCCAATTATTGTCATTAGTAGGTATTTACCCAACCCATTCAGTATGGGTAGGATGTGATACAAGGTTGCAAGTATGGGTCATCCAGTGAGGATTAGTGTTTTAGAACAGTAATTATCAACTATAGAGCCATATGCCCCCTGGGGACAATATAACATTTTTTTGGTCCAGGCAAGTAAAAAATATTCAATGATAAAAATACAATAGGACTTTTAAACATCAAATGGCTATGGGGGTCCACCAGAGTAAAATAGGAATCAAGGGGTCCATAGGTAAAAAAAGGTTGAGAACCACTGTTGTAGAAGAACAATAGTTGGTTGAGTATTGTTTCCTCCTACAGAATAAATGAGAACAATTCACAACAAAGTAATAACAAGGCTATTTTATTGTCTGAGCAAACTTAACAGAAGAGAATACAAACATAACTGGAGATGGTATCCCATCATAGTGTCACGGTTATCAAGCTAGTCTTGCAGATTTATTACTACAGAATAGCAAGTTCGATGCTCATTGGATGCCCTATACATGCGACATTGTGTCATATTGTAGTCCCAGTCTATATGAAATACAAAAAAATTGCACTTTGCAGAATTTACAGGTTGTGTAAATAAAGGCATTCCATCATGGTGTAACGGTTAGCATGCTAGTCTCACAGATCCATTTCTACTAAATAGTGAGTTTGACCCTAACTGGATGTCCCATACTTATGGCATTGTGTCATATCCTACTTGTGGTGAATGGGTTGAGTAAATACCTACAAACATGACAGTCGATACAAAGAAGAGCTTAAACATAGTTGTATGAGTAAAATGTCCAAATAGGAAAATCGTCTTTTAATAGAGAAAGTCTTGAGGGCTGCTGGTAAAAGAGGAAAGTATAAAGACTTACATGTTAGGCATGTTCTTATGTGTCATGAGAGAGTCTGAGAGAAGGAAAACTCTGAAATTTAAAACCAGGAGTTGGAGTCCCTGAGGTAAACTTGTGACACCATGTGCAATGACATTAGTACAAAAGGTCTTGGAAAAAAGCCATCAGAGGAAAAGAACCTTTGCAAGGGGAAGGGGGAAGAGTAAAAATTCTCCCAGAGAAGAAAGTAAAGTTAACTTCAGCATTCTAGATTCATTGTTTTTAAAAAGGAAATAAAGGGTGACTTTGGCATTAAATGATCCAACATGGGTTGACATGCCATAAAACTAGCCAAACAATCAACTAATCTGATACTCTTCAGGTGAGAGAGTCCCTCTGATAGAGTGGTTACGTGTTGGAGAGCAGTATAGTAGTAAACTAGTTCAAACACTAGTTTTGCTATTAAGTTCATTTTTGGACTAATACCAAACTATGGGTTAGATAGTGCCTCTACTGTCCTTATACAAGGATGGCTTTGGCATTAAATAACCCATGAATACTGATATGCCATTAAACAAAGAAAAGTAGGAACCCCCTTATCCCCCAGCTATTTATTAAATAGTACCACTACTGTCCTTATACAAGGATGGCTTTGGCATTAAATAACCCATGAATATTGATATGCCATTAAACAAGGAAAAGAAACCAAACCTCTCCTCATCTTTCTTGCAATAGGAAATCAACCTTTATTTCAAGGAGTTCCTGTGGTGTAGTAGCTTACATGTTGAACTGCGACATCATAGGAAGTGAGTTTAAACTTATACAAGGATGGCTTTTGCTTTAAATACCCATGAAAGTTGATATGCCATTAAACAAAGAAACCAAACCAAATACTCTTAGGTCTCATTACTATCATATTCATTATCAGCATAGTGTGCTAGCAGCACAGATTCCCTTGACTCTTGCCATCTGTCCCTATAAGTCATTGCATTTGGTGAGTCCACTAGACGGTATCCAGTGTCCATACAGAGCTGATGAATGTAAGTTTTTGCTGGTGTATTCATCTGTAAGCATCCACAGGAGAACTTGATATGAAGGAAATGACCATTCCTCACAGGATTTATTCAAAACAGCATGCAGCATTCTTGTGTAGACCCCATCTAGTTGAGTTTTTTTTCTCCAAGCATTTTGAGTCTAAGTGGTGCTGATATGGCTACAGCTCAGTAGAATTCCTGTTTTATTTCATTTGAGATGCATGTATTGACATCATTTTCAGTAAATGAGATATTGCTACTGAGGTATATGAACTGGTCTACTAATTTCAGAAACTTGTCATTAAGTGAAGAGTAGTGCAATCATATAGTAGTAATAAGTCAAGGTTTATCTGTTATTTACCATTACTCTAAATCCTTCAGATCTATAAAAATCGATTTTACCAAGGAATGTATTGACATCATTTTCAGTAGATGAGATATTGATACCAAGGTATAGAGTCAAACTTTACCTGTATTATCATTATTATAATCAAGCTTTAAAAAAATGGATTTGAATAAATCTAAAGGATTTAGAATAATGGTAACAGAATGGATATAAGAACAAAGATTGTAATAATAATAATAATAATAATAATAATGATACAGGTAAAGCTTGACTTTATACCTCCATAGCAGTATCTCATCTGCTGAAACATCTTATTATAATGGAGATTGTGTGTTTTTCTGTCTGTAACCGAAACTACATTACTACTTAAGTCATAATTCCCTTAAGTTATTGACATCACATTCTCAATGATTTCATTTTTATTTAAACCTCAATGATTAATAAAATTGTTTTACATTATTAATACTGTTAACCATATTTACATACTAATAACATGTAATTATATTTATATATACAACAAAATAGCAGTTTACAGTGTGGACAGGAATGCTAATTTGCATATTGATATTAAAAATGTGATTTTAATAAATATGTGCTTAGTATTATTGATTTCTAACTGTTTGGTTTTATTTTAATGAATATAAGCAAAAATCTCTTCAATGAATCTTAAATGAAATCCATTAACAAGATAAAATAACTGTCATTTTATTCTTTACTTCCTCTTTTAACTAAATACTTAAATTAGAAAAATAACAATGAAAGACGAGAGTGATGGAAGAGTAAGTTTCAGTTGTTCCATTTTTTATTATACTCCCTCTTTTCAAATCTTTTATTATACTCCCTCTGTTTCAAATCTTTTTATCTGTATTCTTATTTAGTTTCATTAGCCTTTCTAATTTAATACAATATTTTATTACATTAAAACTTAAATACTTGCACCCGGAGGGTGCATATATTTGCTAGTAATAATAATACAGGTAAAGCTTGACTTTATACCTCCGTAGCAGTATCTTATCTGCTAAAAGTCATGTCAATAATATAGTGTCAAGCTTGACCTGTATCATTATTATTATTATTATCTTTGTTTTAATTGTATTGACCATTTGGTTACTATTATTCTAAATCCTTCAGATTTATTCAGATCCATTTTACCTAGGTGTGTATTGACCACACTTTCAGTAGATGAGATATTTCTACTGAGGTATAGCTTTACCAGTATTATTATTATAATCTTAATTCTATTGTCTATTTGATTCCTGTTATTCAAAATCCTTGAGATTTATTCAAATCCATTTATATCTCCGCTTTAAATCTAACGCTATGTAATAAGTGTACATTATGATGAGGATCATGATTTTTATTCATTACCGATGCCCAGTGCTGCAGAAACTTGTTGGGAAGCTTTGCTGACTGTCTATTGGTTTTTGCTTTAATGGAGTTGTAGTCAATATAACGACAAAGGTGGGAATGATTGACTGGGTCGAGAAAGAGGGGAAATTTGCCCCCAACAATCAGAACTAAGGCAGAACTGCAATGGTGGGGTGGGGGAGGAGATAGACTATTGATCCCTGCCACTGGCCCCATGTTTCCAACCTCGCCATCCATTGCACCAGACCCTGTTGTCTCTGGAGTCTGGGAAGGCAGGCAAGCAGGTGAAGAAGAAGAAAAAAAAATTGACAGTGATGGAGGAGAAGGTGGAGGAAGAAGTACATCCATGGAAGCGTTTGCTTTAAAATGCAGAATCAACAGGCACGATGCAATTAGGTGTAAGACTGTTCTGTCACTCCATCACTTTCTGCCTCATATTTTGCAGCATCATTTTCTTTGTATTTCGTTGGCTTCTTTATTTTATTAATTTATTTTTTCCATTTTTTTTTCACTGTTCGTCGACCATGCTTTTATTTTATTTATTTATTTTTAAAAATTTTCCTTTTTTTTTTTTTTTTTTCTTTCTGTTTTTTTTTCAGTTTTTAAATATATTTTTTCTGCTGCTGTGCTGTTTTTTTCTTTCTTTTTTTTTTTCCCCCTTTTTTTGTGTTTGTTTTTCCTAATATTTTTTGTTTTATTTTTTTTCCTCTGTTTTCTTTCCTTGCTTCTTTTCTTCATCCTTTTTTTTTCCTAACTTTTTTCTCTCTTGTTCTTCTCTTTCCATTTTTCTCTTTCATTTTTGTTATTTTCATATTTCTTTTTCCTTTTCTTCTATCTCTTCTTTCTTCCTTTTCCTTCACTTTTCTTTTACCTTTTTTCTTCTCTTTTTTTTTTCTCCCCCCCCACCTTTTCTTTCTTTTTCAATTTATGTCTTTTTGTTAATTTTTCTTGTTCCCCTTCTTTTTTTCTATTTCTTTGACATATCTATCTTTTCTTTCTCTTTCTTTTCTACATATTTCTTCCTTTTTCTTTCATTACTGATCATTTTTCTCTTTTTTCTACTTTTGCCTCATCTTTTTTCCTTAATAATTTTCCTTTTTTCTTTTAAAAGAAGTAAATAGGAGTTTTTTTTTTTTTTCATTTTTTTCATGTTTTTAAAAATCTTTTTTTCCCTCTTCCCTTAATTTTTCATATTATTTCTAATAATTTCATTCTCTTTTCTCTCTCTCATATATATATATATATATATATATATATATATATACCTTCCAAAATCTCTTAAAGTTTACTATGACTGAGATAGTTGTCCCCCCCCCTCACACACACACACTCTGACTGATGCTAAATATTCAATATTCAGCCCGGGTTGAAAAATATTGAAAACACAAAACAGGATCTAGCAGATCTAGTCCATTCTTATCCTCCATCTACATAATCTGACCTTGTGACAGACCTTCTTTAATAGAAATGGTCCTTTTTAAGCGTCACCTTCATCAAATCTGGATCAGCACTCCACAATTTTAGTACTGTGCCAGACTAGGCTCTCCTTTGTAGATGAGATATAAAGGTCTTATCCCTACTAGAGATCAATTTTCAGGTCCTGGAAATAGCCAGGATCTTGCTGATTTTTAAAGTAGGTAAACCCTTCTCATTTGAAAGATTGGCGCTACACAGTCTTCCTAACCCTTGTACTCTTTTTTATTTTTTCTCCAACAATTTCAAAATTATCATTCAGTTGCAAATTTGAGAATAAATGGCTTTATTCTCAAGATTTTTAAGTGTATTGGCCTGATAAAATTTCCTTATGATGTACTGCTTCTGATAAATTATGGTTACTTATAAACATAAGAATTTTAGTGATATATAATATATATATATATATATATATATATATATATTGTGTGTATGAACCATCATACGTCGAAAATCGACGGGAGAGTCCTTTTTATTTATACATATATATATATATATATATATATATATATATACATATTATATATATAACTCCATACAGCTGTTTGTATAGTTGTGTTTTATAAGCTCCTCAGCATTTGGACCTTATGAATTGAGATTAGGTATATGGCCTCCTTTGGGCTCTCAAAAGATTATAGGTCACCAAGTGGCATCCAGTTTTGGAGAATTAGAAAGCACTACCTTTGAAAAAAATCTCATGTATTTTAGCACATGCTAGGGAGGCAAATTTTAGTTATATCTAGTATGTAAATTAATTATTTTTATTTGATATAACCAATTTTTACCATTAAATTCATCTCCTCTGAGTATAAAAACCTTAAATATATCAATTCTAATTTTACTGCAAGCAATTTGGTTGAATTTTGAAGAAAAAAGATTTTTGATTATTTTATTTTCAGTACTGATATTTTTCGTTCATACCTTCTCTCTCATCTAAACTTTGGCCGCTCTATATTTTTGGCCTTATGTTTGACTTGTCCTAGGATTTTTGATGCTGATTATTAAGGAAAACAAGCCCTTCCCACTCAGAAGGGCTTCTGGAGCTACATAATCTTCCTATTCCTTGGATTCTCTTTCAACTTTTTCTCAGGCCTTAATTTCTTTTCGGCTTGTTTTGTTTTTAATTCCTAATAAAATTCCTTTCCGTCTGAAAGGAAAGTTTCCACAATGGGGAGAGGATGATTTTGGTAGAGAAGACGGTAAATAGGTTTGGTGGTGGGTGGCATCACTCGAAGGAAATGAATAGTCTTCTGGGTCTTTTTTGGAGGGGGAGATGTCTCTTAATTTAATTTGTCTTAAAAATGAATAATTCCAATTTTGTTGGCCATTGCGTCTTTCTGCTTTCTTATTTCTTCTGCCATTCTTAAAGTGATAGTTTTGCTTAGGAGGAGGAGGAGGAAAAAGAGGAGGAGGAGATGGTCGCTTCTGAATCAATCTTCCGATTGTCTATGAACCACGGCTTGATATTGATTATTCGACAAGCATAGGGCCTGTTTTTTCTTTTTTTCCTTTAGCTTTTATATATTTCGTTATTTTATTTTTTGATTTCTGTATCTCTCTGTGGAAACCGTTTTGTATCTAAATTTTTTTTTTTTCATTTTGTCTCTTTCTTCTTTCCGATACCATTTTTGCTGAAAAAGATCTTTTTTTTTTTTTTCCTCAAGTTTTTTATATTTTCTTTTTACCTTATTATTTTCACTTTTCCAAAGTCCTCCTTGTCTTTATTAAATTTTTCTCTCTCTAAAGAAAGCAGAGAGAGAGAGATAGGTGTCTACTTCTCTCTTTAGGCTCTCTCTGTTCCTTTCTGTCCTCTCTTTGGTTCTATCTGTCACACTCTCTATTTATTTCTTTTCTTTTTCTCCCAATATTTCTTTTCTGCTCTCTCACTCATCTTCTCTCTCTTTTTTTTCTTCTCTCTCTCACAGTTTTTATTACTTTCTGATATTATTGTTATTTCTACTTCACTTTTCTTTTGTCACACACTTTTTCTTCCTCTTGTCTAATCTTTTTCTCTTGCTCTTTTCTTCCCTCTCCCTTGCTTTCTTTCTCTTCTCCATAATTTCTCTTTCTCTCTCTTCTCTACAATTCCCCTCTTTTGCTCTCACCTTCTCTCTTTCTCATACACCATACCTCTTCTTTGCTATCATTCTTCATTCTCTCTCCTCCACTATTCCTCTGGGGAGAGTTCCTGTGATGTAGTGGCTAACATGCTGGACTCCAGTATTGGTATGTGCATTTTTGGACTATACCCTTGTGAATGGTGTCAACCTCCTCATCCCTCCAGCTATGATTTAAATAGTACCACTAATGTTCTTCTATAAGGATGATTTTGGCATTAAATAACCCACTAAGATTGATATAACATTAAATAAAGAAATCAAACTCAACCACCATTCCCCTCTTTATCTCTATCTTCTTTACCAGTCCTTTCTTTTGTTTTTACTCTCTGTTTTCAGCATTCCTCCCTTTTGCTTTCTCTCTCTCTCTCAACCATTTCTCCCCTTTTGCACTCTCTCACTCTTCTCCCCCAACCCAGCTGTTTGCATTGGTGTGTCTATTTTATGTATTTAATAAGCACATTTATTTATTTCTTTTATACATTTTCATATTATGGTTTGGACATAATCATCTACATGGATGACTACAGACAAATATTCATCTTACTGTAAATAAGTATATATATATATATATATATATATATATATATATTTCTGCCCTCCTCCTTCCTTTAGATATCAATAAAGACATTTTAAAATACATATTTTATTTTCAGGGCTCTTCATCAATCAACCGCACTTTCTTACCAAACTATTTATTTTCTTTTGATTATTTTTTTTTTGTTTAGTTTTTCATTTTTTCCTTTCTTTCATTCATTCTTTTTATCTATTAGTTTTTCATTTTTTTCTTTCTTTCATTCATTCTTTTTATCTATTAGTTTCCTTTTTTCTTCTTTCCTATATCTCCCTACTTTTGTTCTTTTTTTCCTTCATTTTCTTTTCTTTTTCTTTCATTCACTCTATCTTTTATATTTCTTCATTTTACTTTTTTTTTGTTTGTTTCCTTTTTCATCTTTATTAGTTTCTTCTTTTTTCTTACATTCCTTCCGTATTGTTTCTTATCTATTATTTCCTTCACTTTGTAGATAGATATGACAAACTAAAATAGAAACAAAAAAGAGATAGATATGAAAAGGCTGAGATATAAACAGAAATATAGGTAAATTGATAGATAGAAAAAAAGGAGATAGGTAGATAGGAAAAACAGATAGATCAATTTTAAAATAAGACAAAGTTATAAAAAATATTTATATATATCTATAGATTTATTTTTCTTGATTTATTTATTTTTTTCTTTCATTCTGTTATTTTATTCTTTTCCTTTTTATTCATATATTTCATTCATTCCTCCCAACCCCCCAAGTTTTTATCATTACTTAGACTCTTTTAGCTCAACTTTACCGATTCCACAGATGTTCCCCTTAGACTCTTAATTTCACGTTTACATAAACTTTTCTTTCCTGACAGTATTTTCAAAATGTATTTGGTAATTCATCATTTTTTCTCATTTTTTCTTAGTCTGTTGTATTTTTTAATAAAAAAAGTAACTCCAAAAATTTTTTTTTCTTTCTTTCAATTAACTTGCCATTCCATCTTCTCCTTTCTTTTGTCTTTCTATTTTCATTCTTTCTTTATTCTGAATTCTTTCTATAATCAACTATTCATCTTTCCTTCTTTTTCTTCATTACTCTTTTATATCTCCATTTTCTTCACTTTGGGGGGTGAGTCTCCATGGCATAGAGGCTTATGTGCTGGACTTGGGAAAGCTATGAACCTCTTATCCCTCCAGTTATTGGTTAAATAGTACCACTACTATTATTCTACAAGGATATCTCTGGCATTAAATAACCCATAAAGGTTGATATGCCATTAAACAGAGAAACCAGTCAAGGAGGGATGATGATAACTTCCCAAAACATACCAGCAGATACACAAATATATCTGAAAATATGTGGACATAAATTAAAAGATCAATTTTATGAATTGGTTCTTGTTTACACTGAATTCAATACATCTCTTTAATGGGAGACTCATTGTGGTTAACGTACTGGACTTGACCTCCAGTCGTGATATTACATTGACACCCTTGGGAAAGCTATGAACCGGCTCATCCTGCCAGCTATGGGTTAAATAGTACCATTACTGTTCTTCTACAAGGATTTGGGAAAAGGTATATAATAATAATAAGTCATTTAATGTCTTTGGCATTAAATATCCCAAGAAGGTTGATATGCCATTTCAATCTTCTTTGTATAAATCTTCAACTTTTTATTCATCTTAAACTCCTTCATGTCTTTCTTCCTATTTTTCTTCCTCATTTCATTTATATGTGACTTTTTCTTTCTTTTTCTTTTCCATATTCTTTTTCATCATTGTCTACACCTTCTTCGTCTCTGTCACTAAACCTGTTCCTTTCATCAGGTGAAGGTCTTTCTATTTCATTTCACCCCTTTCTATTTTTTTCTGATATTTTCAGATCTTCTTTCTCACAACTGACCCCCCACCCACCCCCAACATTTTAGTCTTTTTTTTTTTCTCTTTGATGTCCCATTCCTTGCTCCCAAATTCTTTTCTACATTTTTTCTCGTTTTGAGTGAAAGAATTGTACATTTCTGAGAAGATCTTCAAACACGACTGTCATTCTATCGCAAAATTGAAGTTTCACCCTTTTACCATCTGTTAACTCCTATTTTCTACAGGTGAATAAGTTCTGCAAGGATTTCCAAGATGGCCAGTTTCTAGAATTCCTCTCTAACTTTTGGCTTGCTGTCCAAATTCTTCATTCTTTCAGCTGCCATTCTTCTGACTATTTTTTATCGGTTCTTTTTTTTCCAGTTTTTACCAGCACTTTTTGCTTTAGCCCAAATATTTCATATTTTGGTTCTTACTAGTTTTGTTTTTTACTCTTAGATTTTTTAATTTTTTTAATATTTTTCATTCTCCAATTCATTCTTTCATTCCTTTTTATTTCGACTCTTTCATTCATTCCAAGTTATCACTCTTCTTAACTTTTTTCTTTCTTTTTGAGGGATTTATAGCTTTTTTACTTCATTCTTTTTTCCCTTTCTTTCTTTCTCGCTTTTTTCCCTTCATTCTTTCATTTTCTCCCTTCATTATTTCATTCTCTTCTTTTTTTTTTACTCAGTTTTTATTCATTTTCTCATTCAAATCTATTTTATTCATATTTTCATCCTCTCTTTCTTCTATTGTGACTTGTTTTTTGTTAATTTTTAAATTCTAGTTCATGCTACCAATGTAAATCTTTTTTTTTTTTGCAAATTATTTCTTTACAACTGGAGTCATTTGACTGAAATTGTTTATAAAACAAAAAACTGCATAAATGTGCATTAGAAAATTCTTTAGTAAAAAAACATGCCAGTTTTAAAAATATCATCATCAAGGTATTCTGATAACATGGATTCTTCTGCCTCTCTTTTTCCCTATCAGCCATTGCTCTTGGCAAGTCCACTTAATGGCACCCAGCATCCATACAGAGCTGATAAATGTACATTTTTGCTGATCAGCCAACTCTAGTTTGTCCATGTGTAAGAGTCCATAGGAGAATGTCACTTATGAGTTCATCCTTACCTCTTCAGCATGTCTTGATTGGATGGTTTGGGAATTAACTATTTGGATTCAAAAATGGTTTTGGTTTTTATTAAAGTAAATCCCCCTCCCCCCCAAAAAAATTACATTCAAATTAAAATTTTAGAGAAAAAAAACCTCCAATTCAAATTTTAGGGTATCGCCTCTCCACCCCAAACCAAAAAATAAGGAAGCAAGCAAGACAGTTAGTGAATAAATTAAATGTAAAGGGATCTCAAGTAACAGGTGCTGGAGAAAGATGCATTTTTAAAAGGGCAGAAAACCGCACATTACTTCATTCAGATTTATTCCTGAGGGATAAGATCCCCCATCCCCACCCTGAGTATGACACTTGACTGCATCCAATGTTGAGGCTTCCATTCTCAATCACTGGGGAATATGGAGTTATACCTCTATTGACATTACTTTCAGGACCAATCTGCCCAACCTATGGGTCAAATAGATTTGTTTGGAAAAGTATTAGGTATCAATACTTTAAACCATATAAGTGTACAAACAAATAATCATTATAATCATTATTATTAAATAAGAATTGTTACTTGAAACTATAATTGCCCTGTTGGGTAGGGCTGTAGAATGTGCCAACTGCACCTCCAATGGGGTCACAATAGCCATATGTGGTGACCCATAATACTTGAGGACAGGGTCATGGTGGTTGAGTAGTCCACGAGCCAGATACTAAGTGGTCCTGTGACATTAAACAGTACCGCTTGGCCCTTATTTGGGCTTAATCAGTGGTCAGAGAGGCCCCATTTGATCAATTATCTGTCATATCAAGCCTGAACACCTATATTATTGTCCCGACCAAATTACTTTTATGGCAACCCTTTTTATCATATGGATGCTAGAAGGTGGTAACTTGGGGTCAACCATCAGTTTATTAATACACATCAAGTTATTTCTTCTAATTTATTGATACACATGAAGTTAATGAAAATTATTTCTACCAGTTTATTAAACCAAACCAAAATATTTACCTACAAACTATTTGCTTACAAATCATATATACAAAAGAACAAGATTTGGTGTTAAATAGCCCACAGGGTTTGATATGCCATTACACAAAATAACCAGCCAACTTGGAGCTATTATTGTTTACAAATTATTATTATCATTAGTTTTTGAAACTATATAATTGTGTATGAATTATCAGTATTGGATAAAAATACTTGAAATAATATAACTGTGTTCAAATTATTCATATTAAGAATAGTTAATTGAAGCTATAATTGTTAAATTATTATCAGTAGTTACTTGAAACCATATAATTACTTGTAAAACAACAAAAGATCATATTTAACATTAATACCTAAAAAAAAAGTCTGACTTTGGCTTTAAATAACCCAATAAGTTTTAACATGCCATAAACCTAACCAACCACCCGACCAACATAATGCTTATTGTGTGTCAATTTCACATTTTGGGTTTTTTCCCCCCAACCTTTTTTAATATTTAAAAAAAGAAATACATTATGATCCATGATTGGTTTGACTTCATTGATGCTAAGTGCTGACTGAAATTTAAAAAAAAAGTAAAGAAAAAAATATTCCAATTTTTATTTTTTGGTTTTCTTTATGAATTCTTGAATTCTTTAAAGATATTCTTAGAACTGCCAATTCTTCCTTTCCCCATCCTGACATGGTTCTGACATTCTTCAAAAATTGCTACAGTCACTTTTACTGAATTCCCTCCATTTGACTTATTGGCTGCTTCTTTCATTTTTTTTTAACTCGACCACAATTTCTTTGACATTTTTCTGCTTCTCTTCATTGTCCACCCATAAATTTTTTCACCCCAGCTCAATCTCCAGCTCCTCTTTTTCTCACCACCCCACCTCTATTCATCTTTTTTCCCTTTCACTGAGCCCTCAAATGCACCATTTTGGACACTCTCTTGTGGGGCGGATGATACAGATAACTAACCAATTATTTCAGTTCAGTAAAAGCACACAATGTCAGTTATTGTAGGTTTGAAAACTTTTCCATCCTAGACGTTCTTCATTCCCCTTCCGGAGCTCTTCTTCATAAGAAAACCACATAAATCATAATCCTGTCAAAATGGAGTAATGCTGAAGATTTCTTTGAACCCTTCTTCGAGTTTTCATAGTGACTCTTCATGGCAAAGTGTTTCGCCTTTCACTTGTGGCTAATGCAAAACTTGCCTAAGCTTTGCACGTCTATTAAACTGCCAATTTTTTTGCATACTTTTTGTTTGGTGTTGTCAAGTACTGATGTAATATTCTGAATGCAAGATTTATTAAAAGGGAAAAAAATTGCAAGAAAAAGAATCATTTTTGAATACTCACAAGTTAATATGAATAGGTATACATACAATATCTCTCTGGAAAGTACCCAACTATTTGATATTAATGAAAAGAAAAAAAAGCCTACCTATGGTAATGGAGCCTTAGTTCTCTTTAAGGTGCTCTCTTAGATAAATCATGCATTTATCTCCAATTTAAAAAGTCATCTGTTGGTGGTGCTTATAATATGCTGGCTATATCCTTTACAGAAGGTTCAGACACCACCCCCTCAACAAAAGGGATGTCCTGTGTATAACACTAAACTGCATATGATGGTTAAGCTCCATTTCAGGAGCTCTTTGGAGTGTAGAGTACTTCATTACTCCCAGGTCCACCCTTACCTGGAGTATTAATACCTATAGGGGTTTCATCTATGGGTCAAATAAATCTGTTTAAAAATTATTCATATTTTAGTGGGCAGTTGGCAATAGGAATCACTGTTTACAGTTGCACCTTTTTCAATGAAATCCTTAGTGATGGGTCCTTTCATGCCCCGGAATACTGCCAACATGACCTTGTTTACTTACCTCTGCACCTGAACCCTTTTTTAGAGTGTGCTCATACTGGCCATTTATAAATATTTTTTTAACTAAAGTATGCTTCACTGAACTCATCACATATTCTTTTGTAAATTTCACATGGTTTGCACTTCTCAACCACCAAAGATTTGATGACAGACCTCAGTTCAAGCCTAGAGCACTCTGATTTGCCACCATTTTGAATAGCCTCAAAACATATTCTTGCGAGATTAGAATAAATTTTGCAATAAACTATTTTCAAACAATGCAGAGTTTACATTTATGGAGGAAAAATTATATTTTGCTCTTTTAAAAAGAATCGCCTAAGTTATTGAATGACCCTTGTATCTTATATGAACTTAACCTAAAGACATGAAATAACCCTAGATAGATATATTTTAATGGAATATCAACCTATCAACTGTATATATATTTACCAACCCCTCTTCATGAATAGGATGTGACACAAGATCAATTTCTTGAATTAACAGCTATGAATTCAGTGTTTTCCTTCTAGACTGTTTACCTAACAAAAGTTAAAGAGCCCAGTCTGTCCTACTATTTACCAACTGTATATATATATATATTTCATAGTGATCTCTCTTGTGTACTAGCACTTGCAAAAATTTTTTTTTTTCTGAAGAGCAAGAGGATTTAATCTTTTTTTTTCATCTTTTTTTATTTTCATTGACCTCAGTTCTCATGTCAGCATATTGCAAAAACCAAAAAAACAAAAACAAACAAAACCCTGGATCTTGAATAACAAGGTGAAGGACAAGAGACAGTCTGCCTCCTCCTCCTCCTCTAACCACCATTAAAACCTACACCTGACTTTTGTTTCGTTGGACTGTGAAAGATAAACAAATTCTATCAATCACTGCCCATATATGGAACACCTACTGCTGACCTCGTCACATGAACAGCAAAAATCAAAATAAAAACACTTCACAACAGTTAAGTGTGTTTCATTTGGTTGTCAGGTTTTGTTGTAATGGCAACAGGTTACATAATCCCTTGCCCCTGACCTCGTCCACACCCCTCACCCTTATTAAAGGAGGCAGAATACATGTTTATCTTACGTAAGTCAAACATGCAAATTATTTCAATTAAAATCTCCTCCAGACACTTGAAAATGTATCCAGTGTTACCTGGGTGAAATGAAAATTGTTCGTGTGTATATATATATATATATATATATATATATATATATATATATAAATGTTGTTCTAGTTCCAATGGGAGAAAATTTAATATTTTATAAAAAAGAAGGTGGTCTGCAAAATGTATTATGTTCTCAGAAAATTTTTTAAAATTCTTTTTATCTTACATACGCGACACATTTTTCTGATCTGTTGTCTTCTTCGGGCATTGAGTTATTATTTTGTCAGAATATGTCCGATATTTGAAAGGTTGTGTGTGTTTCTGCAACTTTTCTATTATAATGACACTGAGATCCACATGTGACAGATACTATAACTATTGTATATAAGTTTTTGGACCAAGTCACCAATAGGCACCACATATAAAAGCAATTTTCAAAAGAACAGGCTTTTGCTTTTCACTGCAAACTTCCATTTGTTAGTTAACAAAAACAAACCAAAGACATGTTTTTATACTAAAATAGTTTTTGATTTTAATAAAAAAAATTAGTTATTTCCTGCACTAATATTGTTATTTTTTTTTTAAATTATAAAACTTTAAATGAAAGACACGTCAAAAAATCATCAGTTGATTTTGTTTATCAACAACCAGAATTTTGCGGTGAAAAGCAAAAGCTTTTCTTTTGAAAATTGCTCTCAGCAGGGGTGCCTATTGGTGACTTGGTTCAAGTGTTTTAGTCCAATACCTTTGTGTGTTTCTAAAATAAGAATTATAGAAATTTATAAATTGATGTCATAGCTTTCAAATAATTTGCACCTGACGTAAAATGCCAATCATTCTTGCACTGGATATTTCTATTTAGATAGACGAGTTGATATTTGTTGATGTGTGTTTGTGTGTGTATAGGTACGTGTTTGCAAACATTTCAATGTATTTAGGAATATTTATGCAAGCTCTTGACATCCTATTTTACTTTTTCTTTTTGTTTTGTGAGTGTGTAAAAATATTTGGAGGGTTGGTCTATTGCAAGAAATGAAAATTTAGGAATCCATATCAATGACTATTATCTAGTGGTGAGGCTTCTCTTCTGGATCTCTGGGGAGTGCAGAGTCACCACTTTGTTGCCATTACTCCCCAGTCCAGTCTGTTCTTAATAACACCCAATTGACTGGGGCTTTAAAATATGTTAACTTTGCACTTTGGTAGAGGAGTAAGAACCCTCAATGGGGCTATCTTTTGGCTGGTAACCTGTAATCTCTGAGGACAGGATTGAGGTGGCTGAGAGGTCTGTGACCTGGGTAAAAAGTGATCCTGTGGCCTGCATCTCTCAACTGTGGTTATCTATTACTTGGAGTTGACAGGTGGTCAGAGAGACCCGTCCTGATCAATAAACTGGTCATTTCAAGCCAAACCATTTTCAAATTGCCCTTATGGCAAACACCCAACTCTTTTTATCATATAGATGTTAGGTGGTGGCAGAGGATCAACTACCAGTTTATTGATAACTTGGAATTAATGAAAAATCTAACACTAAATTATTTCTACCAATTTAGTGTCCTGGGTATGATGATAAACTGCATCAAGTGGTGAAGTTCCAATTCTGGAACTCTGGTCAGTGTGGAGTAACCCTTCATTGTCATTGCTCCCAGGTCCACTCTGACTGGGAGTGGTAGTACCTGTTAGGGTCCCATCAATTTGTTTGCAAGTTAATGAAAATTATTTCCAATAGTTTATAAAACCAAACCAAATTATTTACCTACAAGCTATTTGCTTATATTTCATATCTTAAAAAAAAAAAACAACAAAAAAAAAACAACAATGAAATTTGGCATTAATTATCCCACAGGTATTGATATGCCATTAAAAAAAAAAAACTTGTTTTCTATCTTTTTTTTCCCACTTTCCTGCTCAACCTTTCTTCATTTTTTCTTTCCTTTTAATAGATACTCATCTATATTATTATTATCATTATGTTTACATGTATGTCCTTTCTGATTTTCTTTGATCTGTTTGTATATCCTGTTTATTTGAATGCTAGATCAAACAAATCTATAAAATTAAACAAATCCTACAGATGGACAGACAAATGATGTACACATTAGGCCAGAAATCTATCGTTTTATTATAGGATGAAATTAACTAGAAAATATTAAGTTGAGTATATATTTACTCAACCCTTCCACAAGAGTAGGATGTGACACAAGGTCAATTTTTAAGTGAAGTTTAACAGACTTGAATTCAGACCAGTTGCCATACATATTCAAAAGGGGAGAGCATCCACTTAGGAACCACAAATTTTCAGGTCTGATACTGGCCTTCGCCAACTCAGCACAATGAATAGTACAGCTTGGATCTATGTGGTAATGTGGGGAGCAGATGGTAGGTGTGGCACTCCATCTCATATGCCAAAATAATCTTCCTGGTCTAGCTCTTGTAAAAAAGGGGATTAAGTCCCTCACTGCCTGGCTGATACCAATAATATGCCACTCTGCCTGTCCTGGATTTGAACTGTGTCCATTTCATATGACGATAACCATTACACTACAAGCATATCCACAAGTTATTCAACATTTTTTTCCAGTTATTGATAGAACTCAACAGATATAACTCAACAGATATGTTTCTTGTCTCATCTGTTGTCAAGATAATCATACTTATTAACTGGTCACAACTTGAGGGATAACCATTACACAACAAGCGCTTCCACAATACTAAGACAAGTAGGATTTTTAAAATTCCAACATTTTTGACAGTGACAATTTAAGTAGTCTTCTGATATCTTATTAATAATCGCAACTGTTAATATCTACCAGGTCTGTTCAATATATCTTATTATAAGCTTTCTGAGCTCTCTAATTTTAGAAGTATGCCCCTAACCAACATTCAGATTCTTGTTTGATCTCATTCATTTTATTGCTGAACATTTATCTCTGGTTATTGATAGAACTCGACAGATATGTTTCTCGTCTCATCTGTTGTCCGGATTATCACAGCTATTAACTGGTCGCAACTTGAGGGAACGAGTGAATGAGTTGACTATGCATTGAGGGCTAATATCGGGGGGTTTATTGCTGAAAATTGGTGGGCACTGTACAAGTGTGATTTAATGAAATGGCAATTATTCTCTCTCATTTGGCACTTCATTGGAGCTTGATCTCTCTTACTCCGACCATCGTTTCCCTTCTCTCTAATGGGGCGATTAGTCAGTCTTGCTGATCCAATCAGCTCTATTCTGATGGGAGGCGGGATCAGGCGTTTCAGTTTCAGAATCTATGGCTGAACTTGAGGGAGGTTAATGAGTAGAAATCTCCAAATTCTTTCTTCCTTTCACTAATAACTCCCCACTAAAATGGCGCTGGCTACCCCCCGTGAGAGCTAAGTTTATTAAATTGAGACAATATAAGTGGTGACCCTGAACTATAAGAGAATTTTGCAAAGAGGCTTTAATTAACTCAGCAGTAACTGTATAATGCCATTCTTATCCTTAGATTTTATATTCTGTTCCATTTGAAAAATCTTTTTTTCATTCTCATGAATATATAAGTAGAAAGTAAAGTTACCAGTGGCCTAATATCGGTATCAGCAAAAGAGTCTACCCCCTTTTCACTAGCGCTATGCCAAGGAGATTGTTTTGCATCTGATGTGGAGTGCCACACCTACCATCAGCTCCTGACTTTACCACACAGATCCTGTACTACTCATGTGAACCTTATGTTTCCCGGGTGGATGCTCTACCAACTGAGCTAAACCGGCCCTATATATATATATATATATATATATATATATAATAATAAAAGCCTAAAGATTTTCTTTATGAAGTTTCAATCTTTTTTGAAAAGAATTGGATGATGTCATTGTCTCTTTGCCAATAATATTTGCTGCCCTGTTGGTGGGGCTTAGAATATGCTGACTGCAACCTCTGCAGTGGTGTAAGATCCCCCCACCCACAAAAAGGGGTCATGTGCATGAAACAAATCTGCATCAGATGGTCTGGCTCTAGTTTTGGAGATCTGGGGAGTGTGACACATTTTTTGCCTTTACTCCCAGATCCATTCTGACCTAGACTGGTAGTACCAGTTAGGATTCCATCTATAGTCCAAATAGATCTTTGATATAATGAAGTATTTATCTTTTTAAAATGATTGGCAAGATAATTGTTAAACTGAATTTTGTATAAGTAAATAAAAAGTAAAGTAGGCGGAGTGGTTTATTGTTGGTAACAGCCAAACAGCGATAGACCAGAGAGATTGTTTTTGCATCTGAGGTGGAGCACCACACCTACCATCAGTGCCCCATGGATCCAAACTCAATGACAGATACCCTACCTAGGTAGGCCACCACGACAGATGTGGTTGGCTCTCCAAGGTGCCAAAAGTGAAAGTCAGCTGGACAAGTATAACCATGCCCAAAATGATCCAAAAAAATTTGAGATAGGCCATCCTAATTGAAAATCTCATCAGAAATTGACTGTAGCTTAAATTTTCAAGGAGGAATTTACCATAGAGAATTTGATGTAGTGGAATTTAACTAGGACCATAAGATAACCCAACAAAGGTTGACATGCCATAAAATCAACCAATCAACCTACCCAACACTTGGGTTAATTCACTCTTCATTATTACTATTATTTTTGAACTTTTTTTAACACTATATTCACACAAATACACCAGCCTATGCTGAATCTCTGCTGTATAGCATGGAGCAGGCAGCAAGAGGCATTTGGGCTCTACGTAATCTCTGATAAAAGAGAGTTTGTGTGTTTTAAGGAAGATGCCGACATCTTCACACTGGATAGCAATTTAATTTCAATATATAATAATGCAATCATACTATCATAATTATAAAGTAATGGTTTTTATAATTGAAAAATATTGTAAATCAGTTCCCATACCAAGGTAGCAACATCTCATTTTATTTTTGCAATTGATATGGTAACAACTTGGAATTTGCCATATCAGTACTACTCCACCACTTGGACTTTAACAAAATTCTTTGAGACAAATCTTCTGTACAACTGCTTACCTCCTATCACACAATCCATACAACCATGAACAACACATGCTGGATACTGCTGGTGAAGTAAGGATGAACTCATAAGTGACATTTTTCTGTGGACACAAGTGTTGGCTAACCAGCAAAAACATACATACAACAGCTCTGTGTGGACACTGGATGTCAAGTTGAATGCTTGTAAGGAGGGATGACCAACAGGGACAGGTGGTGAGAGAGTCAAGCAAATCAGTCTTGTCAGCATGACTTGATGATGATGATGATTTATACCATTTTATTGTTGCTTTTTATCATAATACTCTAGATCGATACGCACTTTATGAATATTTAAAATCTGAAGTTGGTTATACTGTTGTCTGTTGAATTGAGAGTTTATTGTTTTTATAAACGGAAACACTTTGAGGAACGTGTTAAGGATAATATGCTTGAGTGTTGCATCAGTTAAATATTGTTGGTTTCAAATCAATAATTGATCTTTTCATTTTCCTTTTGTGGGATCACTTCTGACCATTCTGTTCGGATTAGCCAGTCATGTCTCGGTTAATGGGCAGTTTTTATCATGAAACTGTGTTACAGGTCATCCTACCCTAGGTATCCACTTGATGCAATACCCACTTTTGAATAATGAAATCATCCAATTTGAAAGATACTCTGTCGTTTGATCTTTGCTTTGCAACAACTGATTAGAAGAGTTGTGCTGTGACTCTCGGTTCAAAAGGGGCTGAATACTCAGGCCAATTGCTATGTTATTTACTTTTAACACTAGCAAGGTAATCAGGCAAGGCCTGGGAGATAACTAACAATATAGAGTGACATATTGTGAGTGTAATGATTTCGGTTTTAGAATTTCAAGGAAGTTAAATCATATATATATATATATATATATATATATATATATATATATGTATGTGTTTTAAAGTATGAGTAGTAGCTTACCAGTGGGTACGAGTATGATTGTTGGAAGCGCACAGTATCCAGGGGTTAAGATTTACATTTTTTTTATCATTACTTTCATTCTTACTTTTATCCCTTTATATTATTTTTTTATATAATTAACCGTATTAAATCACCCAAAACTTCTGTTATTGTAACGCCTACAATCGGCCCTTTCCTAATACTCTCTAACCAACCCAAGCCAACCAATAAATAATTTTAACCTTTCGTTTTTTAACCATTATTACGCCCCATAATCTACCTTTCATTAAATAGTAATTGAAAAAATAATCCCCACAAATTAATTCAAATTTTTAATCCAATAAACAAAAATGATTCACGATGAATTTTTGAAAATATAAACAAGCGTTTGTCTATAAAAGATAAGTCCCATTCCAACGGGCATGTATTGTACCAACTGAGATTAATCGAAAACTCGATTAATTCAACGGATGTAATCCTGACGAATCAGACGAAACTCAAGTAGGTTACTTTTATCCATATATATATATATATATATATATATATATCATTAACAAGGTGAGTCAACAGTGTGGATTTCCTTGAGTCTTGCGATTTGTCACTATCAGTCACCACTCTCCAGTGTTTGCACAAAGCTGATAAATAAAAGGTTATGCTGATCAGCCAACACTGGTGTGTCCATCTGTCCAAGTCAATTAGAGACCATCACTTATAAGTTCGTTTTTATTTCTCCAACAGTCTCAGTATGTCTTGCTC
The DNA here is from genome assembly GCA_023376005.1 of Doryteuthis pealeii. NCBI lineage: Eukaryota > Metazoa > Mollusca > Cephalopoda > Myopsida > Loliginidae > Doryteuthis > Doryteuthis pealeii. The sequence continues at coordinate 37,180,065 of CM042168.1, read as the reverse complement.
AGATGGCTTGCAAGATGGAAGGTAAATGACCATAGACATGCTGTTTAGTAGTGTGCTGCTTCTAGGATACAGCAGCTTTGTGTAATTCACTTAGCTTTTTCTTCAAGCTTGTTAACCTTTTAATAGCAGTCCATGCCTTACTTAAACATGTTGACATCACTTTCAGTAGATGAGATTTTGCTACCAAGGTATATGACACAGACCAGTTTATTATATATAAGCACAATTTCAAATGTTTTTGATTCCCCTTTTGTAAAGTTTCCTAATTACATTTAATGACAAACTAAAGGTGTGTTTACTGGAATTGTTATCACCATATTGGAATTGAAATCCTGGATGAGACAGTTTGCTTGTTGTTGGTACCAGCCGGTCAGTGAGGGAGTCTATCCCCTTTTCACTAGTGCTAAACCAGGGAGATTGTTTTTGTGTCTGAGATAGAGTGCAAAATCTATTATTAGCTCCCCATTTTACTGCACATATCCAATCTGTACTGCTTATGCACTGAGGGTCGGTATCGAACTCGATACCTTGTGGTTCCTAAGCAGATGCTCTACTAATTGAGCTAAACCAGCCCATCTTTGTATGGACATGAGAATACTGGTTGTACTTGATTATAAATATTCTTATTGAGTGTGACTAACTTTATGGCAGGAAGGTATTTCATTACCTGCTGAATATTACAGGTGTGTCGAGTAGAAATTTACCTGTCGGCTCAGACGAGTTGACTCTCTTGTTTCTTAAATAAATTAATTCTTTTCTTTGCTTATTAATTTAACTTCTTTCCTCCTTACATTTGGCAAGTGTATCTGTCTGTTTGTCTGGCCGGCCAGCACCAATTAGCACTAAGGAATGTCTGCGGACACACACATCTGTGTTTACTAAGAAATAAATTCCTTGACTCTAACGGACACAACAAAACAAAAAATTGTTTTTTTATTTTTCTATTTTTTTTTTTTTTTTAACTTACAAGGATGTCACTTGTGTGTGCACTGAGTTAGTGTTTTGACCTGATTGACTTCTCTGCTTTTTTCAAATTCTGAATTCACTCCATTTGTTTTGGATATGTTACTGCAATATATATATATATATAAGTAAAGTAAAGTCATCGGGGCGGCCTAATGTCGGTATCAGCCAATCAGCGAGGGAGTCTATCCCCTTTTCACTAGTGCTAGACCAAGGAGATTGTTTTTGCTTCTGCGGTGGAGCGCCACACCTACCATCAGCTCCTTACTTTACCGCACAGATCCCTGTGCTACTCATACACTGAGTTGGCGAGAGCCGGTATCAAACTAAGAACCTTGCGGTTTCTAGCCGAACACTCTACCGACTGAGCTAACTCGGCCATATGTAAGTTGAAAATGGAAGTGAATCTGATGGTATGTTCAAATGAAAAATAAAGGAAAGAAAATGTTGAATGGATAAAATAGGATTTATTTTATTTTATTGACACATGTTTCGGACAGGAGTTTATCCATGTACGCATGTATTCTATCTACTATTATTTTAAATACAAAATAAAATAACAATAATAGAAAAACTACAAAACATTTTTTTAGTATACAAGGAAATAACGGCCTTCGTCAGAGTAAATCCTTGGTGTTTTAAATAAAATCGGTCGAAATACGGAGAATTTCTGAGATGTTTGAAAAAATAACTTTTTTGAAATCCCTTGAAGATAACGTTCTACAGTGATAGAGAAACAGTTATGTTAACGTCATTGTCACATGCGACAGATTTTGAAAAGGAGAATATAAGGAACAAAGTCAGGTGGAATTTTAATTTTCAATGCATGAGGAATATTTGAATTTTTATAAATAAAATTTGTTATTGAATATATGCGTATGTGTGTTGTATTGAGGGTTTATATTTATTTATTTAACCTAGACAAGTCAGGCACAAGGCCAAAAGTATTTTGCTATTTTATTTTTATTAAAAATTTGATATTATTGCAAGTATATAGACCTTTAACTTTACCTATAAGTAATAAAAAAAAGGTAGACAGTGGCCGATTGTTAATATCAGCTGCACAGCGAAGGAGTCTATACCCTTTTCACAAGTGCTAGGCCAGGGAGATTGTTTTGCATTTGAGGTAGAGCACAACATCTACCATCAGCTTTCCACAGATCCAAGCTGTGCTACTCATGCACTGAGTTAGTGAGGCCAGTATCTAAACCAAAACCTTGTGGTTTCTAGGCAGATGCTATACCAACTGATTATATATATATATATATAATCCGATTTCATAATTGAAATATTTTAATATTGTTTTGCGTTCTTATTTATCAAGCACTGTAAATACTTTACTGTTTAAAAATGTTTTTAAGCATTAAATCTTAATTATATACAAGCAAAAAAGGATATATATATATATATTATATACATACACAGGGTGTTAAAAAAATGTTATCATTTGAAATACACAGTTTTGTTCAGAAAAACTGATGTCTTTCCTTATCTAATAAGTTGTCCAATTTGCATTCAAATGATCTCAAATGTTTAACACCATATGTAGAATCAATTTAAAATTCTGTTTAATGTTTAATGCCTTTTCATTTTCAGTGAATGGAATTTCTATACCTGAAATAGAAAGAAGACAAAAAATTAAACCTAGAATTTAGACTTGTTTCTACACATGCTGTTAAAATTTGAGAAATAATATCAATTTTTCTGAAACACCCCATATATTCATAAGTGTGTACATGTGTGTGTGTGTGCAATTTGGTGGTGGTTGTATCATGCCTTTGTCTCTTTTTAGCTTCTAGATTCCCATTATAAACCATTCCATTCCATCTTCTGTCACAGCTCAATTCTTTCGGTCAGTGCTTCAATAACTCAGTAAATATGTCATCTTCTCTGACGTTATGGGGCCATATTTTGTTCGTCCTTCATATCTTCTATTCCCAGTTGTCAGACGATATTTTAGCATCTTCCTTTCTGTGGGGAAAAGTTGGTCTGCATGGTCAAATGCAAACTATTTGCACACTTCTTTAATAATCCCCCTTTGTAATCATTTGTAATTAGGTATGTATTAGGAAAAATATTGAGTTTGGTATTATTCAGGCATGCAGTATGTGGCATATATATATATATATATATATGAAGAAGTTGCATCTTTTGGTATGTATTTATCAACTTCTGACTAAAAAAAAGATGTCATTGAGCATTAAAATCATCGATACATTTTAATGTCTGTTTATGATATGGAAAAGTACAAAATTTAGTTTTGCATTTTTACTGATTAAAAAATCAATCGATTTGTGGAATTAAAGTTTTTAAGTAAGTTCATAAAGCACATAAAAACCAATACATTTTTTTTTCACTGTAACCCAAGAGACAATTAAAACTGAATTATTTTTTTGACTTATAAGGACTTATTTCTTTAAAAAGAATAAATCTATAAACACTGTAAACCTTTTAAAAAAAAAATAAACTATTCCTGGAATAAATGAATAATTTTCATTTGAGTTAATATGCAAAATTTTTCACCTACAAATAAAGACATGTTTAATTAATTAATACATTTTTTATCACTATAACTTAACAAGGAATTCAGAACTGAATTAAAATTTTCCTCATATGCACAAAAAAACAATTTTTTTTAGAAAAATAGTGAACAAGGATTACCATTTTATTTTTGCTAATATTTTTATATATTATACCAGAAATTCTTCTTCAGCTAATTGAACCTCATCATCATATTCTTAGTGGTGTTAATTTTGGTCAATATTCAATGTTTGACAGGTGTAAGAATTTTGTAAGAAAAGGGGAAACTCTTTTCCTCTCTTAGAAAAGTGCAAGGAAGAAAAATTGATCAAATCTGTTCTTATAATTCTTTGTTAATCTTGTGAAGAGTCTTTGTGGCAACCATGCTGGAACTCTAGTCTTGCTATTACATTCATTTTCAGGTTATTGCTAGGAAGAACTATGACCCCCCCCCAACCTCAGTACCCTACTGTTATTCTACAAGATTTGCTTTGGCATTGAATAACCCCCAAAGGTTGATATGTTGATAAAACTGTCTTATTTCATTTCATGTTCTTTTTCACCATTATATATTCTCTTTTTTCTTTTCTAGTCATTCATTCTTTCATCTTTTTTAGTCCATCAAATTTATCTTAGTTATTCTATGGTTTTTTTTCCTTTCTTCATTCACTCTCATTAATTCTTTCTTTTCTTCATTCCCTCTCATTAATTCTTTCTTTTCTTCTTATTTTTTCATCTTTTTTAAATCAGTTATTTTCTATTTTAGTTATTATATTTTTCTTTCTTTATTCGTTCTCATTTCCTTTATAGTCATTCATTCTTTTTCTCCCTTTTTTATTTCACTTTGTATATGAACACACATACATATGACATAGTTATTGCCTGAATTTTGAACTGGATTATGTTTTGATTAAAACATTAATCTTTTCAAACTTTTTTCCACAATCCATAGATCACAACTTATCATTCCCTACTGTGAATATTGCAGACCTTTTTTTAAATCCAAAAGTACTACAACTTAGAACTTGTTTTGGTCATATCTGGCAAACCTTTTATCTCAGACAGAGAGTATTGCACAGTGTACAAAAGATGCACTGTCTACACAGCAGTCTATGGTAATATTATCTTGAATTTCATGTCAAGCAATATCAATTTGAACTTTCATCTTAATTACATTTGCCTTTCATTGCAAAATACTCAGACCATCATTTTATGGGCATTAGAATAAGATTTTGAATTATTTGATCAAGTATTGTCAATCATTTTTTCTTTTTTCCATTAATAATACTTTTACACTAATATTACTAGTACTATTATCTTAATTTTTTTTTTATTATTATTAGATGAAATATTGTAAACCATTATCAATTTTGGTAAGTTTAAGTTCAATACAAGTACACCTACACTTGGATACACCAAAGTGAGCTGACCAGCAAAACTTAGATTGATCAGCCCTGTGATTTTCCATGAATTACAGTTAACTGTTAATTCTAAATTTTACATTACAAAATAGGCTAATGCCTATCCATTATGTAACATGTGGTATACAAGTATTTTCTTGGAATTCTTGTCTGAAATTAGAGACTGTATGTTATACACAGATAATACAGTGGTTTTTGCCTAACTATTATGTAACATTCTATATAAACATTCTCTTGAAATTTTTGCCTGAAATTGAGGGAACACACTATACATGGAAAATATAATAATTTTTATCAGATTTACAATCATATAACCGCATGAATATTGGAGAACTTTATTCATGTTTCCAAAGATTCTATCAATAATCACTCTCGCCTGCTCCCTTTTTAGCATTTCCTAGACCCTACCCACACTGTGCCTTGGCAAGAGTAATTACCCTTTTGTGGAGTATAAATCAGGTCTTTTGCCATATTTTCCAGCAAGGGCCAATGCATGGATTTCTGTGCTTATAAGCTGAGGAATGAAGAAGGTCTTATACCCTGTTATTATTAGCCACTCTCCAGCACTTCAAATAACTTCTCTCCTGGGGGAAGGGAATAAGCTGGGGCAGAGGAGGGTTTGAGGGGAAAGGTTCAGCCATTTTGTTTTATTACAATCCCTACCAAACTCTTGTTGGACATGTTAATTTTCTCAAAGTGATCTCAACTATAAATGTTGGCCAATGGATTACTCGTCATTGCTCCAGCAGAACAAACCATGCCTCGCTGGACGCATGTGTTCGATGATTTTATCTGGGGATTTCTTGCTCCTTAACAGAAGAAAAAAAAGGTCTTTGAGTGGGAAGCTGAAATTTGGCACTGAGATCGGGAGGGGGGCATCTGTTTGGTTGGCAGACTGTAGTTGAATGTTTCTGGTACACTACCCATGGACAAGATGAATGTTGTTCAGTAGCTTTTATGATCCAGAATAATCTTCGCTTACTTTCGGATAATTCAGCATTTTCCGATTTTGTTATCTACTCGCCCCATAACTTTGTTATAAACATTCTTTTATATTTTCATTATTCATGGATTTGTATGGTGGATATTTCTGTTTCGATTTGGTTAATTCATAGGGATAAGCCAGAATCCATCTAATCCCATAATTATTCGGATTACCCTAAGAAGTGGTATGTCATTCTTTACATCTTGAAAATCTCTTTTTAAAAACCCAAAATTGCAACAAAATTCATGAAACAATCAACCCTTGATGCACGATGGAAAGTTAAATACAATTTTGGACTAATGATTAATTCATATGACAGGATGGACAATTGAATACACACACACACACACATATATATATAAGTTAGGGTAGCATGGACATGGAGTCAACAATTTTTGGTTTCTGACAGTTTTTGCCTCTGTTAATAACCAAGTGCCATTGACTCCATGTCCACACTATCAGTGGATATAAATGCTCTATTTACTTATAGATATAGCACCCATATTATTAAACTATATATATGATGAGGTTAAGTCCATTTATACTTCTTTAGGAATTTAAAATTAGTTTAGTCTGTAATTCTTATAATTATAAAAAATGAATGAATATTTATTTGTTAACATTTTTAAGAATGATGGAAAGCCTTTGCTTATAGCAGAAGCTGTGAACGAATTAAAGTAGACAAAGAGTTAAAAACACACACATATATATATATATATATATATATATATATTGTTGGCACCTTTCCGTCCACTAAGTACAATGACATAGTATCCTCCCCCCAAACAAAAATTATTTACATCTGTGCAAGTGACTCTGCAGGCCAATTCCTGAGTGACAGTCTTTGGTGCACTAAATGCACACAAACTCTGATGTTTTCTGGGGGCTGCTTACTTTTCTGGCTCTCTTTGCTATGTTGAGGCTACTCTCCTCTACGTCTCACCCCTCTCCATGCCTTGCTTAACATTAAGGCGCTAGGCTGCTCTATTTTTTGCATCTTATTCCCACGTGTTTGAGTCAATATGGCATGTCCTCATGTCTCTCCTGCAGACATCTTTATATATATATATATAATCTCTTTTACTTATTTATTTTTTGTTTCAACCTGATTAATTTGTAAGCTAACAGGATAAGCCAGAATGTGACCAGTTTTGTATAAGTAGCTTATAATTTCTCTAAAAAAACAAATTATTTGGATTACCCGAAATTGTGGCATGTAATTCTTGAAATCTTGAAAATCTATATTCCCAAAGAAGTTGACCAATCTTCTGCAGATGAAATATGAAACGTTCTTTAATCAACAAAAAGACAATGTACCAAGTGTCCTATAATCAGTTTGACTCCTGAGGAATGTAATATTATACATCATCTATTCCTTGTGGCATTTTATGTATCTTTTCTGAGATCAGACACAAATATTTCACATGGCTCTTCAGAGAAAAAACAGTGAGATTCTCATAAGACCATTTTAAGTGCATTGCTCTAAAAGAATAAAGCATATTCCAGTCCAATTTGCAACAATAATAATTTTGTGAGTTTCGCATTCAAGCTTATTTATATATATAAATGTTGATAACATAGTTTTATAGGTAAAGAATGCTCAATATCATTTTCTATCAGGATAGCAAAGTCAACAGCACTTGGTAACTGTCAGTTTCTCACCCATGTGATTTTCAGACTTGGCTTAAAAATTGGATAGGTGAGAAACTGACAGTTACCATAGCACTATTGACCGTCTTCACTACCATAATTATATATACCACCCAAAAGGGGTATCATGGGTGGGACAATTAACTACATCTACAGGTGAAACTCCAGTTCTAGGGAGTGTGGAGTACCCTTTCATTGTCTTTAATCTTAGGTCCACTCTGACCTAGAGTGGTAGTACTTGATAGGGTCCCCTAGATGTTTGTAAATTATTTGTATTGGATAGTTATATGGTATCAAATATTCCTGAGTGAAAATTATTAGTGTTAGATTGGAATACTTGCAATCATATTACTGTCTGTGAAAAAGAAATGCAATGGAATATTGAAAATAAAGTCACAATCAAAATCAAACAATTAATTCAGTTTCAGGTGCGCAATAAAATAAAGCAAATTTCAGCATTAAATAACCCATAAGGAGTTGATATGCTGTTAAATAACCTTAAAAAAGTACATAAAGAATTATGGCTAGAATTTTCAAGGAATTACTAAATAAATTAATCCAAACTTGGAAGGATTGTCATTATTAATAAACTAGTTTTTCCCCACATGAAGAGAAGGGTTCATGCCTTTCCCAAGGGTGTTACCACTAATTGAAATGCAAACAGCCTTTTGCAGCATTTGAACTTGGCTTGTTGAATCCATTTCCTTTCCACAATAACTGTTATGCAATTTGCATCTCATATATATATATATATATATATATATATAATGTGTATTTAGGCTGCAGATTTTCTTGTATGCATGTTTTATCAAAAAGGACAGACACGGATTTAGTGTTTTGCTTTTTATTCAACTTTTCTTTTTGGTGAAAGAGGTATCAGAACTGGTTGTAAATAGTTTAAAAACTGTCCATTTCTGTTTGTGCAGTATGAGTCTTAAAATACATTTGATATAGGTACAATCCCCACACCTCAGTTGATCTACAGTCCTTAGCTGTTATACCTACTCTTCAAAACAGCACCAATGCATTTATACATGATGTCACAACCACCTAAAAATTAATTGACCTGACCACAGAATCAACATAGGATCACCTATGGCAGAATTTTCATCAGATGATGACTCTGGGGCCAAGAATTGTTTGGGGGCTGAAATATCCACCACTAACCTAGTACACCACCAATCTCAGAGCTAGAATAGCTAGATGGAGCCTCTTGGCTTGTCAGCAGTAGAAAAATGCAAATATTCTGAGATTATGCAGAGGGTTGAATTAGCTATAAAGCCTTAACATCTAACTTCAATGGGAAATATATCATAATAGTCGAGCCATTTTGTACGCAGTGCTCTTGCATGTCTTTGTACTTTTCCAGCTTATGTTGATTTTCCCAGTCAATATTTTCGTCAAAAAGAACTGTTAACTGAATTACAAACTCTTTTTGAATTAATTGCCCCAATCCAGATGAACACTGGTTAATGTTATCTCAGCTGGAAAGGTGAGATGATTTATAGTGTTCCGATTTATTGTGACGGTTTTGGATACTTTTTACATTTTATAATCCAATGAGCAAGTAACTCTAAGAAAACATTGTGAAGGTTCAAATGGCAGTGAATGTGTTTATAAATTCAATCTTATTTACCAAAATAATATATATAAATTTCTAATGGTATATTTGTCCAGTTGGACACATAGCACAATGAATGGTTTGAGTTGATACAGATCTAAGTGGCAACTATTTGTAGGTTGCAGGTTAACTAAGGTGAATATAACATAAAATACTTGACATGGTTAGAAAGCTAGTCTCTCATATTCCATTACTTTGCCCTGTTGGCTGGGGCAGTAGAATATACTGATCTTACCTCTGCAGAAAGGTAAAATCCCCCTAATGGGACCACCTGTTGTTTGTGGGTGGTGACCCATGATGCTTAAGGACGGAATCGTGAGTGGCTGAGCAGTCAATGATATGCAACACTTGCTTTAGCCCTTACTTAGGCTAATCAAGACTGGTGAATTGTTGGTTACATCAATTCCTAGCGCCTATATGATTGTCCCAACCCTATTGCCCTTATGGTCTTTTTCATCATATATATATATTACCAACCCCTTCCACATGAGCAGGATGTGACACAATGTCAATTTCTTAAGCGGAGTTCAACAGTTTGAATTCAGAGTTTTCCTTCTCCTAGACCGGTTGTCTAACTAAGGTTAAATATCCCAGTCAGTCCTACTATTTATCCATAGCTGGAGAGAGTAGGATTCATACCTTTTCCAAAGGTATTAGCAAAAATGCAATTACCACATCCAGAATTTGAACTCGGGGTCACGAGTCCATTTCCATGACTTTAACCATTACACCACGCGCTTCTTTTTTCATCATATATGAGCTAGTTAGTGTCCTGGGTATGATGTTAAAACTGCATCAAGTGGTAAAGTTCCAATTCATTGCCATTACTCCCAGGTCCACTAACCTGAAGTGGTAGTACCTGTTAGAGTCCCATCTATGGGTTAAATAGATTAAAATGAATTATGAAAATGTGTGCTTAAAAAAAAGTTTGAAATAAAAATTAAATGCCCCACAATCTTCTGCAAAAAATAACCCAATCAGTTGGAATGCCATAAAATCCAACCAACCATATTCCATTACTATTAGCAAGTATGAACTTTTCTGGATGCCCCACACTAGTAACCTTGTGTCACATCCTACCCATAGCATGATAGGATATAGAGAAATTTCTTAGTGAACTTTGTCCAAACTTGAATTGTTATTGTTATTTATTTTTTAACTAACTTTTCTTATCATTTAAAATCTTTTTTTTATTGCAATGCTTTGGGCATTTTTTACATTTTATAACCAATGTGCAAGTGACTCTAAGAAAACATTGATGGTATTACTGTTTAGGTTCAAATAGCAGTGAACGTGTTCATAAATTTAATTTTATTGACCGAAATAAGTAGTCTCGTATATCAATTTCTAATGGTACAGCTAACAAAAACACAGATGCCATGGTTTAAAAGGTTCAAATATCCAATGTACCAGTAAACATGTTAAATAAAATTAAATTTATTATCAAAATAAAGCTCAAGTAGTCTTAGGTATAAATTCCTAATGGAAACTTTAATGAAACATAGATGAATCAAGTTGACAGTAAATATGTTAAATCTAATTTATCAAAATAAAACAGGAGAGCAATTAATAATGGTAACTTGGTTGTCAACTGTTTTAGAATGTAACATTGATTCATTCAGTAAATTGATCCTTTTTTTAGTTACAGATGTGAGTAATTGATTTTAACGGCATGTCAACCCATCTACAGTTATTTTATAAATAGAGGTTAGGGAATTGCATTCATTGTATATTCATACAGTGGTACCTTGACTTATGAGGGTCCCAAGTTTTATAAGCTATCATTTGGTCAATTTTTGCTTGGTGTTAAGAGCTAAAATTTTGGTATGAGCAAGCTTCAAATATGCTTATGTTAATAAGTTCACTAAAAACATTTGAATTTCAAAATTTATTAAACCAAAGAAAAATATTTAACAAAAACAACATTAAAACATATTACAGCATATAATTCATTGCATTCTATTTTATTATATTCTTAAGAAATACAGTGCTATTTTTCTTATCTAAAAAATGTAACCAAAAAAAATGGGTGTTTTTGGTGTTGGTGTGTGAAATAGATTAATGGCATTTCAGATTATATCAATGGGGAAAATTGATTTGATACAAGAGCGAGTTGAGTTACAAGTAGAATGAATTAAACTCATAAATCAAACTAGCTCTGTATTTACATTTCTTGTGTGTAGGTGTAATGTTATTATCATAGGAAATGGGCATAGCGACCTGAGTTCAAATCTTGGACGAAGGGGTTTGCATTTCATATAGTACAAATACCCTTGGGAAAGGTATGAATCCAACTATTCTCCCTCCAGCTATAGGTAAATAGTAGGGAAGACTGGGCTCTTCAACCTTGGTTAGGCAACCTGTCTAGGAGAAGGAAAACTGAATTCAAACCTGTTAAACTCTTTAAGGAATTGACTGTGTCATATCCTACTCATGTGGAAGGTTGATAAATATGTAATTTTTAATTTTTTTGTACCTGGTCCAAATAATTTTTGAACAGATGTATTTGACCTATAGATGGGACCCTAACAGATACTACCACCCTGGTAAGAGTAGACCTGAGAGTAATGGCAATGAAAGGGGTATTCAACAATCTCCAAAGCTCCACGATTGGATCTTCATCATGCAGTTTAGGGATATACCCAGGACACTCCTTTCTTTTGGACGAGGGGTTGTAAGAGTCTTCTGCAGGGTAAACAGTCAGTATATTCTAAGCCTCGCTGACAGAGCAATCAACCAAATGTAGTCTTGTTAAGTTTCCCCTTTTTATAGTGCCATTGTTACCAGAGGGAAGGGCAGGATTCTAATCTACTCAACACTTCCACTATGGGTCAGAATAGGCCTGAGAGTAATGGCAATGAAAGGGGTGCTCCACACTCCCCAGAAGTTTAGAATTGGAGCCTCACCACCGCATGCAGTTTCAGTATGATATCAAGGACATTATGTAAAAGGTACAACTCTCCAAAGACAGCATTATTTAAAAATAGCATTATGTGAGGGGTGTAACTCTTCTGCAATAGGAGAGAAGTATAATCTGAGGGAAGGATAATCCATTAACTAAATAGATAAGCACAGTTTTCCTTGGAAAAATTATAAAAATAAATACAACCTGAAAAATATCTTCTGGATCTACACAGCTTTTTCTTACCTATTTTTTTCTGTGTACATTTTACTACCAACGTTTTTTTTTTTTTTCTGTTTTTAAAAACTATAGAACAGTAGAAAAGTGACTTAGCAGACCTTCCGCTGATAAGTGGTTTGTCTTTTGAGATTGTAACCAGCCGTATCACTTTGTATTTTTCCAAATTTAATCCAATTTGTTTTCATTTGACACAGCAGTGGACCAAACAAACTGCATGCTTGATAAATTCTTTTAAAGTGAGAAATGGATAAGTTCTGGGTCTGCCTTGATGAAATATTATCAGGTTTGCATTGTGCCACCCTGGATAACCATATATGACATTGGGAACATTGCAGATTGAGAAATAGATACGATCTCAAGAAATGATATGAAAAGATCTGATTTCATACAATGACTTTTACTGAAATTAGCTACCTTTGTTAGCCCCCTAAACTTTATCTGGGTGTGTGGAAAAAGAATGAGTCGCAGAACAAACAAAACTCCCACAAAGTGTTGCAAGTGTTCATTTTCTCAATCTTACTTTCCAAAATACCATGGAAATATTATTTGGAAATCATTATGGGTGGAATCGAAAAAATTTGATTAAATTGTAGTGTAATATTAAGAGAGTATACAAAGAAGAGTGATAAAGACAATAAAAAGTGTAAAAGATTACAGTTACATTGGAGTGTTATGTTTTTAAGGGTCATTCTTTGGCCTTAAAGCAGAAGCGCTTATCCAGTGGAATGATAAAGAGTCCTCGATAATGAATCCTTTGGTTACTCTGGTAATCATAAAATCCTTCCTGAGTATTGGTAAAGATCCGGCAATCCTATGTCCATCCTCAAAGAGTGCAATTGTAATTATGACCAGTGGGGGGGGGGTTAAACATTCTATCAGGCCTGCAGTATTGCTAGTGATTGGTTGCAAAAATAACTCCCGTGACCTCGGCTAGTCTATAAATCTAGGTGAGGAATTAAAGCGCACCTTATATGTCAGAAAATTTTCAAATCAGGATTAACTACTTTACTATAAAAAAGAATGAAAAGTGATTTAATTAAAACTTTCAAAATCTATTTCTAGATATTTGTAAATATTTCCTCAAACTGGAATTTTACTGTCAAGGCAGTTCTCAAAAACTAAGTTTATTATCTAATTAGATTTTTTGAAAATAGAGTAATATATTTTAATCTAATTGGATAATTTCAGAAAAAAAATGATAAGAAAAAAATTTAAGAGGACATTTTTGGGAACTATGAAATTACTTAAAATTGGATCTGTATATAAATATATTGATAGTGCATATATTTTGTGCAAATATTTAAAAAAATTTGATATTAGAAGAATAAAAAAGAGGAGATGCCCAAGGAAGAATAGGAAAAACAAATAAATAAATTTTGTTATTAATAATTTGATTAATTTTTATTGAAATTATAAATTTTAACAGCACATGTAGAAACAACTCAAAATTCTACATTTAAAGTTTAAATGCCCTTTTTTTCCCCAGTGAATAACATTTGTATACCTGTAAAGAAGAAAAACATTAAACATAGAATTTTGAGCTGTTTCTACAAATGCTGTTAAAATTTGAAATCATTTGAATGAAAATTGGTCAAGTTATTAGATTAGGAAAGGATATCAATTCTTGTGAAACACCCTGTAGAATTACCTCATCAATGTGGCACGTCATGAAATGTACTTGTAAAAACCAAAATAAATTAAAAGGTTTTTGACATTAGACAACATGTTTCACTAGAAACTGTCTGTAATTTAACCAAAATACTTTCTTTTTTTTCACTTCTCTCTCTCTCCAATAATTTAATTTAGCTAATGCTTCAGTTTTGACGATTGTTTCAGATGAAAACAATCTTTTCAGTAATGAACAATTCCAAGAAGCCATTTGCAAACAAGGCAGCTTTTTTTTTTGTTTTCCACAGACCAGATTAATTATTCTATCTTTCGTATTTGTGACTTGCTTGCAGATTCCGTTGTAGATATTAATTAGATTTTTTGCCAAGTTTCCAACAACTACTTGTTTACTTAGAACAGATAATTTTTTTTGTAATTGTGTTCAGAGTAAGAATTTTTGTTAATTATCTCCCCTTGTTCTATCTTTTTATCAATACAAACCTTTTATATTTGACATCAAGTAATATTTTACATCATTTTAAAACTTGAGTTCAAATGTGATAATAATAGTAGGATTCCTGGGTTTGATCAAGAAAAGATCTGATAAACATATTAACAAAATACTCAACAATAGTAATACTTAGGCATTATTTTAACCTCACAAAAATATTTGGTTTTAGGTTATTCAAAATAGTGGCAACTCAAATACAGTGCTGCAGGTGTAAACAGGGGTCTGTCATCAAATGTCTTGTGGCTCAGAAGTGCAAACCATGTGGAATTTACTCAAGATGAGTTTAGAGAAGCCTGTTTTAGTATTAAAAAAATGTTTACAATTGAGTTAAACATGAGTTTGCCATTATGATCCCGAGTCAAAAAGATAGTCTATGGAGTAGGAACACATGGACTCCCAAGTAAATAAAAGGTTCTGGGCACAAAAGTCAGTAAAGAAGATCATGCTCACAGTACCGGTGCAAGATAATTTGGCACCTTAGGAAAGCCTTTTGGTGCATGTCTCTTGAAAGTTTTAATAAGCTCATGTATTAATACATTCTAACTCTGAAAAAAAAAAAAAAACATTCACAACATAATTTTTATCTTGTGGCTTTATTACTTTATCCATAGAAATAACTAATTATTATTATTATATTAAGTCAGTAAATCCTTGGTATAAATGTCAATGAAACAGTGACCACCACAAATTACCCTTCATTATAATTTGATCCAATTTTGCTCTGAATTTGTGGCAACCTAGGCGATCCCTCACTATGGATTTCCCCAGAAAAGTGCAGCTGTAAACAGTGCTTTCTATTAACAATTACTTAGGCAAAATTCACCTCATTTATTAAATTACCCTAGTATATATATATATATATAAGG
The DNA here is from genome assembly GCA_023376005.1 of Doryteuthis pealeii. Lineage (NCBI taxonomy): Eukaryota > Metazoa > Mollusca > Cephalopoda > Myopsida > Loliginidae > Doryteuthis > Doryteuthis pealeii. The sequence goes on along the minus strand of CM042168.1, from coordinate 37,164,778 downwards.
AGTATTGTATGTAATTATATATATATATATATATATATATAATATATATAATCATCATCAAGATGTGCCAAAAGCATGGATTCTCTTAACTCAGCTTTTGTGTTGCTAAGTGTGTTCTATAAACAGAAACTAAATAACCAATTTGAAATACAACGGATCAGCCAAATTCCTGAATTGTGTCATCAATCTATTCCCAGCTGAACATTTTTAGGCAGAAAAACCATTGGATTTCCTTCTATTCAGCCTAATTTCCTCATTGAGGAACTTGCCTAAATAAAAATACAATGGTTATCTCCCTTAAGATGGGAATTTTCTCCAACAGGAGATTAGAATAAGTACTTTTGTTGACTTTCCGTATCAAAAAGATAAAAATGGTATGGCATGACACAGTAATTTCCTGTGATCCGGGCTGCATGTTTGTGTCTTGCATCTTTTTCCAAATAGTCAAAACTTGCAAGTTACTGTTTAGAACATATAGAAATATTTTTTAATTGTTTTAGTCTTTCAAAGTAAACTAAATAGATTATTAGTGACAAGTATATTATGAAGATAAAATTCTGGACACTTGATTTTAGCAGCATTTCAACCGGTCTAGGATTTGTTTCATAAGAGATATTTTGCAGTCAGTTATATTTATTTCAATCAAATTTAGCTCAGTCAATAGAGAATTTGCCTCAGAATTGCAAGGTTTTGGATTCAATACTGGTCTTCACCAACTCAGCACATGGGTAGCACAGATTGGTTAATCTGATCTGTACAGTAAAGAGGGAACTAATTTTGTGTGTGCACTCCACCTCAGCAAAACAATCTCCCTGGTCTCATGCTAGCAATTAGGGGATATACTCTCTTGCTGACTGACTGATACAGACAAATAATTTGCACACACAGTTGTATGGTTTTAAGTATTTCTGTCAAATACTACTAATTATATAGTTATTTGTTTGGACACAATTATATAATTTCAAATAACTAAAAATAATCCCATGGTGTAGTAGATAATATAGGGTTAGCTTGTATTCCATTTTGAAGAAAAAAAGTGTAAATGTCCATGTACACCACTTAAATAGACTGTGCCATGCATTTGACTGGTTGTTAGCACCAGCCAATCAAAGGCTCATTAGAGAGTTTTACACTTGTCCAAAAACAATAAAAGCCAAACGTCTCAAAATTTATTACATGGATCAGTGTGATCATCTCTGATAGGTTCAGCCTCACGAGGGAGTATGATGCTGAAAGACCCAAAACTTCCCAATGACCCATGCATACTACATCACTGATAACACCTACTAGCACTCCAAATGTAGTAGCGTTATCTAAAGAGAGTATCAATAATAATTTTAAGAAACAGCAAACTTAAACAGTAAATCCAAAGGTTCAAAACAATAAGTGGATCCCAGATTGTAGAAAGAATGGATATTGAAAGTGACAGCATAGTTGTAAACCTCTGATTAGTGTATATATATATATATATATATATATATTTATAAATAGTGTTTAATATTGGTGATAGAGCATGTATATCTAAGTTGAGGTAGTATGAACACAGTTTCTTGCCAATGAGATTTTCAAACCAAGTCCTTTTGATGCTTGAAATTTAATTTCTTTACTTGTGCCCATCACAATGTCTTTTTATATAGATACACACATACATACGCATATTCATACTGTTACTGTGTTTATAATATACTCTGTATATGTAGAAATATGGACATACACTAGTATTTATATATGCAAATTTTTTATATGTATTTTGGTTGAATCCTATCATGGAAACACTTGATAACATTCATATATATATATATATATATATATATATATATATATATATATATATATATATATATTAATATTTATATTTTTGCTTGAAGGCAATACAAAAATACACACAATGGTCAAATGTTATGACTATAGTAAAAACCAAGATGAGGATAAATCAGTAAATAATTAAAATATCAAAAGAGAACACTTCTGTAGACTAACAACCATGTATATATACATATATATATATATATATAAAAGTAATTGATAATTTGCTTGAAGCATTGTTAAGTATGTTATAATATATCAATTTGAAAGCAATTACAATGCAAGTAAAAAATAAAAGCAAAAAGATGTTATTTTCGGAAAATCGTCTCTGAAGATTAAGTTTTACTTTGAAATCGATATGACAAAAAATAACATCTTTTTGTTTTTATTTTTTACTTGCATTGTAATTGCTTTCAAATTAATATATTATTATATATATATATATATATATATATATATATATATACATACGTGTGTGCTTGTGTGTATATATTAGGATAATCACACAAGTAAGGTCTCCAAAGCACTAGGGACACAGAGAAACTGTTCATACAACTATTGGCAACACTGCTCCTGTGCATACCTTGCTACCCTGTGAAGTTTGTGCAGTTATTTACTTTTTGAACACAAAAGGCATTAAACTGATTGAAATTCATTACCAATTAACAGAAGTGTACGGCAAGTCATGCATGGATGTCAAAAACATCCATAAGGTGTATGGAGTTTTCTATGATGACTAGGTTCAATATTTCCTGAGCAACATGGTGGTGAGCTGGTATGACATGAGCATACAAAAACTGCAACAGCATCTACAAAAATGCATCGACCTAAATGGCGGTTATGTAGAAAAATAGGTAAAAAGGGGTACTCCAAAATTGGAACTTTCCTGCCAGATGCAATTTAACATCCTACCTAGGACATTTAACCCCCGCCTTCTAGTACATATATAATAAAAAAGGGTTGGGAGTTTGCCCTCTAAGATGAGGAATCATCGCTTGCCCAAAATCGCACTGTGCAATGAACTTTTTATTGATCATCGTAACAAAGGGGAACGAAAGAAACGATATAAGGACTGCTTGAAAAAAATCCTTTGGGTGCTGTTACATCAACCGATGGTCCAATCTAGCAGAGAACCATAACGTCTGGTGTCTTACCACTCAAAATGTTCTCCTGCCCTGTCGGCTGGGGCGTTAGAATTTACCGACTGCACCTCTGCAGAGGGGTAAGACTCCCCCAATGGGGCCACCTGTTGGCCGTGGGTGGCGACCCGTGATGCTTAAGGATAGAGACCAGGTGGATGAGCAGTTCATGACCTGCAATACTCCACTTTGGCCCTATCTTGGGCTAGACGGGCGGTCGGAGAGGCCCCCTCCGATCAATCGGCTGGTCACGTCAAGCCCTAGCACCTATATGATTTCCCCAACCCTATTGCCCTTGTGGCAAGCCCCAACCACTTTTTATCATATGGGTGCTAGAAGGCGGTGGTTGCGGGTCTACATGTCCTGGGAATGATGTTAAACTATCTGATGGTGAGGTTCCAGTTTTGGAGGTTTGAGGAATGTGGAGCACCCCTTCATCACCATTGCTCCCTGGTCCACTCTGACCCGGAGTGGTAGTACCTGTTAGGGTCCCATCTATGGGTTAAATAGAAAAATGTATTCATAAAAAAATTGTATTATCCATTAAGAATTGATTTATTTCAAAACTTTATCGGCATTAAATGACCCATTGAGGTTGATATGCCGCAAAACAAAACAAACAAACCAATCAAACCAATCAAAATGTTCTCCTCCTTTGAAAACACCCGCAGGCACCAGAGGAAGAACTGCAACGCAATGCTATCAAACCCTGAGCAGATTTTTTACGGCTTTAAAATGTTGTAAACATCAATGATAATAAACATTTCTGTGATTTTTAGATATTTTGGATTACCTCTGTATGTTTATAGATCGTATGTTTATAGATCATATGTGTATACATTCTTATAGATTGTGTGTGCTTTGTATATGTAATCATGAAAGGCATGGTAAAATCTTTCACTTGCAGTTTGTGGTTTCCAATATCGATTAACACAATATTTTGTCTTCCACTTTTGGAACGGTATGAATATTTTTCTTTAAACACTATTCGAAGTGCAATTATATCAGCTCTATAATTATCTTAATGACATCTCACAAAGACAACGGAGTTACACATTTGGGCCCAACACTTTTTCAAGAATTTTTCATAGATTATATGATGTGATATACTCTCTAAACTGTAATTATATATAGTATATAATTATTGATGCATATGCAAGTATAGATGTATATATAAAAAAAGAAATATTCAGATGTGTCTATTTATGAATGAATAGTTCTGCCTACGTTCAAACATTTTGGATTTTATACATATACTGGATATATTAATCATCATCAGGGCAGTATTAAAGAGCAATATCAGGAAGCCTCTTCAAAAAAAATTTTTTTTCAAGTGAGATCAAATGAAATTATAGCAGATTTATTTGTTATCATTAATAGTATTCTTTATTGTTTTCAAAATGTGGTGATGTCATATGTGTGTCTGTGTATATCTATATATCTATATGTATGTAGTTTTAGATTGTGTATCTATAACATATTGTACAAAAATGATGCAGAAAATATATTTTATACAACAAATGTTTATTTTTCATCATAATCTCTTTCCTTGAAAATGCATATATATATTTCATTAGTAATAAATCCAAAAATCACTATATTTTGTAAGATATAGGACATTTGTAGTTGTAGAAAAAAGTTTTTCTCTCTGTCACAGTTTCGGTGTTCAAGGTACACCTTCTTCAGGAGAAATAAAAAAAATATAAGTAGCTACATTTTATATATACTTGTTAGCATAAAAATTAGTCTAATTTGGAATTATTTTTATTATTATTATACAAACTAATTAAAAGAGTAAAATAATTCCAAACCTGACTAATTCTTATGCTGATAAGTATATATAAAATGTAGCTATCTATAATTTTTTTTATTTCTCTTGAAGAAGGTGTACATTGAAAACCGAAACCGTAATAGAGAGAAAAACTTTTTCTACTACAATATATATATATATTATATATATATATATATATACACACATACACACACAGGGCAGCAGAAATACCTGCCGCATTTTAAACTGTTACACTTGTGTGGTACAAGGGATAAAGGAAGGTACAACTATCAAATGAGAGTTCTTCAATACAATCCTGGCTGAGACTGGTCCACACCATGCATTTTCTGGTAAAAAATTATTTTAAGACTGGTGAATCTGTAATTGCTACATAGACTTTTTCATGCTCATTTCATGTTATGTTATATTTGAATAATGCTGTTCTGGATAGAATTTTCAATGCATAGCTGTATTGATTTTCTATTCAGAACAACATCATTTCCACATAACATTAAATGAGTATGAAAAGCTCTGTGTAGCAATTACAGATTCATCATTCTAATAAAATCCTTTTTAGCAGAAAATGCAGGATATTCACAGGTCCAAGCCATGATTGTATCTGAAAAGAAAATGACAAGACATTAGCTAGATGGAGCTACCCTTGTCACTTGCCTAAGTTCACTTGAACCTCACGAGTGACAGTTCAAAATGTGGGAGGTGTTTCTGTGTCAACTTTGTGTATATATATTTAATATTTAAGAGTTCATCATCTGAATATTTTAGATTTTTAGATCTGCCCTATATGAACATATTTTATGCATTTTTCTTATATATGTAAATTTATATTTTTACCTTGGGCAGACTTGTAAAGCAACCAGTCTAGGAGAAGGACAATATAAAACCTGAATCTGTAGTACATTGTTTTATCATTTTTCTGTTATCAATTCATCTAAAAAGGTGTAACTGGTTTTATACAAACCCTCACCACTATAAACAAATCATTTGTGTTGGGAAACCAACAGTTAACTAAACTGTTGTGCCCCCATATGTAGAATTCAATGGGAGAGTCCATATATATATATATATATATATGAAGAATGCCCAGTATTGTTGATAGAGCATATATATATCTAAGGGTTGCATTGACAGACTCAACAGCAATTGGGAGATGCTAAAACTTGGTCTGACGATCACATAGGCAAGAAACTGACAGTCACCAAGCACCATTTACTATGTCACCCTAGCTTATATATATATATATATATATATCTTATTATAATGGAGAATGTGTTTTTTTGTCTGTAACCGAAACTATTTCACTACTCAAGTCATATTCTCCATGATTTTATTTTATTTAAACATTATTTATTAATAAAATTGTTTTACTTTATTGATACTAGTGGCCTTGTCTACATATTAATAACAGGCACTTGTATTTATATATACAACACAATAGCAGTTTCTCAGTGTGAACAGGAAGGCTAATTTGCATATTGATATTAAAAATTTGATTTTAATAAATATGTGCTTGGTGTTATTGTTTTCTGATTGTCCCGTTTAATCTTAATGGATATGAGCAAACATCCCGGTAATAAATCTTAAAAGAAATCGCTTAACTAAAAGAAATAACAGTAATTTTATTCTTTACTTTCTATTTTAACTAAATAGTTAAATTAGGAAAATCTATCAATGAAAGACATGAGTAATGAAAGAGTAAGTTTCAATTGTTCTATTTTTCGATTATACCACCCCTCTGTTTAAAATCTTTTTATCTACATTCCTATTTAGTTTTATTAGCCTTTTTAATCTAATATGATATTTTATTACATTAAAGCTTAAATACTCGCACCCGGAGGGTGCATATATTTGCTAGTATATATAATGAAGACAATGGCACTTGATAACTGTCAGGGTTTTTTCCTAGGTCATTTTTCAAACCAGGTATATATGTATTTTTCATTATATACTGTTTGTGTAGTGCATCACGGGAAGATATATATGATCTATCAATGATATTGAGCTGTTTTTACTTATGAATATAGCAAACTATATTATCTCTCATTATATATATATATATATATATATATATATATATATATATATATATATATATATATAGAGAGAGAGAGAGAGAGAGAGAGTGTGTGCGATTGATAGTGACTTTACACTTCTCTAGAGTTCCAAAAGAAGCCTCACAACTGGATATACTTTAGTGTCATCCCAGGACACTTATGTATGCTTGAATACCTACATTTCTGTTTCATTGGACAGACAGACAGACACCTATTATTATTAACCATTATTTCCTTTTATCCCTTATGTTTTTTCACCATCTTTCTTTACTTTTGTATCTTTTTTATTTGTTTTCCTTTTCTCCTATTTTATCCATTTATTAATATACTTGTTTGTATCCATGTACCAATCGTTTGTAATGTGTCATACTTTCAATTCATACTCATCTATGCTGTGAAACTAAACATTTCAAGAAAAGATGAGGAGGGTGGAGAAAGAAAAGATGGGAGGATATTGATACTCACCTGTGTCTCATATCTTTTTGCAAGTATGGCATTATTGTGAGTTTTTTTTTTGGGGGGGGGGGGTTCCATTAATAAGGATTTTGTTTCCCTCTTTAGGAGTCCTTTTCCTAGCCATGCTCAGGTAATTTCATAAGAAATGCCCTAAGTTTCTCTTCTTAAGTGTTTTATAGTTTAGTATTTTTTATTTATTATTATTAGTAATTAATCAATTATTAATAAATAATAGTTCATTCATTTATATGGTTGACTGCTTCATATCTCTCTCTCCATATTTGTCTAAAATGTCTGCCACGAGCAGGATGGAACACAAGGTCAATTTTAAGCTGAGTTGAATGGGTTTGAATTTTCCACCTCCTAGACAAGTTGCTTTATAAAGGTTAAAGAGCCCAGTATCCCAATAGTTGGATTCATACCTTTTACAAGAGTAGGTATTAACACAACCCACTCACCACAGGTAGGATGTGACACAAGGTTGAGCTATCAAGTGAGGACTGACCTTGCTATTCAGTAGTAATGGATCTGCTAGACTAGCTTGCTAACCATCACAGCATGATGGGACACCTTACTTGTCCCAAGGATATTAGCACTATATAAAATGCAAACAGCCTCTTTCAGAATTTCAGTTGAGGTCCACATGTTTATTTTCTACCATAATAACTTTTACACAGGGCCGGGTTAGCTCAGTTGGTAGAGCGTTTGGCTAGAAACCACAAGGTTCCTAGTTCGATACCGGTCCTTGCCAACTCAGCGTTATGAGTAGCACAGATGCAAAAACAATCTCCTTGGTCTAGCGCTATTGAAAAGGAGATAGACTCTCTTGCTGATTGGCTGATACCGACATTAGGCCGCCCTGACGACTTTAATTTTACTTACATAGCCTATACTTGCTATTCTCCCGTGTCTTCATAGATTCAGTTTCTTGTTTTATATTCTCTAAGTCGCCATGTTCAGGTCATCTTGTCCAGAGTTTCCTTGGTTTATCTTCAGAAATATCTGCTTGGGTGTTTTTCTTCCTATTTTGGTTTTCTCGATTTAATCATTCTTGTTTCTCCTTATGTTTCTCCTTTTGCTCTTATTGGCTGTCGTAATAAATCTCTCTTTACCCTTCCTCATCCTCTTTTCACCTACTTTTAAAAAAAATCTTTCTTTTTACTATTACATTGTCTTTCTTATCTTTTATTATATTAGGATACTCAGTCTCAGGTTTCTCTCTCTCTCCATGTCTATTATTATTAAACCTGTTCATACTGTTATCTTTATTATTATTATTATTGTTTTTAATCTGAGAATGAGAGTCATTGAAGTTTAGTCATCATGAGTAGCTTGATGTCTGAGCTCAGTGGGAGGTTATCAGAAAAGAGAATTCAGAAGTTCTTTTTGGATTCTTCTTATTCAGCTAAAGAAGCCAAAACTTCTTGATTAGCTCAAAGATAACAGAAACCATCAGGTTTCAGATTACATGTTCTTATTTCTTTCTGCTTCCAGAGTTTTACCAGTTTCTCATGGATTCTTGGCAATTGGGAAAAGTAATTATTCCTATTGCTTTTACTGATGTGTTCATTTATATATATATATATATATATATATATGTATACACACACACACATATATATATGGGTGGTAAAATATGGAAATAAATCCGACTGTATATAGAAAAGTAAATAAGAAAAAATAGTCTTCCAAAAGATAGATTTATTTGTAGATGGTGAACTTGGAAAACGTTAAAACTTTTAATTTTTTTTCTCAGTTTTCACTTACATTTTGAAATCTATTCTTATCCAATTGTCCTGATGAAGGTTTTATAAAAAACAAAACATTTTAATGCCGACTAACTTCACCAGCTACAAATCAATTTATCTTTTGCAATACTTTATTTTTCTTATTTACCTTTGTACAATATATATATATATATATATATATATATATATAGTGATTGCCACTCATTCACAGAAGAAGGCTATTTCTATACACACACACACAAGATGTATCAAACAAATTTATTGCTTCTCCAACAATTTTGAACAGTGCTCTTTGCATAACGAGTATCATCAAAGGAAATCTGAGTTCTAACCTTTGATGAGGTTGTTTGTGTTTCCCTTTGCTCTTAAGTTTTTTCAGAAAGGCATGAATCCATTTCTTTCATCTATATAGGGAATTCTGGAAAGGGCAGTCTAGTTTATACTGTTGAATTATTGGATGTCCCATCATGGTGTAATGATTAGATTACTATTAAATAGTGGGTTCAATCATTGATGGATATCCCATAACAATGACCTTGTGCTACATCCTACCCGTGGTGAATGGGTTGTATAAATACTCGCTCCAAGAGAAATATTAACAATTTTAATCACCTGTGGGAGATTCCAAGAATGTTACAGGAGATGATAACCATGTGGAAACTGTTTGAAATTATATCAAAGGTACTACCATAAAGATATCAATAATTTGGGGGATGGAAATCACCCTGCATTTTGTTTTTATTAAAAAAATTTTAAAATATATTTTCTCTATATCAGTGGTTCTCAACGTGTGGGGAATTCCACCCTGGGAGGTGTGTCGAGGGGTGGGGTGGAATTGGGACCACAAAATGGCAGGTTACAAATTTACCATATTCTAGTATTCTATTGAGATTTTACTTTAATAAAATCAGCAAGCATTCTATTTTTGTGTTTTGAAGTTCAATCCCCAGGCACTTTTACTTTCTGTTTATTGTATTATTCTTCAGTTTGGTCTGTTAAGAAATTAATCATAAATACTAGCCAAAAAAAAAAAAAACAAAAAAAACACCCTCCAAGTGGTGTAAAAATAAATTTTGGAAATATATTGCCTGAGGGGTGGGTGAGAAATTAAGTAAATAAAACAAAACTTTAAAAATGTTTTTAAAATTGCTTACTTAAAAAGCATCATATTCACTACACTAAAGTTTTCAGGAAAATTTGACAATTGATTTTTCATAGAATTTTAATAAGTCTATGTAATAATAATACTGACTATAAATACTCATTCACACATTTACATAATTCCTGAAATAAGTGTGATGCAAGCAGGGACGTAGTTTCAGTTACAGACAAATTGACATTGAATCTATTAATAGATAATAAACAACTTTTATTTGAGTTTTGATATCCATCAGCATGTTCAATTGCTCTTAAATGTGTAAAACTACATAATAAATTAAAAAAGTTATGTACTAATATGGGAGAAAATAAGGATTTTTAATATTCTATGCATATTATTTGGAATGCGCTTTTTGAGGTAGGCAATTTGGAAAGTTTTTTCTTCCCCCTTGTTTATGAGTATCATATACCTATTCATTGCCAGATCCAGTCTGACCTGGAGTGGTAGTACCTGTTAGGGTCCCATCTATGGGTTAAATAGATCTGTTTGCAAGTTAATATAAATTATTTATACCAGTTTATGGATACACATGAAGTTAATGATAAATCAAAACATAATAATTATTTCTACCAATACGTATGAAATTAATGAAAATCATTCATGCCAATTTATTAATATTCATGTTGATAAAAACCTAATAAACACTAGCTTATTAATTGTTATATTAACAGGAAGTTAATGAAAATCTAAAATAAAAATTATTTCTACTAGCTTATAAAAGCCAACAAAAATATTTACCTACAAACTATTTGAAGTTACTGAAAATTATTTCAACCATTTTATTAGTGCACAGGAAGTTAATGAACAATCTTGCATAAAATATTTTCTACCAATATACTTGAAGAATAATCAAACTAAGTTCCAATTACTGTCGAATTGGTAAAACACGGCAACAAGCGGTTGTAACTTAATACAAACCCATCTTGTTGCAATTCTACTGCAGAATGACAGGGTATTTATAAAACTCCACAATATCATAGAAAACAAGCAGCCAATCAGAACTCAAGGAATGGAATCACCCAAATGCATGAGTGGACTATTCTTGATTTCTATAAATACCAACTGTCTTGGACACTGCTTCAGTTGTGCTTAGCTAGTTGCTGTTATTCAAACCAACAGTAGACTAACTGACTTCAATAATACTGATATACATTAAGGAAATGGAAATTATTTGTACCAGTTTATAAAACAAAACCAAAATATTTATCAATATATTGATACACATAACGTTGATGAAAGATCAAACAATTATTCCTGCCAATTTATTGATGTACATGAAGATAAACATCTTATTTATAAAACAAGATTTAGCATTAAATAACCTACAAGGGTTTATATGCCATTAAACACCCATCAAAATTCTCCCCTGTTTATTTTTTTTTTTACTGCTGTTTTAGTTTTGAAAACTAAAATGTGTATACCATCACATTTTTAATTCTATCATATATATATCTTATAATGGAGATTGTGTGGTTTTCTCTCTGTAACCAAAACTATATTACAATTCAAGTCACAATTCCCTTAGTTATTCATGTCACATTTATTTAAACCTCAATTATTAATAAAATTCTTTTACATTATCAATACTGTTGAGAATATCTACAATATCTTTTTTATGAAAAAGGCAATTGTATTTACATATACAACAAAATAGTGGTTTACAGTGTGAATGGGAAGGCTAATTTTCATATTGGTATTGAAAATTTGATTTTAATAAATATATGCTGAGAATTATTGATTTCTATTTGTTTGATTTCATCTTAATCAACATGAGCAAAAATCTTGGGGATAAATCTTAAGAAACCCATTAACTAATTTTATTCTTTACTTCCTATTTTAACTAAATAGTTAAATTAGGAATGAAAGATGGGAGTGATGGAAGAGTAATTTTCAGTTGTTCTATTTTTCGATTATACCCCCCTTTGTTTCAAATCTTTATCTGCATTCTTATTTAGTTTCATTAGCCTTTCTAATTTAATATATTTCATTACATTAAAACTTAAATACTTTCACCTGGAGGGGTGCATATATTGCTAGTTCATATAATGAATTATTTGATTATCATTACCCTATTTTAACTTTCTCACCCAGGCAAGGTATTATATGAAATTGACTCCAGTTATATGATATCCTATTAAACACCAACCAAAATTTTCCCTTGACTTTTTTTTTATTGCTGTTTTAGTTTTTTTAAACTAAAATGCATATACTTCAAATTTTTAATTCTATCATATTCATATAATGAATTATTTGATTATTATTACTCTATTTTAACTTTTCTCAATCAGGCAAGGTATTATATGGAATTGACTCCAGTTATATCTGTGTCACACCTCTACCCTTCCATCTGCCAATAATGCTTTTCTAATTCCAGGTTTTGCTGTTCCATTTGCTTGCCTTAACATGGCTTCAATGACAAGCCAGGTAAGTGGTCGAGCTTTCCGTCTCTGTTGCTCGCTCTAGAATCAATGGTGCCAACTTGTTGTGTCTGCTGTGTGCGAGTGGATGAGTGTGTAAAGCATTTTTGGTTTGACCCTCCCCAGATTACCTCTCTAAGTGTTCAGCCCCATTGTTCAGTAATAATTGGCACTTAATTAACTTGATAATTCTGAAGTCTGAAAAGAAACGAAATCACTTCTTGTCCAGATTAGCCCTATCATAAAATCTAAGAAATTTACATAAAAATGTAATACTTATATTCACCAGCCAGATAAAGAATATGTCTCGTTCATTTGCTTTAGTCAAATTACTGAACAGTTAAATCTCAAAATTACGTCTCCAACTAGCTACAATTTGGTTATTGGCCATATTTCTCTAATTATTTTTTCTCCTACAAACATCAAGAAAGAGTTGGTTTTTTGTTGTTCAGTTAAAGAAGAAGCAAATAATTAAGACTTGCTCTTATCTGAATAGTTAATGTAAGTTAACTTGCTTCATAACTTTAAAGTTTGAATAAATGAAAGATAGCTGCTTGTCCAAAATAGACCACCCATAAATATTAATTTTTCCATTTATTTCTGTGATAATGTAATAGAAAGTTATACAAAAATGCAATACTCTTATTTGGATGGTGGGTTTTACTCAATTGCTTCAATTGTTTTACTGAACAATTAAATCTCAAAATTATGTCTTCATCGAGCTACAATTTAGTTTTCTGACATTTAACTTTTTCCTTGTTCTGACCATTAAGAAAGAGTTGATTTAAAGCTGATGGCCAATTAGAAATTTCGTAGGAATCATAATAGCTCATAAAAAATGAAGCAGATGATTGAAAGTTACTCCTATCTGGATTAGCCCTGTCAGTAGAGCTTAGAATCCACTGACTGTATCCTCCGCAGAGAGGTAAGGCCTCGTCCCCCCTCCCAGAAAGGAGTGTCCTGGACAAGACACTGAATCTGATGGCGAGGCTTCAGTTCTGGAGAGTATAAACTTACCGCTTCATTACCGTTACCACTCTGACTGGTCTTAGCTATGGGTCAAAATATCTTTTAAAGAAATATTTATATTCGATAGAAACACTTGATATCATAACTTTAAATTATTTATATTAAGAATATTTATTTCTTTGTTTAAGTGCATATCAATCTTCGTGGGTTATTTAACGCCTAACCCACCCCTGTAGAACGGTAATGGTACTATTTAACCCATAGCTAGAGAAATGAAGGAGTTCATACCTTTTGCAAGAGTATTAGAGAGAAAGTGAACTTAATAGCGCGATTGGAGTTCGAACTCGCTTACTACGATATTGCTGTCTAGCACGCCACGGGAATCACCCTAACAATAGTTTCTTGAAACCATGTAACTATGAAAACGAATGACTTATTAAATAGAAATAATTACTTGCAACCATATAATTATTAGTATTAAATAAGAATACTTGAATCCTTGCAGCTGTGCAAAAAGCCCCAACACACACGATTCCCTAATCTCTTGGCATGATATCCGTAGATGGGTTTGTTTTGCCGTTAGAATTAATTAGTCAACCAACTGTCTTATCAGGATGTTGAATATAAGTATTATATTTCTATAGTATTTTTGGGTACATTTCGTGCTGCCGAAACAATGGAAATCTTCATGGGGCGGCTATTTTGGACAAGGACTGAATGTGCTTAAGAGAGGACTAGAAGTTGTTTTTTTTAAAGTGTACTCCTTATTTGATAGATATTCTTTGTCTCTATGGCATGTCCTTAGATAGTCAAAATTGGTTAAGGAATTTGCACTTACCGTAAACCACTTTATGCTATCAGATCTTGTAGAATAATTCTCAGAACTTATCCAATGCCAACAATACCATTTCTCTTGGAGAATCTCTTGACTTTCTCTCTAATAATTACTGTCAATTAGTGCCTTGTAATCTTTATCTTACCAACATTTTGAGATCTTTAGAACTTTCTTTTCCAATTAGTATTTTTAGGCAATGATCTTTTTAGCCGTCTTTGCATTGTCTGACGTTTGCATGTAGAGCATAGTCATTATTCCATGAATTATTCAGACTGTTCGGTTCTTCATCATTTAACTCTTCAACCTTTGTAGAATTATCTAAAGTTTTAGATCCAGTATTGTCATTATTCCAGAAATCGTTGTAGTGTTTTTTTTTACTTTCTATCAAATTTTTGCTTGTGCGGAAGTGTTAGTAAATATGTATTGGGAAAGGTATGCTCCAACTATACTCCCTCTAGGGTGAATAGGGCTCTTTAATGTTGGTCGTGCAGAGGAGTTATCTAAATATTATCTATTAATCATCAACAAGGCTTCATCTATATAGAAAAAAAAGCTTAATATCCAGGGAGTGGAGAATTATCATCAGCATCTGTAAAACGTAACTACTCTGTCCGGGCACATCTTACAATTGCATTTTGAATTTGTGTCCTCAATGGCACACGTAGACAATTCATCGCTTTTATGGGCTATGGAACCCACAGTTGATGTAAGAGGGTGTGAATATGATTCAGTTTTTAATGTGCTGAGTAGAGAATTCTGCTCGAATTTACTGGTGTTCCAATCAAGAATTCTGTTCTCTAGTAGATTTTGAATGTAATCTCGTTATAAAGGCGTCACTAACACAGTCATCCAGGTTATGAGCAGCGTCAACTACCTGGAAGCTGCACATCATTGCTAATAATTAAAGCCCTTGAACATATTCGTCAATATTTTCTTCTCAAATTTGTTCACGTGTAACTAGAATATTTCGGGTGAATATTTCATTCGTGGGTTTCACATACAATTCTTCGAGGTGATTCACAGCTGCTTCAAAATATACTCAGCAATATAATCGTAGATATTTGAAGATGCAATTGCTTAACTTTTCTTGTCCATCATGCACGTTATCACCTATGGATTTTCGTACGAATGAAGAAAAGTTACGATACCAGAGTTTGAAGACAATACATCCAATCTCTCGGGTTTCAGAATTTTGTGCATTATCCCAGAAAGGACTAGAATAAACGTTTAGAAAGGATTTAACTTCTTTTAAAAAGTAGCTGACGCCAACCCAAAAAGAACACACACATATATTATATATATATAAAATAGAGAATTAAATGAAAAGTTTAGCATATAAAGGTGCTTAATGCTGAAATAGCAGAGCAGCTTTAGAAACATAAATAAAATATTATGGTATAATTTTCCGTAACTATATTTTCATACGTATTATGCAATCTTCAGACGGTTAAATATTGAAAAAGTAGCATCACGCTATATAAACACTGAACAAGCTACTTTTTCAATATTCAGCCGTCTGAAGACTGCATAATATGTATGAAACTATAGTTACGGAAAATTATACCATAATATATATATATATATATAAGGGACGTAAGAATTATGACTTTAAGAATTGAGAAAGATAATTACTGTTTAAGAAATGCAAGGCCGTTTTGGATAGGTAAGTGTAGCGTTGTGGTTTAGACCAGAATCTGGTTGGTTTGCAGATGCAGCTTCTTAGATCATTGCTTGTGGCTAGACACAGGATCAGATGAAATTACCTAAATAGTCTAGAAAACACGTCCACGTCAAGTAAAGGTATCTGACGACAGTAATATTCAGGATTGTAAATATAGTTTTCTTGTTAGCAACAGCTCAGAGTTAATATAGGCTTGGGGTAGGATTGGATGACGAATTGCCCCAGCAGGAACTCTAGCTTCTCTGTAGACTTTTGCTGGTTGTCCGACTGTCTATTGAATGAAGACGTGTATTGCTTTTATGTGGATTCAGTTACTTTGTCTTGTTAGAATCACCAAAGGCTAATTAATCATGTAAGTTCCCCTTGACTAAGGTCAGCCAAGTTTACTCTATTTTTATATAGGAGAGGCGTCCTCTCCTATCGGTTTCCTTATTAAATCAAGAGATGTCAAAACCGTGAAACTGGGGTTGGCAGTGTGTGAAAGATTCGAATAACACCTACTTTGTAGCTTATTTGGTCCAAAATGATATTTTTGCAATTACCATATCAACACAAAATGTTAAACAAATTTCATGCTATGTAGTCTAACTAAGATGGTAATCATTTTTTTTTGGAAGCTCAAAGAAATTGTTAAATACTGTTGAATTTTGAGATGAGTATGTGGAATGCCTGAAATGGAAGGAGTTTGAATCTTTCAGCATCTCCCATGTATATGAAGTCATATATATCTGACAAAAGGAAAACAATTTGAAATGTTTTGCTATAAGAACAAGCAGCTCCATAGCAAAAAATTGACAATTTTCCATATTGTTTTTTTTCATACCTTTCGATATTATTTAAAAACACACACAGACACTTATATATTCATGTGTGCGTGTATATTATATATATATATATATATATATATATATATATATATATATGACAGTTATGTTAGCTTGAGTCACGCTTCGCTTTTTCTCTATAATTGTTGTTTTAACCCTTTCACTGCAGAAAGTGGATATATCCACTCAAAATTGTATTACCACTAACTGTGAAAAGCGGATTTACTCCACGATTTTGAGAGAAAAAAATCTCTTAATACACCCACAATAATTTGCGCATATCATGCCAAAAACACCGACCCAGTATCATTTTTTTCTTTTTGGTTGATAAATAACATGACCATGAAATTTAATGACTCAGTGAAAGGGTTAATATATTATTTGCCACAACAATCACCTGGCAAGTCTGTTATATGGTCAATTTATTTTTCCCAACACATTTATGTCATTTTAGTAAAAGGGAATGGCTGTGTGAATGTTACCTGAATGAAATCTCCGAATCCCAAAGCCACAATCGCTGGTTGACTGGAAAGACCATTAAAACATCTGGGAATGACTTTAGTGCTGCACCCTTTATATATATATATATATATATATATATATATATATATATATATATATATAGTGTGTGTGTGTACTGAAGACGTACAAGAGAGTAATATCGTTCTATTAACTACACTATAACTTCTATGATAATGTAGTTTGCCATATTTATTAATAAAAAAATAAGTAGAGTTGGGGAGAGGCCTCTTGCCGGTACCAGCCGGACAGTGAGGGAGTCAATCCTCATTTCATAAGCATTCCATTGGGGATATTGTTTTTGAGTCTGAGATAGAGCGCAACCCCTAACATCAGTCCCCCTTACCGCAAAGGTTCAGGCTGTGCTACTCATCTGCTGACTTGACTTACACAAGGTTCGATATCGGTCCTCGCTATCAAGGCAGACTGAGCTATAGCGACCGACTGAGCTTAATCGGTAATTGAGTGTATATACAACTATGAAAGTTATCAACATTGCATACTAATGTATAGTTATTTGCTAAGAGTAGTTTGCTTGAAACAATATCACTGTAACTCACTACATTAGTCTATGAGATAAGACTTATGCACACCATGGGAGAGACTCCTTTATATTTCTGTTTTTTTTCTTCTCTTTAGATTTTAAATTGAGCATCGATGCTTATATCTGTTATAGTGTTGCGTGCGTGTCATGGGACTACTTAATACATAGATCGCTCAGCCGCTATAATCCTGTCCTCAAACATTATGCGTCACCACCCACGTTCAACAAGGGGTCCGATTATGGGGAGGGTCAGCGTATTTTAGGCCTTGTTGACAGGACAGCGAAATTGCGAAGTATGGATAGAGTTCAGTTATTAGATAAAAAAACAAACTAACTCATTAGATTATTAAAAATGCATATCTTCAATTCTTTTGTTTCTAAATAAAAATGATGCACTTATTTTATGGCGATGAAAATGAAAGGTGTATTCATCCGAGTCTTAACGATTCTATTTCATTACTTATCACTTGTCAGCTTTTATGTGCAAATCGATCTTAAAAATGTGCAAATGGATGGGGGGGGTGGCGAATAAACAAAGAGAAAATTTATTTAGTGTTGATGTTTAAACATGATAAAAACAATCGGAAAATAATGTTATTTTGGATTAGATAAAAAAAAATCTATTTATTTTTTTAGTTTTATGACTCAAGTTGCTTCGTATTGAAAATATCGGATGAAACAATGGCCACTCGACTACTTCTCTATTTTGTCCCCAAACATTGTCAAATGTCGAACTGCCAGGTTGAGTTAACCTCGAACAAAATACAATCGATTATCTTAAAAATAAACAGCTTATAGCAAATCAATTCTGATTTGTAGGGTGTATCCCCCACTCACTCAAAATGTAGTCACCTACCTTCTTTAGACATTCGTTGCTACCTTGGTTATTTAAACCGTTACCTAAACTGAAATGTCAACACAGCTCAGAATACGCCGACTGTACCCTCTGCTAAAGGGTAAAAAAAAAAAATAAAAATAAAAAAAGGGGTGTCCTGGTTATGACATTAAACTGCATCTAGTAACTAGGCTGTAGTTCTGGAGCTCACGTGAACGTAGAATACCCCTTTATTGTCATTACTCCTAGATCCATTCTGACCCGAAGTGGTAGTACCTGTTAAGTTTAGCTTCTTTGTTTAATGACATATCAACCAAAGCCATCCTTGTAGATAAATTTTTAGAGGTACTATTTAAGCAATATCCAGGGGATAAGGGGATTTATATCTTTCCGAAGAGTACTTGTCAAAATGTGAACATGATAACGTGACTGGAGTACGTCAAAATTATTTATATTGAATAGGAATATTATATTACATCTTATTATAATGGAGATTTTGGGTTTGTCTGTCTGTAACCGTAACTATATTACTATACAAGTCACAATTCCCTTTGTTATTTACATCACATTCTCCATGATTTTATTTTTTATTCAAACCTCAATTATTAACAAAATTGTTTTACATCATTAAGACTGTTTACCATATCTACAAGCTAATAACACGCAGTTGTACTTATATATACAACAAAATAACGGTTACAGTGTGAATGGGAAGGATAATTTGCATATTGATATTAAAAATTTGATTTTAATAAATATGTGCTTAGTATTATTGATTTCTAATTGTTTGGTGTTATCTTAATAAGTATGAGCAAAAATCTCGGGGATAAATCTTAAAAGAAATCCATTAACAAGAAGAAATAACTGTAATATTATTCTTTACTTCCTATTTTAACTAAATAGTTAAATTATTAGGAACATTTACCAATGAAAGACGGGAGTAATGGAAAATGAGGGAAGAGTTAGTTTCAAAGTTGTTCTATTTTTCAATCATACCCCCTCTGTTCCAAATCTTTTTATCTACATTCTTATTCAGTTTCATTAGCCTTTCTAATTTAATATAATATTTTATTATATTAAAACTTAAATATATGCACCCTCCGGGTGCAAGTATTTGCTAGTACAACTAAATTATTTTCCTTAAGAAGTTACTCGAAGCTATAATTGTTTACTAAATATTATTATTAGTTACTTGAAACCATATAACTGTGTGCAAACAAATGACTTATGGAATTGTATATAGTTTGTTGATATTAGTTGGTAACTATCAAATCTATATAATTGTGCAAGTTATTTGTATTAAAATAGTTATTAGCTTATCGGCGGGGCTTAGAATAAGCTGCCTGTATTACCTGCAGAGGCATAAAAACCCACACATTCCTGAGTATAACACTAAATTACATTTGGTGGTAATGTACCAATTCTGGGGCTTTGAGAAATGTTGAGTGTCTCTTTATTGTCAGATCTCCCAGGTCTACTATGACCCGGGTTGTAATACCTGTTATTATTTAAATACATCAGTTTAAGAATTATTAGTATTCGATAGGATCATGTGCAGACTATTTTAAAAGGAAACTACACAAAAAATGTAAATACGAACGCGATTCCCTGATACATTGATAAGAATAAGGATAAAGATACTAGTCCGAATAATTCATGGAATAATGACAATATTTCATAGTTTGATTGGTTTTACAGCATGTCAACCCTCCTCAATCTTCTTGGATATAATTCAGAAACGGAATAGAAGTCTTCGTGGCCGAGTATGTTACTTGCTGGAATATGTCATAGTAGTAAGCGATTTCAAACTTTAGTCGCAATTTAACGTTCACTTTAGAATCAATACCTTTGGGAAAGGTAGGAGACCCCTCATACCTATAGCTTTGGGTTAAATAGAACCACTACTATTTTTTCTACTAGTATGGCTTTGGCATTAAATAAACTGCAAATATTGATTAATAAACAAATAAACCAAACCAATTCAGAAATGATCGAGTATTTCTTCAGATATCACTGAAAACAACACGTGTGTGACCCAAAGTCATTTTTTAAGCAGGGTAAAACTGGTTTGAATTTAGATTAATCCTTCTCCTAGACTGGCTGCTTTGATAAAGATAAAGAGCCCAGTCTGCTGATTATGAACAGATAGATCTATGCCTTTCTCAAGGGGCATTAACGCGAAGAAAAAGCAAACAGCCTTGTTCAGAATTTGAACCCGGGCCACCGATTCCATTTTCTTTTACGCTACTCATGAAACCAGATAGATTCACGTGATATGATGGTAAGCAAACTAGACTAGGATACCAGCTGTAGTACGTTCAATCCTCACTGGGCGCCCCCTACTTCTAGCCTTGTCTAACATTTATACTAAGTTTAATAAAGTAGAAGCCTTGCGTAATGCTATGATTAACCAGCTAATCGAGCAGACTATTGTTAGTAGGTTCAGTACTGGCTGCCTCATATTGCTGACCTTGTGCCAGAATTAGGCCAAGTTTAGTAAATAACTACCAAGTGTGAGGCATTGTATTTTGGAGTTTTGTCTGTTTGTGTGTGTGGTTGGTGAACAATTTTGATTCTAAGTGATGATTGCACGAGTTTTAATGTCCCCTAAAAGTATTTTCCTTCCTTTTTATTTCTTTATTCAAAGTTTATTCGTATTTGTCGGCATTATAAATATGAAACCTTAATTGAAAAATATAGTTGTCTTTTCTGTGTCTGTTTTTTCTCCATTTTTCTTTCATTCAAGGTACATGTTTAATTATTTATAACAGACGAGGATTGTTTAAGTCTTTTTTTTTTCCTGTTGGCGAGTAAAAACTCAGAAAATGTAAATTAAAGCTTCGGTTTCATAATCCGAGTACTTTTGACAGTCGTTGGCCATTATCAAGAACATAAATGCGATTTTATTTGTATTCATATCAATCTACATATCCCACAAGACTATAACTGTAATATTTGCTATTCAAGGTATTGCTAAAATGTCATTACGACAGCACCTCCCCTGTTTTTTTAAAAACATTTATAACGAATATAAAGAACAGAGCCTAAACTTACATTTAAAAGACTTTCTATGAATTTCTGATTTTTCTACCATTTTCTACTTTACTCATTTTGAAATTTTTCATGAGTAATGTAAAAAAAATCTTACATAAGTATAACTGTAACATTCTACGTAAAAAGAACATTAGGTTTATAGGTGCCAAAATTCACTATGAATTGTTCAGGTGAACACATGGAGCAACGGATATAAGGGTGATTTGACAATCATCTGTAGGTTGTTAGTTAAATCTTGACTCCTTGCGAAAATATCAGAATACTTAACGTAGCTTAACGCTTGTACCCGGTCATGGTTAACTGAATGAGAACAGTCTAACCCAATAGATTAAATAATGGGTTTCGTTCGAAATTCCGTGAAGGCTCTTGAGTTAAAATAGAAGCACCTGTTGGTCGGAGGGTACATTGACCAAAACGTTGTGTACATAATAATAAAGATGAGGACACCAGTTCGAAAAGCTTCATCTAAAAACTTCAGACAAATTACTCTAAGTTTCATTCCTTTTTTTCCCAGAGTTTGTTAAATTTTAATTCATGAGGGAGGGGTTAAAAATGTTGGTCATTAATCGAAAGCATAAGAAAACGTTTATCTAGCACCAAGAAAAACTTCAAATACTAAGATGCTTTGTTAGTGGAAATTAAAATACACTGACTGTCCCCTTCAAAAGTGTACCCACACCCTTAAATATGTGTTTTGGATATGACAATAAACTGCATCTGATGTTGGGGCTCCAGTTCCTGAGATATGTGGAGTATCCACATTGTCATTGGCCCCAAGCCCACTCTAATATGGGTCAAATAGATCTGTTTAGAATTATTCGTATTCGATAATAACCTCTCGGCATAAAATAACCATAGACGGGTCGACAGCCGTCAACTTTTTAAAGATCTAAATACACGATGGTATTCCAAGAAAATGAAAACATAAGTCTGAAAAACGCTAATCGCCAAAAAGGATTTCAAATACTAAGAGCTTTCCTTAGAAAGACAAAAATAACCTACATTTAAAAAATATTCACCTGGAGTGGGATGTTAAAGAGCATCTAACACGTGTGTTAGAGTGTAGGTTATTAAACAATTCCACATCACTTATGTTATTGACATTCGTTTTACGACTTTTATCTACATCTGTGCCAAGATTCTTGTCAAGAGAAAAGAAAAGAAAAAACCTTAAACAATCCTTGTCTGTCATAATGGAACATGTCCAAAAGAGAATTGGATACCTTAATACACACACACACACACACAAAATACTATATACATATATATAAAAAAGACACACTGTAAATTCAGAATGACGTGTTTCAAAGGTCTGGCGTCATCAGAATTCAAACGATTTTATAAATAAAAAATAAATTCACATTAAAGGTGTGGGGAGACATAAGTGTTCGAACGCTTTTCGAGTGAATCATATTTATTTGTCAAACTCCTTACATTCCCCCCTTTTTCAGATGCTTTGCATAAATTACTCTCCACTTCCTTTAAGGTAGATTCGTTTTTGGTAATAAAGTAATTTGCATTCTGGTGATGCGAGATCTTTGGTGAAACGTCATTATGATTTTCCAAATTGTCTTTTTATTATTCTGCCGGATCTTGATTATATATATATATATATATATATAATCGTTAAATATTAATGCTCTATGCACGAAAATGCAGAGCAATATCACAATATGTTTCAAGTAAAAAAGATTATAAGGCAGGATAAAAAAAAAGCTCACAACTTAGAGTTTTACGTTGTTGATCCTCTGGTGAGATAATATTCAAATTACATTCAATTGGACAAATATGTACTCTTTTTTTTGGGGGGGGGTGAGGGAGAGAGTCCCCGTGGCGTCGTGGTTCACGTGCTGAACTGGAACATCATAATGAGCTAGTTCGAACTCCAGTGGCTCTATTACGTTCACTTTTGGACTAATATCCTTGGGAAAATTATGAAACCCTCATCATTTAGGTTTGATTATTAAATAACCCAAGAAGGTTGATATACCATTAAACAAAGACAAAAAAAAAGGAAAATGAAGAAAAAATTGTTCAGTTGAATCTAACAAATTTAGACATGTTTGAACACTAGCTCATCTGAGGATAGACAACGTAAAACTCCGAGAGTCGATTTTTCTTTTGATCCTGTTTTTATACTTAAAAGATATCGTTCCCATATATATATATATATATATATATATATATATATATATATACACACACACATACACAAAATAATCTGATGCTATTTTTCTCTTTTTTCTGTTGTTGACAGTGGTGATAGTGGAGGTGTTTGCTATAAATAATGTTCAATTCCTGGCTCAAAAGGATTGGTAAGGAAGTCTACATTGATCAATCGGTTTAGCTATTGCTTCTGCTGTGTGTAAACTTAGCAAATTGTAAAAAGACAAGATGCTTCTTGGTTGGCAATTGTTTATTTGATGCTAGTAAAATGCGGACAGGCAAATGGTGTCTGAACATTCTTTATTTCGCTTTTCTTGGTTTCTTATTTCTTTCACGTATTTTTGCTTTTTTTCTCCTTTGCTGCATGCTATCCCCAAAATCAAAATAAACAACCCTAGCTAAATACTTGGAAGTATTTTTATGTTATTATACAAACATATGTATTTACCTTGGTAAGGCAACCTGTCTAGGAGAAAGAAAACTCTGAATTCAAACCTGTTAAACTCCGCTTAAGAAATTGATCTTGTGTCGCATCCTGCTTGTACAGAAGGGTTGGTAAATATATACATATATGTATTTACCCAATCTCTCCACGTGAACTATAACAGGTTTGAATTCAGAGTTTTTCTTCTCCTAAACCGGTTGCCATACCAACGTTAAAAAGCCCAGTCTTCTCTGTTATATACTCATAACCAGAGGGAGAATAGTTGGATTTGTACCTCTCCTAAGAGTATTCGCTCTATGTGAAATGCAAACCGCTTCGTCCAGGATTTGAACTCGGTTCACTGTGTCCCCTTCCTATGATGATAACAATAACACAACAAACATCTCCAAACCTGAGATTATTGAAACACCTACCACATTTTAAACTGTCACCTGTGTGGTGAACGTGAACTTAAAGCTACCATTGCCTATCTAGCTAATGTCTAACCATTCGGCTACGATCAGGGGTTGGACCCATGCACACCTTGTATTTGCTGTGAAACCTTTTATTAATTGCTACACAGAGAGCTTTTCTTGATAATTTCCTTTTATGGTGGAATAATATATATATATACATATACATACATACATACATAATTCCACCATAACATGAAATTAGTTTATATATATTGGCAGCAGCTTTATTATTTTACCGAGTTTTATGAAATACCATGGAATATTTCTTTATGATTTTCAATATAGACATTTAAGTCTTCTTGTTTTACGCATATCGGGATCCAAATGGTAGTAAAAGTGTTCCATATCATTATTACTCGAACATCTTGAAGAGTCTTTTCATACATACTAATAGAACTTTCAACCAATAACAATATCGATTTTCTATACGAACAATATAATTCTGATGTAACATAAAATGAGCACTGAAAACTCTGTGTAGCAATTAGATTAACCAGTCTAAAACAATTTCAACAGCAAACACACGATGTGCACCGGTTCAAGTCATGCTCGTAACTAATTTATCTGGGAAAATAGCAAGATGGAGCTACATTACCATTTACCTAAGTTTACTTGCACCACACAGGTAACAGTTTAAAATATGGAAAGGATTGCTGTTGAACCCTATATATATATATATATAAATAGAGAGAGAGAGTTAGTTTCTGTCTGTATAACGACCGAGCGCAGATCAATTTATAAACGAAAATTGGTAGAGACCAGCAAGAACCTAAGTTCAATAAAATCCCCACCCTATTTTTGTCCGAGAGAGGGTTAATAATTTTTATCCCCGCAAGAAGAGCAAGATAAAATATAATAAGTGCAAAATCAATTGTATGTAAAAAAAATAAGACAAATTAATAAAGTATAAAACATAATAAAAAGCAAATAAAAGAAAACAATAAAATAATACATTAGAAGCAAGAATAAAGAAATAGTTCCCGCCACTTTGAATGGTGAGTGCCATATTTGTTGTTATTGTTTTACACGCTTGCTTAGTCTTTATTCTTGTTTCCGATGCGTTATTATCCTTGTTGTCGTAGAAGTGACGACCCGAGCCAGTTACAATAAAAAGCAACTAGAATTAGGAAAATGAAAAATAAAACTAGCAGAAATCCTTAATAATAAAGATTGAAAGAGCTTTATGTATTAAAATTTAAACAACAATATTAACACCCTTATGGGAGTACATTAGTGACAGAATTTCAAACGGTAACCTCATATTCAATAAATCAGTGAACACATTCTTGGAATGACTCATATATATTATATTCAATATTGGTGGTGTCTCTGTCTATGTGTCTATTCAGGGATGCAATTAAAAACAAAGCTCTGTATCAAACAAAAGGGTAGAATATTTCGAGGAATCAAGTATTGGTATTTACATTTCATTTGGTGTTACTAGGGACCAAATTCCCGACTGTGGTATGAGAAAATAGGTGGTGTAATCATAGCATACAAACATCGGATTATTAGAAGATAAAATTTGATTTACGGCCAAATCACGGTGAAAGCCCCGTTTTTCAGAATCAGATCCCCGAGGTAAGTAAGGATGAGCTTGTTCAGTACTGAAATGACTTACTACTTAGTAACAAGGGGGACTGGAAACCCAAGTCCTGCTGTCAAACTCGGCAAAGTTTAGTAAATAATATAAAATAACTTATATTGAATCTTGTTGGGCGGTTGTATCATCATATACTTGTATATGTATACACAGAAATACATATCCTTATTGAAATCTTATGAAACCTCAAATATACTATAGAGCTTGAAAACAATCCAAAATGCGTGTCGAGGCCAATAAACAAAATTCAAAACATTTTACGAACTTTTTTTTATATATTAAATATTTTCTTTTTCTCTCGTTGGATCTATAACAGGCTTTATATATATATTTCTTTTCTCACCTCATGTCACTTTCATGACGTAAGTTTCATCTGAAGATTGTATTTTTTTACAAATACATGAAACTTATAGTCATGAGACTGACAGAGTTATTACAAAGTAAATAAAATATCAAGGAGTGACATTTTCACAGGTTCAACTTATATACGTAGGTATTGTAAATTTTGGAAAAGAGCATCTCTTGAGAAATCATGTGACTTATTTTCTTGCAATTCTGTGTCGTGCCTTTTTCTGTCTTGGCTTCAATTGGCCTTTCATGTTGTCTTTATATACATATACACATACATATCGCATGTGCAACTGGAAACTGCATTAAACCCATGTATTTTCATTAACTCTGCTTTTCGACCCTTTCTTTTTGACATCCAAGATTTGCTTTCTGATTACAGTAGCCGTCTAAAGGAGATGTGAGAGAATACAGATTCTTTCCCAAGAATAACGTTGTGTTTCTTCCTAAATTAGGCCGGATCTAAAATGATCAAAGCCTTACAAAGTTAGTTTTTCACGCCCGGATATCGTAAGAGAAAGTTTCTGTCAAAAAACACACAACATTTGTACAGTAATATTGAAGTCAGTTAGTCTACTGTTGGTTTTAATAACAGCAGCTAACTAAGTTCAACTTAAGCAGTGTCTAAGACAGCTGGTATAAATAGGAATCAAGAATGATCCATCCATGAATCTGGGTGATTTGGGTGATTCCATTCCTTGAGTTCTGATTGGCTGCTTGACTGCTTGATTTGAATGACATTGTGGAGTCTTATATATACTTTGTTATTCTGCAGTGGACTTTGTAGCATTCGGGTTTGTATTTGAGTTACAACCGTTTGTTGTCTTGTCTTCCCAGTTCGACGGTAATTGGAACTTTAATTATTCTTCAAGTAAAAGAAATGCAATCATATTATTGGAGTTGTTAATGAGACGTACGACTGGAATACTTTTATAATTATCATTAATGTTATGATTATTATTGTTATTGTTAAATTAGGTTAGATTAAGGGGGAAACTGCGATTACACCATCAGCTCCCAGATGCTTTACGGTACGTATCAGATTACTCAAGCTGTGCTACTAATACTAATGAGTTGGTGGGGACCGGTATTGAACACTGAACTTTACGATTCATTGGCGAATGCTCTACCGACTTGAAATCATATAATTGTGTTGAAAAACCTCTCCATCTACACAGAAAAAGTAAA
Source organism: Doryteuthis pealeii (assembly GCA_023376005.1). NCBI lineage: Eukaryota > Metazoa > Mollusca > Cephalopoda > Myopsida > Loliginidae > Doryteuthis > Doryteuthis pealeii. Next base: position 37,136,744 of record CM042168.1, on the reverse strand, counting down.
TATAAACATAAATTGTATACAATTCAATCACCTCTAGGCAGACGGGATGACATGGTGTTAAAATTAATTGATTGATCAATCAGTGTCATCACAGGATTTTCTATATTTTCCTTCTTACACTTTATTTCCCCTAGTTCACTTTCTCTTTTTTCATTCTTATACTTTCTCTTTCTTCCTTTTCCTTCTTACGCTTTCTCTTTCCCTTTTTCGTCTTACACTTTTTTCATTTTTTCATTTTCAGTCTTACACTTTTTTTCATTTTTTCATTTTCAGTCTACACTTTTTTCATTTTTTTCATTTTCAGTCTCACACTTTTTCTTTCATTTTCAGTCTCACACTTTTCTTTCATTTTTTCATTCTCCATCTCACACTTTTTCTTCGTTTTTTTTTCAGTCTCCGTCTCACTTTTTCTTCGTTTTTTTTTCATTCTCCGTCTCACACTTTTTCTTTCGTTTTTTTTCATTCTCCGTCTCACACTTTTTCTTTCGTTTTTTTTCATCTCCGTCTCACACTTTTTCTTTCGTTTTTTTTCATTCTCCGTCTCACACTTTTCTTTCGTTTTTTTCATTCTCCGTCTCACACACTTTTTCTTTCGTTTTTTTTCATTCTCCGTCTTACACTTTTTCTTTCATTTTTTTCATTCTCCTCTCACACTTTTTCTTTCATTTTTTTTCATTCTCCGTCTCACACTTTTTCTTTCATTTTTTTTTCATTCTCCGTCTCACACTTTTTCTTTCATTTTTTTTCATTCTCCGTCTCACACTTTTTCTTTCATTTTTTTTTCATTTCCGTCTTTTCTTTCATTTTTTTTCATTCTCCGTCTCACACTTTTTCTTTCATTTTTTTTCATTCTCCGTCTCACACTTTTCTTTCATTTTTTTCATTCTCCGTCTCACACTTTTTTTTCATTTTTTTTCATTCTCCGTCTCACACTTTTTCTTTCATTTTTTTCATTCTCCGTCTCACACTTTTTCTTTCATTTTTTTCATTCTCCGTCTCACACTTTTTCTTTCATTTTTTTTCATTCTCCGTCTCACACTTTTTCTTTCATTTTTTTCATTCTCCGTCTCACACTTTTTCTTTCATTTTTTTTCATTCTCCGTCTTACACTTTCTTAATCATTTTTTCATTTTCCTTCATAAAATTTATTTTAATAAAAAGTAAAAAAACTAAGAGGGTCCATAACAACATACGGTCCATGACTTTCTCATGCGTTGTTCCCTCATGATCCTCAGATGGATTGCATTTCCGTAGGTATGTGCTTTATATTTTTTCTCCAATTGGGGGAGGGGAACCATGAACAAAAGCTCTACTCATAATAATATTGCACATTTTTTGAAAATTTTCTAATTCGATTCTGGGCCACAAGATTATACATATTTGAGTTAAGGTAGCGTAGACATGGAATCAACACCTGGTTACTAACAGTTTCTTGCCAATACGATCTTCAGACCATTGGCCGCATAGGCGAGAAATTGAAGTAATCAGCTGTTGACTCCATGTCCACGATAACTTAACCAAATATAAACGCACTATCAATGATAATGAGCAATATCTACTTAGAAATATAGCACCTATATTGTCCACACACACATATATATATATATATATATATATATATATATATATATATATATATATATATATATATACACTAGGCATATTTTGTTAAATGGGACAGACAATATTTAAGAAAGTTATTATACAGCTTTCCTGCTCATTTGCAATATATCACACGCGAACATGAAATTGTCAATAAAAAATCTTATCTAATTCCTTGCCTATAAAAATATGCCTACAAAAAATGTGCTGCCTAAATACACTATATATATATATATATATATATATATATATATATAAAATTCACCATAGGTAAATGACATTTTTTAATCAATAATCTATTTTATCTGTGCAATATATTCCACAATTACTACAAAGTACGAAGAGCGACTGAAAAGTTCATACGCTGACCAAGATACTCTCTTGGAATGTGACCAAATAAGGTTTATTTGATATACTCCCTTTGCCGTCCACACACTTCTTCCATCTGTGATGCAGTACTTTAAAAAAAGTCATTAACAGCAGAGATGACGTCATCATATGAACATTTCAGTCCACCTTCGTAGTTTCCAAGTGAATATATTGAATATAATTACAATAAATTGTTTCGTTTCTTTTAAATGTTGTTCACTTTAAAATGGTAAGAGGCTTTTGCATCACTCTGTGTTATATATATATATATATATATATATATATATATATTGGTAGAAAATTATCTCAACTTTCCAATCTAATTTAACGTTGTCATATAATTCAAATTAGTATGATTGAATTAACAATTCATTATTGGTGTCTTGTACACTGACTTGACACATGTATTTCAGGTTAATTCTATTCTTATTCAGTGTATTGACGTATCATCTAGTTAGTTCAAATCATACATAATTGAATCAACGTTGGAAAGCTGTGAATACAAAAGGTTATATGAAAAGATTGTATTTTGATTTGGTATTCCCACGATGTGATGCAAAATCAACAATGTCTGTTTACATTGGAATATACAACCTGAGGCATTCTGGGTTAGTGGTAATGATACCTTAGCCCCGAAACCTTACTTGACCCTAGAGTTATTTGATAAAAGCTTTGTTAGCAGTACGGCTGTTATTGTTTCAGTTACATGTATGTATAAGTATGGAAAATATGAAAATATTCAGGATTTGTTTATGAATGAATGAATAAATGGTTCTGGTTCTAGTTAGAACAATTTGATTATATATATATATATATATATATATATATATATATTATATATATTATATATATAAACCGTAATCAAGAAAATATTAAGGACCGATGTCATAAAACTCCTTCAAAAATATCATTTTCAAATAAGATGAAACGAAAATGTGAAAAATTTATTTGGTTATCGTTAATAGCGTTCCTTTTTTTTTTTCAAATGAGAGTATTCAAAAAACTTTTTTTTTTTTCAAAATACAAAACGTATAAGAGCGTAGTTTAGAGAAATTCTTCAAAATCATAAATCTATTGAGATAGAATAAATATCAACTGCTGTTGTTTTTTTGAAAAAGTATATGATATAAAATTACACCAAAGAATATAGAAATTAAGGCATAATTACTTTAAATAATTTTCGTTTCATCTCACTTGAAAATTACATTCGTGGACGAGCTTCATGATATCGCTCATTAATATTACCCTGATAATGGTTAATATATCCAATATAAATAAACCGAATCGTTCGAACGTCCGCAGAACTATTTATTCATAAATGAATACATCCTCTGAATATTTGTTTTTTGATATTTCTATACTTACATACCGTCGGATTCATTTCCATTTTCCATATATATATGATTTTTTAACTTGAAGTTGACTATGGCCATCAATTACCATTTTGTAACAATTCCATGATATTGTGGAATAGTATAGAAAGTGTGTAGAATCAATAATCTTCACCCTACATCAGTAGATATTCTTGGAATTGCAGGTTTTAAATCGAATTGCCCTTTTCCTTGAAGGAAGCTAGAGATTCCCCACTCCAAGTTTTATATCAGTGTCTTTCTTTTAGAGGGATGATATATCGAAATTTTGGTATCCATCACGGAATGAGTGTGCTAAATGGCTGTTGACCCTTAAAGAGGGTTCATCCGCCCTTTAACAGGTCTTATTTTTCATTCTGACGGATGTCTAGCTACTCTCTCCACCAGACCATCTTGGTGGGGGGAATGGTTTAGTCCAGGATCATTGGTTGATAAGTATTTCTATTAAAAGATCCATTCCAAATGTATCAATATTTTGGTGGAAAACCGGTGTAATCAACGATTAATCGATTATGCGACAGATATGCGACTATGTTACATACCATTTGTATTCTATGAGTTTATCTATACATAGATATATAATTAAATAGGATAAACAATGATTTAGAGTTAGTTAAGCTTTTTTATTAACCTTTTCATGTTCGTGAGCAAGATGTCACAAATAAGGATGAAGGCGATATAATAAATACACCACTCACACACACACACGCGTGTATGTGTGTGTGTAGATTCTTTGTCATTGCATTTGATGAGAGACCTATATAAGCAGTAAATATTAAGGAAAAGTTTCCTTACTACTATTAATAATAATAGATTAAAGAAAGCCTCGAGAAAAAATTGAACTTCTGAACTTTTTGCCTTATATAATTGGACAGAAAGACTCAGATTACAATAATAATATGGCTTTATTTGAACAGAATGAGTTCTGAGTGGAATAGATAATGAACTTTGAAATATCCCATCATGCAGGTAAAAAATATCAGGGGCATTTCGTAAGCAAAGAGTGGATAATAGCACAAAATAATCTCAAAAGAACCAAATCAACAACTGATAATACACAACTGAACGGTAAGTGCGGGTTACGTGATGACAGATGAAACGATTAATCAAATAAGTGAATGCAAAAAATTGGCACTAAACAAATACAAGACTAGGTATAAATGGGCAGGAAGGTTGGTCCACAGAGAACTGTGCAAAAACATTTGGTCATGCTGACAAATGGTATAGGCACATATATGGCCTGGAAATGAGGCGCTAAACTTAACTGGGACCAGACCCAGTGTTAATTAACAATAAAACATGTCATCTAGTGAATTTTGCTATTCCAACGAAATACAGAGTAAAAGGGAAAATAAAAGAAAGCGAAAATATAGATAAATACGTGAATTTTGCCAGAGATCTGAAAAGTTGTAGAACATGGACGTGACGGTGATATTAATTGTTGGTGGTGTGCTTGGAAATGTGACTGAACGAACTGAAAATCAAAGAACCAAGACCATCCAAACACACAGCACTGCCAAGATAAGCTATAATACTTAGAAAAGCCCGGAGGTGTCTCGCTATCACTCAAACTTTGGTTAAGGCTAGTGTGATAAAACGCCGAAATCTTGTGGAAATTACAGGGTTCAGTTAGTATCAGAATTTAAAATATTTCCTTAGAATCTAAACAATAGAACATCTTGAGGTCTAGTCAATAGGTGCTTATATTTATAGATCGTTATATATATATATAATATATATATATATATATATATAGTCATAGAAATCTGATGTATGCATATTTCCTTTATAAATATAAGTAAAAAAAACAACTAATTTTTAGTGATAATTCTAATGCTGTAGTAATTCCGGAAAATTGATATGAGATTCAAGAGCAGGTGGCTGGGGCGGATGAACATGCCAAATACTGAGGATGAAGGTAGGGAAAGTAGATATAACGATATTAATATATAAATGAGAATATTTTCAGTAATCATATAAGAGAATTAGTAAGTTAAGCTCGGTACAAGTACTTAATGTCTGGGTAAACATTAGCCGACTAGATACTTTAACATGCCTCTGTGCATATATATATATATATATATATATATATATATATATATAGTGAGGATCAGTATTTCTGGTTTTCATTTTTTTTTTAATATAAAGTCAAACAAAAAATTTAAAAAAAGCAGGGTCTATATATATATAAGAAGAATAGTGTGTGAGACAGAGAGAGACGAATCCAACTCTTCTCCCTCCAACTATGGGTAAATAGAAAGGCAGATTGGGCCCTATAACCTTGGTATAGCAACCTGTCTAAGAGAAGTAAAAACTGAATTTAAACCTGTTAAACCCCGCTTAAACATTGGTCTAATGTTGCATGCTGTTTGTACGGTGGAATTATGTATGTGTGTGTCCAAAGAAGAGAGAGAGAGAGAGGAATCTTTATATTTGTAGAGAGGGATTATGAGAGAGAGAGAGAGAGAATATTTTTATATGCAGAGAGAAAAAATGATATATATGTAAAAGAGTGATTATATATATATATATATATATATATATATATACATATACACATATACATATATATATATATATATATACATATACAATGTGTTTTGTGTGAAAGAGAGAGAGAATGATAAAATATATGTAGAGACAGTGGTGTTATATATATATATATATTATATATTATATATATGAGAGTGAGAGGATATATATACAAATGTTGAGAGAGAGAGAGGATATATATATACAAATGTTGAGAGAGAGAGTGAGGATATATATATACAAATGTTGAGAGAGAGAGAGGATATATAATACAAATGTTGAGAGAGAGAGAGAGGATATATATATATACAAATGTAGAGAGAGAGAGAGAGAGAGAGGATATATATATACAAATTTAGAGAGAGAGAGAGAGAGGGGGGATATATATATACAAATGTTGAGAGAGAGGGGATATATATATATATATATATATATATATATATATATATATATATACAAATGTTGAGAGAGAGAGAGAGGATATATATATATATATATATATATATATATATATATATATATACAAATGTTGAGAGAGAGAGAGAGAGAGAGAGAGTGAGTGTAGAGTACGATTTCTGGTTATCAGCCTAAAAAAACAGAATCAGCAAATTGTATCTAAATTCTGACTCCTCTTCTATGAGAAGAATTGCATCGTGATACGCACCTACCCACCTCCATTGCATCATTTACATGCAAGTTGCATGCAGTCGATGTGCAGCTGTTGTGCGTCAGTCTGCAATCTGCACTTATCGCCTCACCTGCACTACAACTGTCATGCTTGAAATGTACCCAATGACATCGTTGTAGAACGAAGCAATTCGAGGCGTGTCCAGATCAATACTTAGTCTTTCATGATGTTCTCTCTTCCCTCCTCTTTGTTGCTTTCATTCGTTCTTTATTTCTTTCCTTCTTTAAATATTTCCAATATTCTAACATTAATTCATTTCTCTTCGTATCCACAAGATTTATCTATTTCTTAAAAAGATTTATTCGATGTTGTTCTATTTCTCTTCGTCTTATTCTTTAAATAATATTTTTTTTTAGGAGGGGGGCAGATTTTCGTTTTTATTATCGTATAAAATAAGTAGTCAGATATATCTTTAAAAAATTTAGTCCCACTCATATCTACCGGGTCTCTTTTTTTTTCCTTTTTTTAAAAATATTTACATGTTTAAAAGAAAAAGAAAATGCTACGTTTATTTTTAATAAGATTCTTTTTTCTAATTCTATACGAGTGTATATATATATATATATATATATATATATATGAGAGATGGAGCTTTATTTAACGGCATGGCAATCAATCGAGAGTTAGTTTATGCCATATCTGTTGGGTCCGTTTTTTTTGCAATGTATATATATATATATATATATATATATATATATATATATATAATGCACAGTTTATTCTTAAGTGTTTTATCCTAATTTTTTACAAGTTGTTTCATCTATTTGTCTTTCTTACTCATAATTCTATTATATATATATATATATATATATATATATATATATATGTAGGGTCATCCACAGACACGTGTTTCGACTTATCAAGTCTCTTCAGTGTGGCTAGACATTTTGTAAGCTACCTACAGCCGGAATTGAACTCCGGTCGGTTGGGTGTCAGTCCGGCACCTTAACCATTAGGCTGTCTTCACTTACAGAATGGGAAGGGGATTTTAGCTGTTTTAATACACACATTGCTTTCTGTGTAAAGGCCGTCACAGAGTGCTCCATTCAGAGAATATATATATATATATATGCGTGTGTGTGTGAATTCGGAAACTTTTAATTCTCATGACAGCACAGAGCAATAAAAACTTCATTTCTTAAATTAAGCGATGTAATCATTAATTTTTTTACTATTTTTCCATTTGATTTTGTTTATACACTGATGATTGCCGTAAAATTGCACCGGATTAAGCTAGATCACCGATGAGACTGTATAATATCTATTTGAGTTACCTCTTAAGCAACAACAGGTACTATCAAGCAATCTGACGTCTGTGAGCTTCGTAGATAACAAAGTGGACATCACTTGAGCAACAACAGATACTGTAAGAAACCTGACGTATGTGTGCAAAGATTAATAAATAATTAGTTATTCCTAACTTTTGCAGTGGACTTTGTAGCATTTCGAGTTTGTATTGAGTTACAATCACTTGCTACCTTGTCTTCCCAATTCGACGGTAAGAATAAGTTCCAATTACCGTCGAACTGGGAAGACAAGGTAGCAAGTGATTGTAACTCAATCCAAACTCGAAATGCTACAAAGTCCACTGCAAAATGACATTGTGGAGTCTTATATATACTTTGTCATTTTGCAGTGGACTTTGTAGCATTTCGAGTTTGGATTGAGTTACAATCACTAGCTACCTTGTCTTCCCAGTTCGACGGTAATTGGAACTTATTCTTCACTAACCTGAAGATACCTAACTTTTAAATCTGACTCTTTGCCGTTACATATTCAATTCATAGGGGCTATATTGGTATGAAACGGACGTGGCAACTAGATTTCAAGTCCTGGATGAGGCTGTTTGCATTTCATATTGCACTAATACCATTGGTAAAGGTATGCATACAATTCTCACCAGCTATGAGTGAAGCAAACTGTTATGGTATCGAGTCTAAAATTCAAACCTGTTCAACTCCTCTTAAAAATTGATCTTTTGTCGCATCCTGCTCATGTGGAGGGGCTGGATAAATGCATATGTTCTATTTATTTCCATTTTTCTTGCGATCAGCTTGTTGGTTTATTTTTCTTTGTTATAAACAAATTTCTCAAAATTTTTCTGTTAAAAGCCTCCTTCAGCAACACATCAAAATTGACCCAGGCGCACTATCAATGTTTTAAGGAGAAGTGTTATCGAATAGAAACGATGTTTCCAAAAAAGCCCCCCCAAAAAAAAACAAAAAAAACAGAACATGTTTATGCTATTTACGAAATTAAAGATTTCAAGAAAATTTAAAAAGTTAATATTTTGAAGGTATTAAACTAATATGCTTGTACCTCTGTGTGTCATGTCCCGTCATTACCTTAGATAAAGGCCATTTCGTTGCGATTGTAAGGAAAGAAATACAACGCAGTACACATCATAATACAACCTGCATGAAAACAAAGATAAAACAAAAGAAATTCTTACTTACTTTCTATATTAGATAGGTGAGAGAGAAGAAGTGATAATACTTCTCTAGTTCAATGGGATGGAAAAGAAAAGAAACTAATTATTTCTTTCATTTTTTTTTTACTAAGTTCAAAAGAACAAGGAGTAAAAAAAATAAACATTGGCTCAGTATTTGATATCAAAATTGTGCTATTCTTTGAAACGTTTATATTACACTTTCTCTATAGTATCAAAGATTCCACATCAGTTAATTCAATTTTTTAAATTCATTTTATATACTGTATTATTTTTCAAAATCTCTTAAGCATACATATCAAACGTTTTTTTATAGTTAAATTATACCATGGTATTTCTACGGGTCACACTAGCTTATTCCGCTTGATCAGTTGCACATAGTGCAGATACATAACACACAATAGATGTCTTTATTTTGCATATATATATATATATATATATATATATATATATATGGTGCGCGTTGCATAATCGTTATTGTCGCACGGAAATCGACTTAAAAAGCTAATTTCAAAACATGGAGGATATTTTACTCATAAACGAAAAAACCGTTATCTAATTTTTTCTGTTCAGTCTGACTTGTCATCCTTTGAGCAATGCAATCTTAATGTACTATTTACTTGTTTTGGTATTGATTTGATGTTGAAATAGTGAAAGATAATTTCAGTGCTGTGTGTTAAATCTGAAAACTTTTTCCAGTTGGGATGCGCAAAAACTACTCCCGGTAGCCGATCAACTCATAACAAAATTCACTTTCATTCCCTTGGTATTGAAAGTAGTGAAATTATACTAAAATATCCCATTTCCCCAATAATTCGGTGACGGACAGACGCATAGAATTGATATTATAATGGATTAAATAAGCCTTGAGTTGTAAAAGAACGATTGAAAATATTGGTGAGAAATTAAATTTGCTATGTGTGACGACGCGTAAATGTTGTATATTGTTCATTATTTACAAATCAACAAGACCATATCGGCAAGTTCTTCACACGGCATCCAGTATCTACAAAGAACCAATTCGAATCGGAGACAACCAATTATATAAAGAAGGAAAAACTGAATTCCAAATCTGAGTAGTATTGTTGAGAATATATGTGGCACATTAGTGCAGCGTTCTTCTGTTATCTGCTCATCCAACAGAAATCATTCACCAATATAAGGAAACTTGTGTAGACAGTCCAACGGCTCGCATTGACTGTAGAGTGCATCATATATATATATATATATATATATATATATATATATATAAATAAAAGCATAGTTCTGTTATAAATAACAGGATTGTTTATGAATTGGCACATTTGCTTGTCTATAGTTTTTGAGATGGAGACGTCAATCCTGTTGGTGAATGGGTACACAAGAGAATTGTCCAGCTAGACAAAAGAAAGAGGAAAACACAGGAAAAAGAAAGCAAAGAGAGAATGAGTTATAAAAGAAAGACATTTAAGTGACACAGAATAGAGAAATATATATATATTATATAATATATATATATATATGTGTGTGTGTGTGAAAATAAAATGGAAATTAATCCGACAGTGTGAATATGATAAAATGAAAAAACAAAGGATGTTTACAACTGCATGGGCTCATCAGGAGAGAGTGTGCAAACCGTTTCGGGACCTATCTCTCGACGGTTTAAAAAGCAACACCGGCCCATCCTCACTAATATGAGGACCCTCGCAATATAATGCATCGACCGCACGTGGGTCGGTCATCAACAAAAAAATAAGACGGGAATATATATATATATGTGTGTGTGCGAATCCAACAATAAGTGTAAAAGTAATAAATATATGTGAAAAATAATAGTGGGAATAATTTATTAATTTTTGAAAATTATTTAAACCATTTAAACATTTTGATTATTAAACATATTTATAGGTTTCATCCGAACATTCAAATATCACCTGGTTCTGTTGGCGTGTTTTATCAAGTGTGTATTTACCACGTACCCCACGGGTACGGGTTAAGCACAAGTCCCTATTAATGTGGGACCATCCACGAACCGAAGCTCATGGGTGGCGGGTGAAAAAACTGCGTGGATCCAGTCAGCATTCCCCTTCAAGGGGGCGCCTCAGGCACTGGGCAATAAACCCAGCCCTGCCCCTTTAAATCGAGGGGGCAGGTGTTACCTGGGGGGGGGAGATGGCCCCTCTGGGATCACGCCGTTAATTTCATTAATAGACACAGGCCCCGAAAGGCTCGTGTTATCGTGAAAGTTCAAGTGATAAGAGAAAATAGAGCTGGAGAAAAATTCATACGATTAAATATTATCATAATAGCATAAAAAAACAACAACAAGCGTTCCTTTTTGAAAAAAAAAACTATATGTGATTGGAACATTGTGTATACAAACTTTTTTTTTTTTTTTTTTTTGCTAAGACTAAAAAACAGAATTTGAAAACCAGAAATATGATACGGAATTTGAAAATCAGAAATAACATATGTAATTGAGAATATGTATTAAGTTATTTAAATTGTCGTTATTTATGATTTAATATAAATACTCGTAATCAAAATATATTTCAAGTTATTTAAATTGTAATTACTTTTGAAAATGTTTATCGTTTTGATTTTTCATATGTATTTATGACTTTTCCTCGCACACATATGAGAGAGATTAAGACAAATTACCTATGAGTTTCATAGCTTGGATCTGTGCGGTAACGTGGGAAGCTGATGTATGTATGACGCTCCATCTCAGACGCCAAAAAATCTCCCTCGCTGTCCGACTGATACCCACAATTGGTTACTCTGCCGACTTTATATGATACTCAACTGTTCTCATTACAGTGAATTCGCGCTAAAAGCACCGGTTCCCGCTAGATCACAGAAGTTAATTCAATACTTAATACGGTGACCACTTAAGCAATGACCCGTAAAACAACCAACCAATCAGCTTTTCATTCGTCTTCATTTAAATAATAAAACTTCTACCTAGATACTTGTTGATCCCCCTTTGTATAAGTAAAGTAAAATCGTCGGGGCGGCCTAATGTCGGTATCAGCCAGACAGCGAGGGAGTCTATCCCCTTTTCTCTAGCGCTAGACCAAGGAGATTATTTTAGCGTCTGAGGTGAAGCGCCACACCTACCATCAGCTCCTTACTTTACCGCACAGATCCCTGTGCTACTCGTACGCTGAGTTGGCGGGGGCCAGTATCGAACCAAGAACCTTGAGATTCCTAGCCGAACACTCTACCGACTGGCCAGACTTAACAACATTTTATAGATATATTCATCAAGGGAAGGTGTGAAATTTTGATGATACGCTTTAAATTATTGAAAAAGAGAACAAGGCCGTATTTCTAAATAATCCTTACTCTTAGCGAACATGGCAGCAAAGTGGTATCCATGACAACATCCACATTATAAAAACAAAAATTTCCCCCTGCCAATTTTTTTTTGTTTCATTTGCTTATCAATACAATGACATCTTGTTATTTAATATTGATATTAGAAAATTTCTAATTTGAAGAAAAAAAAGACTTGAATATATTAACCCCTTTTTCTGTGAATGCATGAGGCTACAGGCAACCCCCGTCCCCACACACAATTAAAGGAAGTAGTTGAATAAGAGTTGGGTTTCCTGATATTTGTCAAGGAATTTAAACGCTGATTTTCAAGGCAGACCTGTTGCCTCTTTCCGTTTATCTGTCTGAATGTTAACATAAATAAATACAATACCCCTTTAGCAAATTTTATGAAGTCAACTTTTATCTAAACCAAATATATCAACATTTTATAAGGATATTAATAGGTATTACTCATTAACAAACTCTATAGAAATCATATATAAACAAAATTTATTTTAATCTTGCTTGTTTTGAGGCTATTCAAAATGGTGAAAACTAAGTGCTCCAGTCTAGAACAGAGGTCTGTCATAAAAGTTTTGGTGGCTGAGAAGTGCAAACCATGTGAAATCTACTAAAGAATGTGTTCGGAGAAGAATGTTTTAGTCAAAATAATGATTACAAATGGTCTAAACACAAGTTTGCCACTACAATCCCGAGTTAAAAAGAAGTGGAAACGCACGATTCTCCGGTAAAGAAAAAGATCCGGGCACACCGGTAAGTAAAGAAGGTTATGCTGACAGTGTTCTGGGTCACGAAAAGATTCATCACTATTGATTTCCTTGAAAAAGGTGCGACTATAAACAATTTGCCTTATTTATTGAATGATCCTCATTTTATATATCATCTACAGAAAACGAAAGTCATGGACTTCTAAATACAAATTATCGATCCTGTGAAAATCTGATTTCTGAAAATATTAAGTATTATTCCTGGCTGTCACCGGGTCAGTGCTACTGTGTGGCTGCACTGATTGGACTAACGGAATGCTGAGAGAAACAGCTAGATGAGAGTTATATAAGGATGCTGCGAGCTACAAATTATGGAAGCAACATCTCACAAAAAGCAGCTTTATATCCACTTAGCTCACACAAACCATCCAAGTAAAACGAGCTGGAAACAGCTGGAAAAGCAAGGACGACCCCATAAGTGACGTCTTCCCGTGGACACTTACACATGGAAATAACAATGTAGGTCGACCAGCAAAAACAAATCAATCGGCTCTGTGCAGATACTGGATACCATGCAGAAGACCTGCCGAGGACGATAACCGATAGGGATGGGTGGCGAAAGAGAGGGAGGGAGAGAGTTATGGGAATCCGTGCTGTCAGAGATTATATATAAGTGGAAAAATATGTCATATTGTTGCATAATTGTTAAAAACTAGTCTTGCAGATCCATTACCACTGAATTGTGCATTTCGATCCTCGCTGGATGTTCAATAAAAAATCGATCTGGTGGGAGGTCAGGAATTTTTTTTTTGCGTGGAAGAAACAGGTACTACACTGATCTTTGGCATATATCAATACTTGCATCATTTCTCTTTAAGCGAAGATAACGAATCGATTCTGCAGAAATCCAATGACCAGGAAGTTAATTTTTTCCCTTCATTTATAGCTGTCAGGATTTAAATCCCAGTTATTTTCAATATTACTAGATTCATTTTGAAACTCTTTTCTTTTAGTATTTCAAAGATTCTCTGATGCGTCCAATCAAAATTCCCGTCACAAAGGATTTGATTTATCTGTGTGGAAAGTTCCCTCATCCGTTAGCTTTCCAACATAATGAGAATGAAATCTTTTCACTAAGCTTCTAATTCCTGCGTCTTTTGTCTTTCTCAATGGCAAGAATTGCAGTGAGCCCTTAGCACCTTTGGCCCACAGATAACCTATACCTGATCTAACAAAAAGCAATCGATCACATAGCGCAGTTAAACTCAACTCCAGTGTGGTTCATTCAATATTCAAAGTGAATTTTGCCTAAGGAGTGGGCAATAAGAAGGGCTGTTTACAGTTGGACCTTTTTACAGGAAATTAATGGTGACTGTTTCTCTCCTATGGATAAGTATTAAGGATAGGGAAAGTGTTTACTGAGCAAAAATACAAGGTAAACAGTAATTAGCAATTACTAGGTTGAATTAACAAGTCCCGTAGTATCTCGTTTCTCTCTTCCAAAGTTTCGTCAGACATTGGAAAAACAGACGATTACATTTTCATTATTTAGATACTATAATACAATTTCCCAGAAGACTATCACGACCGTCTTTATTAACCGTGGTGTTCACATTTATTTATATACCGGAGAGTGTGTGTTTCCACTCCATAGACGGTTTTAACTCAAGCTCTTAGTGGCAAACCCATTCTTAGACCAAAGTCATTGCCATTACTCCCAGGTTGTTGTCCACTCTGAGTTGTTGTACCTGTTAGGGTCCAATCTCTGGGTGAAATAGATCTGTTTGAAACAAAAACAACTACATAAAAATGTAAATATAAATGTATAATGAACACAATTCCCTAAAATCTAGTCATAAAATAACCCTAGACGTGTTGTCATGCCGTTTAAATCAATATATTAATCAATCACATCCCCAGTGATTCGACAAAAGATCGTGTATTGTTGCTGCTTTTGTTTCGGCATCCTCCTGGGTTTTTGTTTTCTCTTTTTTTGTATTTCGTTTCCAAAGAAAAGGTTTGATAACAATTTTTCCAGCAAAGGCATTTCCTCCCACAAATGTCGAGTCCAATTAGTAGATCGATATTCGATTACACTTTCAGTCATTGACCGATTTTGCATTCTTATAACTCACCATTTTTATTATCTTGCAAATCTCTGCTTTTTCTAGCTGTGCACGCGCACAAAACCCCGAAAAAACAATAATTTGAGAAAGTAGTCATTCCAATGATAGAATAAAAAGAAAAGAAAACATGACAAGATATTTAGAAGAATTTCCACAGATTCGAGAAGCGATTGTGCAATACTTTCAAAACGATATACAGTTAAGTAAACAAACATTTAACATTCAAAGAAATGGTTTACCATATTTGTATACACAATCATCCTAATGGGGACGTCCCATCGTAGTTTAACGTTTAGCAAGATAGTCTCGCAGATCCATTTCTGCTTCGCTGGGTGACCCCGTACTTGAAACCTTGTGTCACATCCTACCCGTGGCGAACGGGTTGGGTAAATATGTACAATCATGCTAATGTATCATAAATATGGTAAATCTGTTAGATTGTCCTATTCTAGTGTACCCCCAATAAAAATGGCACTCAACAAACTCACAGCCATTAGAGTCAGTGCATAGACTTATAGGGGAGAACGATGCCAACGGACAGACGAACAACAATTGGATAACGTGTTCTATTCTAAAGGTTCGTGTAGTGTTGACTGTGTCGTAGAAGAAGAGGGTAGAGAAAGCGTACAAGAGAAAGGTAGGGAAATACACGGAATTGGCTTGGTATGGTTTATTTGCTTTGTGTCATGTCAACTCTTTATGGGTTATTTAATGCCAAAATTTGTTAAATTTCCAAATGTGTTATTAAAATAAAATAAAGGAGGGTAGGGAAGAAAAGCAAACAAAAGGGATAGAGAGAAAGAAAAAGAAAAAAGAAAATAAGAAAAGGAGAGGAGGGGAGGGGAGGAGAAGAAGAAGAAGAAAAAGGAGGAGGATGAAAGAGAAAGGAGGAAAGGAAAGGAGGAGAGGAGGAAAAAGAAGGAAAGGAGGAGGAGAAAAGAGGAAAGGAGGAGGAGAAAAGAAGGAAAGGAGGAGGAGAAAAAGAAGAAAGGAAGGAGGAGAAAAAGAGAAAGGAGGAGGAGAAAAAGAAGGAAAGGAGGAGGAGAAAAAGAAGGAAGGAGGAGGAGAAAAAGAAAAAGAGGAAAAAGAAAGAGAAGAAGGGGGGGGGGTGAAAAGAAAAAAGGAAGAAGAAAAAATAAAGGAGGAAAAGAAGAAAGAAGCGAGAAGAGAAGGAAGGAGAGAGTGTGAGAGAGAGGGAAATAAGAAGACATGGACACTGCTGGAAATTTAGGGACAAACTCACAAATGCCGTTCTCTTATGGACACATGGACACACCAGACTGGGCTGACCAGCAAAGATTTATATTGATCATCTTTGCGGATACTGTATGTCGGAAAAAGGACTTGCCAGGAGCAATGACCTATAGGGATGGTTGGTGAGAGAGGAAGTCATTAGAAACCGTGCTGTCCGCACGACATGATTATATAAGATTATGAAATTAATCCCTCTCAAATTCCATTTCAACGTAATCAATGTTCAATTAACTAACAGGAATTCCTTGCAAATGTTTACACAAATCATTTTTCTTGTTCCCTTATTCTGTCACTCAACAATTCCTTTCGAGACGAAAACGCCAAAAAACAAAACATTTCGAAATTCCAATATTTCAGCCATTCTTCTTTCATGACTTTTCTCGAAAAACCATTACAACTCATTGTAACATTTATTGTTCTTTTTTATCTTAATACCATAACTACATATCTACCTCCGTTCTCAAGATTGGGTGTACGTCGCTCAAATTCTTATTTTCCTTCATTCATTGACTAATATATATATATATATATATATATATATAGATAGTGTGTGTTGGTGTTCATAAAAGAACGACACTTATGAGTTCGTCCCTACTTTTCCAGCATGTCTTGCTCTCTTCTTACTTCCGTCTCTCTCTCTCTCTATATATAAGATATATATATATATATATATATATATATATATATATATCTTATTATAATGGAGATTGTCTGTTTTTCTGTCTGTAACCGAAACTATATTACTACTCAAGTTACAATTCCCTTAGTTATTGACATCACATTCTCAATGATTTTATTTTTTTATCTAAACCTCAATTATTAATAAAATTGTTTTACATTAGTATTATTGTTTACCATATCTACATACAAACAACATGCAATTATATTTATATATACAACAAAATAGCGGTTTACAGTTTGAACGGAAAGGCTAATTTGCATATTGATATTAAAAATGTGATTTTAATAAATATGTGCTTAGTATTATTGATTTCTAACTGTTTGGTTTTATTTTAATGATTATAAGCAACAATCTCTTCAATGAATCTTAAATGAAATCCATTGACAAGAAGAAATAACTGTAATTTTATTCTTTACTTTTTTAAGTAAATACTTAAATTAGAAAAAATAACAATGAAAGACGAGAGTGATGGAAGAGTAAGTTTCAGTTGTTCTATCTTTCGATTATACTCCCTCTGTTTCAAATCTTTTTTTATCTGCATTTCCCATTTAGTTTCATTAGCCTTTCTAATTTAATACAATATTTTATTACATTAAAACTTAAATACTTGCACCCGGAGGGTGTATATATTTGCTAGTATATATAAAAGAGAGATTTAAGTGTGTGTATGTACAATATATATATATATAAGAGAAGAGAGAGAGAGAGAGAGAAGAGAGAGAGAGAGAGAGAGAGAGAGAGAGAGAGAGAGAGAGAGAGAGAGAGAGAGAGATTAAGTATATATATATATATATATATATATATATATCACTAACCATTTGTAGCGGATGTATTTTTAGTGATGAACAGAAGATTAATTTCATAAGTTAACCCTACTTAAAATATTTATTATCATTAAGACATTTGATTAAACTGTTAGATGAGAATATATGACTTTTTATTGGCAAGTGCATGGTCATTACTTTTATTTAATGTTGTGGGAGCAGAAAACATGGCGAGATATTCGTCAGATGAATTCTACCTGGAGGTTTTACAAGATAAACTATCTGTTGCTCTTAGCTTCTCGTGGTTTCCACATGCATCAGCATCCGTACCTTGCGAACAGGGTACTGAATGTTTGCAAGTGCAGCAAAAAAAAAAAAAAAAAAAAAAAAAAAAGAAAAGAAAAAAACTTCCCTCACGTTTTTCTTTATAATTCTGTCGTTATCTTGCACATTCTTTGGTCCCTCAGGATTTACAATTGCATTTTTTGAAATTTTTATTTCCGAACACAAAAAGCACCAAGTTCAACCCATAGAATTAAAAACAAAGCAAGAAAGAAAAGCCAAATGAAATTATGAGATATTTAAAAAAAATTTAATCAACTTTATATTTAATTTCGTGACTATGTACCAGGGAGCCTCAAAATACTAAAAACTCCGTCCCGAAAATGTTCAGCCGCCTGAACTGTAATTAAGGGTTTTTAGCGGCAAAATGATAACGAGATGTTTAATTAAGTTCATGTGAGGAGGTTAATGATTTGATCGATTTTAAATAGAAACTAAAAATATTTTGAATTCTTTTTCACAAGTATTCTGTTTTCAACAACGAGTACAGTTTTGATATATTTTAATGTCAACCAGTTCAAATCGATAAAAAAAAGAAAGACTTGGGACATATTCCTGTCGAAAAGCAAAAAGAACCCTTGATCATTATATATATATATATATATCTTATTATAATGGAGATTGTGCGTTTGTCTGTCTGTAACCGAAACTATATTACTATTCAAGTCACAATTCCCTTAGTTATTTACATCACATTCTCCCTTATTTTATTTTTATTTAAACCTCAATTATTAATAAAATTGTTTTACATCATTAATACTGTTGACTATATATACATACTAATAACATGCAATTCTATTCATATATACAACAAAATAGAGGTTTACAGTATGAATGGAAAGGCTAATTTGCATATTGATCTTAAAAATGTGATTTTAATAAATATATGCTTAGTATTATTGATTTCTAATTGTTTGGTCTTATCTTATTGAATATGAGCAAAATTCTCGGGGATAAATCTTAAAAGAAACCCATTAACAAGAAGAAATAACTGTTATTTTATTCTTTACTTCCTATTTTAACTAAATAGTTAAATTAAGAAAATTTACCAATGAAAGACGGGAGTAATGGAAAATGATGGAAGAGTTAGTTTCAAAGTTGTTTTATTTTTCAATCATACCCCCTCTGTTCCAAATTTTTTTTCTGCCTTCTTATTCAGTTTCATTAGCCTTTCTAATTTAATATGATATTTTATTATATTAAAACTTAAATACTTGCACCCGGAGGGTGCATATATTTGCTAGTATATATAAAGTTAGGTAGGAAAAACATGCAATCAATAGTGCTTAGTAACTGACAATTTTTCGCGTATGTTATTTTCAGACCAAGTAATTATGTTCTGTTTTCCCTTTATGTTGTGTGATGAATCATGACTGATTTTAGTTTAATTTTTGGTGCCTTGTGAGAAAGTTTTTATTTGTGCAGAATTTAAGGGAGAACGTTCCAATATACTGTGTTTATGTACATAAAGACGAACAAAAATGATAAGAAATAGGAATATTTCAAAAGAAATGTTATTTATTTTCTATTATTCTTAGTCATCGTCAGGAAAGAAAAAAATTGAGGAAAGATCTTTTTAGATAGTTTTAAAAAATAAGTTTCAATGTAGGAATGGAAAATGTTCTGCTGAAGTGGCATATCCATTTGTTCAGTAAAACCATCTACTGGTTAAATTGTCTTCAATAGGTTTTTTTCTTTATACATGTCTGTGTATAAGGCGCCTGGTTCCTGAGTTTAGTTTTTATTTGGTTTGGGAGGGATTTGTTTCAAGTTAAACTAGTGACACACACACACACACACACATATATATATATAATCATAAAGGTACACGGTAATAACCTACTCGAGGTTCACCATAAGGATCTTCAGGGTTAAATCTACTGGATTAATCAAGATATTGATTAATTGCAGTCGATTTCATGTCGGTATTTCTTTTTCAAAAGAAAAATTACACACGTGAAATCGACTGCAATTAATCAATATCTTAATAGTCTTCTTGGAAATCAACAATTATTCGTCTATCTTGAAGAAAATTAATGTTTCATTCATTGTTCATTTTTTGAGTCTTGCTAGATAGTTTGTTTCAATACCTTTAGAATATAATTGGGCTTCCCATCGTGGTGTAAAGCAAGCTAATCTCAGACTCAATACAACTAAATAGCGAGTTCAATCCTCACTGGATGCCTCATACGTTTGACCTTGTGATATATCCTACCCGTGACAAAAGGGTTGGGTAAATACATACGTTCAGAATACACTTCATATAGCAATTATTTTACAGCTTTTTTTTAATAGAATAATTCGTGTACACCCTAGAGTGGATAGGCGTTCAAATACTGGACGAGACTGTTTGTATTTCACGTCGTGGTAATAACCATGAGAACGTTATGAATCCAACGATTCTCCTTCCAGCTAAAAGTCATAAATCGTTAAACTGTTAAACTCCGCTTAAAAATGACCTTGTGTCACATACTGTTTGCGCAAGAGCGGGGGGGGCTTAAGTGTATATATATATCTTAGCCCTGAAAAGCATTAAGCGAAACTAATAGTAGGTTCGTCTGACTCATTAGATTTATCTTTATTATTTGCTCTACTTAGGTATTGAGCACTTTTTACTTATATATATATTCATACAACCGCTAGGAAAATAAGCTAATATCTTATATACATATATATACATATAAATTGTTTTTTTCTTTTGGCCAAATACTGTACCAATAGATTACTTTTTGTTGGTACAACTATCTTGGTCTTTTCTTTTTTCCAAAAATTTTTTTCTCCCCGGTTGATGTTTTGGTAGTATATTTTTACAATCAAACTATTTGCTGGTTTTTTTCTCACCGCAAGGATTTACGAACAGGCTTGGTATATTAAATTATATATATTATATATATATATATATATATATATATATATATATATATAAAGAAAATAACAGATTAAGAAAAATCCGACAAAATGTGTGTATGACATTACCACCTCAGCCATGCATTCTCTTTGAAATCCAGACATCCATGTTGTTGAGCTAATTGGGTATCCTAGTCTTTCATATCTGTTCTTCTTGGGAATTTTCTTGTGCCCATTGCTTTTTTTTTTATTAATGAACACAAGAATTTATATTTTTAGAGCTCTTTATTTAACTTTAATACACACATGTTAAGAACAATCACGCATCGAGAACCGGACAAACTATCACCCAGCCAATACTGACTTTCTAAAACTAACTTTATCACGTTTTGCTCTGGTCAACCAGAGTTGAGGTCAATTAAATATAAAAATCTGTCAACCAAATAACTATTTTCCCTTGAAACCCTTTCTTTAAGTTTTACACTCCAGTACATAATTGATAGGAAACCTATCAATTATGTAACAATTCACCTTTCCTGTATATTCGTCACAGACTTTATATATATATATATATATATATATATAAACACGTAGATGAAGTCGTTATTTTGGGCGAGCATTGTGATAGTTAATAGTATAATTAATAATAGTTAATTTAAAACAAATCATATGAAATTAAAGAAAAATAATTAAGCTATTGATTAAAATTAAAAATTAACAGAAATCCTTGGAGACAAAGGGAATTTAATCAATTTTTCTCAGAAAAAAATGGGGGGGGGAGTAAATGGTAAATGCCTTTAATTATTTTTAAGCTATTATTACTATTCTTCACCTCCCTCTCTTGGTTTAATCTGGGGAAGAATTCGAGAAATTCGTTAGAAAAATAATAACAGTAGTCACTAAATTTTTTTTGAGAGGTTGTTTCAAATTTCAGTGTCTGAAAAGTATTTGTAGAGAGACACCCATAACTTAAATAGAAGACATCATCCCTGAATTTTGTCTAGACTTATCTAAAATTAAGGAATGGTCTGTTCCAGCCAGAATGCAGAGGAATGTTTTGTCGACAATTAAATTCAAGACAATTCTTTAAACTTATTGATGTTTGAACAATTCAGGAATTTAGAAAAGAAAAGGAAAAAAAAAAAAAAAAAAAGAAAACACTCATACACACATGAATCCATTTATTCTCTCCAACTATGGGTTAATAGTAGGGCAGAATGGGTCATTTAACCTTGGCTAAGTAACCCGGCTAGGAGAAGGAAAAATGAACTCCGCTCAAGAAATTGACCTTGAGTCGTATCCTACTCGTGCGGAGGGGTTGGTATATATATATATATATATATATATATATAGTGTGAACAAAAATTATTATTAAGACAATCAGGAATATTTCTTGTTTGTTGTTTAATCTCAACTAGTTTCGACCTTCGGTCATCTTCAAGAGAAAATTTATTATTTGAAGAAATTGTTGATACATTATTAGAAAGGGAGCATTATAGAAGAGTTATAAATGTTCAAGTGTTATAGTGGGTTTAACATGCTGCTAAAATCCGGGTAGGCGAGTGTGTTTGATAGTAGCATGTTCATTTGTTGTGAAGAACCTCTATGAGCTATACACACACACACACCATATCTTATATATTGATCATACCAATTATACTCATTATTGAATAGAATTACTTGATACCAAAAATTATTAGTATTAGATAGGAATACTTGAAACCAAACAAATGTTTACACATTTCTGGTATTAGTTATATTCTTGTGTGCAAAACAAACATTTATATAAAAAAAAACGTAAATATAAATGTACAATGAACGTACCTTCTAGGCAAACATATCTCTAGATGAGTTTTCATCCCATTTAAATCAATCAACATATTTAAACATATTTTGTGTATATTTGCATCGGGTGGAAGTGTGATCAGAATATGAGGCAACGTTAAGTGTTTTGAATGCGATACGAGAGCAACATTTTCACGGTTTATATTTTACATTTAATAATGCGACCATTTTTAACCGTTAGTTTATTCAGATAATTTGTGTAAGGGCTTCCGCGGGAAAAATGATCAAATTACGTACAGTATTTTTCTTTTGTTTTTAATTGAAGTATTATCTTGTAATAGGAGACTGCAAATAAAGAAAAAATTTTTTTTTTAAATCGGTTGCTGCGAATGTGTAGCTTTATCTTAGGTTTATTTATTTGGGTTGATTAAAGCCAAAGCCATCCTTCTAGAAGAACAGTAGTGGTACCGTTTAACCCATAACTGAGGGGGTTTATACCTTTCCCAAGTGTATTAGTCCGAAAGTGAACGTAATAGCATGACTGGGGTACGTTAGCCATTACGCCACGGGAACTACCCCCATTACCTTAGTTATCTACAGTTTGTAGAACAGTAGCTAAACATATGAAATACAGTGTTTCAAAATATTTGATATCATTTGAAGTCGTGATGGGGGGTGGAAGGGCACGGGCTGGCACCCCCTCCTGTGGCCAATATATGCCACTTCAGATTTTTCAAAGCTTCACCTACCAGCCCACTTTCAAACTCTACGCTTTCATAGTTCAAGAGAATAGTGCCAAAAGTTAAGCAATATACGTTAATGTTCTAGCAACGCAAAGGCTTTTGTGTTAGGGCGATTTGTACCCCCTGAAGCTGCGCCCCGGAGCATCTGACCCTCTTTTCTTCCACCTCAAATCATTTGTATTGTAGAGTTTCGGAAAAATATTCTATCATTTCGTAATTCTTGTTCAAATGATCTCAAAAATTTAATAGCATGTATAGAAAAAAATAATTTCTATGTTTAAACTCATTTTCTTTTCTGTTGAATGGCATTTCTAAAGGTAAAATAATAAATAAAAAAAATTACAGGACGGGCTATAGTATCGAAGACTGACGACTTCATATGATTTTTTTGCACACATTCCTATCGAATACAAATAATTTTCAAGGAAATCTATTTGACCCATTGATGGAACCCAAACAAGTATTACCACTCCAAGTCAGAGTGGAGCTGAGAGTAATGGCAATGAAGGGGTACTCTACACTACCCAGAGCTCTGAAACTGAAGCTTAACATCAGATGATAACTAGTGTCATACTCCGGATACCCATTTTAGGAGGGGGTTCTTGCTCCTCTACAGGGGATACATATATGGCAGGGCTTAGAATATATGCTGACTGTACTCCCTGCAGAGGGCTAAGACCCCCCACCAAAGGTGCCCTAGGTATGACACTGACACATCTGATGGTGAGGCTCCAGTTTTGGAGATCTGGTGAATGTAGAGTACCTCTTTATAGCCATTACTCCCATGTCTCCCTCGATGTTCGGTTGATACCAACAATAGGCGTCATTTCGTTTTCTCGCTTTTAAAAGATTTTAAAAATTATGACATTTTTAAATAGAATGATCATAACCCTACAAAATGACACCAAATTTATTGAAATTGGACGATCCAAGGGAAAGTTATTGGCTTTAAGGGTCTAATTTCCCCTTTTTTAGTATTATCTGCGTTATTCGGACTATTGTCCTCATCTTCATTGTTTTCTGTACAACGCTTCGGCCGATATGCCCTCCGACCTTCTTTAGGTATTTCTTGTCGGACTCGGGAATCTTTTCGGATCGGGAACCTTCTTGTCGTAATCGGGAGCCATCGCGGAACTTTGAACCTAACCCTTTATTCAATCCACGGGGGTATCCTGTTCTCATTCCGCTAACCATAGCTGGGGTAGGGGAGTTAAGCTGTGTTAATTATTATTCTATTTACTGCTGCCCTTGATCAGGATTGAACTTACAATCTAGAGATCTGCCTCTTAAAACAGTCTTAACATTATCCACTAGGCCATGTGTCCAATTGGACAACCCACTGTGAATTTTGGGAACTTATAAACCTAATGTCTTGTTTTGGCTAGAATATCTACCTATTCACTTATGTATGATTTTTTTTATCTAGACTCTTTTTTTGTTGTTTCGTGGGCGGTGGTTTTTGGTATAGTAACGATGAGTTTATTTTTATTACCACTGGACCCAGAACTACAAGAAAATACCAAGGAATTTTAGGGAGTGGAGTAATGCAATTCTCCCTTCACACACATCCTATTTATATTAAACAACCGACGCTTTGAATGTGCGTTGAGGGTAATGTTAAAAGTAAACTTTCATGTTGGATTTTAAATGTCAATCCACCGAATTTCAAATTTCAGTGGATTCTTCTTTGATCTTAAAACCTTTTTCCTTTTCTTTTTTTTTTAATCTACTTTCGTCGTAGTTTCGAGCCGTTGTCCTCCAAACTCGGTAACATGATTAAGCTTCTTTGGAGATTAACCCTTTTAGATTACAATTCGCTATGGGTCTTTAGTGACAAATCCCTAGACGAACAAAATTAGCCCAGTGAATATAGTATTTATTGAACCTCCCCGCCAAAAAACAAAACCGTTACAATTTGACAGGTTTATCTGAACATCACTGTCACTAAACAAGGATCTTGACGAGGTGAGGTAAAAGTTAATCTTATTTAAAACTCGATTTTTGGATGAATTTCAGAGGTAGGGGGGCATTTGTCGCTTAGTGGTTAACGTACTGGACTGTGACATCGTAGTAAGCGAGTTCGAACTGCAGTCGTGCTATTACGTTCACTTTCGGAATAATACCTTTGAGAAAAGTATGAACCTCCCTCATCATCTTGGAAGGGTTAATATGGGTTAAATAGTACCTCTAGTATTCTTATACAAGGATAGTTTTGGGCATTAACTACGAAGTTAGGGTAGCAAATACAAAGTCAACGGCGCTTGGTAACTCAGTTGGTGAAAATCGCATAGACCAAAAATTCGCGACCCTAAATTAGATATACATATTATACTTTATAAATTATACCAAACACACAGTGAGGATGTTATTAAAGTATTATTGAATATTTACATTTAATAATGAATTTCGATTATTAAATACATATAAAATATATCTATAATCAAATATCAAATATGTTTGCTTTTGTTTATGACAAACAAAAGCCAACATCAACAGGCGATATTTGAAATGTCCTGATGAAGATTGTAGATACATATTTGACATTTAATTATAGATATATATTTCATGTATTTAATAATCGAAGCGTTTTAAACGTTGAAAATTAATTTTCAAATATTAATAAACCATCCTCACGTCTTATTTTTTCACATATCATCGGATTCATTTCCATTTTTTAACATACACATGTATACACGCACTCATGTACAGGCACACACACACATATAACACACTGCATATACACACACACACACACACTGCATATATACACACACACACACATACACACACACACACACTGCATATACAGACATACAGACATACACACACACACACACACTGCATATACAGATACATATACACACACACACTGCATATACAGATACAGACATACACACACACACTGCATACAGACATACACTGCATATACAGACATACACACTGCATATACACAGACACAGACACACACACACTGCATATACCAGACACACAGACACACACACTGCATATACAGACATACAGACACACACACACTGCATATACAGACACACAGACACACACACACACTGCATATACACACACAGCACACACACACACTGCATATACAGACACAGACACACTCTATAATATACATACATTTTTTGGGTCTAACCTTTTTATTGATAAATCCTTAGCTTATCAGTGGTAGACGGCTAATTAAAATTTTAAAGGCATTAACTTGATTAGTCGGATATATGAATCAACAAAAGCGTGAAATGAAAGTGACAAGTAAAAATGTGATTGATATCAAACAGAAATCTAAAAAAAAAAAAAAAAAAAAAAAGGTTAGTACTTTCCTATTTATCAGTTTGTTCTCTCATCTCTTTCTTTATAAAGACATGAGTGCTCTCGTCATGTAATGGTTATCGTGGTAGAAAATGGACATGATAACCCGATTTCAAATCAAAGACGGAATCTCTCTGCATTTTACATATAGCTAATAAAGAAAGTTCTAAATTCAACTATTCTCCCTCCAGCTACGGGTAAATTAGTAGGGCCAACTGGGATCTCACCTTTGCACGAGAAAAAAAATCTTATTCAAAAAGTTATTTCAACCGTATAATTATGTATGGTTGATTGTTTTACGGCATATCAACCCTTTTCGGGTGATTTAATACCGAATCAAGTTATTTTGATAAACAAAGGACTTTGGTTGCTTACAGTACCTGCTGTTGCTTAAGTGTTCACTCAATTAAGTATTGAACTGGTTCATCGCTACTTAAATTCAGGGATATAGCGGGAACCTGTGCTTTCAGCGTGACTTAGCCGTTGGGTAGTCGTTTTGTTTTACGGTATATTAACCCTTTTCGGATCATTTATTGCCGAATCAAGTCATTTTCGTATCAGATTACTTACAGTAGTGGTTCTCAGCCTTTTTTAAAAAAAACCTATAGACGCATTGGATTCCTATTTAACTCTGGTGGACCCCTCTCATAGCTATCCGCCAACTTTACTTAAAAATCCAATTTTATCTTTTATAATTAAATACCTTTTGGTGTAGCTTAGTCAGTAAAGGGTCCGTCAAGGAACCATAAGGTTTCTGGTTTGATACCAGCCCTCGCCAACTCAGCGTATGAGTAGCACATGGATATGTTCCGTAAGGTGAGGAGCTGATAGTAAGTGTGGCGCTCCACCTCAGCAAAAATAATCTCCCTGGTCTAGCACTAGCGAAAAGGGGATGGACTCCCTCGCTGTCTGGCTGATACCGACAATAGGTCATTTCGCCAACTTTACATACTTTACTGGACCCCATAACATAGTATATGATCCCGGGGGCCATATGACCCCTGTTTAAGAACCATTGACATACAGTAACTGCTGATGCTTTAATTGTCACCCATCTAAGTAATGAACAGACTCATCGCTGCTAAATTTCGGTTTATAATTGTGTATAAATTATTAGTATTAGATAGAAACAGTTGAAACCCTATAACTGAAAATGATTTGTATTTGATAGTTATATAGTTTCAAATATTCCTGAA
Organism: Doryteuthis pealeii; assembly: GCA_023376005.1. Taxonomy (NCBI): domain Eukaryota; kingdom Metazoa; phylum Mollusca; class Cephalopoda; order Myopsida; family Loliginidae; genus Doryteuthis; species Doryteuthis pealeii. The sequence continues at coordinate 37,108,643 of CM042168.1, read as the reverse complement.
TACAAAAAAAATATTGTAGACAAAAAAATACGGTTCAAAATTATTGTAATAAAACGTTGATAATGTTAACAGTTACGATCATAATAATTACAAACGAATTTAATTTCGGCATTAATTGCCCCATAAGAATTTGATATTCCATTACACCTAAAGAATTAAAAGCTAGTTTTCAATGAAGTCCAAGTATGATAATTTTGAAGACCAGTATGATAATTTTGTATTCTTTGTATCTGTTTCTTTCTCTAACTCCTCACCTCCCTTTCTTTTTTCCTTCCATCTTTCCATTGCATTGAAAGAGAGGATACGCCTATTTTGCGTCACTTCCGCTCTTTACCTATCTCTTTTCTCTTTATTATATTTTTTCATCTTGATGTATAGCATGTTCTTTTTCTTGCCTTTATTGCATCACTATCAAAATAGAAATCTCCATTATTTGTATGAGGTGACGACAGGGCACGACATACAGAGGTACAAGTGTATTAATATATAGATGATATATTATTTTTGGCTTTATATATATATATATTAAGACAATCTAGTTTACTTGAAGTTCAGCTGTGGTAGTTTGTTTTACTTGTTATTTTTATCTTTTCTTTGAACAGAGAAAACATTGTGAAATGGTTTGGTGGGGGTGGGGATAAAGAAACCAATTAAAATGTTACAATTGCCAAGATCAAAAGGAAAAGGAATTCTATTTTTCCAATTTGATTCACTTCAAACATCCAGTTTTTTTCTTTTTACGGAACTTTTTACGGGTTTTAAGATTTCAATTATTTTATATACAATTCATAAATTATGTTCCATTGTGTACGACACAATTCTAGAAAACATGTGAAGAAAAGGTCTCGGATGACAAATTATGATAAATATAGTTTTATTGTCAGGAACAGATTCGAGTTAACAGACTTGGAGTAGCAGAGGAGGTGCCCAATTCTTTCTGCAAGTACCCTGGCTAGTCTGTACGCTTTGGCTGGCTATCCGACTGTCTATCGGATGAAAATGCGTTTTACTTTTATATGGATTTAGCCTCTTTGCCTTGTCAGAATCGCTAATTCTGACATGACAAACCCTCTCATATGTAAGTTCTGCTTGACCGGGTTGGTTGGTTGGATCTTACATGTCAACCCTTCGATTATTTTGTGTTGAAAACCTTTTTATTTTATTCATTCTTGCTCCAGAACTGACATCATACTTAGGATACAATGACCCTCAACCAGCGCCTTCTAGCACATGATAAAAAGGGTTGGGGTTTTCCATGAGAACAATAAGGTTGGATCAATCATATAGGTGCTAGGGCTTGACATGACCGGTGGATTGTTCTGAGCTGGCCTCTTCGACTGCCCAAGTAAGGACCAAAGGGGAATGTTGTATGTCATGGACCGCCCAGCCACTAGGATTCTATCCTTAAGCACAATGCGTTGCCAATCACGGCTAACTGGTGGTCCCATTGGGCGGTCTTACCCCTTTATAGAGGAAGAGTCGGCGTATTCTACAGTCCCGGCCGAGTGGGCGGGCTTGATCGGGTGTCAGCCAAGTTCATTCTACTTTTTCTGAATTGACGCCTCTCGTATCGTGACCATTTATTTTTGTTCTATTCTGTACATGAAATTGCTGATTGTTACAATGTACTCTAAACCATTTATGGTTCAAGGATTTTCTTTGTGTCATGAAGAACTTGGAACACGTCTGCCTGTGTTGTACCAAGTGGAATTCGGTTTTTGGTTTTCTTCGTGTTATGGATTAGATTAGCAGAAGGCATTGTCAGATTTCAAATCTCAGCTTGCTGTATCGGGTTAAAAAACGTGGGTGGGGGAATATGGATCGTAAAGTTTGGAATCGTGTTGAGAATAATCGGTGCATTTTGAAAACCTTGCAAAGAAAAGAGTTAATAATTATGGATGATTCAGCGTTGAGACTGTCCAGAGGTCATGACCTGGAAAAGTTTATTTTCAATAAAACCCAAGATAATAGAATGAAAACCAAGCTTCAGAAAGAAACAAATCACTATATTTCAACTTCGTATAAGTCACACAAAACTAATAATTCTTTTTACTTAAAAAATAGCCTGGATACATAGCATGTCAAACACTCTATACTGTTAACACACATTCTCATAGTGTGATTTTGCTGTTATTAGACAACGTTTTGGTAACACAAGCAACATGAAATATATATATATATATATATATATATATATATAAGATTTTTGGACGTTTGTTTTTTTTTTTAGAAGCATTGTTGAATAAATTATTATTTATATTTTTGCTTGAAGGCAATTATAATGCATGTATCGCATAAAATTCGATAATTATAGAAAATAACCTTGACAAGTGAATCCCGGCAAAGGATGGCTCACCATGCAGAACACCGTACAGACTGTTTCGACTTTATTAAGTCTCATCAGCGATGTATACTAACGAGGGGAGTCGTTAGTATACATCGCTGATGAGACTTAATAAAGTCGAAACAGTCTGTACGGTGTTCTGCATGGTGAGCCATCCTTTGCCGGGATTCACTTGTCAAGGTTATTTTCTATAATTATCGAATTTTATGCGATACATGCATTATAATTGCCTTCAAGCAAAAATATAAATAATATATATATATATGTCAGGATAGATCTCATTTTGTTGTTCCTGAAAGAAATAAAATTATACCAAGAAATTTTAACTTTACTTATCCCTCAAAGCGATTCCCAATCCATTTTGAAACAACTACAAACAATTGGTGTCAGAAAAAAAAATCCTTGGAAAAAACAAATCTGAATACCCCTACAACTCATCGTTGGCATAAAATAACCCAGGATGGGTGTCAACCCGTCATGGGTTATTTTATGCCGTTAGAAATCAAAGGTTTGGGCGGGTCTCCAAGTTTGAGATTTGAGTAGCCTCGCTGTCACTTGATATCCAACGACAACCAGTAAGCACCTGGATTAACATGAATATGCATACATTATCATAGTATATAAACTACAAATGTCTTTGATTTTTGAGATTTGCTGGCTACAGCGATGATAATATGGCTGAACATGCAAATACATGAAATAGGCATGTTTGGGTAGAACCATTCATTCAAGGATTTCCATAGTGGAATTTGTTTTCACATTCAAGGATTTCCATAGTGGAATTTGTTTTCAGCATATTCGAGGATGTTTAATTTTCCCTCCAGACACAATCTGCAGCTATTGTTACCTCCTTTGTAAGCTTGTGCTTTTTTCGCAATATATTGACTTCATGTCTTTTGTACCCGGCTTTATATGTCTACATGTGCTTCGTGTAATATATGTTTTTAAATTAAGAATAAGTTCAGTTGAAAAAAATGTATGAAACATTTTGGCAAAAAATATATTGCAGGATTGAAAATGTAAATTACGTTCGCCTGTTCGAATATGCATATAATATAGTAATATAGTAGCAGGAGATTATATATATAACTTTTTTCATAGGCCTTAGAAATGGGAAATATAGAATGCGCCTACCATATGATTTATACATGTTAACATTTTCTACTTTGAAAAAAAATCTTTTTAACTTTTTGACAACATTAAGCCGCCCACAGCAAATCTCCCACTACTGCAATCCTACCGCAAACCGCTGGCAATGGCTCTCATACGTGTCACTTGTTTACACTGAAAAATCAGTACGTGAACACGTCTACCATCTTTTTTTTTCTGAGAACAAACTCTGTGACTGGTATTTGGCCTTTTTACCTGTATGCTTTCCTATGGTTGGCAAAGAGTTAACTAACAACTTAATTTCATGACACTGAAAATCAGATGATTTTCGATGAATCTCATTTGATATTCCCAGGCGTGTAACTGAGAATTTTAACTTTTTTTTTTACATTTTTTTTTTAACATTTAAAAAAAAATCTTAATTTTTATTAATTTTTTATTAATAGTTACAAATGTACGTAGATAATAGTAACCTAGCAATTTCATTAACTTGCTCACAAATAGAAAAACGTATTTTTGCCAAAATATATGGAATAAAAATATTTCTCAAAACCTTTTTTCACTGGGTTTAGCACTTAATTTTTTTTTATTTATTTACGAGACTGAGCTGAAAAGTTCATGGATTGAAAATTTCGAACGATAACGTCAAATCTCCTGTTGGTTACTTTTTTAGCTAATGGTGTCCTAACGCCACAATACCGAATGAAGAAGTGGTTTGGTGTCTTTGTTTAATGGCATATTAACCTTCGTTAGATATTTGATGTCAAAGTAATCCTTGTAGAAAAAACAGTAGTGGGGCTATTCAACCCATAGCTTGAGGTATAAGAGTGTTTATACCTTTCCCAAGGACATTAGTCCGTAAGTGAACCTAATAGCGTGACTGGAGTTTGAACTGGCTTACTACGATGTTACAGTCCAGCACATTAGACACTACGCCACGGGGACTCCACCAATGTATCTATGAAATTTTCAGCCAACCCTCGTATATAACCACACATACAGTTCATTTTCTTTGTCTACTCTTGTTTTTAATCCTAATTTGTATTTTTTCAATTTATTTTTCAGTGGCCTGGTTTTGTTTAGACAGGGATTTTGCTCCACCAGATGTCATCTTTTCTGAAAACAACAGATCCGCATCCTGCAGAAGCTTTGGTCACAGGGTCATTCTTGGCGCTGTGGGTCTTTCCAAGGGTTTACATTATTGGGAAATAAGCATTGATCGCTATGACAACCACACCGATTTGGCCTTTGGCGTTGCAAGGTTTGATGTGGACAAACGGTCGATGCTTGGTAAGTGGACATTTCTTTTTAGTTCTACCACAAAAATATCTGACCTCTCTTCTATCAGACCGCTACTCCATTTTGAATTATTCATAAAAGCCGATTGAATTTTAAAGCATGTCAACCAGTGTACAAGTTAAGAAACAATTTTTTTTCTACACATGGTTATATACTGTCCCCAGAGTGGAGGAAACGAGTCTACTTGAGAGCTCCCGAAGGTTCCATGTATTTTTCTATTAATACTACTTTATGAAAATTGACATATTGAATAGGGATACCATAACAGAGAATCAGGAGACATATCAAATATTGGGGGCCTGAGACTCTAGTACCAGTCCTGGTTACCATTGCAGGTTAGAGTGGACCTGGGAGTAATGCCCATGAAGGATTACACCACACTCCTTCAAGTTCCTTAACTGAAGCCTCATCACCAGACCCAGTTTAGATGTCATAGCCGGGACATAAGTTCCAAGACGGTCCATAATATTTCCTTGAGGATCCAACAACCATCAGTTTAACCCTTAGATCTGAGTCCGTTCTCGAAAAAGTGTAAAACGTTTCTGTTATTTAACTATATATATCTAAATTTATTTTAGATTTAAAAATTATTAACTCTGAACATTAGATGAGATTGGACGAATTGTTATGAGTTAATGTTTTAGCATCTAAAATATGTATACAGTGGTACCTTGACTTACGTGTTTTATTCATTCTGCTCGTAAATCAATTTCGTATATCAATCAATTTTCCACATTAAAATAAACTGAAATGTCATTAATCCGTTCTAGCACTGAAAAAAAAATATATATATATATATATATATATATATATATATATATTTTAGAAAAAAACTCACACAAAAATATCAACTGAAATATCAGATGAGATTCGAAGAATTGGGATAATATTTTTTAATTTTCAAAAATCTGATTTATATATATATATATATTTTAGTCGACACATGAAAGTACGTAAATAATAGCGATTTAACAACGTTAATAATAAGTAAAAAAAAATAGCGAGGGAGTATATCCCCTTTTCTCTAGCATTACAGGGAGATTGATTTTGCATCTGAGGTGGAGGGCCACACCTACCATTACCTCGCCACTTTACTGCATTAATTTCTGTACTACTTATGCGTTGAATTGGTGAGGGCCGCTATCGAACCCTGAACCTTGTGGCCCAGAGACGGATGCTCTACCGACTCTGCTAATCAAATTGATATTATTAATTATAAACAATAGTGCTGCATAAATGGGGATTCTTCGGTCGGAATTCTGACCCCACAGTCTCGAAGGGGTTAAATATAATTTCTTTTGACACTGTTGGGTTCACTTCTAGCGTTCTAATGTCGGTAAAAATCAATGCATCCTTAAAACCAAACCGACTTGACATCAGCTTGAAAGTCATCAACCTGAGTATTGACATTTCAAGAGAAACACAGAACCCAACAAGTGTCTATAATGCACTTCAATTATCAACTCAACGTTTTATGATAATAGCAAGTTTGGTCGATCATGATCACTGATTGAAATATTGCTTTGTTATTTTGTTATTTTTGTTTTCTCTCCGTTTCTTCCGCATTTCGTTCTGATTAATGTGAGGAGGTGAATTCTTTCCTCGCTTTCTCTAAAGCGTCAAATGCACTGTCAGAAGATGATCGGAATAATCTTCCTAGTGCAAAAATGAACATTTCCCACTGGGATCAAATTTTGGTAGTGTTTCTTTTTAATAAGACAGCTTTATCTGAACATATTCGAGCTATGGAAAGCTAAGATTTTTAGATTTAATATAACCTTTGTTTTCTCGTCTTGAAATGGTGTTTGAACCCCCTCATCCATAAAGACAAGCAATAGAGGTATGATAAATTGAATCCGTAGGCTCCTGTTCTGGAGTTCCGAGGAGCATGGAGTCAACCCTTCCTTCATTGCTATTACTTCCAGGTCCACTCTGACCCGGGGTGGTTGTACCAGTTAGGGTCCAACAAATCTTGTAAAAGAACGATAGTTGTTTGAATATCGGTTCCTCGTACAGAATAAATGTGAGAACAATTCACGACGAAGTAAAATATATTTATTACCTAAACAAACTTAACAGAATACAAACATGATATGAGATACAAAGAAGAGTTTATACAGAGTTGTATAAGCGAAATGTCCTAATATGAAAAGGAGTCTTTGGTAGAGGAATCCTTGAATCCTTCATATGGAGCTGGTAAAATATGAAAGTGTAAAGACATGCATGTTATAGTGTTTATGTGGTAAGAGATTTCTGGTGTACAGCCTCCTCTAAGTAGACAGGAACGCAACATGGTGCGCTGTTATCTCTGTTGATACTGGAAGATAGTATTTTGACTTTGCCACTTCTTTTACAATTACCCTTTTTTTATCCCCTAGCATTAAATAGGAGAACCCTGGCAAGTAAGGAATGTAATCTCTACAAGATGTTGAAAAAATATTTGTTTTCTATAGGATGTGTGCAAAAGAAGTACTGTGAACGCGATTAGCTAACTTCTTGGTGTAAAATAATCCCCGATGGGTTGAAATGCTGTTAAAATCAATCAATTGATATGATTGGCTGGAAACATGATTGAAGACAGAGAAAACGCAATGGAATATTGAAAATATAACTGATTGTATTTATTCATTTAGAAATTAAATAATCCATAAAAGGTTGATATGCGATTAAACAAATTAACCAGAGAATTTAAATATTGAACAGTACGACGCCACATGGCATTTTGAGCAGGTTTGGTATCTTTGTTTAATAATATATTAACCTTAGTAGGTTATTTAATGTCAAATCCATCCTTGTAGAACAGTAGTGGAACTATTCAACCCATGTCGGGGTTCTTACTTTTTCCAAGAGCCCGAAACTGGAGCTCGAACAGGCTTACAGCGATGTTGCCGTCCAGCATGTTAGCCAATACGTCATGGAGAGTTCTCCAGGAATAATTGATATATAACATTTTCAAAACCCCTACGCACGAGCATGATACGACATACGGTTAATTTCTTAAGCGGAGTTTAACAGGTTTGAATCCAGAGTTTTCCTTCTCCTAGACTGGTTACCTAGCCATGGTTAAAGAACCCAGTGTGCCCTGTTATTTACCCATAGCAGGAGGGAGAATTGGATTCATACCTTTCCCAAGTGTATTAGCGACATGTGAAATGGAAACTGTTTCGTCCAGGAATTGAACTCGGATCGACGAGTCCATTTCCCCCGACTCTAACCATTAGACCTCACGCCACTATAAATACTTGATATATGTTTATGTGAAAACAAAAAGGTGGTAAGGATTCAATTCTGAAGTTGCGTAGAGCACCCTTTCATTTGTTACATAATCATTAGATACCTAATGGTTATGACAATAGTGTAGAAATCATTATGGCGATCAGTACAGCTGATGGCCTTGAGAGTGAGTGACAGCGTTTGACCTCACTCTCACCTTGCGTTCTGGGGAGAACCGTGAGAAACGGAACCCCGATAGAAAGCCCCTTCCGGTTTAAGGGGTAGGCAAGTCAGTTAGGAGTTAGAAGCCAAGCTAGTAAGATGTAAGGATCCGCGCGCATTGTCTGGTCTGGGGGTTTATGGAATAAAGTAACATCATCGTAAATCGAAGTCTTGTTGTTATTACCAAAAGCTAACAATAGCACAGAGCTTCTGATAACAAGTAATCCCTAGCAACAGAGACCAGACCCGGAATCCCCATATAAGAAAGACCAGACCTGTAGAAGAAGCAAAGCCGGCCAGAAGGGTAGACGACAGAGTAAGAAGAAAGAGAAGTATATAACATATAGATATTTAGTGCCGGTAAAGAGGTATGCAACACATTGCTATCACTACCAAATTCCTTCTGACCCGGAATGGTAGTACCTGTTAGGGTTAATAAAATAAGATATGTTTAAAATGATTTATGTTCAATAGGACCGTGTACAACCACCTCTACCAAAAAATAAATCTCAAAGAACTACACAAAAATGTATATATATATATATTTACCAACCCCTCCGCACGAGCTGGATATGACACAAGGTCAATTTCTTAAGCGGAGTTCAACAGGTTTGAATTCAGAGTTTTCCTTCTAGACCGGTTGCCTAACCAAGGTTAAAGAGCCCAGTCTGCCCTACTATTTACCCATAGCTGGAGAGAGAGAGTAGGATTCATACCTTTCTCAAGGGTATTAGCGCTAAGTGAAATGCAACGTCCAGGATTTGAACTCGTGGCGACGAATCCATTTACCATGACTTTAACCACTACACCACGCGCTTCCTGCAAAAATGTATATATGAGTGAACAATGAACGAGATTCCCTAACCTCTAGGCATAAAATACATTTAGATAGGTTGAAATCAATCAATTAAACCAACAAGAGTTAACATGCCTCAAACCAATCACCTCAACGTTTCTATTATTTTTTGTTTCATGCCTAAAACCAATCAACGTTTCTTTTATTCTTTCTTTGTTTTATCTACATAACTTAAAAACTAGTTTTCCACATTAGAACTCAGCCCGACCATGTTGTCCAGCGCGTTATCCATTATGCCACGTATACTCTCCTTTTCGGAACAGAAACCATTTCTAAATAAATGCCGTAATAACGGGAGTCCCATACTTCGAAGATAGAAAAATAAGTACGAAAAGGATTTACATGCATAAAAGATTTTTATAGAAAGTTACAAACTGCATTTGTTATCATCCCCTCCCCTTCAGCCCATAAATTTTGGACTGACGGAGGGGGAAAACCCATCATTATCTGTCAGGCGGGCGTATTTTAGATGTGCATTTAATACAGCAAAGAAGATAGTACCCCCAGCAGGACGTGTCAGGTTGCAACTAAATCTCCGAAGGTCGTGTAGAGATGTAATGCGGCCGAGGTAGATTTCGTAGGAATATGGAAAGATTTGACATGTGTCTATAAATATGCTGCTTAATGGCGGCAATGACAAGAATATAAAAGTTATTTCCACTAATGGAGAAGCCAAGTCTTACATTTATTGTTGCTTTTAAGAGCTTTTGACAAAGTTTCCTATGTCAAAAGTGTTTAGCAGGTGGTACAAAGCTTAAGTTCAGCGAAAGGTCGAATTGCGGTGAATTCAGTTGCGCCTGACATAACGGGTATCATCGTAAGAAATAGAATCCTCGATCAGAGTTCAAACGCAATACGAGTCTGTTTCTATTTCACCTTGCGCTAATGCCCTTGGCCGCCCTGTCAGCTGGGGCGTTAGAATGCACCGACTGCACCTCTGCAGAGGGGTAAGACTCCCCCAATTGGGTCACCTGTTGGCCGTGGGTGGCGATCGGTGATGCTTAAGGATAGAGCCCAGGTGGATGAGCAGTTCATGACTTGCAATACTCCTCTTGGGCTAGACGGGCGGTCAGAGAGGCCCTCCTGGTCACCTATATGATTTTCCCAAGCCTATTGCCCTTATGGCAAGCCCCAACCCCTTTTTATCATATGGTGCTAGAAGGCGGTGCTGAGGGTCTACATGTCCTGGGAATGACGTTAAACTATCTGATGTGAGTTTCAGGTTTGGGCAATGTGGAGCACCCCTTCATCACCATTTCTCCTGGTCCACTCTGACCCCCTGTTAGGTAGAAAAACATGAGTTGGCATTAAGAATGAATTTATTTCACCGCATTAAATGACCCACCGAGGTTGATATTAGTAGGACATCGTCGTGTAATGGTTATCAGCCTGTCTCATAGATAGCGAGTTCGACGGGTAACCCATCTTACCCCTGTTGGGGAATTATCTACCGTTGGGAAATGTACCTTGAAACTATCTTGAAGTAAAATAGCTCAACGCTAATGTCCTTGGGGCAACATCATAGTAAGCGAGTTCGAACTTCAGTCGCGTTTTTACGTTCACTTTCAGACAAATACATTTGGGAAATATATAAACCTCCTTATCCCTCCAGATATGAGTTAAATAGTATCACAACTGCTTTTTTTTTGTACTAGGATGGTTTTAGCATTAACCCACGAAGGATGATATGCCATATATATATGAGAGAGAGAGAGGGGGTTGGTCGTTTTACGGCAGATCACCCCTTTCGGGTCATTTAATGCCGAATCAAGTCATTTTGATTCAGGTTGCTTACGGTACCTGCTGTATTCACGCAATTCAAGATTGAACAGGCTCATCGCTGCTTAACTCGGTGATCTAGCAAGAAGAAGAAGAGAAGAGAGAGAGAGAGAGAGAGAGAGAGAGAGAGAGAGAGAGAGAGAGAGAGAGAGAGAGAGAGAGAGAGAGAAGAGAGAGAGAAAGGAGAGAGCTGAGATATGAAGATAGACACAAATTACAAGTGAAGCGAGATTATGAGAAAGATGAAGAAAAAGATATGAAGATAGAGAAATTACGAGGTGAAGATATTTTCATGTTAGCATAGGTGTGTTAACACACTCATTTATTCCTATAGAAGAACTGCATTAAAAACCGGTAAAAGCTAACTTTTCTCTTTATAAATGATCCCTGGTTTTAAATTGTGTTGAAAGGATTTTTTGAATCAATGAATTTTACAAGATAACTAATTTTCTTTTCTTTTCTCTTTTGCAGGAAAAGATGACAAAGGTTGGAGTATGTATATAGATGATCAACGAAGTTGGTTTTACCATTGTGATAATCATTCAAATCGTACAGAGGGAGGAATTAGGCAAGGCAATGTTGTAGGCGTCTTGCTCGACCTCAGTGACCCAACACGCACTTTAAGTTACTTTGTGAATAGCAGACCTCATGGTCCCATCGCCTTTACTGATCTACAGGGAGTCTTTTTTCCTGCAGTCAGCATCAACCGTGGGGTGCAGGTTACCCTGTACACGGGACTGCATCCACCCGAAGACTGTGAAACAGAAGACGAAGCCGCAGAAGAATCATATACAGAAGGCATAGTGTAAAATATATATAAATATATATAAAAAGAAATCTTGATTTATGTCTACCAGTTTGGGATGGACAGGCAACATACAACTTGCTTATTTAAAAAAAAGGAAAAAAAAATACAAAAAAAAAAATGTGAATCTGACTACTCCAAGATCAACAAAGAAAAAAAATATATATAATAAAATTAAAAAAAAAAAAAAAAAAAAAAAAAAAGAAATACCCGGAATTTTTTTTAAAAGAAGAGACACCAGATAACGGAAAGGAGGATACTACTTTATAAACTATAACGAGCACCTGGATTAAAGTGACATGGACCTAGCCTGTGGGTTAAAATAATTCACTGGTCATAGCCTTGTGTCAGACTGAGGAACCTTCTGATTAAAAAAAAAGAAGAAAAAAGAAAGCCTTAATATACCTATATACTCGTGTATAAGTCGATCTCGTATATAGGTCGACCCTTGGGATTTTTAGTAATGAAATCATTAATTTATGAATTTTTTTATGCCAAGGGTTGCGTCTAGTTCTTCCCATTATTTTGGAATTTCAAACTTATTACTCATTTTTATTTTCATTTTTGCCTAAAATTTAGGTCTTCAACAAATCGACCAATACATGAGTATATATGGTTTCTGGATAATAAATGAACATGTGAATTTGAGAGAGAGAAAGAGAGAGAGAGACATTAATTGGATATAAGGGGTTAATTTAGGGATACAATCTGCAGTGTGGGAGGGTAAATGGAGTATACAAATAAGTGATCGGTTTCTACGTGTGAGAAGTATATCCTCATTGGGGATCAAGTGGATTACATAAAGTAAGGCCAACCTTAAACTTTGCATACCATTATCCTCACTATATTATGTACTATTGAGTTTTTTTAAAGCAAAAACACAGGCATGAAACGTTAATTTCCTTGTGACATATTTGGCAAGTAGAATTTTGAAAGTTGTTTTTCGTTTTTTTTTTACATCCCCCCATCCTCAAACTGTCTTATTTATGGCAAATAAATGTGAATTCATTAAAAAAAAAAATCAGGTATTTTAGATGTGTTAAGTTTTTTTCAGCTAAGCTTCCGTACTTTTTTTCCAGAATTAATATTTGTAAATTCAACCATTCTTTAAGATATTTAAGTGCAACCATACAGGCTTTAAATATACAAGTTGGGTCTGAAATGGAAGAAAAGATTGCTTTTCTCACAATTCAATTAAACACATTTCCTTTGAAACAGCATCTTATACAATTCACAGAGCCCCCATCCAATATTAGAAGTCTTTAAGGTTTTGTGTACAGATCTCATAGCGTATTTTTTTATTTCTTCTATCGTCTGATCTTCCAGGATACAGTACTGTTTAGAGGTCCTCGCAGTCATGGAGTTAGAGAATCGCATTCATTGAAATTTTATATTTACGCTTGTTTAGTTATGTCTTTTTACACAGGCATATTTGATATAACTATCGTATACAAATAATTTAGTTGTATGGTTTCACGTATTTTTGTACAATACTGATAATTGTATGGTTTCAATTAATTAATTTATATTTAATATATTTACATAGTTTCAAGTAATGATAATAATAATCCCGAGTAAACAATTAGGGCTTCAAGTAAATATTGATATAAACAATATTCAATTATTATACTATAATCCTATAGTAATCTTTAAAGATCTATTTGACCCATGAATATTAACAAGTACCAGACTCCGGATACAGTCAGCATATTCTAAGCCCTGCTGACATATTGATTGATTGATTTTAATGCATGCTACCCGTCTGGGATTATGTTATGCCTAGTGGTTAGGGAATTGTGTTCATTGTACGTTAAGATTTATATATTTTTTGTTGTTTGTTTTTAGCGCGCGGTTAGATGCTATCAAGAATTTCTAATACAAATAATTTTAAACATATCTATTTGACCCACAGATGGGACCATAACAGGTACAACCACTCCGGTTAAAAGTATACTTTTGAGTAATGACAATGGACTACTGCATACTCCTCAGATCTCCAGAACTGGAGCCTCACCACCTGATGGCGTTTATTGTCATACAGTCCCTTTTGGAGGGGTGATCTTACGCCTCTGCAGAGAAGATACTGATTGGGTCTTTAAATTGATTTGTAACATATTTTGAAAAGTTCAAAACGTTATTTGCAGTTTAAGAAAAAATGGTCCCTTTATTGACGAACATTAAGTTTGGTAAACTAAATCTCTTCTTTAGCTTAACCGCATAAAGTAGATATCTAGTTGAAAATGTCTTTAAAATAACTACAAAATAAACAAAAAAACAAAATACCGTTTACATATCTAGTACGAGTAATGGCTGCCAAAGAAGTTCATAAAATTAACTAGTTATAGATAATCATAGGACAGACTGAGTACTTTAAATCTTTGCATGACAACCAGTCTAGGAGAAGGAATATTTTGAATTCAAACCAGTTTCGCCGGGTTAGCTCAGTCGATAGAGCGTTCGGCTAGAAACCACCAGTTCTCTAGTTCGATACCGGTCCTCGCCAATTCAGCGTATGAGTAGCAGGGATCTGTGCGATAAAGTAATGAGCTGATGGTTGTTGTGGCGCTCCACCTCAGACGCCAAAACAATCTCCTTGGTCTAGCGCTAGTGAAAAGGGGATAGACTCCTTCCCTGATTGGCTTTAGGCCACCCGGACGACTTTTTTTTCATATTTCGCTTAAAAACCTTGCATTGCATCCTGCTCCTGAAGGTGTTGGGTAAATAAATAAAGTTGGTGAAGTGTCCTATTCTCGGTATCAGCTGAACAGCGAGGAGTGTATCCCATTTGTACTAGCGGTATACCAGGGAGATTGCTCTTGCTGAGGTAGAGCACCACACCTACCGTCATCTCCTCCACTTTACTGCACAGATCAGATTGTGCAGTCTGTGCTACTCATACACCGAGTTAGCGGGGACCGGTATCAAACCAGGGACTTTGCGATTCATACCGGGTGTTCTACCGACTGAGTTAAATTTTATTTAAATCACCAATATGATGTTTAACCCCTCACACACGCAATGTTGGAATGTGACACAAGGTCGGTTTAGGATGGGGTGCCCCGCAGGAAGCATGCCTCTCAAGGGACGGAAACAATTTATCCTTTCGGATTACCCTTCAGGGGTGTCCATAAACATTAATCAAATCGTAGGAGAGACTGTGTTCTTTAACCTTGGTATTTCAACCGGTCTTGGAGAAGGAAACTGAATTCAAACCATTTTTGATTTTATAGTGTTCTTGTAGAAATAATACAATCCTTGTATATTTGGCTTAGAAAAGATCTCAAAGAACAAATTGCCAAATTTTTACATAATCGATCTGAGGACTAACAGCATTTCTAATACACCACAACCTACTGTTTCGGGGACCTAGATTTGAACCTTTGCAGAAAAAGATTGAAGTGGTGAGTAAGAAGAAAGTACGATGTTTAGTGAATTCAAGTTATCACAAAACGATTTAGTATCCCTTGCTTTCAGCTTATATGTATTTCTATATATATTTGTATTAAAGTCGGTGGAGTGGCCAATTATTGGTTTCAGCGCGACAGCGA
The DNA here is from genome assembly GCA_023376005.1 of Doryteuthis pealeii. Lineage (NCBI taxonomy): Eukaryota > Metazoa > Mollusca > Cephalopoda > Myopsida > Loliginidae > Doryteuthis > Doryteuthis pealeii. The sequence goes on along the minus strand of CM042168.1, from coordinate 37,093,467 downwards.
GGTGGTCTATCCTCTTTTCACTTGCGCTTGACCTGGAAGATTGTTTCTGCGACTTTACGTTTTACTGCATAGATTCAAGCTGTGTTACTCAATCGCTGATTTGGCGAAGGCCGGTATCAGACCCAGAAACTTGTGGTTCCTAGATGGATTATCTGCCGATTGAGAACTGTGATACTATTTAAACCATAGCTATGGGATAACGGGGTTTATTTGCTCCATTGATTAGACTCAAACGAGTAATATCACTCTGGATGAGAGTTGACCTTAGAGTAACAGTAACTTAGAGGTGGCTTCATACTCCCAACGGTCCTTACCTCTCTGAAGGGGATACAGTCCTGAATTTTAGAGATCAACCTACACCTTACCATATATAAAGGGAATGACTTGCCGTTAAAATGATATTGGGTTAGTCTCAATAATTGGTTGATATAAGTATTACTTGGATAAGTCAGCGTTATAACAATATAAAGTGCTCATACGTTAGAGCGGATTTAGTATTACAGCGGGTACAGAAATAACCTACTCGAGTTTCATCATAAGGATCTTCAGGGTTAAATCCACTGTATATAAATCCAGGGTTAAATACGGTAAACTGAAATTAATCAATATCTTGATTAATTCAGAGGATTTAACCCCGAAGACCCTTATGGTGAAACGAGTAGGTTATTTCTGTTCACACTGTAATACATATATATATATATATATATATATATATATATATATATATATATTTATATATATATATATATAGAGAGAGAGAGAGAGAGAGAGAGAGAGTTAAGAGTAAGGAAATGAATCCGACGGTATATGTATAGATAAAAATGATATGAAAACACACAATGTTGTTAAAATGAATATATTTTTATATCATTTTCATTTCTAATCGAAATATTGTCAATATTATCAATGAAAATATATTTATTTTAACAACATTGTGTGTTTTCATATCCTTTTTATCTCTCTCTATATATATATATATATATATATATATATAATGAATATCGTAAACAGAGTAAATGACACTTGGTGACTGCTTCTTGGTCATGCTATTTTGTGCCTAGAAGTCAGGTAATTGCATTCATTGAACATTTATAGGTATCAAAGCAATTTGCGTAGGTCATCAACTCTGCTAAAATGAATTTTTAAAAAGTCATTAACAGTAACGCTTAAAAGTATGATTGTTAAAGCAAAGTTTTATTCGCTAATGTACTTTATCGTGATCTACACACCGCTGTTTTGACGTATCACATCTCAATACGGCTAGGGTTTGTGAGTTACTTCAAGCCGGGATCGAAACTAGACTGATTTAACATCAGTCAGTGTTTTTAACCGCTGCGCTATCATCCACCCACAAGCAAGAAGGGGCTTTTTACTGATGAATATGGACATATGCAGAAAGCCACTAAGAGAGCTGTATCCGTGTTAAGGAGAGCCTTGCATTTTTAGCGTAAACGCCAGCCAGAAAATTTTTCCAGAGAAAAACCCACCGGGGAGGAGAACATATATATATATATATATATATATATATATATGTTTAAAAGAAAGGAAATGAATCCGACGGTATGAGTATATATAAAAAAAAGATACGAAAACCACAAAATGCTGTTAAAGTGAAAAAAAAAATTATAACATAGCTGATATTGAACAATATTTCGATTTTATGAAAATCGAAAATATTGTTCAATATCCTATATTATAAAATGTTTTCCTTTAACAGCATTTTATGGTGTTTCGTATATATATATATATATATATATATATATATATATATATATATATATATATAAATAGGGTGGCTCAAAAAATACTGAAGCATTTAAGTCATTAATAACTTTCTTATTTTTAATTTAATATTTTATATTATTTTTCAAATATTATAAGTAACCTAAGCAAAGTGAAAATGTCAAGTTAGAATGAAAGAACAAAATAGAATTTTACTATTGATCTGACATGTTTATAATTTCAACACAGACATTTTGTCGGAAGAATAATTTAAAGAAATTCAGAATTCAAATGGCCTCCCCAATCGTCTGCTTTGTCTGACAGACCCAGTTTTGTGAGGTTATTTAAATAAGGATTTGAATATGCCTCAGACATTGCTACAGCTCAAGAATAATATTAGCGCAGAGATAAAACGATAGACGCAGAAATCTTGAACAAGTTATTCAAAGTGCTCAAATTAAGTTGAAACTTGGTATCCGTTAAAATGGAGACAATCTATAGGATATCATTTCTTGCAAATAGATAAAACATTTCTCGGATTTTTTTAGATTTGATTATTAGTATTATTTGGATTATTCGGACTATTGTCCTCATCTTCATTGTTATCTGTACAAAGTTTTGACCGATGTGCCCTCCGGCCTTCTTCAGGTATTTCTTGTCGGACTCTGGAATCTTTTTGTAATCGGAAACCATCACGAAACTTTGAACCTAACCCTTTGTTCAGTTCACGGGGGTATCCTGTTCCCATCCGCTAACTATAGCTGGGGTAGAGGTGTTAAACTGTGTTAATTATTATTCTATGCTACTGCTGCCCCTGACCAGGATTGAATCTACAGTCTAGTGATAACTGTCACTTAGAACTATCTTAACCTAACTACTTTATCCACTAGGCTATGTGTCCAACTGGAGGGCACATCGGCCGAAACGTTGTACAGATAACAATGAAGATGAGGACAATAGTCCGAATAATCCAAATAATACTAGATAAAATATATTTCCTTAGACTATATTTTCAGAATAAAGGATTCATTTTCATTGTGTGTCTTTTATGGGCCACCCTCTATAGACTAAAATTATCATTATGCTTATTTGCAGCCGTAACCCAACAAACCAGTAAATCCTTGAGGATTTTTAATTAAAAACTCAAGTAATTTCCAGTTCAATTTGCAAATGAACGATTATCTCATGTCTTTAACAGCCCTGAACGTTATTTCTTTTTCAACCATCTAAATTCTAGATATAACGGATATAGCTATGACATGTTAATTAGAATTCACCAGCCATTTCTAAATAGAAACATCACTCTAATTGACCCTTATGAACGTTTTATATTATTACGTCATGTGAAAATGTTATACGTTATTTTTCTTTTTCGATAACGAAGCCAAAATGGAACTAGCTGAATTTAGTGTGGTGTCTCGTAGGAAGCAAAATTTCTCATTCATTCGACATTTTTATTCAGGAATGCCTCAGACACCGAACAATCAACCCAGCCTTTACCTATTTTTGGTGAGGGTACAAGTGCTGCCTGGGGAAAGCCCCATGAAGTCGATTCATAGATATAACTAGAAATGATTAGGCAAAAATTCCAGGCGGAATCGCCAAGACAGGGTCACGGGTCGTCTAGTATATAGTTGTTTACTAAACTTAGCTGGGACACAAGGTGGCAAGTATGAGGTACCCAGAGGAATTAGAACACAATAGTAATAGTCCGTCAGTCTAGCTTGCTAACGCGAGGCGTCCCAAATAAAACCTAGCGTAGATGTAACAAAGCCATAAATAAGGATCGAACTCATTTATCAGTAGCAATATATGCGCGAAACTATTTTGTTAATCATTTACACCACGTGAAATTCATCAGATAGTCTAGTATATAATTCACTTCATTTGCTTGTTACTTTTGGATTTTTGGACTAATGACCAATCTTGGTAAAGCTTGTCTTGGGAACTTCTTTCATCTTAAGGTGTTTTTTTAGGGTTCTGCACGAGATTGAGTAGGAAACATTTTAGGGTTCTGCACGAGATTCAGTAGGAACAAATAGATCAGTAATATTTAATTTTTCCAGTCGGCAGATAAAAGTAGCTCTCTAGACCAACCCTCTAGCGTGGTGATTTGGAGGTGGTGAAAGTGTGGTGAAAGGAGTCATTTGTGCAGAAAGCAAATAGAATTAATTTTTCTTTACAAAATTTAGCATTTATTTAAAATCCCGCTCTATAAACAGCACTGATTCTATTTGAACCTAGTTTGTATAGGCAAGTATTTGAGTGGTTAATATCAGAATTACGTCATCCAATCAAAGCTATCTACAATGATCATCCGGGCAGTATAAACAAGAGAATAAAAACCCAGGTAACACGAGTCTTTAAAAAGTCGGATTTATGACACAAATACGTTCAAATAATCATTCGTTCTAACAAATATAGCGACATGCTAACATTAAAAGAAGCAAACAGATACTGAATTCTATAATCTACGTTTAGGTTGTGAAATTCAAACGCTTGTCATTCATCTCTAAATGACTAGATTACATTTAAAAAATTGCATTTAGATTCTTCCCAAAAGAATTGTCCCCTCCTCATCTGAGTTATGTAGGTCTTTCCGATTAACTTACGCTTAAAAAGAGGTTTTATTGGTCATCATAATAATAGCGAAATAGTAATGACCAAAATCTCACGTATTTTTTAAAACCTCGATGAATTAAAATCCAACAAAACTAAAAAAAAAAAAAAAAAAAAATGCAGGAATCTTAAATTCTTGCTGTATTATGAAGAGGAAAGGTTTAAAAAATCACACGTAAAAATTACTTGCTTTACAGCCTTTTAAACGGAAGAATTTAATAAATTAAAATGGGTAATGATCAAAATGGTGCATTTTACCGTTTTATCCCCCATTGAAGATGCCTCTTTAAAAAACGTGATTTATTTCATTGTTATAAAAAGAGTATGAATTTCTTAATTATATTTAAGTTTAGGATCTGTTCTTAAAAAGGAAAACAAAATTAAAATAAGTGGCAATTTTTAAATAAAAGTTTAAAGAAAGGGGGTTGCTGTTGTACCTACCTATAAGGATGGGACAGTTACAGTCACAGGTAATGACTCAGCAAGCCGGGTTCAAACCCTGTACGCGTTTATTTGAGCTGGTGCTTTTAGGAACATTTTTTTGTCCTCCAGCTATGGATAAAAAAAAAGCAGAGTGGGCCTCTGGTCTTGTAGGCAGTCTAGAAGAATGAAATAACTGAATTCAACTCCTACCAACATGCTGGCATGTCAACCATTAGTTATTTTACGCTGGCCACACTTTTTGGATGACCTGTTAAAATAATTGTTCTCAAGTGTGCTACAGATGTTTTCCGAACATCCGACATCTGATTTTCTTTCTCTTAAACCAGTTGCCTTGTCAAAGCTAAAAGGCCCAGTCTGATCTACCATTTTCCCTATAGGTAAAAGAGAAGAGAATGATCGATTGAATTTAACAGCATGTCAATCCGTCTATGTTTATTCTATACCAAGAGTTTAGGGAATCGCGTTCATTGTACATATTTTGTGCAGTTTTTACTTACATTTTTGGCACATTGTTGCATGGTTTCAAATATTCCTATCCAATACAAATAATTTGTACACAGTTGCATGGTTTCAAGTATTCCAGTACTTATGATTATATGGTTTTAAGTCATTTCTCTTTAATAATAATCATTTGTTTGCATAGAGTTATGATTTTAAGTAACTAATAATCCTTTGTAAACAAATATAGTTTCAAGTAAATCTTAATACAAATAATTTATAGTTATAGTGCACCAAGTATTTCCATCCAATAAGAATACATTTTAGACATAGATGGAACCCTAGCAATCCGAGACAGAGTGGATGTTGGAGTAATGGAAATGAAGGGGTACTCCACACTCCCCCAAACTGGAGCCTCAACATTAGATGCAGTTTAGTTACATATTCAGGACACCTTTTGGTTGGAGGAATTCTCACAGCAGGGGATACAGACAACATATTCTAAGCCCCGCTGACAGGATTGTGTTAGGAATTCAAGTCAGCATGGTTACTGATGGATTAGGGCTAATATATATATATATATATATATATATATATATATATATATATATATACATACACACACACAAAGAGGTGCACGTGTGCAATGGTTATCGTCGTAGGAAATAGTAAATCCTCTTTAACTACGTCACTGCTCACGTCACAATACTTTCAGGAATTGTGTTTATCATGAGTATTTAATCTATAGTCAAAATCACTAATATATAGAATAAAGAACAACCTGTATTATATATGTACATAAATTAAGTACGCAACATTAAACGGTACACATTAAAACAAGTTTTTAAACATGCCCGGTATTATTAATCTATTTAATAATAGTCATTAGTTTGAACACCGTTATAGTGTTTTAAGTAACTAATAATAATAATAGCTTCAAGTTACTATTCTTAATATGAATTATTTACATTTATATATCAGATATTCCTATCGGATTTTAATAATTAAATATTTTGAAGTAATTATTTCTATTTAATAAAAGCCATTTGTGTGCTTAAATTTTAAGTAATTAATAATAATCATTCGTCAACGATTATAGCGACAAATAACCACTCTTAATACAAATAATTTACTATTACATGGTATCAAGGATTCCCATTGAATACTAATATCTTAAACACATCTATTTGATCCATAGATTGGATGCTAACTACAACCACCCGCGTCAGAATAGACCTGGAGAGTAAATATATCGATGCTGCTTCCAGGATTAGTTAAAAACAGCACACAGCCTACACGTGTAAATTCCATCTACATTTTCTCCAACTAGTTGAACCATACAGAACTGACACACTCTTAAGTAAAGACGATGACGCCTTCGCGCCTTTTTGGACATTTTAATTTAAGATTTTTGGCTTTTGTGAAGCCATCTAGCGATCATTAAGATACATTTTTGGTAGACAAGGGAGATAATTCTACTTATTTTTCGACTTGCAATATGGTTAGAGACCACACAACAAGATTTTGTGCTGAATAATCTTCAGTCGGATGTACTTTTAAATGGAGTCTAGACATATGGGGGTTGTAATGAGTACTCATTTTGGACTACTTTCCTTCTTAAAATAAGCTCTAAATTACCACATTTGTTTTATTAATTTCAAAGAGCATATCAAATAGTGTGTAATTAAATGAAAAATTGTCAATTACTCTTTATGAAATTGCATTTATAATTCACGAATGGCTGTCAGGTGAAATGTGTTTCAGTGGAGTAATTGACGTCTTTAAAAGCGCCAGAAAAAGACCGTGTTAATTAGCTATCATAAAATTTATATCATAAAAGAAGAATTGGAGAAAAAAATCGTATATAAGATTGTCTTCTATTATATAAAAGTAAAGAGTGAAGTCGTCGGTATCAGCCAGACAGCGACGGAGTCTATTCCCTTTTCACTAGCGCAAGGCCAAGAAGATTGTGTTTGGCGTCTGATGCAGAGTGCCACCCCTACCATCAGCTCCCCACTTTACCTCACAGATCTCTGTGCTACTCATACGCTTAGTTAGCATGGGACGGTATCGAACCCAGAACCTTGTGGTTCTACCGACTGAGCTAAAACGGCCCTTATATATAAACTGTTAAAAATTCTAAAGCTTTGGTTTCTTTTTTAATGGCATATTAAGCTTCGGGAAATAATTCCAGCCATCCTTGTTGAAGAGTAGTGGTACTATTTAACCCATAGCTGAGGGATGAAGGAATTCATACCTTTTCCAAGGGTATTTGTCCGAAAGTAAAAATAATAGCGCGAATGGAGTTCGAACCCAATTAGCATATTTAGATTGCAGTTGCACCATTGCAATCGACCGATTCTTCATATAAACCAACTTGTCGCTTTAGTATAGAAAACCAGCTACAGGGGTGAAGCGCACAAGGACGGAAATTTCATTTTTGGAGAGTCAGGGGAACAAAAATGGTCATGCAATTCGAAACCGATAAGTAGGATATCACAATCCAGCACGTTAGCTACGGGAATTCCGTTATTTTCTAGTAACATGATTTTATTTTTAAAGAGGACCCTAGGTTACAGAAAAGTTTATTTGGTAGATGTAAATAGTTTTTATGCTATTATTGCAGGATGGGAGTTCATACATTTCCCAAGGGTGTTAATCTCGATTACTACGATTCGCAGTCCAGCACGTTACCCACTGCGCCACGAGAAATCAACCTTGTTAAATTGTTATTCAAAGTATCGTCTATAAAATTTATATATTTACCCTTCCACACGAACAGGATGTGACACAGGGTGAATTTTTAAGCCGAGTTTAGATTTGGATTCATAGTTTTTTCTTGTGGACTGGTTGAAATACAAAGGTTAAAGAACCTAATCTGTCCTATTATTTACTCATAGCTGTAGAGAGAATAGTCGGATTCATGCCTTTACCTGGGGGTATTAGCGGTAAGTGAAATACAAAAAGCCTCGTTCAGGATTTGAACGAGTGTAGCCGTAACCCTTTCTTTCGACAATAACCATCTTACTACAAGAGTTTCATTAAGTATAAGCTCTGTCAAACACGTGTCGTAAATTTCAATTTAGATGTGAACTGTTAGATTGCTTATACATGCTTTTATTTCAGAATTAAATAATCGCGGTGAGAAGAAGTGCACGAGGCAACAAACCTTTGCATAGGAGCCGACACAAAACTAATTTTATGAAAGTAAAATTTGATAATGCGCTATCGAAATGTAAGTAGAGGATACGTGGTGACAGACATGAAACAGTTAAGGAAGGACAACTATCGGGGCTAGCACCCCCTCCCCCATTGCGAGCGGGTGTTTATTTACTAATTCCATTATCGACTCAAAAACACCACTTCATATCTGATTTGAAACTGATCAAGAGGAAGGTTGAAACGCAGACTGAAGTGAGTGTTTTTCTTTCTATCACCACGTGTCTGACTTTCCTTTTTCCTGATGTAAACTAGTCGTCATTTCTTAATCTTTGTTATAAGCAACTTTCGTCAAGACTTTGCAACGCAAAAGTCGTAACCTTTTAAGCTAAAATTAATAAATAAATGAAGGTGCTTGCCGATAATATATTCAATAATATAACGTTCACTCATTATTGGGCTCCCCGATACTGTCAAGATAATGGAAGACTGACAGTGAATTAGCATTATATAGCTAGGGTAGACATAACTGGGTGGGTAGGGTGATCCACTGAGAATTGTGCAAGAGATTAACATTTGACAATGCTGATAAATAGTATAAACACATAACCTGGCCTAGAAAATAAGACTTACAAGATTTTCAGGAACTTTGAGATACAAACGGATCATCTTATCCCGATAAGAAGACCAAGCTTAATGTTAATTATAAATAAAGATAAAATTAAAATAACTCATCTAGTGAATTTTAACGTCCCAGTAGACCATAGAGTAAAAATAAAAGAGCGTAGATATAAATATACTTGGATCTTGCCAGAGAGCTGGAAAGGCTGTGGAAAATAAAGGTAACATTAATACCAATTGTGGTTAGTACTCTTGGAACACCTTTTAAAGATCTGGAAAAGAGAATGGGGAGACAAGAGACCAGAAGAAGAATCGAGACCATCTTAGACCACAACATTGTTAAGATCTAGTATTATTTTATGGCTAGAGGTTAGCAAATCCCGTTTATTGTACGATCATATTTTTGTGTATTTTCTTAAGTTTTTTTTCACACGGTCGTATCGCATGGTTTAAATTGCCGTTTCAAAAATAATGCGTTTAATTTTGAAACAGTTATTTAAACTATAGATGGGACCATAACAGATACCATCACCCGGGTTAGTGTGGACCTGGGAGTAATTGTAATGAAGAGGGGTTCTACCCTACATAGAATTGGAGCCTTAAAATCAGATGCAGTTTAGTTTCATACACAGACCCTTTTTGGTGGATTCTTACCCCTCTGCAGAGGATACAGTCATCATATTCAGCCAAAATGTTTATGATGAAGAGTTTGGTAAAAATAATACCAAAGCATATCCGTTTTAATAGTGTAATATTCCACGAAAATTTAAAAAAATGTCATGTTTTGTTTAGAAGAAAACCTTATTTTAAAAAACAGTAAGAATTTATTTATATGTGATACTGTATCTATTTATAAAAAGACAAAAATGTGAACAAAAATATTTTAAAATTTACTAAAAAATCTAAGGAAAAATTTGGTATCCATTCATTGACTAGCTGTATGTTCCCAGCCTTTCCCCAGGTTATACAAGATCCGGCTAAATTCAAGTATAACTTTTTAAGTCTCATATTGCTTACCATTGGATAGCAGTACCTATCGCGATGTGCTTATTGTGAAAGATGTTAGAAGCTGTGTGCATTAATAATAACGCAATAATACTTTTTGAAAGAAATGAGATGCAATGTCAACAGTTATTATTTCAAGTGGTCCTAATAAACAGAATGTTCGATATGGAAATTCATTAAATTTGCAAGTTTATTGGAGTAATTCCAGGTATTCTTTATTTTTCTTATTTTCTCATACCATAGCCAATAATTTGGTTATAATGGTCCTTAAATAAATTCAGGAGTAAATATAAATACCACCACTGGATTCCTTGCAAACTTCTACCACAGAAAAGTTTTGTTTGATCTTGGCACAGAGCTTTGCATCCCTGACAGACAAACAGATATACTACAAATAGAGTATAAGATTAGATTTCAATTGTGAAATTTGCTTTTTAAAAATGGAATTAATTTAAGATGATAATTTTACGTAGATCTACCAACTGTTTTATTTTAAGACATCTCAGATGTGTAATTTGATTTTCAAAAAGATTTATCTTTGAGAACTTAAATCGATTTTAACTTTCTAAAATTAAGTTGCCAAGAGTTAATATCCGGGAATCTGAATATTCAAAAAATACAGGTTAAACGAAGGTGAAGCTTCGTTTTACAGATTTTCAGTTTAATTTGTTAACATTTAAAATCCTGACCCACCCACGTCCGTGGGCTGCCAACTTCGGGATTTCGGCTAAAAATATTTCATGCTATCAGTACAGGATTTTAAATAACATGACAAATTATAGAAAATTTTATATATACAATATACCTACTTATAACAGAGAAATAGGGGAGGGATGGTCCGTGAAAGCTTATAGTACGGTTGAGCGATGCATTGATTTTCGAGCTCTAAAAACAAATTGTAAACATGTAAATATATATTTACCAACCCCTATGCCACGAGCAGGATGCGACACAAGGCCAATTCCTTTAGCTGGATTTAACAGGTTTGAATTCAGAGTTTACCGTCTCGTAGACTGGTTGCTTATCCAAAGTTGAAGAGCACAGTCTGCTCTACTATTTACCCACAGCTGAAGGGAGAATAGTTGGATTCATACCTTTACTTGAGAGTAAATAAAAATAGCCCCGCCCAAGATTTGAACTCTGGTTGCAGAGTCCATTTCCTACGACGATAACCATTGAACAACACACCTCCAAAAATGTAATTTAGTGTCATACCAATTGCACCCCCCTTTTGTTTTGTTTTTACCCCTCAGCAGGTAATAAAATCAGCGTATTCTAAGTCCCCACTGACTTGTCGGTCATGACGTTTGTTGTTTTCAGCCGTTCGTACTCTTCAGCTTTTGTCATGTGTCTTTTTAGGAGATAAAAGACATATCAGCCAAAAAATTAATAGAAAAATTAGGTAATTAATCCGAAATTACTTAATCTAAAATTTAAAACAAATCAGATAGGAGTAGATTTTGATTGTAATTTATCTGGTTGGATTATAGATTCAGTTTCTTAGATCATTACCGTGACTGGATACAAAATCACATGAAAAGGGCCGACTTTAGCCTAAAAATCCACATAGGAAGAAAAGATCTTGGGCGAGATTATTAGGAATATTGTTTTATTGTCAGCAACAACTCTGAGATATATATACATACAAACACGAGAGAGGGGGAGGGAAAAAATTGTCACAGCAGCCTGAACGATTTGGTTGACCGTCCAACTACTGTCTGACGGATGGAAATGCTGTTGCTTTTATGTGGGTTTCGTTCTCTGTCTTGTCAGATCGTCAAAACGCAGACGCCTAATATTGCTTTACATGAGCTGAGAGATGGTATAATATAAGTATTAGGTATTGTCTGAGCAGTAATTATCTAAAAATAACCTTATTTTTCCTAAACGTTTAGCTTTGAGAGTCGAGATGAAATTAAAAACTAGGCTGATCTCTTTTGAGCTTATTTGCTTAAAATTATTTAGGGATAGATTCAAGATATAAGTATTATCGTTATTCATATACGTTGTATTTATTTGATAAATTTAGGTTTATTTGTTTAACGGCATATTAATCGTTTGTGAGTTATTTAATGTACGATTTAATTAATTTCTAAATGCTTGATTACAATCATAACTTTTTTTCAATGTTCCATTGCATCATCTTTTAAATTTGACATTATGTGTCTATAATCATTTTTGTACATACTTATATGGTTTCTAAGTAACTACTAATATCTGATATTTTTAAACAGGTCTATTTAACCTACAGATGGAACACTAACATGCACTACCAATCCGGGTCAGAGTGAACCTGGGAGTAAAGAAAGGATACTCAGCACACCTCAGAGATCCGGAACTGGAGCCTCAACCACCGGATGCAGTGTTAAACCTAGGATGTCTTAGTTTTAGTTAACTTGTATCGCAACTGCTCAGATAGTAAACTGTGAATCGAAATTAAAAATCATGCCGTCGATTTTTTGTCTATAAAAGCCTGGTGAGGTTGGGTCGATTTAAAATGTTTTTTTTCAAGATTTAAAAAAAAAATTATTTTACAAAACTCATAAAAGGTTTGGTTTCTTTGCATATCAAGCTTCATGGGTTATTTAATCCCAAACCCATTCTTGTTGAAAAAACAGTAATGGTACTATTTAACCCATAACTGGGAAATGAGGGGTTCATACCATTCCCAAGGCTATTAGAACGAAATTGAACGTATAGTGCGACCGCAGTTCAAACTGCTTCGTACGATATTGTTAGCCATGAAGCCACGCAGACTCCCAAAACACAGAAAATGGTATTTTAAATGGAATATGGATTTATATAATATTCCCGCCAACAGATACCTGGCAATACTGAAACTAACTTAAAAAATGGGAATCCTGACGTTCTCGGTCAGAGCGGAATTTTACGGTAATGATAATTTAATTGTAATTCAAATAATATAACGATGTAGCGATTTTTCCGCTTATAAAGGATTCCTAAACGAAAACTAGTAAAACCTTGTAGACCCCTAAGTATTTATTCATTCAGGAAAAAATTATTCACATCCTGATGACGACCCCTTTGAGAAACCCTGGCACCAATTTACGGTCGTCAATATACAATGCTCTCTCCGCACTAGCAGGGGTAACTCGTGATCAATTTTTTTAAGCGGAGTTTTCGTTATCTTAGACTGGTTCCGATATTAAGGTTAAAGAACCCAATCAGCCCTACTATTTACCCCTACTCGTGAGAGAATATTTGGATGCATTCCCTTCGTAAGTGTATTAGCGCTATTTGAGATTTAAACAGCTCAGTTCATGATTTGAACTCTGATCGCTGTGTCCATTTCCTACGACAATAACCGCTACACACTTCCATTAGTATACAATGTGGACTAGAAATAATCTCAGTGAGACTAGAAATTGTATCCGTTAACGCCTCATTTCCGTAAAAGATGCTAAACACATTGAGGCTGAGGTGGCAAATCATCTCTTTAAACATTTTTGAAATATAAAACTTTTCTTCTGACGATAATAAATTTAAGAAAATCTATTACAAAAGAAATTATTCCTGTTCCTCTTTATTCCTCTCTATATGTGGTGCTCCTGATACCATGTAACCTAATACTATTTACTGCAGAGTGGACATTGAATAAATCAGAACGAAAAATAAGTAGTTAAAAGTTGGAACTCAACAGCCATCCACCACAATGATACTAAGAAAGGGGTAAAAAGCATCCCTAACAGTGAAATTTGGTCTAACCTTTCGACCATTGACAATGGTGGACGCCAGCATTTTAGTACAACATCCGTCTAGGACATTGGTTCTCAACCGGCACGATGCGCCTCAGGGTTGCAGAGTGAGAGGGTAGTGGAAAGATTGAAAGAAAGATTTATAAAGTTTCAAAACTTTCATATTCCAAAAATGAATATGATTTCGAAATTCCATATATTATTTATGGATTATTGTAATTGCATGAATGAGTACCAGTATAAATCTTATTATAATGGAGATTGTGTGTTTTTCTGTCTGTAACCGAAACTATATTACTACTCAAGTCACAATCCTTTAGTTATTTACGTCACATTCTCCATGAGTTTATTTTATTTAAACCTCAATTATTGATAAACTTGTTTTACATCATTAAGACTGTTGACCATATCTACATACAAATAACATGCAATTGTATTTATAGATACAACAAAATAGCGGATTATAGTGTGAATGGGAAGGCTAATTTGCATATTGATATTAAAAATTTTATTTTAATAAATATATGCTTAGAATTATTGATTTCTAATTGTTTGGTTTTATCTTTTTGAATATGAGCAAAAATCTCGGGGATAAATCTTAAAAGAAATCCATTAACAAGAAGAAATAACTGTAATATTATTCTTTACTTCCTATTTTAACTAAATAGTTGAATTAGGAAAATTTACCAATGAAAGACGGGAGTAATGGAAAATGATGGAAGAGTTACTTTCAAAGTTGTTCTATTTTTCAATCATACCCCTCTGTTCCAAACCTTTTTATCTGCATTTTTATTCAGTTTCATTAGCCTTTCTAATTTAATATGATATTTTATTATATTAAAACTTAAATACTTGCACCCGGAGGGTGCATATATTTGCTAGTAGTTATAAGTATTGACGTATTTTATCATTTTGATATATTTGCATTATATCAAGTATTACGAATATAATAACCAGATTCTGCAAATTGGATGAGAACGTTATCAATGATTATACACATTTTATGGTTATTATATTTTATTATTCTAGAAAAACTCAAATTAGGCCTAATATAAAAAGCAAGCTTATATATCTCATTACATTTGTGTAATCAACCGCACATCGAGGGATTCTATCCTCTTCTCCCACAAATAGACGAGATTGATTTTGTGTCTGAGGTGAGGCTCTAAACTTACCTACTTTATCACACAGACCCAAGCTGTGCTACTCAAGCGCTGAGTTGTCAAGAAGCCGGTATCGAACCTTTTGGTTCAGAGGCAGATGCACTTGTACTTTATTCATATTAGTACTTTTGTTAGATGTTATGTGTAATGTACTATCAGTGTTTTTTTAATGTAACTTTTATCACATAAAATTTGGTGAAGCGCGAGAAAATTCTAATTCCGAAAATGCGGCCCGGAGAAAAAAAGTTTTGTAATCACTAGTCTAGAAGGACCGGATATAAAACCCACGACTACAAAAGCATCCAATGGATGTAAGCTGACTTTTTATCATTAAATCTTAATGAGACTCAGTGCACCGTATTTCCTGACTATAAGCTTCAGGTACCGACATTGCTTTGTATCGCGGAGGTGAGTCTTTTACAATATCATACAATGGTCATACTCAAATCAGAGGTATCAGCCATTATATACACTAGCAGTTCTTACCCACTTTACATACAGGTCGTACGATGGTCATTAAAAACAAAGGATGTAGAGTTGTTTTTATTAAAGCTTAGGGCCGGGTTAGCTCAGTCGGTAGAGCGTTCGGTTAAAAGCTACAAGGTTTCTAGATCGATACCGGTCCTCGCCAACTCAGCGTATGAGTAGCACAGTGATCTGTGCGGTAAAGTAAGGTAGGTGTGGCGCTCCACCTCAGACGCAAAAACAATCTCCTTGGTCTAGCGTTAGTGAAAAGAGGATAGACCCCCTCACTGATTGGCTGATACCGACTTTAGTCCACCCCGACGACTTTACTTTTTTAATACTTATTCAGAAGTAGCACTCACCGATATTACATATGAGTTGTAAGTTATTTTTTAAAGTTTTGGTCAGTTGTAGCACAATGTCCGATCTATGGAGACTTTGAGTAAACTTTAATGGTCTACCAGTCACCACGCGAGGAACACATACGAGTCGTAAGATAGACATTATTAAAGAATAAAAGATGTAGAGTCACTTTTATCAAAGTTTAAGATGATTATTCGTGAGTCGTACTTTATTATTAACTAGTAGTACATAGTCAACATATTACATACGTGTTGTAAGATTGTCATTATCAAAAATAAAGAATGTAGAATCCCTTTTATTAAAGTTTAGGATTCTTATCCGCATTTAAAGGTGTCACACTAGCAGTAATTACTCATATTACACACGAGTTGTAAAATGGTCATTTTTTTAAATAAAGAGTCGAATCGATTTTATGAAAGTTTAGGATAATTATTTGTACTTATCGGTTATTTACTACTTGTTTTGGCAGATCTCATACTATGGAAAACCCCTAAAAGCTATAAATATTATTTTCCATACTTAAAAGGGGTAATATTAACCTGATTTCAAAAAGCCTTTTGGCCGGTCGATGGGTGAAGTAGATTTCCTCTTATCGCGACACCTGTCCAAGACAGAGCATATAAGTGCATATAGAGAGGAAGAGAATCATTTGCCTCTGGTAACGATTATCAAGAGAGTTGGATACTGAAGCTGGATGCAAGATGAACACTCTTTTACAGCTAGGTTATATATATAAAAATATTTAAAAAAAAATCATAGAATGATTTGATTTATGAAGAAATAGTTATGCCTATGTTCGAGCGTTTCGGTTTATATAGAATAAATGAATACTTATATAATCATTAGGGCAATATTAACGAGCGATATTATGAAGGAGCTTCATGATATCGCTACTTAATATTGACCGGATGATTTTTAAGATATGAATTAAGATTTTTTTTAAAAATTCAATATGATATCAAAATCTTCTATATATAAACCGAAACTATCGAACGTAGATCTATTTATTCATAAGGGTACATCCTCTGACTATTTTTTTCATATTTCTATACTTATATACCGTCGGGTTTATTTCCGTTTATATATATATATATAACTTTCTGAAAAGTCTTTGTACACACTCTAGTTGAGTCTTTAAAACGTATTTTCGATAAAGTTTTCGGCATTAAGATGAAGATTCATTCTATAGCAACCAATTACGTAGTTTGAGAATTTTAAATGATCATCATGCTATTCTTCAACATTATATGAATGTCATTCATTTTAACGGCATATCAACCAGTCTTAATTTAAGACAAGAAGTTACGGAATTGCGTACATTATACATTTATATTTTAGGGTAGTTTCTTAACAGTTCTTTTTCAGTTATATGTTATCACTTATTCTTAATACAAATCATTTGCACATAGTTATATGGTTTTAAGTCTTCCTATCTAATATCAATAATTCATACAGTTATATAGTTTTAATTAATTATTTCTATTTATTAATAATTATTTGTTTGCAAACAATTATATGGTTTACATGACTTAATAATGCTTAATTATAGGTTCAAGTAACTATTCTTAACACAAATAATTTGCAAACATTTGATATGATATCAAGTATTTGTATCTTATAATAATAGTTTTAAACAGATCTAAACAGATTTAATTAGACTCACAGATGGGTGCCTAATAGTTACTACCGCTCCTGGTCTGAGTTAACCTGGGATTATTGGCAACAAAGGTGTACTCCACACTCCTTGCATTTCCAGAATGTACTTCTCCATCTCATGCAGTTTTGTATAATATCCAGGACACTGAAGGCGAAACAAATTCAATGTATTAGCAATAGAACATTTCGTCTGCAATATCTATTAGTAGTTTCTTGCCAAAAATCGATCGTTTACAGTACCCCCCCCCCTTGGGACCAGTAAGTATGCATAGCAAATTTGGTAGCTCTACATCAAACCATTTGTAGAGATGGAAAAAGGTTTCCTTTTATTTAGTATGGCGAAAATTTCACTTTTGTTCACCTCGCATGAATTAAAATTCAATAAACCTCGTGTAGAATAATCATACTAAGTTACAATTACCGTCGAATTGGTAAGACAAGGCAACAAGTGGCTGTAACTCAATACGGATCTAACCTTGTTGCAATCCTGTTTGCAGCGCCATATTGAAGTCAATCAATCAGTCAGCATACTGTTGGTTTGGACAACAGCAACTGACTAAGCACAAATGAACTAGTGCCAAAACAGCTGGTACTTATGGAACTCAATAGTCCATTCATGTATTTGGGTGATTCCATTTCTTGAGTCCTGATTAGCTGCTTGGTTTCTATGATTTTATGAGGCTTCATAAATACTCTGGCATTCTGCAGTAGGATTGCAACAATGTTAGATCCATATTGACTTAGGGCTACTTGTTGCCTTGTCTTACCAATCGACGGTAATCGAAACTTAGTATGATTATTCTACCTCGGAAATCGAATAAAGCTTAACGTACTGTTTGCCGTATTATAAAGAGGTAGGATAAAAAAATCATATGTATTTGTCTTACGATTTTTAAAACAAGAAAATTTTATAAATCAAAAGCTGTTTGTCAAAATGGTGCATTTTTATCGTTTTTCTCTTTTGAAGATATACTTTTTTTTCAACGTGATTTATTTTATTGTTATAATTAAGAAATTCATATAAGTAAAAAGTAGGCAGAATTACCAATTGCCTGTATCAGCCGGACAGCGAGGAAGTCAATCTCTTTTCCACAAGCACTGTACCAGGGAGATTGTTTTGCGTCTGAGATTGAGTCCCACGCCTATCATCAGCCCCCACACATTTTATCGCATAGATCCAAGCTATGCTACTTATGTACTGAGTTGGCGAGGGCCTGTGTCGAACCAGGAACCTTGTGGTTACGAAGTGGATTCTCTACTGATTGAGCTAAATCGGTTCCTAAACTGAGCTATTATATATATATTAGGCTCTATTCTAATATATATATATATATATATATATATATATATATATATATATATTTAGGCTCTATTCTTACGGAAGAAAATAAAAAAGGGACAATCTAAAATTTTGAATAAAAAAAAAAGAAAGATGTTCAAGTAAAGCGGGAGGTGCTGTCGAACCGACATTTTGGCTATACCTTGATACACAATAGCAAGGATGTGGATATACCATAGTATGATATCTATTACAATGTTTGCTACATACATTTAAAAGATATTGCAAATAATTCAATATGTAAAAAGTGGTTATTTACTAGGTTTAGCCTTGTTGTGGCACAAGAGCGCATGTATAGACCACTCAGTGAGACTCGAACTCACTAGCATTTGCCAACCATTCAATATGTAAAATGTATAATAGTTTTCATTTGATTAGAGTCGAATCCTTGAAACCATTGAGAAAGTGTAATATAAATGTATTAAAAAATACAACGAAGATTTTGATATCATATTGGGACAGCGTTGAACTTTCATTCCTTATTCTTTTTAACTCAGATAAAATTATGTTTTCCCTGTTCCTTTCCATGAAAGCAGACGATAAGCACTATCGCTTTCTCTCTCACATTTCTTTCTTTGTCCCCCCCTCTAACGGGAATCACGTTCTTTTTCTTCCCTTTTTTTTTTTTTCTTTTTTTTACAATCACACCAGAATGGTTCATTATTTATCTGAGTGACGACAGGGTGTGAAAACGGAGGTACAAGATTATCAATATATAGATTATTAACGTCCACCATTACACGTAACGGTCTTCTCAAAAAGCAGTAATTATGTCACACTAGCCTTGCATATTCTTAAAAACAGAAGGCTATAGTGACTGTATTATTATATACATAAGTAAGTAAAGTCGTCGAGGGTAGCCTAAAGTCGGTATCAGCCAGACAGCGAGGGAAGGGGTCTATCCCATTTTCACTAAGGAGATTGTTTTTAGCGTCTGAAATGGAGCGCCACACCTACCATCGGCTCCTCACTTTACCGTATAGACTCCTGGGCTACTCATACGTCGAGTTAGCGAGGGCTGGTATCGAACCAGGAATCTTGTAGTTCCGAGGCGGACGCAATAGCAACTGAGCTAAACCGGCCTTTGAACATAGTTGGTTTAGTTTTGAAAGTCAAAGATTAAAAAGACACGAGAAGAGGCTAATTTTATTGAGGTCAACATTCATGTTCCATTGCCAAATGAAAATCTTGTTCATCAATCAAGGAAATCAAAAAGAAGAACTAATTTTTATTTTGAAGAGTTGACAAACTCGTAGGTTAATTTGGACATAAAAAGAAAACTCTGAATACACCCTAAAATTCCGGCATAAAACATCCGCCTGTTTAGATACACATGTTCAATACTTCCCATACGGTAATGTTCATAAAATCTACAAAAACTATTGGTCCCGGTTAGTTTTCCAAGCTGGGTTATTCAATGCCGAAGTCACTATTTTTTTCAAACTAAATCAGACAGCATTATCGTGAAGACTAGGGATGACAGGTTCATGTTTGCAATGACCAAGATTCTTGATAGTTAAGATCACGGACGAGTTTTAAATTATTTTTAACACTTTATCTATCGTATAACCAGGTGTCAAATTCATCCTAACTTATGTTGGGTAGAATTTGATATTAGTTACATTTTTTACTCGGGTAAAAGTGAGAGAAAAAAAAGATTACTGATCAGTACTCATTTTCAACATTTAATATATATATTTACCCAAACTCTTGGTCACAAAAGAATGTGACAGTCAATTTTTAAGCGGAGTTTAAGAGATTTTAATCCAGAGTTTTCCTTTTCCTCCTAGACCAGTTGCCATACCTAGATCAAAGAGTCTATCCCACAACTTAACCATAGCTGGATGGGGAATCGTTATATGCATACCTTTCCCAAGTATTAGTGCATGTGCATACCTTTCCCAAGAGTATTAGTGCTATGTAAAATTTAAATAGCTTTGTCCAGGATTTGGAACTCTGGTCGCAGTGTCTCCTTCAACCTTTAATATAGATCAAAATACAGATAGGAGGCTCTTACACCGTAATTAGCGATTATTTTTTAATAATTTATATGATCATGACTTTATAAATATTTTGAAACAACATACATTTTATCAGAAAATTTTAATAAAATCCTGATTAAGATGTTTTCCATATAGACGAGACCGAACTGAATAAAATCACATTAAGAAGAGATAGCAAGAAGGTCCTTATTTTTTAATACATACTCATACGTAGTATGTTTTACATCTGCGTTTTTTTTTTTGTTTTTTTTACTGTAAAAAGGCATTTTTGAGGGGTGTAGCGTTAAAAACTTTATGAAAATGATTTCTTTGTTCAATGGTATATCAACCTTCGTGATTATTTAATGCAAAATACATTCTTGTATAAGAACAGTAGTGGTACTATTTAACCCATATCTGGGATGAGGGGGGGGGGTAATACCTTTTCCCAGGGTATTAGTTCGAAGTAAACGTAATAGCGTAACTGTAATTCGAGCCTGATTACTACAATTTCGTAGTCCAAAATGCTAGCCATACGCCACAAGCACCTCATCCCCTGTTATAAAAAGTATTTTTTTCTGAAATAGTCAAAATATTACTAAATCTTTCAGTCCAAAAAATCAGAACATTTCCGGAAACCGGGACATTTTGTCTTAAATTAGCAAATATCTAAGCTCGAAATGATTGCACCACATTTTCGATGATAAATTTGCACGCACAAATTTTGCAATTCATTTTCGATTAAACTTTTAAAACACCGCAACGTTTCAAGAAAAACGATAGAAATAAAATTTAAGAAAAGTTTTTTTTTTAATTCAAATTTCAAGATTAAGAACATTCTCATATTCTATTACACAAAAAAAATCTTCAAAAATAGTTAATGTCTGACCCTAGCCCATTGTCGATTGTTAGCTAGTTCGTTTCTCATACAATTATGCTCCCATACTTCTGGCTTTGTGCCAGTATATATACGGTACCTGTCTCTTTCTCTCTCATATTCTTGTATGCGATATGCTCTCCCTGTTTTATAAAAAAAAACTAGAAAAAGACAAGAAAAAATTTTACTAAGAAATGTACAAACTTTTAAGAGTTCGGACAATTCCGATTTGCAATTTGGCAAATCTTATTGTTTATTTTATTATTATTACGACTATTTTTTAATATGTTAATAGTAAATACATTTTACTATTTTCTTGATACAAATGACTTCGCTGATGGATGCACCTTTTTTTCCTTTTATTTATTTATTTTTGCAAATATTTTATAGAAACTGTTCATTAGTAGAATTTCTTCTCTTCTTACAGTTTGGATATTATCACATATTTTATCATTGTGTTCTTGTAAAAAAAAGAAAAATTAAAAAAATATATGTACTCGTAATAAATTAATTTCCTGAAAGACTGTAGAGATCCGTGTCCACATGGACTATATATATATATATATATATTATAATATATATATATATATATATATATAAAGGATTTTCTTCTGAGATTGCACAAAGTTTTTATTTACCCCTCCCCATCCCTTTCTTTGATAAGTTGCAGACAGACTCGCATTACTTAATTGTCCCCCTTGGCTGTGATTAAAACACAAAAAAATTAGTTCATTGCAAAAAAAAATAATAAAGATACAAAAAGATTTTTAAAAATGTAAATAAATTTCAAAAGAAAAAAAAAGGGAGATAACTATTGAATATTTAAAAACTCCTTAATTTTATTTATAAAGACTTCTTGATCGAACTGACCAGAAATATATTATTCCTTCACCACCTGAATTTTAATACATTTTTCTTAAAGAAAATATAAATGTGTAGTATAAATTTCAAGTTAAAAAAAAAGAAAAAAGAAAAGAGAGACAACTTTTGAGCTGCACCTGGAGTAAGTTCTATATTTGGTGTGTATAAATGCATTCTTAAAACAAACAATATATATACGTACACCATATACTCGTGTAATAAACGGCTTTTTAAGACCAATCTCTCACCTAAATCAAGGGCCCATTTTTTTTAAACCATCGTTCATTACACGGAATATAGGATAAAGAAACACCTCTTTTGTCGAAAGATTAGGGGTCGTTCATTACTCGAATATATAAATACATACAAGTTTAATTATAAAATAAAAGACAAAACCAAAATAAATTTAAAAAATGCAGAAATATTTAAAAAATTACTCCAGTCTCACAAATAGATATTTTTGGGCAGAATACAAATGGTTGGGTGTATTTATCTTTGACAACATTATTAGGTGTGTGCAAAAGTTACCAGAATTTTTTTATTCAAACTATATACTGAATATACAATTGAATACCGGTTTTATTCACCGGAAATTTTTGCACGCCTAATGTATTCATATTATTTAAATCAAATTTGAGAAATTGACGGAAAAAAAAACGAACTTCAAAATATGAAATTCCAAGAATCATTTTAAAATTTATTTGTCTACCAATTAACCACTAGGGACTTAATTGGAATGTATCAATATTCTGTTGGAGAATTCACGGAATCTAATTAGAGCTTCGCTGATGCCTTGGTTTATTGGAGATCCTTGTTGGGGATTATAATCCGAATTTACATTCATATATAAGAGAGGGGGGGAAGGGGGAACGAGAGAGTGAGGGAAGAAGAGAGAGAGAGGAACGAGAGAGGAGAAGAGGAGAGAGGGGAGAGAGAGGGAGAGAGGAAGGGAACGAGAGAGGGGAGTGAGAGAGGAACGAGAGAGGGGAGTGAGAGAGGAACGAAGAGAGGGGGAGTGAGAGAGACGAGAGAGAGAGGGGAGAGAGAGAGAGAGGGAGGAGAGAGGGGAGAGAGAGAGAGAGAGAGGGAGAGAGAGAGAGAGAGAGAGAGAGAGAGAGAGAGAGAGAGAGAGAGAGAGAAGAGAGAGAGAGAATAAAAATGGGAGAAAAAGCTGAATAATATGTCAGCAAGGTACACTTTTGTCAAAACCACTGGCATTGGGACGGAGCGCAAAAAGGGATTGCTGCCGATTCTCCTGGGTATGAGGACACCGGGAGCAACTCAAGCAGTCACGGACTTCATTTTTACAGCTGTTGCACCAGCTTAAATTTCATGCCTCTGCTGTACATACATATATATATATATATATATATATATATATATATATATGTATGGCAACCGTCATAATTTTATTATGTAAAAAGCATTTCTACAATATTTTTTTACATTCTTTCACCTGTTGGTATAGAGCTCCACAAGCTCTGAAAAAAAAAAAAAAAAAAAAAAAAGAAAAAACAACAACAACAAAAAACAAAAAATAAAGTAGGACACTTAGCCTAGAGTTAGAGAATTGAAAATTTAATTGTGACTTTATTGATGTTCCGCTCAGTCATTAAAAAACAAAACTGTAAAAAAAAAAAAAAAAAAAAATAATCAAAAAGGGGAAATTTTCATTTGATTCCTTTATATTTAAAAAGAATAAAAAAAACATTGAAAAAAAAAAAAAAAAAAAAACGATGGATATTTTAAGTGAGCTGAGAGAAAGAGAAAGAGAGAGAGAGAGAAGAAAAAGCAGGCACTAAAAAATAAAAGAGAAAAAAAATATTCTAAGTGCTTTTTTTTACTTTTTTGAAAGAATTTCTCGTGTGGAAGTTTATTGTCTACGATACCAAATAAAAGAATAAAAAATCTGTCAAATGATATGTTTTTCTCGAATTTATTCAATCTTTCACTCAAACAGATTGATAACATTGTGTAATATCTGTACGTTTGGAAAACTCAGTTATTATAAAAGATAACATTTAAAAACCTGCAAATGAAAACGTTATGATGAAACTATAAATGGTAATACTTTGTAAAAAAATACGTATAGTTATCTTATTGTCATATGTTCCATTTTCACTGTTACAGATACTACACGCTGATTCAGAGGAGATGTGTCGGAGAGGAGCGTTTTGATTGTATGCAGGATGCACAGATAATACACTTATCCTAGAAAAGTTAGACAGAGGAAAGGAAGTCAAGACTTTGTTCCATTACAGCAACACCACAAAATAAAAACATACACCACAATACAACCACTCCATACAACAAAACAAATGACAGAACGCAGGAAACATAGAAACAAAAGCATGAAATACGCAGAACACAGGGGCACACAGAAGACAAAGTAACAGACGCACACAGAACACACGCACAGAACACAGACACACACAGAGAGACATACACAACACACGCACAGAACACAGAGACATACACAACACACAGAAAACAGAACAACACAACACACGCACAGAAAACAAGACATACACAACACACGCACAGAAAACAGAACATACACAAACACACGCACAGAAAACAGAGACATACACAACACACGCACACAGAACATACACAACACACGCACAAAAACAGAGACATACACAACACACGCACAGAAACAGAGACATACACAACACACACACAGAACACAACACACCACAGAAAACAGAGACATACAGAAGACACGCACAGAAAACAGAGACATACAGAAGACACGCACAGAAAACAGAGACACACAGAACACACAGAAGACACGCACAGAACACACGCACAGGACACACACACACAGAAGACACACACACACACACACACACACAGAAGACACAGACACACATACACACAGAAGACACAACACACAACACACACACACAGAGAAAAAAACAGACACACACAACACACACAGAGAAAAAAACAGACACACACAACACACACACAGAAAAAAACAGACACACACAACATACACACACAGAGAAAAAAACACACACACACACACACACAACACACACACACACACACACACACACACACAACACACAACACAGACAGACACACACAGACACACACACAGACACACACACAGAAAACACAGACAACACACACAGAAAACACAACACACACACAGACACACACACACACACAGAGAAACACAGACACACACACAGAGAAAACACAGACACACACACAGAGAAAACACAGACACACACAACACACACACAGACACACACAAGAAACACAGACACACACAGAGAAAACACAGAGAACACAGAGAAAACACAGACACAACCGTACACTCACAAAAATCCCAAAACAATACACCCCACAAAAAATTAGACCCTCTCACACACACACCTAAACAAACTCAAGTGTTTACGTGTGTTTTGTTTTAATATTACATTTGTACAGGTACTGGTACTATACTGAACCTAAACAAACGCGCTGGAGAGGAACACATGGATTGAAGGTTGGAAAAACGGACACTGCAACTGAGAAGCCACTGACAAATGAAATAAATTAGAATCAAACAAATGTATACGTTTTAATCATTGCCCCCCACCCCGTCTTAATACAGTGGTTAATAAAGCTATTCTTACAGATTGATAACTAGCTTTACAACATGTTAATAGATATTGGGTCCTTTAATGCTGAATGCCGTTATTTGCAAGCAATTATAATTTTAAATAATAACCATCTAAAAACGATTACTGCTTCAAGTAAGTATTCTTAATACATGTACACAATTATATAATTTCAGGTAACTATTCATATTTGATAGTAATCATTTATTTGAAAAAATATGGTTTCAAGTATTCCTATATAATACTAATAATTTACTAACATCTATTTGAGTTAAAGGACTTGGGTGTACTGGCAATAATAAGATGGCCACACACTCTCCAGTGGTTCAGAACTGGAGCTTCACAATATGATGCAGTTTAGTGTCAGATCGAGAAAGAATAATTACTGAAAAGAGATCTTGATTATTAAGTGTCTCATAACTGACCTTAGGTCAATTCTAATCAACGCTTAATTTATAAAGACCATGCAGGTAGGCTAGACTAGGAAACGGTTGCTAGGGAGACAGTTTAGTAAGAGCAGTCTAGGTTAATAAAAAAAAGTCATATTGGCTGAAGTGGGATTATTGCACCCGGCCTATGATTGATTTTAACATATCAACCGGTCTTGCGTTATTTTATGCCAATAAGTTAGGGAATCGCGTTCATTGTACACTTATAATTATTTTCTGCGTAATTTCTTAAGCATTTTTGCACACCGTTATATAATATCAAGAATTGCTATCTAATACAAATAATTTTTACACCGTAGTATAGTTTCAAGTAATACTAGTAATTATTTCAATTTAATAATAGTCATTTGTTTGCATACAGTTACATGGTTTCAATTCTTTAATAATAATCTTTAGTAAATAATTATAGCTTCAATTAATTATTCATAATACAAATAAGTTTGTTAAACGTTGCTTTAGCAAATACTCGTTAATAACAACGCTACCAGATTCCAGTTATCCTGAGCTCGCGGAATAACGACTTCCATCATTTTATTAGAAAAAGTCAAACATGGCCGAAACGATACTCCCATTCCCTAGAACAATGAACGAAAAGGTACTTCCGTTTTCTATTAGAACCGGCATCAAGTATTCCCATCATTTTTAAACATACCTATTTGACCAACATATGGGCCCCTAAAAGCCATAACCTCACAAATAAAAATAACACTGCTCATTAGTTGGGGACGACAAAGAATTTTAAACATTAATCAAAACAGAGCTATCATTACTACAACATTATAGCGAGCGATTAACGTATAAGACAGCGAAAGATAGAGTCTCGTATAGTAGACCTGGGAGTAATGGCAATGAAGGCGTACTCCACACCCGCCATAACTAGACCTTCAGAATCGGATGCAGTTTACTGTCATACAGAACATCATATTTCTTTCTTTTTGGTAGGGGAGGGTTTTACCCCTTTACAGGGTGCTAGAGTCAGCGTATTCTTAGCCTCGCCAACTGGGCGTAGCACCCGGCCTAATCACCTGTCATATTTTGTGGGGGTATTTTTCTTCATTTCATCAGATTATAAGTGGTGCAGCCATACAGTAGCACTGACATGGCTCAAGTTTGGAAGAATTTTCGCTTTATCTTATTAGGGAGATCAGATTTCCATATGATCGATAATCTGTCTATAAACGTGCATACATTTTCTATGCGTATACTGACATCACTTCTGTAAAGAAAAAGCTAAATGGAACTACATAGGTGTTGTGTGTGGTCACTTGCCTCCTATTACACAAACCATTCAAACAAGACGAAAAAACAGCTGGACACAATTGGAGAAGCAAGGACGAACTCATAAGTGACGTTCTACTGTTGGGCACGTACACATGAACACAACATTGTAGTCCAACAACCAAAATATTTTTTCTTCAAGCATCTGCCATTTATAGGCAAGAAATCTATTAACGAATATATTTGAGCCTTCAAGCAAATTCAGTTTTAGAAAACAAATTAGAGAAAATGAGGATGCGCTACCACAATTAAGTGTACACACATCTTGAATTTCTTTGTTATTTTTACTGGAATAATTGGCAATCCCTTGTGGAACAACCAATCAAATCCGGTAATGAACAGCTTCGTTGATAATGAAGTCCTATTTTGTAGGCAGAGTATTGTCACTGGTGCCAGAGTTTCGATGATACGAGGGTCATTCAATAACTAAGGAGTTGGTAATAGGAAGCATGGCTTACAGTTTCACCTTTTTAAAATAAATCAATTATGATGGCTCCTTTCATGTCACAGAAAACTGTCAGCATGACCTTATTTACTGACCGCTGCATCCGGAACTTTTTTTTTTACTGGAGAGTCAATGTGTTTCCACTCCATTGAGTCTCTTTTCAACTCAGGCTAATGTTTAGCCCATTTGTAAAGGCTTTTTTTTTTTTTTACTAAAACCCGCATCTCTGTACATATTTAATATTCACGTGCATTATATTACTACAGCTGTAGTTTCAAATATCTCTAATATTAATGATTACTTGCTCGACACTGCTGGAGAAGTAAAGACGAACTCATAAGTGATGTTCTCCTGTGGACACCTATACATTGGTACACTAGTGGGGCCCGACTAGCAGGGACCTATATTGATCAGTTGTGCAGATTCTGGATGCTGCACAGAGGACACCCTGGGTTGATGATTGACACCTGGGTTAAGAAAGTCATGGGATGTCGATGCTGCAAGACCAGTTGATGATATGGTTTCAAGAGCCTGGTTTAGCTAGAGGGTAGAGAATACGCCTTGGAACTACAAAGTTCCTGGTTCGATACCGGTCCTTGCCAACTCAGCGCCTCAGTAGCACAGCGCTAAGTAAAGTGCGAAGCTGATTAGGCTCCACCTGAGACGCAAAAGCACTCTACCTGCTCTAGCGTTAGCGAAAATGGGATAAACTCCTTCACTGTCCAGCTGCTACCGATAATGGGCCACTCCGCCTACTATAATAATTATATGGTTTCACGTAATTATTTTTATCTCATAATACGTTCAAATAAAAATAATTTTCAGTTATATAGTATCAAGTATTTCTATCGAATAACACCGTCAGATTCAGTTTAGTGTTATATCAAGGACACTTCTTTCGGGGTTCTTAAAAAATACAATTGTCTCCACAATTACTATCTATTTTCATTGCAGTTTAGGTTGTACTAATCCAGGTAATCGTTTTTCTATCTCCTCTGAATTTAAAAATAAAATTATACAACTTAAAATTTTCCCGATAGTTATCTCGGCCGAAACGCTGTGTATATAACAATAAAGATGAGGATAAAAGTCTGAAAAATCTAAATAGAAGCCATGAAAATTTCATTAAAACTAAATTAGTTGATTTTGTGGATATTTTTAAAAATCTATCTTTTAATAAAGATTTTCCATGCGAATTATTAAATTTCAAAGGCTTTTTCCTCGTTAAATCTTATTTTAAATTAAAATTCTATGTAACTACTTGTCCAAGTTCAGCTTCCCAAAATCGACACATCATTTTTGACGGTTATTATTCTGATATTTAATGATAAAAACAAAAAAGTCTCGGTTAAAATGAATGATTATATCCTTTTGTTACAGGCAACCCGATTAATAAAAAAAATAAATTGATCGAATTTCGGTCTCAGAGTTGAAATCATGGACATAAATCACTTTTGCGTAAATTGTTTTGTTAAAATTGTTTACGAAGAGAAAGTTATTTTTTCAATCCAAAGATTAAACAGCCACTTCACCCTCTGACCAAATCCAAAGGGAAAAAAATCTTTAGAAGTGAGTATAAACTGATAGGAAACTCGTGTGGCATTACGCCACACGAATCACCGATCGTTCTCGGAAATGGAATAAGTTCAAATACATCATGCGTCTGTTATTCCCAGTCTAAGGACACACCCACTGCACACAGTGATGAAATGGACATCACCACATTCTAAAGGGAACTATTTTCCCTGGTATGGCACATTCCTAAACATTCTGATCACGGCTAGAGACATGAATGCTAAAATAGGCAACCTCAAGAACAGACTTGTATGACTAAACACCAAATTTCAGAAAAAGGATGGAGAACTAGGAACTTATGACTATCCAAATAACCCCAGAGTACAGCTAGATTATATAATCACTAGCAGGACCTGTGCATATGACACAGTATTATAATCTAATTCTCACAACATTTGATATGTTAACTGAAGAGCTATAGTCAAATAGTTCAATATGTAAAAAGCATAATAATCTTTGTTTTAACACTCTCACTCTTTTTAAGAGAGAAGTTGTAAAATATTTACATTGATTTGCCGATAAAAATCTGGGTTGGGGGCTTTTAAAATATCTACATTGATTTGCTGATAAAAAGTGACCAAAACACGCCTCGGAAAATATCTAAGTTAGGCCGGAAATTAGCCTGACGCTGGCTCGGTAAAACATAGCGTAAATTAGGCAGGAGGCTGGGATGACATAAGATCAACATTACCAATATGTATTCCGTAATACATAATTTCAATATTGCAAACATGTATTTTTTTTCAATTCCTTTTAATTTTACGTTGGGCATTTAAGTAATGCAAGACTATTTGAAATTAGTATTATCTGTGTTATTCGGACTATTGTCCTCATCTTCATTGTTATCTGTACAACGTTTCGGCCGATATGCCCTCTGGCCTTCTTCAGGTATTTCTTGTCGGACTCGGCAACCTTCTTTTCGTAATCGGGAGCCATCACGGAACTTTGAACCTAACTCTTTATTCAGTCCACGGGGGTATCCTGTTCTCATTCCGCTAACCATAGAGGCGTTAAGCTGTGTTAATTATTATTCTATGTTACTGCTGCCCTTGATCAGGATTGAATCTGCAATCTAGAGATAACTGTCACTTAGAACTGTCTTAACCTAACTACCTTATCCATGTGTTCAATGGCTCCCGAGTTCGAAAAAGAAGGTTCCCGAGTTCGAAAAAGAAGGTTCCCGAGTTCGAAAAAGAATACCTGAAGAAGGCCGGAGGGCATATCGGCTGAAACGTTGTACAGATAACAATGAAGATGAGGACAATAGTCCGAATAACGCAGATAATACTAATCATCAAGCCTCATCTTAAACATTCAGAGAAATACTATTTGAAAGTATTCATTTTTAAAATTGGGTGAAATAAAATGGGACAAATAAGAATTCTGCGATTAAGCGACACCAGTTTACATTGCATCTTGAACGATTTCATCTTTAACCAGAGGGTGTTGCAGGATGATAACAGACGGAAGATTTAAGAACAAGCGTATTAATATACAGATAAACAAGAAGTGAATAAACAGCTATATGAACTGCAAGGTATACTCCTTTTCTGAAGGAGGATCTTCTGATCCCAAAATCATCTCATTAAAGATTCCCCTGTGTCTATGCCGAAACCAGAAGCAAACGAGTAAATATGTACGATATGACTGAGCCTCACTTGCCAAGTAATATATGCAATCACTATTCAGTAAATGTAAGAACCACGTTTGACAAACCAATCCAAGAGCCAAATGTACAGTTCCTTGGGAGTCAAAAGTAGTTAGGGGAAAAATGATATTAAAAAATTCCTATTTAATTAAAGAAACCCAACAAACCAATGTGCAAAAACAAAGCTCAGTGTAGCGATACTAGGTGGTGCCAGCATTGGAGCGAAGTGGAATAAACTTGGCGAAATCGGTTAACCAGAACCTACTTCTGATTTATGAGTCCTGTGCGATTCTGACAAGACAAAGAAACTTAATATACATAGAAGAGACAAGCAATGTTGTCGGACCAGCAGAGTCCAGTCAGACACCGGGAGTTCGGACTGCCTCATGGGTTCCTGCTTTAGACAATTCACCGCCCTACTTTAACCCAAGTCTGTAACTTGGAGCGTCGTTACGATTAAAAAATCTGCTTGCTTTAACTTGTCGTCTGAGACCTCTTCTCCCAACGGGTATTTTCTAGACAATTTTGGCAATTCCATCCGATTTTGTGTCCAGCCACAAGCGATCATCAAAAGAAGCCGCACCTGCAAACCAATCAGATGTTGGTCTAAGCTACACCCAGAAAGAAATAACGGACCATATTACCTATAGGCACCCCTTTTTTTTATCTCGATTAAGAAAGAACATGTTTTTCATTTACACCGTCAATATCCGGTTGTTTGTTAGGGTTAGGGGTTAGTTTTATAATAAAAAAAACAAACTAAAAATCGTCTGTTAAAACAACCGGATATTGACGGTGTAAATGAAAAACATGTCCTTTCTTAATCGAAATCAAAAAGGGGTGCCTAAAGGTCATATGGTTTGAAATAACTAAAGCATACCAAAAGGAATAACTAGAATAAATCAAAAGCCAAATCAAATAAGTAAAAATTATGTAGAAGATAAATATCAATTAGAATGGCTAAGCGGAAATGAAGTTAGCAGTGGGAAAAGCATCTCGAAATCAAAATTAATAGCTGCAAGTCAAGAAGGAAGACTTAAATGGGAAAGAACACTTTAAGAATCTGTTTGGACCCCCCCCCCCCGAAATCAGATAAACGTACCCAATAAATTATTAATGGTCAACTAGACATCAAACTTGGAAACTTCACGGGATATAAGGTGAAAGAATGAAGGGAATCGGTGCTATAAGCAAGACTATGATGATGATGATGATGATGAATACTCTTCCGAGCATTAAAATCTTACTCGGCAACCTTCTTTCCCCTCATCAGGCTGTAGTATTTGTGCACTCGGCCTAAAATGTGTGTCAGTCCCTGACACTTCAGTACAGGATAAGAGTAGTATATGTACACTGAAATTGTTTATTCCCTGAATACATAGAAATACTTAACTAATGGTTCATACTGATATCTGAGTGTAGGCACGAAAATAAATGTTTACTTTGCCATCTGTCCCATGTGAAAATATCTCACGAAAGAAAATTGTTTTACACTAAAATGTATCCTTCTGAATGAGGAAAATTACCATTATTTAGTGGAGTAGCAGTTCATATATTCAAGCATTTTTGTCAGTATTACTATTTTCTTTAAAACTAGCTTAATTGCCACTAGATAGGCTTTTAAGCTAGTTATCTCTGTTGATTTGAATTTAATTAATAGAAAGAACCCATAGTAATATGTTCCAATACTTAAGTTATGGACTTTCAAAATGTTCACTATAGGAGGTTTAACCCCAATTAGGCTGTCTTAATATCATTGAAAATTTGTGAATAGATAATTTGTAATTTACCTACGGGTTAAATTCTATATAAATCAAAAGGAAATTTGTGTCGGAGTTTGTGCCCTTTGATTAAAAAGTTGGGGGATATATGCCTCTGGAGACCGCCTTTGATCAAAATTAAATATATTTATCCACGTACCCTGGACATTGAAGTTTCAAAATATACACTGCGTTTCAAATTATTAACGAGGTGACAAATTTTCATCTTTTTCAAAAACTACTCGTTGTAATTAACAAAATTATCAGAGAATAAGGACAGCATGTATATACACCTACCCCGTAAATATTTTAACTTTCTGAAAACAGAAGTTATTGTCATTTACCTAATTTACTTAAATTATTAGTAAGTCGAATTATTAACGAGGTGCAAAAACAGAAATATGGTTTCATTTACAGATTTTAGGGATACATAGTTTGTTTATTGATTTTAACGGCATAGCAACCCGTCTGGAGTTATGTCATGCCTAACAGGAAGTTATACATTTCGTGTATTTATATTTATACTTTTTAGTAATTAAAAAAATTTTAGCATTATTGGGGAATATGTTGTATGGTATTGATTTGTTTCATGTCTATATTCTATGGTATAATTTTATTTCCCTCAAAAAAGAGAGAATATCCTCCATGTTGACATTTTCAAACAGATCTTTCATATTGTTTGCTTTAAAATAACGGTTTCTGATGTGAGCAAAAAAGCCTGCATTCCATGAATAAGTGTTAACTGTCAAATGTGTTTGACATGTTCCACATTGTGGTTGTTGTTCTTGTTTGAGTATATTGGAGTGCGTCAGTCTTGTATGACCAATGCATAAACGAGATACAATGACTTGTTCCTTTCTAGACTTCCTTAAAGTTGGTCTCCAGCCTCGCAAAGTGGGTTTGATTAGGAAGGGTTTTATGTGGATGTTGTTATTCCAGTGTTGTTTCCATGTTGTATGAAGGAATCTTTTGATTTTAGGTTTCAAATCAGTATATGGTATCTTGAAATTGTCGGGGATCAAATCTAGAGCCGATTTAGCTGCGGAGTCTGCTCTTTCATTTCCCCTCATTCCCATATGACTTGGGATCCAGCATATCATAATCTCCTATGAGAGGGTTTTCCAGTTTTTTATTTCTTAATGATAGTAGGACAGAGAGCAAGTCTGAGAAGATGATATATTTTTTGTGGTTATTTTCATAGATGATGTCAAGTGCAAGATCTATTGCACGGGTTTCAGCTGAAAAAAATGAAACTTTCATTTGGGAGAGCTTTTCTTACAATTCTTTTAATTTAAAATAGCTGCACATGCTCTTTTGTCATTGTCCTTAGATCCATCTGTAAAGATGTAGAGGTGGTTGGTTCTGGAATATTGTGGAATTTATCTTAGTAAGTGCTAGGATGGGTTAGAGTAATTAAGATGAAATTAAATCAACATAAAAAAGGTAAACAAAGTTACAAAATAGAGGATTTGGTTAATATGTGATCTTTTTTTTAAATGACTTAGAAAAAGCCCTTGTCTACGGAACACATCAATTTCTGGGTTTGCTCCGATGTAATTTTACATAATACGTTTACTATTTCCTGTCACAAGTCATCCTTGTTTCTAAATTGGCGTCCATTCACAAACACGTCGTGTTAGAATGCTGTACAAATTCTGAAGAATTGGTCCCCCAGTGCCTCTTCCGAGGTCCACACAAGCCTAATTATTGCAAGTACGTCGTAGTTTTATGTACTATGATGTTTCTCCTGAAGAGGATTCTTTGCTATTTAGTCAAGATTCCACGTGCTCTTTGAGGAAGGCTTATAAGCATCTGCGGTTATTTTACCGTCAGGCACTCTCCAATGGACCAACCATGATACTTCCAATGATACCAGCCCAAATCAGGATACCCCCTCTTTCCTGTTGAGCTTCAAGTTCTCATGACGATTTCGTCCACTTACGACCCAACCTTCGCTCAAACCATCAGGATAATTAAGTGTTGCACGAGTTTCATCTGTGAACAGAACTTTGGGGAAATCGACCTTCATGTTCTCCTTTGCCTATTTCAAATGCATTTGTATGCGCGGTTTTGTCATTGGTCACATTGATGTCCCAATCTTTTTCAGAAGACAATAGCAGGTACTTCTGGACACTGTTGCTTCTTCAAGATCCCTGAAAATGTTTCACTAGTTAGGCCTGTATGATTTCAAGTTTCATTCTGAACGAAAAACGGCGGGAAACAACCATCGACTTCGTAGGAGCTGCAAGAACTATTTTATGTTTGGTGATATCATCCACCTATTTTGTATATTTCTAATGTAGATTTGAAAAGTTCAGATTTTGTTATATCTTGCGACCAATAATTGCCCGATTATGACACTCGATTATAGCCTGGAACACTTCTATATAGTGTTAATATTGTAAATGGCCACCGTTTGTTTCCTTTACACTGAACGATGCAATTTTCATAAAGCCTACACATATCTACTCCCATTATACTGTAAAAGTTTCGTTAAATTCCGAGGAAAATTTTTGTAGCGTGTAGAAACTACTAACGAGATGCGTGTAGCGCAACGATTATCATTGTAGGAAAAGAATTTCGTTCAAATGCTGAATGGACGTACTTCCAATCTCAAGAGGGTACACCCTTTTTGCGCTCACCATTCCGAATCGTTATTCCTGGGAGTATTACCCAAATATCCAGAACTGGACTTTCGGTTTAGTATTGCACAAATACCCTCTTTGGGGGTTCACCCCCTCTATAGGAAAAGACAGCATATTCTAAACCCCATTGACAGAGCGGACTTATTGAATAAATCCTTAAAATTTATTAAAATCTAATTTGTTGATTTTTGGTATGTTTAAAAATTTGTATCTTTTGACTAAGATATTGAATGCAAATTCATTCGGTACAGTTTTACAAAATTTAAACAACTTTTCCAAATTAATTCTCTGGTTCTCTTCACGGTAGAAAAAAAATCGTCAGCATCAACAAATTATGGTTTATTCCATGCCGAAGTTTGATTCATTTGTAAATGTTTAATTATAAACTAATTGTTGATTCGTACACGTTTGCCCAAAAAAGAAAAAAATAGCCGAATTTAATGCGGAATATTGATGAACTGATTAAAATCCTGGAGGAAATATCCATGCGGATAAGAGAGGAGAGAGAGAGAGAGAGAGGCTAGAAAGAGAAAAGATACAAGAAAGAGACGAATAGAAGAAAGAGAAAGATAAGGGCAGAGAAAAGAGGCGAGGCGGACAAAGAAGAGCAAAGAGGTGAGGGGAAGAAAGAAAGAAAGAGAAAAAGAAAGAGAAAAGAAAGAGAAAGAAAAGAAAGAAGAAAGAAAGAAAAGAAAAGAGAAAAGAAAAAAAAGAGAAAGAAAGAAAGAGAAAAGAAAGAAAGAGAAAAGAAAGAAAAGAAAAGAAAAGAAAGAAAGAAAAGAAAGAAAGAAAGAAAAGAAAGAAAAGAAAGAAAGAAAAGAAAGAAAGAAGAGAAAAGAAGAAAAAGACAGGAGTCAATGAAGAGAAGAGGAGAGAAGGTGCAATGGAAAAAATAGAGAAGTAAAAAAGGATAAGGAGAAAGAAAAGACAAAAGAGGAACAGAGAAGAAAAAAAAAGAAAATATATGAGGAAGAGAAGAAAGTGGCGCGAAAGGCATGAATATCAATACAAATTAACGATTGGCAGAAATTCTTTTTATTACACAGATCAAATAAATTTGCATTTAACATTGTTTCCTTTAAAGCAAAACGGTATTTCATTCTCTGGACACTTGGAAATTATCTTGTAATTTTTAAAAACATCAAATGTCCACCCATCTGTCATTTAGGTTAGATTTCAACCAAATTTCCACGGCGTGTTATAAATCATTTGTGGAAAGGTTTTAAACTATAATGGGAGATCCAGTTTGGACTGATTTTAAGATGTGCCCTTTCTCTCCTTTACTAATCCTCTCACAATAAAAGAGGGTGACTTCTTACAAACATCTATTGGTAATCGTTACAAGAGACAGGTCATTTCCTATGTGTTGAAATTTGAATCATTTCTAAATGTTTAATTCTAATCACACCCAAGTGTCGGACTAAAAGGAACAGTCACGGGGCTAAAAAAAATAAGTCCATTTTATATAAGAATAATTTGAATACAATTTGCGGGTTTCAAGAAATTCTATCGAATACATGTCTTTTTTAAACATTCAATAGATCCTAACGGGTAATATCACTCTGGTTTAAAGTTCACCTGTGATGAATAGTAACGATAAAGTGATTCCATACTCTCCAAAGCTCCAGAATTGGAGCCTCAACATTGCATGTTGTGTCACACCTAGGTACCTCTTTTTTTTTGGGGGGGGGTCCTTACCTCCCTAAAGGGATGAATTTGATCTATTCTAGTCTCTGGGGATGGAGACAATGTATTATAACATTTTTAGTCACCACCTTCATCCTTAAAATCCTTATGAGAAGCCGCTATTTCAGATGAACAGAAGTGGTTGTACTTTGGTTTCTCAGAGTAAACTGTTGTGCATCTCCTCATCACATCCCAGGAAGTTCCATTCCCTATCTAACATTGTATTGCGGACTAAATTATGTTTTTTCAATATATTGCCTTCTTGTTCTGGAAGTCCAAGTAATTCCTCTGTCTCTGGGGGTGTTTTTATCTTTTTTGAATCCAAAACCACAAATCAGACATTATCTGGTATGTAAAACCTGACTTTGTGTAAGAAGATGGAGGATATTCCAATTATATAAGGAGTGTAACTGTTCAGCACTACCCATACATATTGGAAATAGAGGAATCACAAAAACACGTATTCCAGAGGATACAGCATTGAGACAAATGCTATTAGACTCATTGATAGAGTCTTGTAATCTCGTGATTGCAGCATCTTAATTCATATTTGGGAGGAGGACGAGGCGTTCATACTATTCCCGAGTTCTAATACAACGTGAACGTAATAGTGTGATTCGAATTCGAACTTGCTTACTACGTTGTCGCCAAAGCTTTATGAGCCTGGAACAAAAATTTTAAGAATGGTAATTTTTACAAGAAAAATATTCTGAATGGTTATTTTTTAAGAAAAACATTCTGAAATTGTAGATATTTTTGAAATTGGACAAAAATAAGTTTTGAATTTTCGCAATTATTTTTAAATTGAAGGAGGACCTCTCAAAGTAGTTTTGAATAACGAAAAGAGAGCCCCTTTGGGATTAATTTAGAGTTTTCCTTCTTCTAGACCGGTTGCCATACAAAGGTTAAAGACACTAGCCTATCCTACTATTTGCCATAGCTGGGAGAATAGTTGGATTCGTACCTTTCCCAAGGGTATTAGCACTATGTGAAATGCAAACAGCCGCGTCCCGGATTTGAAATCGTCTCACGCCGTGTCCATTCTCTACGACAGTAACCATTACATCATACACCCCCAACCGGTGGTTCGTATTTTTAAAGATATTGTTAGACAACTTTAAAGGTAACTGAGTGTATGCTGAACAAGAGTCAGCCATAGAAAAATATCTTGATTTCCTTGCGAGATTAAAAAAAGAGAAGCACTCAAAACATTCTTATGTTATTTGAAGACGTTCAAGAAGGCATTTAAATACGAGAAAAGAAAAATCTTTAAAATATAAAGACACATGAAAAAAAAAAAAACTTATTCGATAAGACAGAATAAGAGGTGAGAGAAAAAAACTTTCATTTTTACATCAGTGCAGCTGAAGGGAAAGAAAACGATACTTTTGTGGACTTAAAACCTTCCATAAAAAAATAAAAGAAAGCGTCCAATACATTCCACAGCCAATGTAAAATAATTGTCATATTTGAATA
The DNA here is from genome assembly GCA_023376005.1 of Doryteuthis pealeii. NCBI lineage: Eukaryota > Metazoa > Mollusca > Cephalopoda > Myopsida > Loliginidae > Doryteuthis > Doryteuthis pealeii. The sequence continues at coordinate 37,054,458 of CM042168.1, read as the reverse complement.
TTGAATAAATAGAAAAAAATCCTTGAGAACAAATATATCAATATTTTTCTTTCGACGTGTTCATCTTATACGAATTCCAGCTATTTCAATCCGTTTGCTCATTTAAATTTAATATCGTCCATGTGTTATCGTCTGCATCACTGGACCCTTTTTTCTAACCACTTTCCCCCTCCCCTTATGCCTGTTTATATGGCCGTTCCTCTTTGTATTTCTTTCGTCTGAATGACAGATTTTCTCGGGGTGTGTGTGTGTCTTTGTGGATCCATAAACACCATTTTGACAGATTGGAAAAAAGAGGGAAAATATTCATAAATCTTTCTTTTATATACTTCCAGTTATTGTCGATTAGAGCGTCGATTTCTTAAATCTAAATACACGATTTGCGATCAACAGTTTAAATAGGCGAACTAAAAGCCAATTTGTACAGATCTTTCTTCACGTATTCAACTCTCAAGGATACAGGTTTATCCCATTTAGAAACCGAGAGAGAAGATGGCTATTCACACATAAATACAAGTATAAAAACTACCTGCACATGAATGCAATATCAAAATAAAACAAGAGGGGATGTGGAATCCCCCATGGCTAACGTCCTGGACTGCGACATCATAGTCAACAAGTTCGAACTTCAGTCGTGCTACTACGTTCAGTTTTAGATTAATACTCTTGGGAAAAGTATGAAACCATTTAAAAACCAAGCTAGGGGTAAATAATATCACTACCGTTCTTTTACAAGAATGGCCTTGGAATCAATTAACCCATGAAGGTTGATGTCATTAAACAAAGAAACCAAGCCAAAACAAGAGAATTAAGGATTCCTAAAATAAAACCTGTATCCGTGAGAAAATAAAATCTACTCCATACAGTTACATTTTACAATCTGATTATCATAAACTAGCAGAAGTACTCGCTCATGCGACTAAGAGGATTTTAGGAACATCCTGAAAATTATTTAAATTCTTCAAAGATTTCGCGTATTACAATATTCGGTTATTTTAGGATTTTTTTTTGTTTACATTTAAAATATTTAAAACGTAATTCTAAACGTGTACGTGTTTTGAAAATTTTATCTTTCAAAAAACGTTTTTCTAATTTTTTAATTTTTTTTTACATATGACAAAAATTTGAATTCAGTTCTGTATTGACTGCCTGAGGTAAATTGATAAAAAATTATTCGTCTAATTTATTTTTATTTATTTTACAATTAAAAATGTAACCAAAAATCTAAGAAGCATTTATTCTTATTTGTAGATTGAAAATTGTGCGTATTAATTCAAATGAAAAGTATTCCATTTGCACTTACGAAGAACATTGATTGGTTGATTTTAACGGCATATCAACCCGTCTGGAGTTATCTCATGTCTAACGGTTAGGAAGTAATATATGTTGCGCATACACATTTATAATTTTTAGTAATTGGTTTTAAGAATGTGTTAGAACCATTGGGGTCATGTTTTATGGTATTAAGTTCATATCTAGATGTTATGGTATAATTTTATTTCCCTAAAAAAGGAAAGAATGTCCTCCATGTTGACATTTTCAAATAGATCTTTCATATTGTTTGCATTAAAATAACGGTTTTTGATGTGAGCAAAAAAACTGCATTCCATGAATAAGTGTTTAACAGTCAAAGGTGTTGACATGTTTCACACTGTGGTCGTTGTTCTTGTTTGAATGTATAGGAGTGCGTTAGTCATGTGTGACCAATGTGTAATCGGGACACAACGACTTGTTCCTTTCTAGACTTTCTTAAAGCTGGTCTCCAGTCTCCCAAAGAACAGTCAAGAATTTTAAAAATAGATTGATTTTTAATTATTGAATTATATATCTAATCAGCAAAGCTCACGAACAATTTTTTAAATACTTTTCCTTATTAAAGAGCATGCACAATTTTAATGCTCAATGATCTCTTTTCTGGGTGATAATTCGACACGTACATATCAAAACAGACGTGACTCATAATTTATACATAAACATACACCTAAAAACGTTTCTGTAAGACGTTACACACAAACATATTATTATATATAGTTGTCAACCCCTCCCACACGAATAGGATGCGACACAAGGTCAATTTCATAAGCCCGGCTAACCAGGTTTGAATTTAGTGTTTTCCTACCTCAAGGCAGGTTGTCTAACCAAAGTTAAAGAGCCCATTCTGTCGAACTATTTACCCATAAACTGGAGGGAGAATAGTTGGATGCTTATGTGAAATGCAAACAGTCTTGTCCAAAATTTTAATTCTTGTCACCGTGTCCAGTTCCTACGACGATAACCATTACATCACATGCCTCCATCACATTATTATGTTTATGCTGAACTCTCAGTCCAAATAAACTCCACATTGTGGACAATGCATGGATCCGAAGACAAAACATAACTAGAACCAACGAGTAATGATTGGTCGATTTTAACGGCATGTCAAACAGTCTTGGGTTATTTTATAGATTAGCGAATTGCGTTAATTGAAGATCTATATTTACATTGTATGTAGTTGTTTCTTAGTTTTTCTTGTTGCACAGTTATGATACTAACTATTCCTATTTAATACAAATAATTAGCACAGTTGTACGGTTTCAAATATTCCTATCAATTTCTGATAATTACAAAGGGACCGGGTTAGCTCAGTCGGTAGAGCGTTTGGCTAGAAACCACAATGTTCCTAGTTCGATACCCGCCCTCGCCAACTCAGCGTATGAGTAGCACAGGGATCTGTGCGGTAAAGTAAGGAGCTGATGGTAGGTGTGACGCTCCACCTCAGACGCTAAAATAATCTCCTTGGTCTAGCGCTAGTGAAAAGGGGATAGACTCCCTCGCTGCATGGCTGATACCGACATTAGGCCGCCCCGACGATTTTACTTTTTTTTTTACATGGTTTCAAGTAATTATTTCTATCTAATAATTAATTTACCATGATATGGCACAAGGCCAATTTTTAAGTGACATTTTATAAGTTTGGAGAGCGGTTGCCATACTGATCCTAGAGAGCACAATTTACCCTACTATCTACCCATAGCTGGAGGGAGAATAGTTACAGGCATACTTTTCCTCAGGGTATTAGCGCTATGAGAAAGAGTCTCATCAATGATTTGAAGTCGAGTTATCGTGTCCATTTCCTACAACGTGCAGTAGCTTAATGTAAGGCTCTTTCATATTGACTGAACGTTGACAAATTTGATGTTAATGTATAGAAAATAATTACGCCTAATTTACAAAGATTAAAAGATTATCTGACCACGAAAGTGTTAAATAGCAAGACAAAAAAATTTCCTGGGAATATTTTAATGGTCACATAACACCCAAATGGTACCATGCTGAGGTGAGGAAAACATAAAAGGTAAAGTATCTTCTGTTGCGTGATGAAAACATATGTATCCGGAAATGGGGTCGCCCCTGATTTAAATGCCAGAACCTGGTGATAGATATATCAGATTTGAACGAATGTAATATCCGATTTGAGAATATATATGATAAATGGAAAAAATGCCTGTAGAAATTAGAATTAACATAATTTCTATTGCTTCTAGGTCCTCATTCTATCTGTCAACGTGCTTATAGAAGCCACGCTTGTAAAATCCTTTAGATTTTGATATAACATATGAGACCAACTCCTGTTCACCCTACGACCATCCAAATGATTATGTAATCGATCGTGAGACATAGCTTACACAGCTGGATTTGTGTTGTAATCCCAAAAACTGTTACATGGAGATGAGATGGGCGCCGCCAAGTAATCCTTCCATTGCTCAGTGAGATGCCATTAAGCGTAATTACTCGACAAACAGCTCAGTCGGTAAAGCACTTGCTAAGAAATCACCAGGTTCCTTATAGAAATAATAATGTTTACTACAACTGTGTAATCTTTTTTTCCATTTTAATTCTTTAAATAATGCCGATTTAGCTCACTCGGTAGAGTATCCAACTAGGAACCACAAGGTTCTGGGTTCGATACCGGCCCTCGCCAACTCAGCGTAAAGTGCGGAAAAGTGAGGAGCTGATGGTAGGTGTGGTGCTCCACCTCAGACACAAAACAGTCTCATTTGTCTAGCTAGTGAAAAGGAGATAGATTCCCTCGCTGTCTGGCTGATAGCGACATTAGGCCATCCAATCGACTTTACTTACTTACTCAGCAAACTGATAATTTTATCTTATATTGTAAGAATATTTTTGAAAAGAATTATATTAATGACTTACTTCATAAGGTGAATCGGCGGGTGCGCACGTTTCTTGGATTCACAACTTATAAAAAACTGGTCTCATGTACATTGCAATTCCCGCGAGACGTATTCAAATATTAGAAATTGCCGGTCTGTGATCTTTTTCTGGTTTGATTAGTATTAAATGACATCAACTTTTATGGGTTATTTAATGCCAAATATTTTTATTGTATATATAATTTATTACACAGTTTGTAGTTAGATATTTTCGTAATTAAATGAATCGTTAGGGTGCAAAACAAAAGTTAGACAATTTTGGTTGGTTGGATATATATTGTTTTTTGGGCTATTGTTCGTAGATAAAAATGTTGGTTTAGTTTTATAAACTGGTAAAAATAATTTTCATTAACTTGATGTGTATTAATTAATCAATTTCTTTATTATTAATTACTAATTTATTATTAATCAATTCCTAGACGAAGCCACAGTTCACATTGCGATGATACCCTTGGAAAAAGTATGAATCCAACTATTCTCCCTCCAGCTATGTGTAAATAGTAGGGCAGACTGTGCTCTTTAACATTCGTTAGGCAACCAGTCTAGAAGAAGGAAAACTGAATGTAAACCTGGTCATTACTAGAATAGGCTCAGTTCTAACTCCGACCAAAATAATTTTTTTAATTGAAATAGATCTCTAACATAGTTGTGATCTATTTCAATTAAAAATATTATTTGTATTAAATTCTTTCTCCGCATTGTAGCCACTTAAGAAAAAATAATGGTTGGTTATTTGTTTGCTATTACAGCAATGTGAAGAATATGGTTGGAGTTAGTCAAATATGAGCTCGGGCTTAACATAATCAGCCGATTGCTCGGATCGGGCCTCTACTACTGCATGTCTAGGCTAAGTAAGGGCCGTTGTAATGCAGGTGACCACTTAATAGTTTCAGTCACCAGTATCCCCCCCCCAGACATTATGAGTTGCCACCCACGCACAACAGGTGGCTATGTATGGTATTACCCTGTAGCAGAGGTACAGTTACACGATATTTACGATTTGCTTTGAAGAAATGACAAGGGACTATTTCCATTAGGATTCTCGAATGCGACTATCGCATGACAATGTAATTTCTGAATACCGGATTGTTATGTGCCTAATATGATAATTAAAATGCGCTTAATTTGTAGTTTTTATAGTTGCAACCGACGTGAAACAACGTAGTTATGACCGTTTCTGCCAAATACCGAAAAGATTATGTATGAATCCCCCCCCCAAGCACGATGCGACATATGGTTAATTTCTAAGCGAAGTTTAACAGGTTTGAATTCAGAGATTTCCTTCTAGACTGGTTGCCATACCAAGGTTAAAGAGCCCAGTTTTTACTACGATTTACCCATAGCTGGTCTCATAACCTTCTTAAGAAACCGTATCGGTTATTCTCGTGGGAATTGAATCTGCAAACTAAGTTCAAATCCTGGATGAGGCTGTTTGCGTTTCACTTCATGCTTATACATATTAACCACCCATCCACACAAGCAGGATGGGACAGTCAATTTTTTAAGCGGAATTCAATAGGTTTAAATTCAGAATTTTCTTTTTAGACTGGTTGATTACTATGTTTAAAAAAGCCCAGTTTGCTTACTATCTATCTAGCTGGAGGGACAATTGATGAATGCACATTTTTCCAGGGATACTAGCGCTATGTGACATGCTAAAATCCTTTATATATATAAGTTAAGAGAAAGGAAATGAATCCGACGGTATGAGTATAGATAAAAGGATATAAAAACACAATATGCTGTTAAAGTGAAAACATTTTATATCATATTCATAGCTAATAACTTTAACAGCATATTGTGTTGTTTTCATATCCTTTTATCTATACATATATATATATAAAAGAGAGAGAGAGAAAAAAAGAGTGGCCATTGGAATACAAATGTCTAATTAAAGATGTAGTCCACCAAGCAAAAAAAAAAAAAAAAAATTATATATATTATATATATATATATATATATATATATAGAGAGAGAGAGAGATAGGGATGAGCACCATCAGACTATCCCTGTCAAAGACACTCTACATTAGTAGCATCCGGACAAAGATATGAATCCCGTCCGTTATATATATATATATATATATATATATATATATATATATAACGGACGGGATTCATATCTTTGTCCCGGATGCTACTAATGTAGAGTGTCTTTGACAGGGATAGTCTGATGGTGCTCATCCCTCTCCAGGTCGCGCGCGGGCACATATACATATATATATATATATATGGCCGGTTTAGCACAGTCGGTAGACCGTCCGTCTAGGAATCGAAAGGTTCCTGGTTGGATATCGGCCCTTGCCAACTCAACGTATGAGTAGAACAGTGACCTGAGTGGTAAAGTGAGGAGCTGATGGTAAGTGTGGTTCTCCACCTCAGATGCTTAAATAATCTTCTTGTCTAGAGCTAGTCATAAGGGGATAGACTCCCTCGCAGTATGGTTGATGCCGACATTAGGCCGCCTCGCCGACTTTACTTTTATAACGTTAGAAAAGCTGTCTAGATTGTGAGAATTTCCAAAAACCGATTCATTTTATTCTTATTTTCTTAGAAATGAATAGAAGTGTTAGAAAGATATTAATGAAGGCGAAATAGAAAAGAGAATGCACCAAAAATCAGTGCTCTGTTCTTGTATAGCCCCACCCCCACCACCATCCTGCATATTTAGAGAGAATGTAAGCATTTAAAACTGATGGTGCAGTGACAAATCGATAAGAGATGGATGAGTCAGAACACACCCTTAAATGACATCTCATCTAATATATATAATAATGTTATATATATATATATATATATATATATATATATATATATATATATACACATATTGAAATGGACCCATTTTGACAACATCCATACATGTCATTGAAATATATAATATAGATTTCATCCGTTGTTCATATGCTGAAAAGCTACTATGAAAACTGAAAACGAGGCTGAAGCGGATTTACCGCTATTTTGATCGGAGACGATATTTGCTATTTCATCTTTTTTTTTATCCCTTTAATCTTTTTTTATTATCATTTTATAATCAATTTCCCGTCTTTTTCCACATTGTCGCACCAAGGACCTGCGAATATATCAGCCTCTTCCTTCCGCTTGGCAAGAATATAACTACTTACCCCACACTTTTTTATCATTATTTTTTTAAATGAATTTAAAAGTCCTGATATTGATTAAACAGGGGAGAAGCAAGAGACATTTAGAAAGAAAGAAAAAGAAAATAATAAAAACTATAAGTGCCGCGAAGAGCAATTTTTTGTTGTGGGTAGCCTTGAAATATTTGATGGATTATACAACGATATATGTCTGAAAATTCCTCAAGTGAAAACGTAAAAACTTTTTTCTTAGTTCCATTTTTTTTGGCTTTTACTTGTGTCAATTTTGTTTTCATTCATAACTTTTTTCTTTCTTCCGTTCTTTCTGCATTTGTTACACATTTCATTCTTTAACCGCTTCGTTCCTCTTTATATTTTTCTTTTTAAATTAATTTCATCCTAATTCATAGCTTCTATTTTTTTCTTTTCCTTAGTTGAATTTCTTCCTTCCTCTTTCATTCCTTTATTGTTTCAACCCTGTGCCTAGTCATTAATTTCCTTGTTCTTTGGTCCATCTGTCTGAGTTCCTCCATTGTTCATTATCTTATTATAATGGAGATTGTGTGTTTGTCTCTCTGTAACCGAAACTATATCACTACTCAAGTCACAATTCCCTTTGTTATTTACGTCACATTCTCAATGATTTTATTTTTATTTAAACCTCAATTATTAATAAAATTGTTTTACATTATTAATACTGTTAAGTATATCTACATATTAGTAATATGCAATTGTATATATATATATACAACAAAATAGCTGTTTACAGTGTGAATGGGAAGGCTAATTTGCATATTGATATTAAAAATTTGATTTTGATAAATATGTGCTTAGTATTATTGATTTCTAACTGTTTGGTTTTATTTTAATGAATATAAGCAAACATTTCTTCAATGAATCTTAAATGAAATCCATTAACAAGAAAGAATATCTGTCATTTTATTCTTTACTTCCTCTTTTAACTAAATACTTAAATTAGAAAAAATAAAAATGAAAGACGAGAGTGATGGAAGAGTAAGTTTCAGTTGTTCTATTTTTCGATTATACCCTCCTCCTGTTTCAAATCTTTTTATCTGCATTCTTATTTAGTTTCATTAGCCTTTCTGATTTAATACGATATTTTATTACATTAAAACTCAAATACTTGCACCCGGAGGGTGCATATATTTGCTAGTTATAATAATTTATACACCGAGTTTTTCCGCAACACCATTTTCACTAAAGTCTAAGTGACAATTCCTTTCAGGTCTTCAGGACTCTTCTGATTATTCTAACCTAATTTAGTAGTGCTGTGGTCTAAATTGTTTATTCTTTCTTTTTGTTTCTTTTCCCTTCTTTCCTTCTATTTGCATTAATTACGGATTTTATTCATTGAGGTTTTCTTCTCGGGTTGTAGGTTTTCTACTTCCTTCACATCATTTTAGCTTTCCTTCATTTCTTTTTCAATTAATTTTATTCCCATTCATAGCTTCTTTTTAGTTTTATTTATTTTTCCTTCCTTACTTCTTAGATTTTTGCCTTTTTGTATTAATATGAATAAAGAAAGTAAAAAAAAAAAAAAAAATGAAGAGTGAGCGACGTCACCAGCTTCAAAAAACGATTCTGCCTTTTAGGCATGGCGTCTGTTTATTTTCCAAAATCATTTTATCATCAAACAATAACTATTCCCATCCATTCTCCCTCCCCTTCCATATTCTATCCCTACTTCAACTATTTCTCATCCACTTTTAATATTATTTAATATTATTTTCTCTCTTCTCCGCTTTTAAAAGATCCGCACCCACTATTTTTTATCACTGCTTTTTCACCTCTAAAGTTTTTTTTGTTTGTCTGATATCTTTGCAACATTAAGTCAATTTCTTAAAGATTCAAATTTAATCAGAGGAATTTACAAGAATGAACGAGATTTAAATGGAATTCGAATGTGCATTTAGTACCGCGAGATTTATGTTCTGAAATCGCTTTTTAAAAATATCTTATAATTTCCTTGTTTTTTTTTTTGCTCTGAATACTATCACATCCAAAAAGTTATGATAGATTATTCCATGCGAAATCTTAAGAGATAAGAAAACTAAAATAAATAAGTAAAAGTGTGGATCGCAATGAAGAATAGACTAAAATTCGATCACAGAAACGGTTGAGAGAGAGAGGTGGTTGAGAGAGAGAGAGAGAGAGAGAGAGAGAGAGAAGAGAGAGAGAGAGAGAGAGAGAGAGAGAGAGAGAGAGAGAGAGAGAGAGAGAGAGAGAGAGAGAGAGAGAGAGAGATTATTAAAAGATTTTTTACATTTTAATTTTTGTTCTTTCAATCACAACTCCTACAGGTCATTATCCCTAAGACAACGAGAAATAATCGGCATAGAAAATAGCTTCTGTATTTTCTCACTGTCGTAGAGTAACAATCCGAGTGAATTGTGGTTTGGATTATATTGCTTGATGGCATATCAACTCCTTCTGGTTTATATAATGCCGAAATTTCATTAATTTGTAAAGGTTTTATTATAAGGGGTGAGGAGAAGAGAGAAAAAGAGTAAAATAGAAGGGGGAGTGAGAAAATACAAGAGTTTCATTTATATATGATTTGATTGCATGTAATTACCCAACCCTTCCGCCACGAGTAGGATGGGATATAGAGAGACTTTTTAAAGTATACTTTGTTTTCAATTAAAATTTTTCATCCAACCCAGTTTGTCCTACTATTTACTCATAATGTAGGGAGAGGAAGAGATGGATTTATATTTTTCAATAGTATAAGCATGAAGCGAGACGTACACAGCCTCGTCCAGGAATTGAACTTAGGTCGCAGATTCCACTTCTAACGGCGATAACCATTACACAAGTGTGCATCTGTTGGATTGTAACCATAACTATATTTTCCATGTTCCATTTTACTTTTAAAGTTTTATTTTTCTATAATTTGTTTGTGCATGATTATATACGAGAGTGGTCTAAAAGGTTTAAATAACGATGTCATATATGACGATTTTTTTATCAATGGGAAATAAACACTGCTACACTGATGGAAGAAGCGTGTGGACCACAAGGGGTACTATGTTTAAGAATAAACACTATTTGGTCAAAATACACGAGTATATTCGTCAGCCTATGAAGTTTTCAGTCGATCCTCATATGTATTCCAAATACAAATAATTTACAGACAATTAAATGATTTCAAGTATTCATATCCAATGCAAATAATTATATGGTTTCAAGTAATTATTTTTATTTAATAATCCATTTTTTGTACACAGTTATACAGTTTCAAGTAAGTAATAATAATATAATAATAATAAACACTTATTGTTTTGAAGAACGATTGTTTTGAAGAACGATTGTTTCTTGAGTACGGAATAAATGTGAGCAAAATTCACGACGACATGTTAACAAGGATATTTCATTGCCTTAACAAAATAACAGAAGAAAATGCAAGAATAGAAGATATACAAGGAAGAGCTTATACAGAATTGCAGAAAAATGTCCTAATTGGAAAATATCATTTTAGGAGAGTTGGTATAAAGACTTACATGTTAGGCAAGATCTTGCGTGCCATGCAACACGATGTTGCTGGGGCACAAAGTTCCCTTGTCCGTTGACAGGAGACGCCACTAGAGCACGCTAACTGTATTCATTGAATTTTTTTAAAACATGTCTATTTGATTTATGGATGGTTCCCTAACAGATATTAACACTCCGGGTCAGAGTGGACCGTTGGTTACTAGAAGGAAAGAGGTAAACCTCACTTCGCAGAGCTCCATAAGTGGATCCTCACCACCCGATGAATTTTACACCCCTACACGAAAAAGATCATGTA
>CM042168.1:36958336-37038336 GCA_023376005.1 Doryteuthis pealeii | reverse complement strand
GAGTACATTTTCTACGACTCTAACCATTAGTCCACTCGCATCCATACTGTTTATAAATATAAGGTAACCATGATTGTTTTTAGTAGGTTCTCGATTTAGGTCTTCAAAAACAAATTTTATAGTACTTATTGATTTCTATCCTCATTGGTACATTCCTTCTGGGTCCAATCTTTTTGAGAGAATCTCGTCAGTATTACCTTGGGGCAGTGAATGCTATTACCACAATACTACAGAAGCAATCAGTACCTTCTGACCTCGGCTGATACAAGCTAATTAAACTGCAATTCGTAAACAATTACCACTGGTAGATTAATTACAATAGTCGTGTGGTTAAAAGGAATATACTACAAAGGTTAATTAGTTTGTGTATAAAGGCGTCTGAATGATTCTGAAACTGATGAGTTGTGTTAGGAGAGTCTTAAGATGATATTTTCGGGTTAAACATTATGGTATCGGCTTGTGTAGTCGACAGTTTCATTAAAGCTAGCATCCGTAAATTAAGAGGAATTTGGCTACATACTTCTTTTAATCTTGTCGCGGCCAAATTTGCAGCAAGACTTTCATGGTGTAAATTATTCAGATTTAAATAAATAAATAAATAAAATATACCAAACATCAACTAATTATTCAATTCTTATAAGATTTTCAGTACTTAAAACGGAGGAGGAAGACACGCTTTGCAGAACGGATATCGCAGTAGGGAAAGGGATAAGCGATCTGAGTTCAAGCCCTGGACGAGGCTGTTCAAATTTCACTTCCCGTTAATTCCTTCGGGAAAGACATTAATTCATCTTTTTCCCTCTCACCCTTGTTATGGGTAAATAGTAGGGCAGACTGTTCTTAGCCTTATTTTTAGGCAACTAGTCTTTGATAAATTGTTCGAGCATCCGCCCTAGAAACACAAGGTTCCGAGTTCGATACCGGCCCTCACCAACTCAGTGCACGAGTAGCACAGCGTGGATCTGTGTGGTAAAGTGGGGCACTAATGATAGCTGTGGAGCTCCACCTTAGACGCAAAGACAATATTCTGAGTCAAGCGCTAGTGAAAAGACAATATTCTCTCTCACTTTGCAGCTTATACTGACAATAGGCCATCTCGAAGACATAACTATAAGCAGTAAACTTACAGTCTGAAATGAATAGTCAGAGCTGTTGCATTCTGGGTAAAATGAATCTTCTATTTACAATTAAAAAAAGCATGACTCATGTGGAGCATTTTATACGACGTTTCCTGCAAGTGATTTGGCAATGTTTGACTCTGGACATGATACAAACCATTTGTTGGCTATTTTGTTTAATGGCATATCAACCCTTGTGGGATATTTAATGCCAATTTTTTTTAATATATGCTTAAGTAAATAGTTTGTAGGTAAGTATTGGTTTGGTCTTATAAATTGGTAGAAATAATTTTATTTAACTTCATGAGTATTAATAAATGTTTGTTTTGTTATCAACCTCAGTGGGTCATTTAATGCCGATAAAGTTTTGAAATAAATCAATTCTTTATGGATAATACAATTTTTATAAATACATTTTTCTATTTAACCCATAGATGGGACCCTAACAGGTACTACCACTCCGGGTCCGAGTGGACCAGGGAGCAATGGTGATGAAGGGGTTCTCCACATTCCCCAAACCTCCAAAACTGAAACCTCAACATCAGATAGAGTTTAACGTCATTCCCAGGACATGTAGACCCGCAGCCACCGCCTTCTAGCACCCATATGATAAAAAGGGTTTGGGGTTGCCATAAGGGCAATAGGGTTGGGAAAATCATATAGGTGCTAGGGCTTGTCGTGACCAGCCGATTGATCGGAGGGGGCCTCTCCGACCGCCCGTCTAACCCAAGATAGGGCCAAAGTGGAGTATTGCATGTCATAAACTGCTCATCCATCTGGTTTCTATCCTTAAGCATCACGGGTCGCCACCCACGGCCAACAGGTGGCCCCATTGGGGGGGGCTTACCCTCTGCAGAGGTGCAGTTGGTGCATTCTAACGCCCCAGCCGACAGGGCGGTAATAAATGTGTAGAAATAATAAACTGGTGATTGGCCCTCAGCCACCACCTTCTTAAACCCACATAAAAAGTGTTTGGTGTTTACCATAAGACCATGAATGACGCCAGGTCAGTCATATAGGTTCCAGCAATTGACATGACCAGTCGATTGACCAGAACGGACCGATATAACAGCACGTCTAGCCCAAGTGGAGTTGCATCTCACAGGAACCCTTATCAACCGGATCAAAGACCGCTTAGCCACCAAAATCCTGTCTTCAGGCATTACGGATCGCCATCCACTGCCAACAGGTGGTCCCATTGATCTTACTACTCTGTAAAGGTGCAACCAGCGTATTTTACAGCCGCAACTGACAGATTGACCAACCATTCGTGAGTTAACTGTAACATTTTTTTTACAAATTTATTCCCTGTATTGCCATCTGATAAGCTACCTCCATCAGGAGGAAAACCGAATGTTGCATTTTGTCTGTAGTGAAGGGGTTAGGTAGATACATAGTTTTTTTTATTATTATAAAAAGGTTCCTGTCTAGATTTCGTTGTCATTTTCTCTTTGTGTTCCACTTAATTTGTTTTGGTCTGTATGTGTGATTTTTTTCATACATTTAAACGATTCCCTGAAGAAATAGATTGTTTACCTTTTTATAATAAAATATAGTCAGTCTCCATAGGAAAGCTTTACTTTGGGAATTAAGATTGTAATATAAAGTAAAATATTACTCTAGACATCCTTTAGGTTTTATTTGTTAACTTATGGAGACAGGCTTTATTTTGTTTATAAAAGAAAAAATAGCAAAAGAAAAAAAATAGTAAAATAATACACTTGTTCCTCAATCTTCCATCCTTATCCTACAACACCCTATGATTAAAAAGTGAGATTGTCCAAAGATGCAATGAAAAATGTAAATCCAGATTATCTGGTGTCACTTAATAGCATATTTCTTATTCGTCCCATTTTATTTCACCCAATTTTTAAAATGAGACATTCCAAATGGTCTGCGTAGCTTAAATGCACAACGTAAAATTAAAAGGAATTAAAACAAAAGATAAAAGAAAAAAAAGTTGTTTGTTTTATTTGTAATATTGAAATTGTGAATTACGGAATACGTTTTGTTAATTTTGATGTTATGTCGTCCTGCCTTAATTTACACTGTTTTAGCAAGCCAGCGTTAGGCGAATTTCCGGCCCAACTAAGATATTTTCGAGTTGTGTTTTTGCCATTTTTGTCAGCAAATTAACGTTGATATTTTAAACGGCTCCCTCGGTAAATCAATGTAAATATTTTACACCCACCCATTAAGAAAGAATGAGAGAGAATGAAATTAAGATTATTATACTTTTTACATATTCAAATAAATTGCAATAGCTCTTAAGTAAACATATCAAACGTTGTAATAATTAAATCATCAAAATGTGGTATATCCACAGGTCCTGCTAGTAGTAAAATAATTGGAGTAACAAGATTTGGCAAATGCACCACGTGTAAGATTTGAATATTTATTTATTCAGAGTTAAATCATATATACAAAAAACACCCCCTAAAATTGGCATTAAATAAGCCACAAGGGTTGATATGCCATTAAACCAACCACCCAAGGATTCTTTGTATATATCATTCTCCTTTTAATTATCTTCCATTTGATTACCATTTCCCTTTCGTCGGGTATGTTTTATTCATCGGGGATTGTATGTTTCTATGTTCCATCTTTGTTTTTTAATCATGGAAACGTGGAGACATATTTTGTATACACGTATTTCCCCCGATACATTCTTAGACTGCACGTGCGCGTGGGAAGAGGTGGCAGCAGAGACAAAATATACATCTGCCCAGAATCACAACTTTAGATTTTAATCCTGCTTTTTCAGCCTCGTCTAATCAAATGACTAAGCCAATCAAAGGCCCGGTCCAATAAACTTGGGTTTAAGACCTATCCATTTAATTTCACTGTAATTGTTCAGTGTTTGTTGTTAAATTTAAAATATATACTACACTTCCTTGCAAAAAATAATAGACTTTGCCTATGCACTATGTAGCGAGCACACACACACACATATAAGTCATCGTGGCGGCCTAATGTCGGTATCAGCGGGAGTCTATCACCTTTTCAATAGCGCTAGATCAAGGAGATTATTTTAGCATCTGAGATGGAGCGCCACATCAACCGTCAGTTACTCACTTTACTGCACAGATCCCTGTGCTACTCATTCGCTGAGTTGGCGAGGGCAGGTATCGAACCAAGAACCTTGTGATTCCTAGCCTAACACTCAGAGGAAAAACAGCGCACCATAGTGAAATTTATATTATAGCAATATATTAAAATTATTCTAATGTAGAGAATACAACAACTTGGAGTACAGTTTTCAATTGAATGATAATGTGGGTTTCGTAATCAGGCTGAACATTTTTTAATCATACAAATATATATATATATCTTATTATAATGGAGATTGTGTGTGTGTCTGTCTGTAACCGAAACTATATATCTACTCAAGTCACAATTCCCTTAGTTATTGACGTCACATTGACCATGATTTTATTTTTATTTAAACCTCAATTATTGATAAAATTGTTTAACATTATTAATACTGTTAACCATATCTACATACTACCGATAGCAATTATATTTATATATACAAGAAAATAGCTGTTTACAGGGTGAACGGAAGGCTAATTTGCATATTGATATTAAAAATCTGATTGATTTCTAAAATGAATATAAGCAAAAATCTCTTCAATAAGTAAATGAAATCCATTAACAAGAAAAATACTGTCATTTTATTCTTTACTTCCTCTTTTAACTAAATATTAAATTAGAAAAATTACAATGAAAGACGAGAGTGGTGGAAGAGTAAGTTTCATTTGTTCTATTTTTCGATTATACTCCCTCTGTTTCAAATCCTTTTATCTGCAGTCTTATTTAGTTTCATTAGCCTTTCTAATTTAATACGATATTTATTACATTAAAACTTGAATACTTGCACCCGGAGGTGCATATATTTGCTAGTATATATATATATATATATATATTATATATATATATATATATATAATATATATATAAGTCATCGGGGCGGCCTAATGTCGGTATCAGCGAGGGAGTCTATCCCCTTTTTCAATAGCGCTAGACCAAGGAGATTATCTTAGCATCTGAGATGGAGCACCACACCAAGCGTCAGTTCCACACTTGACTGCACAGATCCCTGTGCTACTCATTCGCTGAGTTGGCGAGGGCAGGTATCGAACCAAGAACCTTGTGATTCCTAGCCTAACACTCAGAGGAAAAACAGCGCACCATAGTGAAATTTATATTATAGCAATATATTAAAATTACTCTAATGTAGAGAATACAACAACTTGGAGTACAGTTTTCAATTGAATGATAATGTGGGTTTCGTAATCAGGCTGAACATTTTTTAATCATCCAAATATATATATATATTATTATAATGGAGATTGTGTGTGTGTGTCTGTAACCGAAACTAAATCACTATTCAAGTCACGATTCCCTTAGTTATTGACGTCACATTTACCATGATTTATTTTTATTTAAACCTCAATTATTGATAAAATTGTTACACCTTATTAATACTGTTGACCATATCTACCTACTAATAGCATGTAATTGTATTTATATATACAACAAAATAGCGGTTTACAGTGTGAACGAGAAGGCTAATTTGCATATTGATATTTAAAATTTGATTTTAATAAATATATGCTTAGTATTATTGTTTTCTAATTGTTTGGTTTTCTCTTAACAAATCTGAGCAAAGATCTCGGGGATACATCTTAAAAGAAATCCATAAACAAGACGAAAAGAACTGTAATTTTATTAAATACTTCATAATCTAACTAAATGGATAAATTAGGAAAAATGAAAGACGGAGGGAAAGAAAATGATAGAAGAGTTAAATCTAAAGCTGTTCTATTTTTCGATTATACCCCCTCAGTTTATCATTTTCTAAATAGTTTATAATTTGATACAATATTTTATAACATCAAAACCTAAATACTTGCACCCGAAGGGTGCATATATTTGCTAGTATAGTATAAAGTTGGTGGAGTGGCCTATTGTTGGTATCAGCCGAACAGCAAGAGAGTCTACCTTCTTTTCACTAGCGCTAAATCAGCGAGATTTTGTATGCTAAGGTGGAGCGCCACACCCGCCGTCAGCTCCACACTTTACCGCACAGATCAGATTACACACGGGTTGGCGAAATCCAGTATCGGATATGGAACCTTCCGATTCCTATGCTGATGTCTACCGACTGAGCTAGGCAAGATGAAATATGAATTGTTTGTGATATCTACTAGAAATATAGATTGTAACTGCAGATATTAAAATATGATGTATTTCAGCACGCAAACATTACTTTCCCCCATATCTAGCCATCCGATTATTTCATATTTTTCCCATATATATATATATATATATATATATATATATATATATATATAAACACATGTTCGCCTGCAACGATATATTGATTTGTATTCATTAATGTGTCGGGAATAATTCCTTAGTGAATCCCTCCCCCTCCCACTCTTCATAAAACACCGAATGTGATAAAGTTTTCTTTTCCTCCCCGTCGACGGTAGACGACGTTTTAGACAATGAGATTCTCAAAGACATCGACCCTGCGATTTGATTGCTTTGGATTTGACAATTTCCAGCAACAGACAATATTTATCCGTTGCAAGAGTCCCAAGAGAATGACGAAAAGCAATCTATACTAAAAACGAGCATGCACACACACATTATATATACTAGCAAATATATACACCCTTCGGGTGCAAGTATTTAGGTTTTGATGTAATAGAATATTGTATCAAATTAGAAACTATTTAGAAAATGATAAACTGAGGGGGTATAATCGAAAAATAGAACAGCTTTTAATCTAACTCTTCCATCATTTTCCATCACTCCCGTCTTTCATTTTTCCTAATTTATCTATTTAGTTATATTATGAAGTATTTAATAAAATTACAGTTCTTTTGTCTTGTTTATGGGTTTCTTTTAAAAACTTATCCGAGATTTTGCTCAGATTCGTTAAGAGAAAAACCAAACAATTAGAAATCAATAATACTAAGTATATATTTATTAAAATCAAATTCTTAAATATTAATATGCAAATTAGCCTTCTCGTTAATAGTGTAAACTGCTATTTTGTTGAATATATAAATATACTTGCATTTATTAGTATGTAGATTAATCCAACAGTATTAATAAGGTGTAACAATTTTATCAATAATTAAGGTTTAAATAAAAATAAATTCATGGTGAATGTGACGACAATAACTAAGGGAAATGTGACTTGAGTAGTGATCTAGTTTCGATTACAGACAGACAAACACACAATCTCCATTATAATAAGATGTTGAAAGGATAAATAAAGGAAAGAAAATGTTGAATGGTAAAAAATGGTTTAATGAAATGCCAACGTGTTTCGGCGGAGAGTTTGTCCATGTACATATTGTATTCTATTCATTATTATTTAAATGTGAAATAAAAAAATGAAAAATATTTAAAATATTTAAGTATACAAAGAAAACTGCCTTCTTCAGGGTAAGATGTTTGATATTTGAAGTTAAAACAACTTCAAATATCAAACATTTGCCCTGAAGAAGGCCGTTTTCTTTGTATACTTAAATATTTTTTATTTTTTGTCAAAATACAGAGAATTTTGAAGTGTTCGAAAAAACTTTTCTTTTAAATTTATGAGACGCTTACGGTTGGAGAAATAGAGTAATATTTGATAACATGGTTTGAGAATACAGAATATTCGTTGAATAGTGTCATTTGAAAAATAGGGGAATCATAATTTTCATAAATATTATTGATTTGTGCAAGAAAGTTGAAGTAGAAGGTTGAGTTTATGTTGTTGGACCGGGTTAGCTCAGTCGGTAGAGCGTTCGGCTAGAAACCACAAGGTTCCTAGTTCGATACCGGTCCTCACCAACTCAGCGTATGAGTAGCACAGGAATCTGTGCCGTAAAGTAAGGAGCTGATGGTAGGTGTGGGGCTCCACCTCAGACGCTAAAACAATCTCCTTGGTCTAGCGCTAGTTAAAAGGGGATAGACTCCCTCGCTGCATGGCCGATACCGACATTAGGCCGCCCCGACGACTTTACTTATTAAATTAATACGTGTATTTATATTGGTAATTTATTTATTTGTTTTTAATATAATCTTAGGGATCATTGTTAACATTTACTGTGTCTAAGGGCCGAAGGGGAGTGTTTCAGATCACGTGCTCTTGCAGTACTCTGGTCACGGACCGCACAGCCGCCAAGACCTCGTACGGCCAACAGGTGACTCCTATTGCAATCGGCGTATTTTGCAACTCCACCCACAGAAAGGCTCTGGGTCTATTGGGTTGGATTTTTCAGCATGTCACCCCTTGCGTTATTTTACGCCGAAGACGTTTTATAAACAAACGTGTAGACAATTTTCATTGTCTTCATGTGTATCAATAAATTAAAAGAAACAACTTCATATATACTAGCAAATATATGCACCCTCCGGGTGCAAGTATTTAAGTTTTAATAAGATGAAATATCATTTTAAATTAAAAAGGCTAATGAAACTGAATAAGAATGCAGATAAAAAGATTTGGAACAGAGGGGGTATGATTGAAAAATAGAACAACTTTGAAACTAACTCTTCTATCAATTTCCATTACTCCCGTCTTTCATTGGTAAATTTTCCTAATTTAACTATTTAGTTAAAATAGGAAGTAAAGAATAATATTACAGTTATTTCTTCTTGTTCATGGATTTCATTTAAGATTTATTGAAGAGATGTTTGCTTATATTCATTAAAATAAAACCAAACAATTATAAATCAATAGTACTAAACACATATTTATTAAAATCAGATTTTTAATATCAATATGCAAATTAGCCTTCCCATTCACACTGTAAACCGCTATTTTGTTGTATATATAAATATAATTGCATGTTATTAGTATGTAGATATGGTCAACAGTGTTAATAATATAAAACAATTTTATTAATAATTGAGGTTTAAATAAAAATAAAATCATTGATATTGTGATGTCAATAACAAAGGGAATTGTGACTTGAGTAGTAATATAGTTTGGGTTACAGACAGAAAAACACACAATCTCCATTATAATAAGATTAATAAATTGGTAGTTGACCCTCAGCCACCACCTTCAAGCACCTATATGATAAAAAGGGTTAGGTGTTTGCTCTAAGAATAATTTGAAGAATACCGTTGGGATAATCGAACATGCTATTCAATAATAATGGTTGCCTAACGACAAGATGCCTAACCCTTGGGAAAGGTATGAATCCAATTCTTCTCTCTCCAGTTATGGGTGAATAGGACAGACTATGCTCTTTAACTTTGGTATGGCAACGAGTTCAAAGGAAAACTTAATTCAAACCTGTTAAACACCGCTTAATTGAGACCTTGTGTCACACCCTGCTCGTGTGGAGGGGCTGGATAAATACAGTCGTCAAACGAAGATTATAGATGGAGCCATAATCTATAACGTAATGAGTAGAGAAATTTCCTTCCCAATTTTCAACTAAATGTGGGGTCTGCTTTCACGCTGACATTCAGTTTGTAATCATACAATCTCTCTCTCTCATATATATATATATATATATATATATATATATATATAATATATAACTGTGCTAACGATAGAATACCAATTGGAATCAATCCTCAACTCCTTGAATAGAAGCATCAATATCATTATGGATCGCTGTTATAGCGGGTATCCTTTCTACTGAAAATAAAAATAAATCATTGCAAAATGATTTTCAGATTTTCATCTTTTAGTAAAAGAATCAGTATTGGATAATAAGGGTGTTGGTTTAATATACATATTCCCCACCCTATGCACCAAGAGTAGTATATGACACAAGGTCAATTTTTAAGAGGACTAAAGCTGGTTTTAATTCAGAGTTTTCAGGTTGCTCAACCAAGGCTAAATAATCCCGTCTGAACTACTATTTATCTATTGCCAGAGGGAGAGATAGGCCCATTCATTAGCTAAAAGTGGAACTCAAACTGCCTTATTCACGAAGCTAAACGCGTCTTATTGTATCATTGTAATCGTAATAGAAGATGAATACCCATACGGTGTCTTCAGTTTCTATTACGATTAGCCATTCGCTAGTTTTGAACGCCAGGAGTATTGGTGCATAGTGAGAATCGAACTCACTAACAATGGTCAGATGACTTCCCTGTCGTATTACTAGTTAAAGGCAATGTCATTGCCTCTTGTTTCAAGAATCAACTCGAGCACCTGTCGCGAAGTGCAACGCAGACAACCTCGTCCAGGATTTGAGCTCGGATCGCCGATTATTATTTCAGAGAACAATAACCGTTATAATAGGCACATGTCATTGCTGGAGTATTAAATAGGCTTGTTGTCACTTGGTTTAATCTCTTCCCAAACGAATGCTAGCAAATACGACCACAGTGAGGCAGGAAGGTGTGCAATATCCAATTGAGTTACAAATACAACCTACTTTTGAAATGTTTGGAGTTAAAAAGAAAGCTTGATTGGATTATCGTACAGGTGTGCACAGGTGGGGGGGGGATGATAAATTTGAAGACTTCACAAAACTCCGAATGTGATAAATTGGAGTACGCTGACGGTTCGTGTAAAGTGATGCCCACCTGTGTGATGGATTTACGCTTCGCCATTTTCGCCTGCTTAACAGAATAGCAAAAAGAGACAGATTAGTAGATTCATCACTAGTGTAGTTATAATTTAATTTAGGACACCTACCGTGAGTTAGTAATTAACTAGTGCTATAGCAATTTGCCATCAACAGTATAGAGTTTTCATCTGGATTATATTTAGGTTTAGTTTGTTTTAATGGCATATCAACCTTCGTGAGATATTTAATGCCAGCTTCATAGAAGAATAATAGTGGTACTATTCAAACCATAGCTAGAAGGATGAGGGGTTCATACCTTTCCCAAGGGGATTAGTCTGTAAGTTAACGTGATTCCACTATAGTTTGAACACATTAAAATGTTGCAGTCCAGCACGTTAGCCATTATGTTTCAGAACACAGATTATATTTAGTAATAAATATTTAAAATAAATAATCATAATAATAGATTACTTTATCAGTTACTGTGGTAAAATAAGCTAAAATTGTTTCGGACACTCATTTGGCATGAACATAAAATCAAATAAGAGAATTAAATCCGGCTGCATCTGACTTGCAATCCTGAATTTTGGATTCACAAGTCTAAATTACTGGGATTGTTTTTAGCTAATTTAAAATAAAATTTTTACAACAACAATTTTTATATCTTGTGAATAAATTTGAGAATAATCGAACTTAATTGCGAAAGCCAGCAAAAGTCACTCATAAAATAGAAATAATTGTTTGTACAGCATATTACCCATTACGTTCCGGGACCCCCGGATTATTTTTGAAGTAAATATTTTAAAAATGATCATAAGGGTAGATTATTTTATCAGTTACTGAATTGATTCGGACACTCACTTCGTATGAACATAGAATCAAATAAGAGAATTGAAGACAGTATTGTGCCAGTTATTGGCGTGGTGACATATCTAAAGTAGCTAGAATACTCATGAAGCCAGATAAGATAAAGTAGGTATTTTCCCAATCCCTCCGCCCGAGCAGGATGTGACACAAGATCAATTTTTTAACGGGTTTGAAATCAGAGTTTTCTTTCCCCAGACTGATTGCAAACCAAAGTTTATGATCCCAATGTGCCCTATTAATACATGGAGGGAGAATAATTGGCTTCATACTTTTCCCAAGGGCATTAGTGCTATGTGACATGCCAACTGCCTCATCAATGGTTTGAACTCTGACTGTCGTGTCCATTTCCTACGAAAATATCCATTACACCACAAGCAATTCTATTAATAATATTCTTAAACTTGTTGTCTCTTGTTTTCTAAGGAATCTTCCTAGCCAGGGAATCATCGGTTCACGTATTACTTGACAAGTAGCCTAAATAAAATCTCTGGTTATTCTACACGCCGTATTCTTATGATAAACGAATTACAGGAATCGCTCGCTCGTAGAAGACCGGTGATGCCAAACTTGGAACCAATTCTATAAGATGATTAGCGCACCTGGAAGCTTCGGCAAAGCAATTAAAGTCTTTGGAAACGGCCAAAATAATTCAGACTCACTCACCTACATTTTTCCAGTTCATGGAAGCAGAAGAATGAGAGGCTAAAAGATTCTTTGAAGCGATTTCATAGAATGCAAAAAAAAGGTCTTTTTAACTAAAGGGGCTGAACAAGTCAGTCCTTATTCGTCGAAATACTTCCGGGTAGTGCGTGTAAGGAGTGATAGTTGTGGGCTCGGAGAGTGAAACCGGCAAACCGGATTTCGAGTTCTGCTCAGTGTTCACTTCGCATTAATATCATTAGGAGGCGTTTGTCGTGTAATGGTTATCGTCGCAGGAAATGAACTGCTACTAGAGTTCAAAATCTGGAGGTGGAAGTTTGCATTTAACTTAGCGCCAATACCTTTTGAAATGAATGAATTCAGCTATAGGTAAATAGAAGAGACTAGACTCTTTAACCTTGGTTAGGCAACCAGTCTAGAAGGAAAACTTAAACCCCGCTTAAGAAATTGTCATTGTGTCACATCCTTATCGGGCGGAAAAGTTGGTATATATACATAGGATAACCTCAGAAAAAATTACGATTCTCTTCTCATTTTAAGGCTAAAAAAACCAGAACAGACTGGGCTAGCTTAGTTTAGGAAAATAACACTGACTTCACACCGCTGCCTTGACACCCGATTAATTTATAGGAAACCTCGAAGACAAATTTGGAGTTGAGACCTGGAAAGCATCACGACGCAGACTTTTCTAGCAACTCAGCTCTTGTCTTCGGCAACATCAATGGCATAGAGAAGGGGGGATTTGACGCATGGGCAACTGCCTGTCTTACATAAAACCAGTTTGGCCCTGAACTCGAGAGAGTGTCTCCAGATTAAAAAAAAATCATGACGCAACACTAAGGAAAAAAGGAAAGATTCCGTTACAAGATTTTAGTAATGGTATGGTAAGGTGTCAGTCTGACACAAGGCCGAGAAATTTGTGGGTAGACAGAGCCGATACTAGAGTCTCATGTCCCTCCCAGGATCTATGACACGAGGCCTCCAATTGACTATATACCAATTTTCATAAATGAGTATTCATATAAAAGATATAAAAAACCCCAGCCAGGCCGGGTTCCTGTGTGCCGGTCGTATGTGACGGCCCTAGGTACACTAACAATAGGTCTGCCAGACTAGCTAGCTTACAACGATGTTTGGTTTATTTGTTTAACGACATATCAACTCTTTATGGGTCATTTAATGGTGAAATTTGATTCATTTGTAAATTTTGGTTAAATTGCATTTGTGTCTATAATAATCAATACTAATACTTTTTAACCGATCAATTTGCATCATCCAACATGAAATGAGCTCAAAACGCTCTGTATGGCAATTACAATTTCAGTCTTTAAACTTTAAGGAAAACAAGTATAAAAACATGTAAATAGGAACATTCAATGAACGCAATCCCCTAACATCTAGGCATAAAATAACCATAGACGGGTTGATATGCCGTTAAATCAAAAAATCTATTTGACTCATGAAGGGAACTAGCAGGTACTACCCCTCCGGGCCAGAGTAGACCGGGGTGTAATAGCAATGATGGGGTATTCTCCACTCCCAATGTCTCCAGAACTCTGGATGTAGTTTAGTGTAGCACCTAGGACATTTTTTAGTAAGTGGAGATCTTATCCGTCTGAAAGGGGTAAAGTCGGCGTATTCTAAATCCTGTCAATGGCGAACAACAAGCTAAGAAAATAGAATAGGCATTTACAAGAGCTTAGTTAACTGGACATGACCCCCAAGTGTGCCCCACCATTGAGATGAGAAATCATTACAAAAAGGCTCAACATATAGCTAATACGAGTAAAATTTTAAATGCATCAACTAGCAGACAGTGAGGAAGTCTATTCCCTTTTCACTAGCGCTCGACCAAAGATTTGATTGCGTCTGAGATGGAACGCCCCACCTGTCATCTGCTTCTCACTTTATCACACAGACGCAAGCTATGCTACTCCTGCACCAAGATGGCTAAGGCCGATATTAAATCCGAAACTTTGTGGTTCCTAGGAGGATGGTCTACCGGCTGAGCTAAGTATTATTTAAAGTAAATGGAATCCCCGTTATCAAATTTCCGGATAACTATTCGTACATTTAAAAAAATTATTTACTCAGATTCAGCCTTGTTTACATCAAACGTCGCCTACAGAAGACGGCATCATGTTTATTTAAAGATGTTAAATAACACCGAGAATTAAAAAATGAAAAATAGAGATATTTCAAATTGACATTTTATTCTTTATTTTCCTGTGTCTTCCTAAGAGTCTAAGTCGGGAAATTATAGAAATAAAAGTCTTCTGGGTGGTCGCTTCCCACCAATAGTGACAGCGTGATCGACAACAAAAGGTCAATCAGGAAAACTCTTGCGGTAGATGCGAGAAATGGACAGACGACAGTTGGGGATATTTGAAGAGGATCGGTCAGTTACCGAGTCAGTGACAAGTCATGATTTTTAATTTTGTGGAAGTTATAAAACCAATTATTCTTCCTCCAGCTATGGGTATAAAGCAGACTGGGCTCTCTAAGCTTGGTATGGCAACCGGGCTAAGGGAAAGAAAACCTGTTAAACTGCTTAAAAAACGATCTTGTGTCGCGTCCTGCTTGTGCAGAGGGGGTAAAATATATCGAAAGTTGGACTCAGTTATGTGGAAGATAGAGTAATTTCACTTATCTACATGTACAGTAGAGACTGGTAATTGTTTTCATATCTATGTGGAGCAAGCCCATCGGTTGGGATTCATTAAGTTCACGGTACGGCAAACAGAAGTGCTTTAATAATTTACATGTTAATTTTGTTACTGCATAAAGTCTATTTTATCAATTCTTTTTTTTTTTTATTTAACTTGTATTTTTTCTCTATTTTGATCAATTTAAATCTTTAAAAGATCCATGACGGTCCAAATAAAAAATAAAAAACAAAATAGTTAAGTGAAAAAACTGTTGCAATATAGGTATATTCCTGACTTTTGTGAGCTAGAACTGCTAATGGAAGGAGGAGGAATAAATAACAAAGGCTTAAAAAATAGTGATGACCCAAAAGAGGAGAGCGATGGTTTTGACCGTAGCGTGACCCCGAACGAAGAATTGAGGGGCAAGCGGAAGTCGGGTGTTGACTGGAAGTCACGTGGTGACGTGGGGAAGAAAGAGAGGGTTCGTCCTCTTTTTTGCCGGCGTCCGTCGTAGGGGACAGACCTGATTAGAGCCCAGGAATTTAGTAGTGTTCTCTCTCTCTCGTTCTCTCTGCCTCCCCTCCTCCCTGGTAGAAGCCACTAGACGAGCACGTTAATAAAGGCTGGGAGTTGTGACGACATGTTTCTCGGGTTATGATTTTTTATCGGAGTTTTAGTACCAAGAAAGAAAAAAGGACTACGGTGCATGTATCGTTTTAGTACCGTGAGTATTACAACGTAACAAAAACACAAAAAGCAAAAATCAGGAAACAAAAACTAAACGACAAAGACAAAAAAGCAATACAAATAGTAACAAAACTAAACGACACAAAGCAAAAAATCAAAAAAACAAAAGCAAACAAAACCAAGCAAAAAGCAAACTAAAAACAAAAACAACAAAGCAAAAAAGAAGCAAATCAGCCCCCTCCAAAAAAAACAAAAAACAAAAAAACAAAAAAAAACAAATAAACAGTCTATTTAAAATAAGATATAGTCAGTTAATTAGGAAAAACAGCAACGCTAATCTTAAATGATTTTACTAGTTTCTCGCTAATGACCAATAAATAACTACAAGAGAACAAAAAGAAAATAAATGGATGAAAGTGGCTTTTTATAGAGAAACACTTTCTATTTTCCTTCACAAATTGTACGTAATCATCGATTGATGTAAAGTTAGCATCCCAAGGATTTTTGTTAAACTGTATTTATATCTGCTTGCTTTAGAATTGGTGTCCATCCAAGAATGCCAGGAAATCTACACTACAAAGTGTGACGTCACATGGCGTTCGGTGAAACGGGCTATTTTAAAAAGTAATGTTGCCAACAATGTAACTGGTTAACACCAGGTAATACTTTGCCTGTTCCGATTCTACTTTATCCATTTCACCAATTTCCATTGTATGAGAAACGTGCTAGTTGGCTATGGAACAGACAAGTCATGCAGATGTTGGTTAAGTAAAACAAAATTGATTGTTGGTACTTATCATGAATAATTCCCTAAGTAAAAGTCTGCAGTAATGTACAATAGATCAATATCCTCAATGTGTTATTTTGGACAACTACCGGATATTCAAAAAAATTAAAAGTGGCCAATATATATATATATATATATATAATATATATTATATATATATATAGTGTGTGTGTGTGTGTGTGTGTGTGTGTGTGAAGAGATATGTTGTATAATGTAAAGTTTAACAGAGGCGTATAAGATAGAAATACATATATTTATTTATGTTGCAAATGTACAGTGATATGTATTATGTGAGTCTAGGTCCGGATAGCGTTTGTAAGTAGTTCTACCCCTAAGCGTCTGCTATCAGTTCATGATCTTCCTACGCTGCCGTGTTGTGCTGTTTCATGTGAGGAAGTAGTTTGTAATGAAAAAATACTACAACCAATAATCCCCGGGAGGACCAGTAAATGCGTTGAAAACGCTTGGGCAAAAAATATGGGGCATTTTCTACCATCTTGATTCTGGTGTACGAAAAACAAGACTAACTTCTACACTTGAAAAATATATTCCGTGGTCTTTAATAAATTATGCTTAAACAAATATATATATAATAATATATATATATATATATATATATATATATATACATATACATACACACACACCACACAGGCGCTCAAAATTGAAAATCCATTGATAGTAAGTTTCACGATCAGAAAATACTAACTCCTGAAATTCTTAACTCTACAATTGAAACGAATGATTGGTTCTATTTTACATTGGGTTATTTTATGCCGAATACATTTTTGTTTTATTCATCCTTGTTGGATAATCAATTTTTATTCAAAAGTCATTTGTTAAACACCTTTTAAATAATTTTTTTCAATATTATTTGGATTATTCGGACTATTGTCCTCATCTTCATTGTTGTACATACAATTCCGACACGTTGTGAGAAAAAACATTTAATATATATAATAGCACATGGAAACGGTAAGATACATAATGTACAAGAGAATAGAACATGTAAATAACATATACAATATTTAGGTATAAACAAATACCCAAATGTACCTAACATGTTACAGACATGGAACTAAAGGATAGCCATGCTGTATAAAGGACTTACAGTAATGTAAGGGGGGAGGCAAAAGCCCCACCGAGAAGGCTGGTAGATAGATTCTAGCCCATAGCAGTTCTTGAGAAGATCTAGCTAAAAAGAGGAAGCAGCGTTTGAATGAACGCGCTTAACTACCAGAGGTCCCCTAGTGGGAACAAACAGCAACGCAGCGAGAGATAACTCTTCCGGCAAAAGGAAGATAATCCCCTACATTGTTATCTGTACAACGTTTCGGCCAATGTGCCTTCCGGCCTTCTTCGGGTATTTTTGTCGTACTTGGGAACTTTCTCAAACTCGGGAAGAACCTTCTTGTCGTAATCGGGAACCATCACGGACTTTGAACCTAACCCTTTATTCAGTCCACGGGTGATATACTGTTCTCATTCAACTAACCATAGCTGTGGTACAGGGGGTTAGGCTGAGTTGATTAGTCTATGTCACTGCTGCCCTGACAAGGATTGAACCTGCAGTCTAGAGATAACTGTCACTTAGAACTGTCTTAACCTAACTCCTTTATCCACTAGGCTGTGTCCAATTGGACAATCCAGAGTGAATTTTGGGAACTTATAAACCAATTTCTTGTTTTGCCAAGAATATCCATTTTGTAGTGGAAACTACGTAGATATCTACCTATTCACTAATCTAATTTTAATCTAATCTATCCTTTTTAAACGTTGTACAGATAACAATGAAGATAAGGACAATAGTCCGAATAATCCAAATAATACTAAGAATCAAGCCTCATCTAAAAAAGAACCCGAGAAATTCCATTTTTAATCATTTTTTGTCCGCATTCTTTTTAAACCTAGACATTTTTAGCCAATTTTTTAAAAAACAAATTACTTAATCCCCCCCACCAAAAAAAAAAACCCTTCAGAACTTTTGAAATTATTTTTTCAACCACATATGTTTTAAACAATTTTTAAAAATATTTTTTACTAGATTCTAAACGAACATTAAAAAAAGATATTAACCAAATTCTTTTTAGTGTATTTGAAATTTGTAATACTTTTTTAACCAAATTTCAATCAGTTTTATCTAACCAAATTCTTTTTTCAATTTTTTTAACCAAATTCATTTTAAATCAAGAATCTTTTTCTTTAACTAATGTTTTGTTTTAACTAAATTCTTTTAATGATATTTTTTAAATAATTTCCTTTTTAAACAACTTCCTTTTTATGACTATCAAGAAATTGGCACAAATAACCTTCAACTTTGTGTATCAACAAGTTGATAGAAATAATTTACATGTTAGATTCATCATTAACTCCATGTGCAGAAAACCCATAAATGGGACCGAGGCAGAGTGGACCTTGGAGTAATGGCAATGAAGGGGTACTCCACACTCCCTAGAGCTCCAGAACTGAAATTTAGATGTAGTTTAACGTCATACTCCGGACACACTAAGACTCACCCCTCGCCACCGCTTTCAGACATAAAAAGGCTTGGGAGTTTAATATAAAATCAATACGGTTGCGACAGTCTTACAGGTTCTAGGGCTTGACATGACCAGCCGATTGATCAGAGGGGGGGATCTCCCCGACCGCCCGTCTAGTCCAAATAAGGGCTAAAGTGGAGTGCTGCATATGATAGACTGCTCAGCCACTAGGATTCCGTCGCTGAGCATCACGGGTCACCACCCACGACCAACAGGTGACTCCTATTGGGTAGTCTTGCCCCTCTGCAGAGTTGCATTCGACGTATTCTACAGCCCCAGCCAATAGGGCACGATTAATTGGTTGGTTAGTTATTTTGTTTAATGGCAAATAAACCCTTGTGGGCTATTTAATGCCAAATCTTTTTGTATCTCATTTGTAAGCAAATAATTTGTAGGTAAGTATTTTTGTTTGGTTTGATTTTATGAACTGGTAGAAACCCAGACAGGTACTACTTCTCTGGATGAGAGTGGGTTTGGGAGTAATGGCAATGAAGACATACTACATACTCATAAGAATTGTAAACTCAACACTAGAAGCAGTTTAGCACCATACATAGGACACTAAATTCGTAGAAATAATCTTTGTTAGATTTTTATTAACTTCATGTATTATAAATTAGAAGTAGTAAGTTCATATGCTAAATAAGGTTGGGTGTTTGCTATAAAATCAATTTGAAGAATACAATCAGAATAATTATAAGTGCTAGGGCTCAACGTGACTAACCGATTCAAACCTCTCCATCCACCCGTCTAGACAAAGTAATGGCCAAAGTGGAGTGTCCTGTATCACTTGACCTCTCACCAACCATGAGCCTGTCCACAGGAATTACGGGTCACCACCCACGGCTAACAGGTCGTACCATTGGTTGTGGATATTTTACCCTTCTGCAGAGGTGCAGTCGTCGTATTCTACAGCTCCAGTCAACATGCCGGTGCAACGATTTGGCGAAATCAAAGAATTGTACAATTGATTCGATCCACCTCATATAAAATCCTTGATATATATATATATATATATATATATATATATATATATATATACTAGACAAAAACGTAACCCGTTGGGTCATCCATTGAGCTCTGGGTAGATAATTGGAATTAGGAAAAGGTAAGTTTGCAAAGCAAATTAGATTAATAAAAGAAATACGGCCGGATAATTAAAAAAAAAAAACAATAAAATCACTTTGCAAGATTTTTAAGAGAGGAAAAAGTTTGACCTAACTTAAATTTATTAAGAGCCAAGATGCTCTATAGTCACTGACAAAGTAACATATAACGATAAGGTAATCAAGATATACAGAGGAGGAAAGTGATAGGCAGAATGTTACGTAAGAGACGTAATTGTAAATTACGACTAATTGGAACCAATTAAAATGTAATCTTTTTCAAACATAACTGAATCCTAAAACTAAGGAATAATTTAGTATAACTTTCGTGTCATTAAACTAAACAGTAAAAAAGCCTTTAGGAGACAAGCATTGATTCGTTAAGCTTTAGTAGGTATATATATATATATATATATATATATATATATATATATATATGAGTGTGTGTGTATGCGTGTGTAGTATTCTTTCATTTGTACACGTAGAATTAAACAAAAGACATGTCTCTTGTTTAACAATTTTATTAACGACCTTGTCGAGCTTTCTGGCCAACTTTTTTACATTTGGATGGAATCCGTGGATTAGTCCAAAGTTTTTATCCCAAGTACTTTCGGCACTTCGAAGTGCCATCATCAGTGGTGATGTGTTTGTGTTCCAGAAAATCCTAAAGGAAAATGCAATAGTCACAATTAAAAATGCCTATAGCACTTTTCATATCAATTATACTCCTTTCAGCCCCCTCATCCCTTAATATAATTTCTACGAGTTCCTCTCACTACTACTAATTTAAAAAAACTGTAACACAAACACATGATGTGGCAATTCCATCTCAGACGTAAAAAAAATCACCGTGGTTTACGCTAGTGAAAAACGGATAGCCTCCTTCATTTTTCCGTCTGATACCGACAACGGATCACGCAACCTATTTTAATTTTTACATTCGAAAAGATAAGTTTTTCTGATAAACATAAAAGAACAGGAATGTTAAAAAGGGTGTATAAACCAAATTTAGTATTAGTGAAACGAGAGTAGACTTCCTTGCAGTCTGGTCGACCAGCAGGTTTTTACTTAAACTGTGAAATTTCAAAGTTTAATGATTCAGTCTCAATAGTTTTTGATCTAGCCTATTCTTATGTGAACTGTATATTTTTGTAGACAACCAATAGAGGATAATCACCTTCAACAGTTTAGAAGCAAATAAAAAAAGATCGGTTGATTCAAGTAACATTTTTAGAGTTCGGGTTGCTCAACTTTTGTAAGTTGAACCTTTCCAACCAACCCCGACCCCATTAAAGCAAAAAATATTTTATATGTAAAATTTACACTAAAATCCTATCTACTATTGCAAACAAAAAATATCCGGTTATTATATTTCGCTGTGTTAACAAAAAAATAGAAATCAATTGTCTTGTTCAACAGGTTCAGTAGATTTATTCATAGATTAGTCAAGACATTCGATGCTTTTTGTTAATGATATTCTGTTAAAAAATAAAAAGATTTGTTCTAAACCGGGAGGCTGTGAAAGATTCTGGTTACATTTCTTGTAGTTTATCAATTTCAACCTGATTAGTATTCATATTTTTTTTTCTTTGATCTGACAAGAGACAATTATGGGGTGATACGAGTCTTATGTGGTGGATCAAACGCGTTCTACTGTACAAGTAGATTAATAGAATAAAATAATAAAATAAAAGGAAGCGCGTTCAGTCAATTCAGAAACCTGACATTTTTATGTTTTAGAATCTTGACTCTGGCTTAGCGCTAGTTTTTTTTTTAAGCAGCCTAATATAGAAATATTCAAATAATCAATAGACATTAATAAATATGAAAATAAACGAGTAAAAAAGAATTCCCATTCTAAAAAGAAATACCGACTCTTCTACTTATAATCTTTCAAATCCAAAAGAAACCTGCCTGTAAATTTGAGCTTTTCAAAGTACAATAACCTTTATTCTATTATTAGTATGACATTCCTTACCTAATTGTAAGTTATTGAAACAATGTTTTTTTAACCAATAACTGAGCAGTATTATTTGGATTATTCAGACTATTGTCCTCATCTTCATTGTTATCTGTAAAACGTTTCAGCCAATGTGCCCTCCGGCCTTCTTCAGGTATTTCCTGTTGGTATAGGAAGTACCGATTCTTTGGCTGCACCACTGCAGCCAACTTTCCCAGAAAAACACTATATCATAGAAAAATTGGATACAGAGGCGCAACCGAAAAACCTAGGCACAAAACCCGGAACTTATTTTGGGGTGACAAAACTGGTCATGCCTTTTAGTCTTACTTAGCTAGTTCCATTCTCCAATCTGATCTATACTAAAAATACTCTCATGCGTTGCCTTTCGCAGCTTTCTTTTACCAAAATACTTCGGATACTATAGTTGTCGAACCTACTTAAAATCCCCTCGGATGAAAAAGCTGAAATTTTATTTACAATTTGGATGAAGGTCGGAGTGGATGAGAGAAAACGCAAAAAGGCATAGAAAGTACGACGTCACATTGTGTTCAGTGGACTCTTTTTGGATAAAAAAATATGGAAAATAAATAAAACGTTTCATTTTTTAATATAGGACAATTTTATAAAGAATATATTTTCAGTAGCATTTACTTTTTAAGTTGTGTTTGAAAATAAAACAGGGACGTTTACTAATATGTCTTGATTTTGAAGCGAAGTCTAAATACACATTTAAAGAAATTGGATATTACTGGGTGAACAAAAAGTGTAGCAAAATAATCCTAGGTTTGAGCAAATTTTAAGTCCATTTCATTAGCTTTCTTAAGTTCTTATATGGTGGAATCTGGGTTTAGCCAGGTGCATTACAGTATTGGCCATGTAGTCTAATGTATTTTCTGTATGTCCCAAATATTTCTAAAAAATATGAATAGAATGCACTAGGTACCACAAATTTGACCCTGTGCAATTTACCCCCCCCCTACATTTAACACAATGAAACTTGCAGAAAAATTAATATTTTCTTAAAAAGATTTTTTTCATTCGAAAGAAAAAACATTAAACAAACTCCTGATGATTTTTTAAATTTTTTATCAGCTTACGAAAATAATGAAAATTATGATTGAAAAACAATGTTTCATTTTTGCACTGTTAAATCAACTGAAATTTAACGTAGCTAAAAAAAGTTACGATAAGAGGATTTTTTAAAAATTCTATGAAAAAATCTTAATCTGATTTCTCGAAAAATTTCCATAAATGTTTACCATTGGATGTAAATACATCTGAAATAGTTTTTCTAAATATTAGGGGAAATATTTTTACGAGGTCTATTCCCCCCCCCTATTTTATTTTATGAAATAAAAAAAAATAACGCGTCAGAAAAATTTTTTTTCTTTTTTTTCTAAAAGATAAGAGTCTGAATAACTATATCAATGAAATTGTATGAATGTACAAGGTCTAGTTTTTTGAGGAAAAATTAATGAAATCGGAAATAAAAAGTGCAAAAAAATGTCAAATATTAATATTTGAAAACTTTTTTTGCTTTTATAATTGGTATGTACTATTTCTATTAAATTGTCAAAAAAAAAAAAAAATTTGTTTAAGAAATTAATTTTTAAGAGATTTTCAATCTTTTGTGTGATTAAATATTTTTATTTTCTGCTTGAAATAAATTTTTTTTTTTTTCCTGCGTCAAAAAATCGAAATTTTCACGGATATTTAAAATATGAATTTTATAATTCAGGTGCACTAAACATTGGTCCGATACGAGCTCGATTAATATTTTTAAAAGAATTTGTAATTTTTATTGCTGAATAGTAATGTGTGATCCTTAGAATGTACGGAAGGGCATTGCTGACATTTGTTTTACAAAGAGATGAGACGCTTCTAAGTAACCAAAGTTTGTGTTAGCGTGAAAAAAATTATTTTATTTAACTTTTTTCAATAATTAAAATAAAAAGTAAGTATAATAGATTATTTTATCATTTTTACTCTTAGAAAAAATATTCAAATTTTCATTCCATACTTTTACGGGTTATCGTAAAAGGGAAATAATTAGTAACTTTTCTGTCTATATTACGGTCTGAAAATTACCCTTTCGCATGTAATACGGGCAGGTTTGTTTATTTTTTAAGATAACGATGTAATTTTTCCCAGTCGGATAATCTGATCTTTGAATTAACTATTTTTCTTTGTAACAACCCTGTACGATCTTTTTTTACGAGATTTTTGATAAACAAAGTTCGGAAATATCTATTTCCGTTTTATTCAAGATGGCATAAACGGTCTGGTGGTACCTAGAATGCACTTTAAATTGAACGTGTTGCCCAAATGTGTAGGTGGGAGAAAAAAGGGATCGTTTGTGTTCCTTAATTTCCTAGCTGGTTCAATTCGCTGATCCTTTTATACTAATACATTCATCAATTTATTTTTGACACTACAACCAATATAATGCCTCAGTGACTTTGCTTATACCCTGCTTAAAAATGTGTGAACGAATAATTGACAGATGAGGAAGGGTTGGTGTAATCAAATCAATTAAAAAAATAACATTTAAAATAGAATCAATTCAACAACAACAAAAATACTTACCGTATTGTTTTGTTATAATTAGTTTCTATCAAGGATTAAGACGAAAGGTTTACAAGATATGACGTCAATGTTATGGACAAACGGAAACTTTGATTACATTGAAATTGGAGTGTAATATTGAGGTTGGAGGGCATACAAATGACAAAACTAAGATAAATATTACAGTTACATGGACAGATAGTGAAAAGGAGTTTAACTACTTATCTAGAAAGAAGAATGAAATCTGATCTAATAACTAATGGAATTTCTAATTATGGCAGATATTTCTTCGAACTGAAAATTTAACGTGAAGGTAAATTTCAAAAGTTAAGCCTATTAACCATTTTTCTTCCTAATAGAGTAATATATTTTTTAGCAAATTGCCAAATCGAATCAAAACAGCAATGGTGTAAAAATCTTTAATGAATTGGATGATTTCAGAAATAATGGTAAGAAAAAAGATTCTATGACTGCATTTTGGAGAACTATAAATTACTTAACAGAATTTGGTGTGCACATAGATATATTAAAAGGGTATAGGTTTTGTGAAACAATTAAAAAATAAATTTAGAATTGATATGAGAAGATAGTAAAAAGAAAAAGGGGGAGATAACCAAGAAGGCATAAATGAAATATATAAAGATTTTTAAATAGAGGGAATTTTCATATATAACATGTGTATTACTTATATTGGTAGAAATGAATTAGGTTAGTTGGTTATTTTGTGACTGAGGACGAGAACGGAAAAAGAGCAAGACATTGTCTTGCATCCCGGGATCGAACTCGCGTCCTCCTGCATGCAAAAACAAATGCGATTTGGGCACTTGACGGACGCGAGGTTCGACTGATGTGCCCGGATGTTTGGGTAAATATGTCCATAAATGACAAGTGAGTCGAGCGCTGGGAGTCAGCAGCAGCAGTTGACGACGACGATCTTTACGAACGACCCAGTAAAGAAATGGATTTTAGTCCAACAGAAGCAAAACTAAATAAGAAATGCGATTTTGAACTGTTAAAGATTATTTCGACTACGACGACGGATTTTTCAACTGCTAGACGAAGATGAAGAATGTATTGACCAAAATGAAAGTCTGGCTTGCGAGAAGACGGCGGACTCGCTTGTTTTTGCCCCCCCCCTCAGCAAGAACTTCTTGATTCGAATATCTATTTTACCCCTTCTATATCTGTGTATATAATTTGAAACTCACCACCAGTTTAGCGTCATACCCAGGAAATTAAATTAGTAATAATTTTAGTGATATATTTTTTCATTAACTTCATGTGTATCAATAGATTAGAAAAAACAACTATGTATTATTACACTGGTTGTTGACCCTTATACACAGTTTTTTAGCACCCATATGATAAAAAGAATTCGGTATTTGCCATAAGAGCAACTTGAATATGTTTGAGACAATCTTATTGGTGCTTGGATTCACATGGCCAGCCGATTGATCGGATAAGGCCTATATGACCACCAGTCTAACTCAAGTAAGGGCTAAAAAGGATTTTTTACACCATTGCTGTTTTTGATTCGATTAGGCAATTTGCTAAAAAAATATATTACTCTATTAGGAAGAAAAATGGTTGATAGACTTAACTTTTGAAATTTGCCTTCACGCGAATACTTAATACCCGGTTCTGGCCGCTCAGCTAACAGAATCCTGTCCTGTCATTACAGGTCGCCACCCACAACCAATCGGTAGTCTCACTGGGGGTGGCGGCTTACCCTCTAGAGAGGTGCTGTCAGCGTATTTTACAGCCCCAACCGACATGCCGTGCCTTTTAGGTTGGGTATAAATTAAAAAACTAAAAGTGTTCCATATTGTACACAATTCTACATGACGTCATACATTGTGTTCATTTCTTCGCATTCCTAAATAGACATCAATTCTTTTTTTGGTAAGAGAAGAGATTAGTAAAGAAATGTACCAGTTTTGTTTTTATATTAACAAATAAAAATAGTTCGAACAAAAGATTGCATGAATTTCTCTTCTAAAAAGAATCATTTAGAATTTTTTTGTCTTAAAATGTTAGTGAATTCGAAGTAGTACAAGTTGCAATACGTAAGAGTTTTTTTTTTTGAAAGATCAATACGAATACGCAAGACAATGTTAGGTATAAAGTAAGTACAGTAACAATCACTAACCTTTATTAGTACGACATTCGGACTTGAATCCTGTTCGTAAGTAAGGAACTCCTATAACGATTGATAGTTTAAAAAGTTAATATAACAATTGAAATTCAAAGAAATGATTCTGGGGAGTGGGGAAGAAAAAAAAGCAAAATGTATTTTCGTTTTTGTAAAAATAATTTTATCTGCATTAAAATGTCAAAACTTACGATTTTGTCGTTTCTAGCTCATAGAGATATTTCCACACTGGGTGGTAAGCCTCTCAAATTAGTAGCAAAGTTCACATACCTAGGTAGTAATATCTTATCTACAGAAAGCAATGTCAATATACGCATAGGAAAGGCATGGACTGATATAGACAGATTATCGATCATATGTGTTGACGTCAATATACTGTTGGTTTGGACAACAGCAACTAGCTAAGCACATCTAGTGCCCAAAACAGCTGGTACTTATGGAAATCAAGAATAGTCCATTCATATATTTGGGTGATTCCATTCCTTGAGTCCTGATTGGCTGAGAAATAGTAAATAATGACTTATTTTTAAAGGAAAACTAAATTTATTGTAAATAAACATTTGACAATTGAATTTAATTTAACTTACTGTGAGGGCTGGAATCGGATTAGCGGTATTTTCGTACGTTGCCAAACTTATTCTATTATGAAAAGTGATGAAAAAAACTTTTTACTAAATTGAATTAAATTATTCTGAAAATAATCGAGTCATTAAATATACAAAATTTCTAGTGCTTTCCGTTTTAAATCATTCATTAAACTTGCCAAGGAGAAAACGGGGTATATAAGTGTTGCCAGATTTCAGATCGCTCACATCAGATCAACCGTGGGTATTTAATTAGCTGCTTCTGACATTAAAAGTCCCCCCGGATGTTCCTAATTGCTTAAATAGAATTGCTTTATGGATGACTAAAATATCACCGTGGATCTCCAATTCGGTATTTTTTGTGTGGATCTCAGGTTGGGAACCACTGTTCTAAACGAAAGCTACCAGGATTTTATTTCGATTGGAATTCTTAGCATGTATTTAAAAACTTACATTGCCTCATTCTGTGCTCATATCCACATGATGCAAATACATAAAGTATATCACGTGGATAAGCTGCGCAAAAGCTACGAAATCTGTAACCCAAGCAAGAAACTATACACCTGATGTACTTCCGGTCAAGTCACATTTAACTCAACGGTTTCCGCCAGGTCACCGAAACAATTGTGAGCTTGTTCAGTATATGGATGTGTGAACAGCGGATACTGTAAACAATCAGAAACCCGTGTGTTAAACTAAACAAAGCCTAGTAAATAAGTTGATTTTTTGATGATTGTTTTAACGGTAAATAAATCGGTATTGTTATTTTATGCCTAAAGGTTAGCTTTCATTGTATGTTTATATTTGTATAGTGAATAAAGTTTTGTACAGAGTTCTGATATAGAATATTACTAATATAAATTTGCACAGTTCTATATTTTCAAGTATTTCTATATAAGACTAATATGATTTCAAGTAATTATTTCTATTTGATAAGTCATTAATTTGCAGATATTTTTCAAATAACTAATAAACATAATATATTGTGAATAATTCTAGCTTCAAGTAACTGTTTTGAATACAAATTTACAGCTATGATATCAAGTATTCCATCGAATATGAATAATTTTTAAAGAGATCTATTTGACCCATAGATTGGAACACTAACAGGTACTATAACTCCTGGTCTGTCATAAGGACAGATATCGGTGGGCTGTGTACGTAGCATGAACACACTGCAATAGACATTTTGGCTCTTAGTTTCCCCTCTGACTTTTACACAAACCAAGTTTCAAAATTCTTGTACCAATCGTATATTGTCACAATGGTAATTTCTCATAATATTCTAAAATGTTGCACAACATTAAGATAATTAGTTTGGTTTTCTTCGATCACACATTCTTTTAGTTTATTTTTGCACCCCTACTGACAATTCAACACCTGATGCTACGAAAAACCTTAATAATAAACTAAGACTTTACCATGAATGTAAATGTCCTTGGTTATAAGCAGTGTTAAAAATTATGCCTCCTTGGACACCTATCCTTTTTTCTATCTTACATCAACCCTTAGAAAAATATTTGCAAGAAAATATACTCTATCATATATATATATATATATATATATATATATATATTATATATATACAAATCAAATCATGTTAAATCACC
Source organism: Doryteuthis pealeii (assembly GCA_023376005.1). NCBI lineage: Eukaryota > Metazoa > Mollusca > Cephalopoda > Myopsida > Loliginidae > Doryteuthis > Doryteuthis pealeii. The sequence goes on along the minus strand of CM042168.1, from coordinate 37,009,504 downwards.
GATAATTCCCTCCCCCAAAAAAAAAATCTTAAATTCCTTTTTTACCATTTTTCTCTGAAATCATTCAAATTAATCTTTAAATCTTTTACATTTGCAGGTTTATGATTCGATTAGACAATTTATTGCAGAAATATATTAATCTATTAGCAATATATATATATATATAATATATATATATATATAAATCAATTGATTAATAGACTTAGTTTTTGAAATCTGTCCGGTTACTTAATTTCGGAGAGATATTAAAAAATGTCTACCTTAATTAAAAATTCCATTTATCATGTTAAAGGTTTCGATAAGATCCCCCCATTCTTCTTTCTCATTAGTTAATCCTAATTTCTTCTACCACTTTCCAGTAACTAATCTTTTAGTTTTTTTATTAGTTGTGTCACTTTGATTTTAACGCCGTATCGACCCTTCTAGGGTTATTCTCTGCTCAGAGGTTCGGAAATTTCGTTCCAATCAGATACGAATAGTTTTAAAACAGCGTTTCAATGTAATATTTCATCCGTACATTAAAATGAAAGAATTACCTACCCACTAAAAAATAAGATAAAATATACAAAGGTTACTTATAGTTTAAAGCGGATATATTGAACCATTTGGCCTTTTTATCGCTACGCTATTGCAACCAATTTGTAGTTCTTAATTCACGCGTAAGTTAGCCGAGCCACCTTAACACTTTTTGAACTTTGTCCCCGGAATCTAAAATTCCTGTTTCATGCGTGTAAGTATCTAAGAGTTCAGATTGCTCAATGTTCAGCTAGTTTCCGTCCGGTCGTTATGGCGGGAAAGGGAAAAATGGTCAATAATCAGATCTTTTAAAAGAAACACCGAGAACATTTGAAGGCGCTTATTGCGTCGGTAGACATCCAAGAGAGACAGTCCGGCCGGTAAGATTGAGGAAAATGGAGACAAAATGGGGAAGATTTTTACCGCGCTCAAGTTGGACGTGATAGTCGTAGGTCAGAGTGTGGGGACTTCGATCGGACTGGAAAAGACGACGTCTGTCTGCGACGGGGCACGAACATCACCCCCCGTGACACTCACCCACGGATTTCGACTTATTGGTTTTTCGCTTTTGCCACGTGACTGCCGATACATTTTCAGAACTGAACTTGTGACACTGATCTGAATACCACTTTATTCTGTCACCCCCCTTACTCTCTCTTTCCTTCGGTAGAATAGATTTCTACGTAACAATCGTAGCCAGTCTTTACAGTGGAAATAATGTTATCACTTTTTTATTACCATAAACCATTTTGGTCATATGCATGTGACCCTTGTGGCCAAAGAAAAGTATTGCGTAGGATTCGATGTTATTAACTCTTGAAAAGTCGAGGCCGGAGAAATTTTACATTGAATATCTTATGGAAATAAGTAGCGTTTTGTACTCGTCTAAAAAGATGGTCCCAAGAGAAATATAGTGATGCCACTTGGTTATTTTTAAATAAACGTTATTTCATTATTTGGCGAAATAGCAAATCCCCAATTAAAAGGGGAGCATCAACGCCCCGCAACTCGAAAGGCAAGTAGGTAAAACTTGACTTACCTTACCTGAGAAAAGTTTGCAACAATGCCATGTTGCGACCTTGATAAGCAGGTACGATGTGAAAATAACCTTAGGTCTTGAAAAGTTGTGATAGGAAATCAAACAGTAAATAAATTAATATTTTTTCCGTTGCCGCCCGGCTAGACTTTCTACAAATAGCCCACCTCAAAAGTCGCAGGTAACGAGGTATTTATAAACCCATTCAAGCAATAGAAAACGAGAATTAAATGTTAATATCAACAACAGATATTAAATATTCTTAAAGCACTCTTCGAACTTTTCTCCCCTCCGAAGATTGCAGTTAAGTAAATGTTTTCATAACATTTTCCCGACAACGTAAAAGAAACTAAGTTTATGGTATGATAAGGTACAGCTAGAACGCTCTGGGTTAGTGATAATGATGCTTCGATCCCCAAATCATTCTAAATAGTAAAATTTTAAAATCTGTGCTATGTGACAAATGGACATGGTTTTTTGTGATAACTGCGTTAGATTATACATGCATAGGAATGTAGCCTACCCGTTGTATTTAAACCCTGTCGGCTGGGGCATTAGAATACACAGACTGCATCGGGGCAGAGGGGTATGACCCCCTCCCCAATGGGACCACCTTTTCACCGTGGGTGGCGACCCGTGAAGCTTAATGACGGAATCCTGGTGGATGAGCAGTCTATAACATGCAACACTGCACTTAAACCCTTACTTAGGCTAGACGGGCTCTGATCAATCGGCTAGTCATGGCAAGCCCTAGCACCTATATGATTGCTCCAACCCTATTGCCCTTATGGCAAGCCCCAACCCTTTTTTATTGTATATGTGCTAGAAGGCGGTGACTGATGGTCTTCCTGTCCTGGGAATGACGTTAAACTATCTGATGGTTAGGTTCCAGTTCTGGACGTCTGGGAAATGTGGAGCACCCCGTCATCATTGCTTCCTGGTCCAATATGACCCTGATGGGTAGTACCTGTTAGGGTACCATCTATGGGTTAAGTAGAAAATGTGTATATAAAAAAATTAATATCCATTAAGAATTTATTTCAAAACGTTGTCGATATTAAATGACCCACCGAGGTTGAGATGCCGTAAAACAAACCATACCCATTGTGTTTAAAGTATGATTATTCAATCATAAATAGACGCGATATAGATACTCTTAATGCGAAAGCCAAATTAAGGAATATCTTATTTGTAGACGGAAAAAAATTAAAATCTCAAGAATCACGAATAAGCAATATGTGAAAATTTTCAGACGAGAGTAAAAAATTATTTGAATTGTCAGTAAGATAATTGGGTAGTTTCATTTTTAAGAATCTTTTTCATGGTATAAGTTCCCCAAGAAATAATGATGGGTAGATATTTTGGTAAGAAAATACTAAAGAAATACGATCGACAATGCTTTAATATATATATATATATATATATATATATATATATATGTTGAAAGGATAAATAAAAGAAAGAAAAGAAAAAAATATCTAAAGAAAGGAAAGAAAATATGTTGAAAGGATAAAATTATTCTAATGAATTACCAACAAGTATTTCGGCCAATTGTCGGATTCATTTCCATTTTCCAACTTGATAGGAATGCTTGAAACCATATAACTGCAGATAAATAATTATATAATAATTAAAACCATTTTTAGCTTTAAATAGATAAAATGGTAACTTGACTTACAGGTTTAATTTTGCCCCTAACAATTTCCTCATCTCAATTTTCCCCATTCAAATAAACTGAAATGTAATTAATCCGTTCCAGACCCTACCAAAAAAGTTACATTTTCTTTAAGAATTAGCCATGGCTTCGCTACCCTAAGATATATATATATTCTATCAATGATATTGAACAATATTTACTTATAAATATAGCAAGCAAACAAACAAAAACACACACACACACACACATATATATATATATATATATATATATATATATATATATAATGTGTGTGTGTGTGTGTGTGTGTGTGTGTGTGTGTGTTACAAGAATTCCCAGGTTTTAGAGATTTGGATTGCAAATTAATTATTTCGCTAGATAGATATATTTTTTTAGATATATTCCATTGGAATCTATATATTCCATTATGCTAAAACGAAATTCACTCATGCCTTACGTAAGAAAAATTAAGTTTCAAGAATCATTAATATCAGCAATATTTTTGTACACCTTCAGACAAAAGTAAAATATGCTGAATTTTCAGTCGACTAATTGGAGAGTTTGAGAGGATTTTATTTTTATGATACCAGTTCATTTATTTTAAGGGAACGTCTAATTTAGCAAAATCCTAAATTAGAACACTCGTTTTGTCATGATATACCGCACTGCAAAATGTATTCCCTTGTGCTATCTTGTAAAATTTTGTAATTATCATTTCTTGGGTAGAAGAGTACCCTTTTAAAGTATGACAATCACACTCCTCTTAATCATAAAAATGAAATTATAAACTTAAGTACTTTAAGATGAACATGTTTTTTTTTTTACCTCAAAAAGGTACTCCTCTGCCCAAGAAACAAAAATTATATACATAATTCGTCCAAACTCACGTCCCTTATTTAGGAAAATTAGCAGAGACTAGCAAAGACCAAAGTTTAATAAATCTGACACTATTTTAGTCTGAGAAAGAATTCAAAAACTTATCCCTCATTTTGCATAACCTTAGTATAATAAGGATATAAATCAATAATATATTAAAAATAATTAAAGAATAAAACAAGGTAAAAGGGATAAAACATAATTAAATGCAAATAAAAGAAAATAGAAATAAACTTAAAAACAATAAAAAGATAAAACGAAAATAGAAAAAATAATGTTTATTAATCTATATATAAATATAGATAGATTTCTTTTTAATTTTTTTAGATCCCGAGCAACTCTGCTAGTATATCAAAAAAATCTTTCAGCCATGAGGATGTGAGAAAAAAAAGACAAGGGTATAGAGTCCGTGGTTAATTATCCAGCTCTTGCGAAACAATGCCAGTTTCGCGACCCTCTGGTATTATCAAGGGGTTTATTAACAATCCTTTCAAGGGCAACAAAGTATCTATCAGTATTACAATCTCAAATGTTCGGGTAACGCTGTGAACGGTATACAATATTAAATGATCCAGTGCGTCCCTCTGTCATTTGAAGTCTATTTATACGAAAGGCGGACCTGCGAATATCCTAGTAGAAAGGTATCTTTCCGTCAGGCGCAGATCTCGCCTTCGGTATTTCATATTGGACACTGCCACTCCAGCAGTGACAGACAAGTGCCATGTGAGTTGAGGGCCTACCTCAAATATTCTTTCCTCAAGTATCTAATACAGTTTACGAGAGCCACAAATTACAGATAGAAAAATCAAAATACCATTCTATTTTCTGCTACAAAACTCTTAATTTTCAAATGTTAACTTGAAATTTTCATGAGAAAGAACCTACCTGCACGCGTGCGTCTTACATGTAAGATATCCAGGATTGAAAAATATGGTCGCTCGTGCAGTTACAATTTATAAGAAACTGGTCTCGTGTTCGAAGTAAATCCCGCGAGACTAACTTGTGGCGTATGTAAATTTTGTCTCTTCCTGCTAGTCCAGAAAATGCAAATTATCGAAGGAAGAAAAACGGTTTCTGTGTTACCTCCAACACCAACAAAATTATTGAAATTCATTTCCAATTGGAGATCAACACATTTGTTTGGCTTATGTCTGGAAAACAGTCGTCGATCAAGCCCGAAAGAATGGGACACCCAAATTTGTCCTTAATCTTATTTAGTTTCCTTTTGGGAGAACCCCTCCCCCCAACAGTTTGGGTTCTCCCATCCCATTAACTTTAAATAAAATCAGTTTCATAAGGGGCTTTAAGTAGGATACTCCACGGGATAAATTGGGTGTTTTGGTGCAAGTTAGTATGGAAGTTGATCGTCTTAATGTGTTCTAAGTTTGGATAGATCACGAATCTGTCTAGCTAAGATAGTTCATTGTTTCTTTGGTAACCAATCTCCACCCCCAAAACAAAATTCGGGCTATATGGGTGATAAGTAAAAACAAAACTCAGAATAGAAGTACAAGTACAGATTTATTTAGGTAAACGCACAGAAAACAAACATGGAAACAGTGTGAAAGGTAAAGTGCTTAGATATTTACCCCTGTTCACCAACAACAGCCATTACCGAACCATCATTTTGAACTCGAGTATTACCAAGAAAGAATTCCAAACAAATACAGGGCCCTTTTGAGTTGTAGGAGTTTTAACCTGGTCAAATATATTGAAGGATAAACATATTTCTAAAACAAAAATTATATTTATCTTATTATGTCTGTAACCGAAACTATATTCCTACTCAAGTCACAATTCTCTTAGTTATTGACATCACATTCTCCATGATTTTATTTTTATCTAAATCTAAACCTCAATTATTAATAAAATTGTCTTACATTATTAATACTGTTAACTATGTCTACATACTAACAACATGCACAACAAAATAGCGCTTTACAATGTGAACGGGAAGGCTAATTTGCATATTAATATTAAAAAATCGAATTTAATAAATATGGCTTAGTATTATTGATTTCTAACTGTTTGGTTTTATTTTAATGAATATAAGCAAAAACCACAATGAAAGACGAGATGATGGAAGAGTAAGTTTCAGTTGTTCCATTTTTTATATACTCCCTCTGGTTTCAAATCTTTTATCTGTATTCTTATTTAGTTTCATTAGCCTTTCTAATTTAATACAATATTTTATTACATTAAAACTTAAATACTTGCACCCGGAGGGTGCATATATTTGCTAGTTTTTATAAACAATAGATATCTGTTCAATCAACAGTTTAATTTAAGTTTTCAAACCTATTTACTATAGACTTTTAACGGCTAGCGTTCATGGAATGATCTTAGCAGGAGGTGTTAAGATGCAATTGCTGCATTTTAGGACCTTCTCATTTCATGTTCTTAGTCAGATTAAAATTCTTAGGTAACGTTCTTTACATCTTTTTGAAATATGTTTTAGAATAAGTAACTTCTTTTATTTAATTTCTATATCTAATCACAATTTTGTCAATAAGTCTGGTGGCATTTATGTTGCATAGAGCACCCTTGAGTAACAACTAATCTCTGAAATTGCGTTTGAATTCTTGGGTAATCGTCTGAAGATGACTTATTTGTCGGAAATATTTTGACTATGAGGGGGCAAGAAAAAGAGACAAGGGCATAGTCCGTGGTCAATTATCCAGCTTTTGCGAAACAATGCCGGTTTCGCGACCCTCTGACACAATCAAGGGTCAATTAACTATTCAAGGATAACAAGATTCTTTCTGTATCAATCTCAAGAAGACTGGTCAGGTAACCTATGATCAGTACAACGTGAAAACGAAGATGTTCTCACTGTCATCTGAATTCTATTTATACGAAATGCAGACCTGCGCACATCCCGATAGCAAGGTATAAAATTCCCGTCAGGCACAGATCTTGTCTTCGGTATTTCCTACAGGACACTGCCACTCCAGTCGACGCCATCCACGTGAGTAGAGGGCCCACCTCAAATATTTTTACACATATTTTAAGGTAATTAAAATACCAATCTAAAAACAGAACCCGAGGTTACAGTGTGGCCTGAAAGTTGTGTTTATACACAATAAAAATGGAGAGAACAGCCTAAATATAATTATTCTATTGGAATATGTTTATAAATATAGTGACATCACAAGCATTAAATTAAGATATTTCTTTTCTCTCAACAACACTGGTTTCTTGCTGTCCGTCTATTTCTCAACAATCTCCTACCAAACAGATGGATTGGCACGCTGGACAAAATGACAAGGTGTTTTGCCAGTGCCCCTCCCCATCAGATCACCGGACGTAGCTGGCTTTGGGGGAAGGGGTACGTTAATGGGAGTACGCTTTTGTACAATGTGTGTATTTTATATTACATAGATAAATGTAGTTGTTATTAGTGCATCCCCTTTGTATTTCCCATAGTACCTCGCTTTATTTAGATTAGTTAGTATTTAATGGCATATCAATCCTTGTGGCTTATTTAATGCCAAATCTTGTTTTAAAAATATGACTTAAGTTGATGTTTATTGATAAATTGGTTGAAATAGTTTATGAAATTAGAAGTAAATTCGATGTTGTTGTTTTTTTTTTTGTTTAATGTTTAACGACTAAAAAACGAGTAACTTCCGAATTTTCTGAAAGTTAGGTTGCTTGAATTTTACGGCATGCCAACCCTCGGGTTATTTTATGCCGAACACATTTTATTTTATTTATTCCTGTTGGGTATTCAAATTCTTAAAACCATTTTTAGAACACATTTTAAAACTCATTTTCTGACCAATTTAACCTATAGATGGGACTCTAACAGGCACTAACACTCCGGGTCAGAGTGGATCTGGGAGTAATGGCGATAAAGGGGAATTCCATACTCACCCAGGGCTCCGGAATTTGAACCTCACCACTAGATGTTTTTGGGAATACCCCGTCCTGCTTTGGCGGAGGGATTGGGTAAATACATAAGTGTTCCTGATTGACTTCGCGTTGTGTAATAATTAGCAGGCCACGCTATCTGACTATTGTTTTTATTTACTAAGTTTTATTTAGATACTAGCAGGACCCGTAGAATTTCCACAAAACGATGATTTTCAATTTAATTACGTATAAATCTTACTGTTATCTGCAATAAATAATACAAAAATAAGATTGACAAAAACAAGACTCGGAAAAAAGTTGGTCTGAAAATTTGCCTGATGCTGACTCTAAATCGTAGAGTAAATGAGGGCAGGAAGCCTGGACGATATAAATCAAAATTACCAAAACATCTTCCGTAATTCACAATTTCAATATTACAAATAAAACAAACATGTAACTTTTTAAATTCATTTTATTTTACGTTGGGCATTTAAACGACGCAAGACATATTCAAGGTTTCATTTTAAAAATTGGATGAAATAAAATTGGACAATAAGAAATCTGCGACACCAGATAATCTGTATTCACATTTTTGCATTGCATCTTGGACGATTTGGACGGTCTCATTTTTAACCAGAGGGAGTTGCAGGATGATAACTGACGGAAGATTAGGAACTACTGCATTAATATATAGATGATAAACACGCCTGGGGTTGATTATAGTACTTGTTGTTGCCTAAGTGGTTACCCATCTAGGTATTGAACAGGTTAATTGCTGCTTTATTTAAATGATCTAGTCGGAATTGGTGCTTTCAGTGTGATTTGACCGTAAGTCTCTCTGACCATTATTAAGTGAGCTTGATTTTTCATTGGGTGTCCTATATTTCTAGCCTTACCTGAGCTGAAAGTTAATAAACGACCACAACAGGTGTTTCTACCTACACATATTTATATGAACTAATCGGCAATATTCATTATTACTATTCTCGGCTTCTAATCACGTTTTACTTGGACACAAAATAGAAGAAAGAAAGCTGCGTCTATTCTTGATTAAGCGAAACAAAGACGCCGTGAGATGACTTAATGTGTGTATTGAATGGAATTAAAGACATGTGTTCTCATTAAATTCCATAGGATGTTTAAAAAAACAAAAATACAAAGCAAAACAAAACAAAAGCCTATTAAAACAAGCAAAAATATGTAAAATCCAGGGAATAAATACAATTTCAAGTTCCATGCGCTCAGGGAATTTGAGTTTTCGATTCAGATAATAATAATAATAATAATAATAATAGGAAGAGAAAGAAGAACTGAAAAATAGTCTCATCCTAATTATGTGGGAATACGTCCAGGTGTTCTCCTCTGTTTTTTTTTATCTTAACAAGGCGCTGAAATAAGAAAGGAAAGACAAAAGGAGGATAAGCATAGAAAAAACAAAAAAACAAAACAAAAACAATCATCCTCATCATCAACTTTTAAATTACGCAATCATCAACTGAGCTTAGCTGACTCTGACACACATACATGTATACATATTTTCCCAACCCCTCTGCACGAGCAGGATGTGACACAGTCAATTTTTTGAGCGGAATTTAACAGCTTTCAATTTAGAGTTTGCTTCTCCTAGGCCGGTTGCTTGTCGGTATCAGTCGGATTCGAGGGAGTTTACCCCCTTTTCACTAACGCTAGTTCAGGGGGATTTTTTGCGTCTAGGTGGAGTCACACCTGCCATCAAAAAGGGTTAAAGAGCTCTACTATTTACTCATAACCGGAGAAAGAATAGTTGGATGCATACCTTTCCCAATGGTATCAACAAATGTAAACAGACTCGTCCAGGATTTGAGCCGAGTACATTTCCTACGACGATAACCATTAGATTAGGATGCTTTCAGAATTGTAGGGCACCCAGTGAAAATCGTAATACTCAGTCTACTGGCCAATTAATTGATTGATTTTTAAGGACATGTCAACTCGCCTGGGGTTATTTTATGCCTAGAAGTTAGGGAATCGCGTTCATTGTACTTTTATATTTACATTTTATTGTCTAGTTTTTTCTTAAGAATTTTCTTGTTGCACACGGTCCTATCGAATACGAATAATTTGCAAGCAGAACTATTTGACCCATAGATAGGACCATAAAAGGTACTACCACTTGGTTAAAGAGAAGGATTACTACATACTACCAATATTTACTAAGCTGGGGTCTGGTCATCAGATGCATTTTAGTGTCCTACCCAGCACCATCCCTTTTTTGGGGGGTACGTCTTACCCCTCTGCAGGGAATACAGTCCCCGTATTCTATGTTCCGCCGACAGGGTAGTCGCTATTCCGTTTTCCCTTATGAAACATAAAAAAGAGATTGCCTGCAGTGAAAAATGGATAAAGTCGCATTTTTTTTTTTACCAACATTAATTATTTTAATAATAAATCGGGCCGGCGTGTTTTTGCATTTTATAAAAGTCTTTAAGTAACCTATTAATTATGTACGGTAGTGTAGAATTCAAAGGGTAACTTTAAATTCATTTTATTTTCATTCTTTTATCATTCTGCAATAATTGTTAATCATCATACCATAATGTAGTGTGCCTGGCACAAACTAATCTTACCGCTTTTACTGCAATTCATTTTTCCTTATATGGATTTGTCTAAACTTTTGAATTCAGCGTGTTTCTTTTCTCTGCCGGTTGTCGTACCAAGAGAAATAATTCAATATGTCCTTGTATTTATTCATTTTTCTTTCTTTCATAATTTTTTTCCTTTTTTTTATAATTATTTTTCCTCCTTCTATTTCCTCTTTATTTTTAATTCTTTCATCGTTTTTTTCTTCTCTTTCATCTGGCTATGTGGATTCATGCCTTTTTGATAAGCATTAGCATGAAGTCAAACGCATAGTCACGTTCAGGATTTGAACTCGGGTCGTCGGGTTTATTTCTTAAAACGATGAACGTTATTCTGTGCGACTCCTATAAAACGAAACATTGCAAATATCTTTAGAAAAAGGAAAAAAGAAGAAAAAAAGACAAACGTGTTTGAAGAAGACGCTGGTTATAATATATCTGTTCTTCACTTTGAAGTGACAACCATCTGGACGAAATAAAAATCAGGATGAGTTCCCTAATTAAAAAATGATAGCCTTTAACTTTCAAATCCTTGTACAGAATAGCCCAACAAAGCAAAATTCAGTTATTTCTGCGGTAATGGATAATCCCCCGCAATAAATAAATAAATAATTTATAAAAAAATAAATGAATGAATAAATGTCGGTGGGGCCTAAAGTACGCCGACTGTATCTACTGCAGAGAGGTAAAACCTCCCCCACCCGAAATAAATAATAAATAAAAAGCATTAGGGGTGGCTTGGGTATGACACTGTAATAAAAAACATATAAGGTGTGGTATAATTTACTACCTCTCTTATCGAAACCATCCATGCGAAAATAGTTCACCGTACGTTTACCCTCTACAGAGGGTCGTTCCCTCGTAATGTAATGGTTTGCAAGCTAGTCACGCAGATATATTTCTACTTAATACTTGCGACCTTGTATCACCTCCTACCCGTGGCGGACGGTTTGGGTAAATACCTACCCTGGCTTCAGTAGAGTTCGATAAGGCTTGGCCGTATGCCAGTTCCATTGTCCAAGTGCAATATTATTAAACAAGGTAAGTAAATACTTAATTCAAGCTTTATTCTATATAGTTTAACTGTGGTCCAGTTCATGTGAAGTTTCTTTTAGTTTGTATAGTCAACTGATCCAAAGGAGACAACTATGTTTGATTTCATCACAGATACAGAACTGAATCTGGTGGTGAGGTTCTAGTTCTGTTTGAAAATTATTTTAATTAGATAAACCATAACTGTGTGTAAAGCAAAGATATAGACACATTTCTAAAAAGAATAATTTTTAAAAATACAGTGGAACGTTGACAATACATTTGATTGCAATGAAATCTTTAGCAAAATCAAATTTCAGTTTTGAATTGCCCATAATAAATTGATATGCCGTTAAACAAATGAACCAAACGAGACTTTGGAAAATTACATTTCTGCATTAAATGGTCCACAATGAGTTGATATACTATTAAACAAATACAAAAACTGCATATGGGTTGGTCGTGGGAGGCGACACGTAATCCATGAGGATGGAATTCTGGAGGCTGAGCGATCTGTGACCGTGGTACTAAGTGTCATCTTACCTTCAACACCTCACTTCGGTCGTTACTTGGACTAGATGGGTGGTCGGAGAGGCCCAATCTGATTCTATCGTCGGCAGGTCATGTCAAGCCAAGCCACCTACATGAATAAGTCCCGACCATATTCTGCGAAGTGCTTTTATGACAAGCAAACACGCACTCCTTTTTATCTTATAGGTGCTCGAAAGCCAATTACTCGTTTATCAATATGTATGAAGTTATTTCTTGTAATTTATTAATACATATAAGGTTAATTAAAATCTAACATAAAAAATTATTTCTATCAATTTATTAATACACTTGAAGTTACTATTATCTGCGTTATTCGGACTATTGTCCTCATCTTCATTGTTATCTGTACAACGTTTCGGCCGATATGCCCTCTGGCCTTCTTCAGGTATAACAATGAAGATGAGGATAATAGTCCGAATGACGCAGATAATAGTAATCATCAAGCTTCATCTCAAACATCCAGAGAAACACTTGAAGTTAATGAAAAGTATTTCTACCAGTTTATAAAACTAAACACATTTTTCCTACAAACTATTCGCTTATAAATCATATATACGAAAAACAAAACAAAAATTACAAAAAAGGATTTGGCATTAAATTACCGACGAGGATTAATATGCCATACAATAAAATAACTAACCAACCAAAACAAACAATTTTTTGCATAGTGGTGCTCGTTGTATAATGGTTATCGTTGTCGAAAACGGATATGGCGACCCTAGATAAATCGTAGACGTGGCTGTTTGCATTTTTATATACAGCTAATACACTTAGGAAAGGTATGAATCTTTTTTTCATCTAGCTATGGGTAAATAGTAGGGCAGATTTTGCTCTTTAAGCTTGGTATGGTAATCAGTCAAATAAAAGGAAATCTCTGAATTCAAACCTGTTAAACTCATCTTAAGAATTGGCCTATTGCATCCTGCTCGTGTAGAGGTGTTGGTAAATATATATGGAGTCTTTATTCTCAGCAGAATATAAAGTCGTTGTATCGTATGCCCCATGAAATGGTTGGTTGAAAATCCATGGCAAATTGTGGTTATGTATCGAAGACTTGCTCTATCCAAAGGTGTTATTGTGTTCTTATAATCTGTTGATATTGTCGTAGGAATAAATGGGAAGCATTACTTTCGGAGCGTTTTTCGTAGATCAACGGTAATGATAAATCTCTTTTGCCGATGACAGATGAGAAAAAAAATCATATCCTAGAAAAATTGTCGGTCTTTATTTCAATTCTATTATTAAAATATTTATTACTCTCAACTCGCGGGTAAATCGTACAAGAAAGCTTTTGAAATTAAAATAAAGAAACCAAAAAGAGACAAAATAATATCATCGTCGACAAATGCAATTGGAAAAACGATTGTTTTATATTAGAAATCTTCCTATGCAATTTATCAATTTGTAAAAGATTCATTTTAAAAGGAAGTCGCGAAAGGCATCGCTTTCTCTAACTTTTTTTCTTTTCATCTTTTCATCTTTTTCGCATTTCCATTAAATGGTTTTACATCTGAAAATAAGTTGCAATCTGCAACGGACCTTCACCAGCATTTTGTTTCTGTTTTTTGTTTCTTTCTACGCTAGCTTTTGGTTATTGTTTGACATTTTTGATCAATGTCGGGTTTAAACATGGACTGGTGGGACTGCAACCCCGGGTCTCGTAATCTAGGTAGATCTCTACTTTATTTATGAATAATTGAAAATTTCTCTGTAATTTTCGGACCTACGTTAAATTAAAAACAGTGTACATCACGTTAAATCGTTGATACGCATATATTTAACCAACAAATACTGATAGAATGCGATACGCATTTTTCGCTTGTCTATTAATACAACTAAAACGGTTTAACGACTAAAAAAGATGGGGAAGACTATGTAGTGGCATAATTTTTTCCTATATTGTAGACAGGTCCTAGAATTGAACTCATGTCGAGTTTGGGGAGTTTTATTAATAGATATTGACAAATATTCTTTTTCTTTCGATAGTCTATTAATACTACTAAACAGCGTTAAATCAAGGGTTCAACGGCTAAAAAAGATGAAGACTGTAGTGACACCATTTTCTAATACAGTATAGAACTATCTTAACGTTAACTTCATATCGAGTTTGGTGGGGTCTTATTTATAAATACTGGTAGAAGAGACCTGGAAGCAGCATCGACAAAATACAACCGTACGAACACTTACCTCCTAAGCACATTAACCATCCAAGTTAGTCGAATAATACATGCTTGGTACTGGTGGAGAAGTAAGGACGAACTGATAAGTGACATTCTCCTGTGGACACCTAGATATGGACAAACCAGAGTTGGCCGACCAGTAAAGATCTACTTTAATCAGATAAAACAAATAAGAATATATCTTTTAAGTTAATATCTCAAAGTATTACATAAATTTTACAAGGATTGTCTAAAAATAAAATGGATTGGATATTATTGCCTGATCACGATATATCAGACACAATAAGATAAATCAAATTTTAAAAAATGAAAACATTTATATTAGATCTGAGACCTGTCAGCTGTTCCTTATAAACATTTATCTTATTTCCACAGAATATTTATAATCTTCCCACATATTATCTAACCTTGCCTTAAATGTGTCCAGAGATGGGGCATTCACTATTAATGATACGTAATGTTTCCGATTTTGATAGTTTTCGTTTCTTCGTTTAATGGTATATCAAACTTCGTGTGTTAAGACATTCTGATTTGATTTCATTGTTTAATGGCATGTCAACCTTTGAGGGTTACCTAATGAACCATTTTTGCAGAGAAAGGGTAGTGGTATTATTTAACACATAGCTAAGGAGGTAGTGGTTTCAAATCTTTACCAATGGTATTATTACGAAAGTGAACGTAATAGCACGCCTGAAGTTCAAACTTACTCACTATGATATTGCAGTTTTGCACACTAACCACTACACTACGAGGACTGCTGGATTGTGACATCGTAATTAGGTATGAACCTTCTCACATTCACCCAGCTATGCTTTAAGTAGTACCACTTACGTTCTTTTACAAAGGTGGCTTTGGCATTAAATAACCTGCAAAGGTTGATATTCCATTAAAAAAGAAACCAAATCGGGTTTGATTAGTGATTGCTAACAAGCTTCTCCTCGAAAGCCAATTCATTTGTGCCTTTGTGCCAAAGTTAGCTCAGTATTTTAACTAATCTGAATTAAACGCGCTATTTTGGCATGTACCGAATGATCTTCACAGTCACTTTTTTGTAGTTGCTCTTGTTGATGCTGCTTGTTGTTGCTGTTCATGTTTATTGTCTAATGAAACTAATGCAGGCTTTTTCTTATCGAATCTTTTTTTTTCTTTTAATTCCTTCTCACATTTCATTTGAAGTCATTAACTAATGACAAACGAACAAATTGAACAACGAATTCTCTGCGGACAAGTCTTTTCTGTTTTACATGGCAGCACTGCTGAAAAGCAGACCTTAATTGATCCTTTTACACAACGGAGAAATGAATGGTTTTCAAAAAAAGAAAAGAAAAAAAACCTGAAAACCATTGATTTATTGACTGTCATTAGATTCCCGCTTCAAAATTGATAAGAATTGTATTTTATATTTTCTTTAATATTTCGCCTTGGGGAATGAAATGGAATGAGCAGCTACCGTAACGGTTATCGATATAAAAAATAAATAAATGATAATGAAATCGTTTAGAATGCGCTTGTCGTTAAATGATTATGATCGTAGGAAATAGAACCGAGTTCAAATCCTGAACGAAGCAGTTTGTATGAGATCATATATATATATATATATATATATATATATATATATACTAGAAAAAACGTGAACCGTTGGGTCACCCATTTAGCCCGGGTTAGATTGTTGGAAAAATCACATGATAAAATAATTTTATTAATTTAAAATTTTCCCAAATTGTCCAAATAAGTTATTTAAACTGGAGTAAACATTTTCACTCGACCAAAGGAAAAAACATGGGAAGGGTATCTTAGTTAATTTCTAATTACAGGTAATTAGGATTTTAATCATGGATATCTATGACAATCTCTCGCCAACCTTTCCCTATCATTCATTGCTCTCAGGAGGTCCTCTGCACAGAATCCAGTATCTGCGCAAAGTTGGTCAGTGTACATCTTTGCTCAACGGTCCACACTGGCGTGCTGGTTGCCATAGAAAAATATCACTTACGAGTTTGTCCTAAATCCTCCCGCAGTGTCAAGCATGTCCGGTTCATCTTACTCGGATGGTTTGTGTGATAAGTGGCAAGTGGCTATACAGCTGCTCTCTCGTGGGGTGTTGCTTCCACAACTTGTTTAAAATTACATACTGCATTCTTGAGCAATTCCCATCTAGCGTATTCTTTAGGTTAGGTTAGTGTCCAAGTGGTGCAATCGTACAGTAGCAACAATACAACTATGGCTTGGAAGAAAACTTTTTTCACTTAAAGGGTGGGGGGAGTAATTTGAATAAAATTCCATATTTTTTTTAAATATCTAGAAAAACTCAGTAACTACATCAACATGAAATATTTTAAATTGAATATTTATCTAATGTATAAAAAAATAGTAAGCTTAATAATCATGTTAACTAAGACATGTTCTCCGAATTTTTATATATTCCGTTTCTTTTTCTACTAACAATTGTTCTCATTTATTTACAGCAGACTATAAAAATTACTGGAAGCAAATAAATAATAAAAAGCTATGATTTTTCTTAAAAATGATTGTGCTACAGTTTTTTAGGGTAATTATCTTAACAGAAAAAAACGCCTTTTGGGACGAATTTAATTGTCTAAAAAAATATTAAAAATATTAGATATGTAAATTTAATTTGATTTTTGCTTTTTTAAATTTTTTACTGGTGTCCATAATGTTACTACTTTTCGACTAAAACAAAAATCTGACCTTAAATAATGGATTTAAATAATTTTGATTCGTTGTTAAATTGAAAAGCCAACATTTTGATGCATATCGCATAAATGCGTTCTGGCCTAAAAAACGCTAAGCAGTGCCTGCTCAAATTTCCGACCCGTGCTAATTATGAACCCCCTAATTGTTTGAAGGCATTTTCCCTGTAAAGTTAATGTGATATGAAAGCGATATTTTGCGCCCCAAGTCTTTTTACGACAAGTAAATGTAAATATTCTACCTCCCCCTCTTTAAAATATTTTTCATCGGGTTGAAGGCGTTTTTATCGACAAATAACTTTTTATGGGGCCTTTTTTATCGACAAGCAAATGTATACCCCCGCCTTTTAAAAATATCTTTATTGTTTCGGTATTTTTTTTTTTCTTTTTTTTTTTTTTTTTTTATTTTCATTTTTTGAAATAATTCTCTTATTTAGATTTTGAACAAAAAGCAAGTTTACAAATCATGTTAAATCAGACACGTTTTCAGAATTTTATATATTCATTTTTTTTTTTTTTTTTATTTTTTTCATTTTTTTTTACAACGGTTGTTCTCATTTATTTACAGCAGACAACGGTAGAATATTCGGCTATGAGCCTCACAGTTCCTGGTTTGATACTGGTCCTCACCAACTCAGCGTATGAGTAGCTCAGGGATGTGTGTAGTAAAGTGATGAACCAATGGTAGGTGTGGCACTCCACCTCTGACGCTAAAAAACAATCTCCTTTGTCTAGCGCTAGTGAAAAGTGGATAGACTCCCTCGCTGATACCGACTCAGGACACCCCGACGACTTTACTATATAAAAAAAATACTGGACAAATAAAAGTCGGCATTAGCTACAATTTAAAAAAAAAAAAAAAATTGTTTGGGGTTAGTGATTGAAAAATCATAGCTCATACACCTTTTGATTTTTCTAAAAAAAAAAAAAAAACAGCAGCATGCTTAAATTAGGAATTAATACGGATATAATAGTCGCAGCAGACACACCAAAATGAAAAGGAATACGTAGGATTGAGAGTAAGCTAATTTAATAAAAAAGTAAATACTTATAAATGTTCTTAAAAGTATAAGTAAATGAAATTATTTGGAAGCATAGAATTGGATTTGTTTTGCATTATGAAGTGTACAAAAAAATTTTTTAAAGTAAGTTATCATGAAAAGTGTATTGGGTTTCTACCTTCAATATGGCGTAAACTAATCACGTGACATATTTTGATCGTACCATAGAATGTATTTTTTTTTAAATTGAAAATGATCCGACATTTTTTTATCAAAATATAAAAGAATCTAAATCTTCAGATTTTTATTTATTTATGTTTGTTTAATTCTTGTTTTTAGTTAAAATATCTAAATATTGATTTTTTTTATTTGTAACATTTTGTTGGAAAGGAATATTAAAATAAAATGAAAAAAAATTTTTTTAGCAGATTGAAGGCATTTTCATTGACAAATTATTTTTAGTGGTTTTATGGCATTAAAAGTAAGCCAGATTTGTATCAACAAGTAAATGTAAATATTTTTGTAAATAGGCACCCCCCCCCCTAAAATATTTCAAAGGCGGAGGATGAGGGTTAAAATATTTACATTTACTTGTCGAAAAAAGACTGGAGTGAGTAAAACATCGCATTAACTTTTCGGAAAAAACGCCTTAAGCACCAATTTTTTTTCAGCAGGCACCTCATCAGGTGGGGGACTTCATTCGAAGGTGGGTTGTTTTATCACCGCCAAGATTTTTTATTAATGTGGGTGGCATTTCTGCGAATAGCCGTATAAACCCCAATATTTTACACTCCTAAAAAAAAAAAGGGGGTGAGGGGCAAAGTTGAATGACATGAAAAAATCAGCAAGTTTTGAAATAAAAATAACTGCATTTAAAAATTAATTCATTGAAAAATTAAGATTGAAAATTTCATTAAAATCGAATAATTACCAGATTTTTTATTAAATCGGGTGGTGGGTAGATGTGTTTTGTAAAATAGGGATTTGCCATTTTTGCAGTGGCTAGTATAATATGTATTAAAAATAAATTACATGTGTAATATTTTTTTTTTTTTTTTAACGCATCCTCATAATGTTTATACTTTTCGACATAGACATAAAAAGGTGCATATCGCATAAATACGCCCTGGCCTCCTGCCCGAAAACATTAAGCCGTGCCCTCAGAAAAGTTTTCTCGATACGTAAATTTAAATATTTTAACCCACCCCCAATTTAAAATATTTTTTAGCGTTTGAAGGCGTTTTTATCGACTAATAACTTTTAGTGGTTTGAAGGTGATAAAATTAACCCACTCCCAGGTTTTATCAATAAGTAAATGCAAAAATTATTTTTCCATTTTATTCAAAACTAAAGGAAATATGACTGAGTTTTTGAAAATATTGTTTAATATATTTTATATTAAACAAAATCCAATAGAAAATACTTACATTTACTTGTCGAGAAAAGACGGTGGTGGTGGTGGGGGGGTAAAATATAACTTTCATATCATATTAACCACTCGGGAAAACGCCTTAAAGAAAAAAAGGGAGTTGATAAGTATCATGGGCCGGTTTTTCAGCAAACACTGCACAGCGTTTTTTTTTAGGGAAAAGAAAGTTGGCTCGCATAACAGAGCTAAACACAACATTTAACTACATTGTAGTTATGAGTTAAAACTCATACATTTTAGCCCGACCAACACTTTTGCGAAACAAAAAGAAGCACCACGTTACAATCTACACCCCCTTCCCCGACGTCACAGCAAAAATATCCTTTTTATATGTACTGGGTGGCGGCTTTTTTGGACGGGTGAGTCGACTATTTGTCCATGGTAATTACGCCACTACCTGCTACCCCCTAATTACTTTTAACATAGTTAAATGTCTCTAACAATAATTCTCCTTTTTCACTCTCATTCTTATTCATACATAGAGAGGGTGAGAGTAATATGCAGAATGACAGTGAGGGACGGGCCAATCTTTGACTTAATTACTAATTATGACTAATTAAAACCAATTGAAGTGGAATTTTTTTTCAAACATTAAGTAGTCCTGAAACCAAGGAATATCTTAATATAAAGTTTGTTTCATTAACATAAATAGGAAAAAAGCCTTAGGGAAATGAAAGGTGTTTATCTCAGCTTTAGTATAATAAATAGAAGATATATATTATATTACTTCTTTATATTGGTGGGATCATGTCCAAAAAGGAGTAAAGAATAAAATTGTTTTTGTATGCAAAGAGCGGGACGGAATCTGTTGATGAGGAGGGCCTCGAGTATAGCCAGGTGCAACTCGTTGGTTGAGGATGCCAAAACGGAGAACATTGCGGGTTTATATGCTGCAGCACAATCAGGATTGTCCAACAGATGTCACCCAATGGTGGAAGGTGAATATGAATTGATTGGTGGAAAGAGCGGTCAAAGTTATTGTTACGGATATAAGATGGAATGTGTTGGTTTATTCTGACCTCCAATCTTTGGGTAGTGCACCCAATATAGCAAACATCGCATTAGCATTCACATTTTTAGATTAGACAACTTTTTTCGTGAGTGGTCACACTATCTTTAAGATTGGGGTGGGGGAAATCTGAGAACAATTCGCAACTTAACCGAATTAAAACAATGGTGGACAGACCGCTCGATGCGCTCAAGCAATTGCAGAGATTTGTTGTCAATCCACGACAACTTCTGATATACAGGACACTTTTCAGGTCCAAATCTAGGATTGGTGGCAAACTGCATGCACTTGCTTCTTATTGTGGTAGATATTAGGTCCTTAGGATATCCGTTTTTCAATTAAGTGGTTCTAATGTAGTCGAGCTCGTCATTGAGTTTAACTAGCGAACTAGCGTTTTGATTAGATTGATTTTGCGTCTTAAGGGACAAAATGAACTCCAGCGCGTATATGAACCCGAAAATGCTGGTTTACGATAAACCGAGGTTTGTATACCCGATTCAACTAAGACATCAAGGAAGGGAAGACTGTTGTTGTATTCAAATTCACATGTGAAAGTCAACGCTGGGTGGAGTTGGTTGATCACATGGAAGAATCGTCTTTCTAAATTGGACATCTTTAGTGGCGATGTGCATTAATTTTAGGAATACATGTTCGGGCACAGGAGGGGGTCCAAGTGACTGCGATAAAGGGCGTCAGCGCAGATGGTGATAGTTTCGACAAGTGGAACATTAGTATAGAGGCTCGCGATGTCAAAAGAGCAGAAAAGGGAATTGTTGGGAGTAACTGAAGTGTTTTGGATTATTTTAGCGAAGGTGAAAGAATCGCTAATACAATGTTTGGGGTCAAGTATGACTGCTAACCATTTTGCAATGCAGTATTGGGCGGATCCGACCATCGATAGAATAGGTCTTAGAGGGATATTTTGTTTATGAATTTTAGGGAGTCCGTATAGCCGTGGTCTCTGGGATCCGACTGGGCGTATTTTCTCATATATTTTTAGGTATTAAATGTTCTTTATAAAATCCTAGTAGTTCGCGTTGTATACGTTGTTCCAGTATGGCAGTTTTGTCAAATGTCTCAACGTTTCCTAGGAAAGTAAATTTGGAGGTGTCATTGAGGATAACTGCCATTTTGTTGATGTAGCCATGTTTGTTGAATATTGCAACTCCAGCATCTTTGTCAGGTTTGGAGATGATTATATTATCGTTTCTCAGCAAGGATTTAACTGCATTAAAATG
The DNA here is from genome assembly GCA_023376005.1 of Doryteuthis pealeii. Lineage (NCBI taxonomy): Eukaryota > Metazoa > Mollusca > Cephalopoda > Myopsida > Loliginidae > Doryteuthis > Doryteuthis pealeii. The sequence continues at coordinate 36,987,794 of CM042168.1, read as the reverse complement.
TTCACGGTGTAGGGAAAAGTTGGATTTGTCGAAGAGTGGGCGAGATCAACTAATCGGGCTTTGAGGGCTGTGAATGCGTCGGTAGATGTAGGTTGGTGTTTCAGCAACTGGACGTATATTTCAAATTCAGTTAAAGTGGATTCTCTGTTTATTTTGGAAGGAGGAATACAAAATTCAAGACCGTGTTTGAGTACAAACTCTTCAGTATCGTTGAGGGAATAATTGGAAAAGTTATTAATTTTCAAATTCAAAATATTAGAAGAGGAACCATAACGTTTGCTAATAAATAAGGTTAACAAAGCATTATGTTTACCTTGAATAATCTTGTTCGTTTTCTCGTCTAAGGAAGCCATGTACCGACATAGGCGCATAGTGTCGAAGAAAGATAAAAAGTTCAATTCGTTTCGCCAAAGTAGTCGGTAATAGTGTCTGAGGGAGTTTGGTGGTTGTGGAAAGACGTTAATCTAAAAGGAAGGTATTTTCAATGTGTAGGTTGTTATTGGCTTGTGTCCGGGTAATACGGCAAGCGATGGACATAGGGATTGGTCGTTTGTGTTAGCATTCCTCAAGAAAATTGATTTCATGTTGGAGAGTTCGGATTTTCCCTTTGGTTTTGATGACGTTGTTCAAGGTATTGATCTGAAAATTATTGTAACAATGTTTGAAATTTATAAAAAGTTTGCGGTATGAACAGAAGTTAAGAATAGCTTTAAAAAGGGTATACATATTGAGATATATACGTTAAATATATATATATATATATATATATATATATATATATATATAGTGTGTGTGTATGTGTAAGAATAAAGAAAAAGTTTTTGAGAAGCTTTAAAGAACTGAAATACCATGAAGGAAACGACGAAAAATAATCCAATAACATTTCATATATATAGAAGTAAAGATTAATTCATTTATCACATTTAGAATACGCTGCTAAAAAACAATTTTACCTGTATGGTGTATCTATTCACCTTAGAACTCATTTTATTCAAATAAAGTTATATTATTATTGTAATCTGTTTCATTCTGTTAAATTATAACCTGTGAGAGCCGCCGCCTGTGGTTTACGGTAAGATCGCAGTGGTGTGAGAGCCGCTGTGAGTGGTTTAAAGTAGGCAAGGAGTTAAAGGAAATGCCAATAAAAAGAGTCCACAAGACATTACTATTACATAGGAGTTTGATAGTGAAATAATATAGAACGTTCATTTATTTATTTATTATTAAAAATGTCTTTTTAGATACTTTTATGAGATTAAACTTACTCTGTCTGCACATAGCAAAATAGTCCAGATAGACAAGGATTTGTAAGAGGGTTATTGTTATTATTCATTGTAAGACGTCATTTGGTAATGTGGTCTGGAGTCCAAGACTAATCAAGAACATAAAACTTATTGAGGGAGTTCAAAAGAGAGCTACTAAATAATGAATGATTTTAAAAAAAACAACTTTCGTATGAAGAAAGACTTAGGAAGATTGACTTACCAAGTTTGATTTATCGACTAACAAGAGGAGATAGGATTGAAGTCTATAAATATACCCATGGATTTTACTCAACAAACTTTGATCTATTAAGTATTGCTCAAAATATCAATACCAGGGCTCATAAATAAAAACCCTTTAAAAGATTTTAATAACAGAGTGAAGAATACATGGAATAAACTACCATCCTCAATAGTGAATGTCCCATCTCTAGACTCCTTTAAGGTAAGGTTGGATGATCTGTGGAAAGATTATAGATATTCTGTGGAAATAAGATGAATGTTTATAAGGAACAGCTGACAGGTCTCAGGCCTAATATACTAACTGAAAAAGTTATTATTATTATTATTATTATTATTATTATTATTAATATTATTATTATTATCAGAGTTGTTGTTGGTGGTGGTGGTGTGCAAAACTACGATGATGGGATTAACAATCTTAAAATATATCGGTTTCAGTTTCTTTATTTAATGGCATATTAGTATTCATAGACTATTGAAACAGTAGTGGTAGTATTTTCCCCATAGCTGGAGGAATGATGTGGTTCCGACCATTCCCAAGGGTATTAATTCGAAAGTGAACCTAATAGCGCGACTGGAGTATTAATTTGAAATATATCGGATTTCTTTAGATAAATAACCTTTTGCTTATTTTTCTGTTGAATTTTTTCGTCATTTTACCTAATACATTGTGATCAGCTAGTAATACTCAATTAAATACTGTTTTTTTCTTTCTAAGAGCTCCCATGTCAGAAACCTAAGAGCCCTGTCGGCTGAAGCAGTAGAATACGTCAACTGCACCTCGGTAGAGCAGTAAGTCCCCCCTCCGAATGGGACTACCTGTTAGGTATAGGTGGTGACCCGTGATGCTTAACATGACATGCAACATTCCACTTTGGCCTTTACTTGGGTTAGACAGGTGGTTGGACAGGCTGCCTTTGATCAGTCGGCTGGTCACATCAAGCCCTAATAACTATATGATTTTCCCGAACGTTTTACTCTGATGGCAAATCCCGAGCCTTTTTATCATATATGTACTAGAAAGCACTGGCTGAGGGTTTTAATGTCCTTGGTGTGAAGCTAAACTTCATCTAATGGTGAGGTTCCAATTCTGGAGCACTGGGGAGTGTAGAGTACCCCTTCATAATCATTACTCTCAATTCCATCCTGACCCGAAATGCTGGCCCCTGTTTGGTTATCATTTATGGGTTAAATAGATAGATTAAAAATGTATGTAATAAAATGAGTTTCAAAAACATTGAATACCCAACATGAATAAAAAAAAATCCGGCATCAAATAACCCCAGGGTTAATATGACGTTAAACCCAACCAACCAGACAGAATTCTAAGATCCCTGTAGCATAGAGACAAATATATATTTAAAATATTGGATGAACTTTGACACCCCTGACATTGAAAAGGAAAGTATTTTACCACATATAAGAACAGTATTTCGATCCTTGGGTAAATCTGGCTTTTATGTAGGCCCAATAATACCCAACGTACCCTGTATATATACATTGGTACGCACAGTTCCATAATCTGATTAACGGGTCAACAGGTTCATTCGTAAATCGATTAGAGCAGGAATTCCCCCAAAAGCAGATCGACAAATCGATAAACTCTATTCAATCAGAAACCAATTAGCGATTTCGGTTTGTATTGAAAACACCGACATATGCACTTAAAAACTTCCACTTAAGACGAGAAAAACCGACATTTTTTTCGGACGGAAGTGAGACGGGTCGGGGATTTTTCACCTGAGTGGAGAATCAGGGTTTTTGTTGTAAGAGTCTGACACAAAATTTAAGCCCACCCCCTGTTGAAGAGCAAATGTAATCGTGACTAGATCAGCACCTTTCTTATTTCAAAAGACTACTTATCTTAATTCCGTGTCTTATTCGTACCTGTATTTCGCGCAAAGCTTCGAGATATTTGCAATTGGGCCGCTGGCGGCTCTTGCTACGCAAACCTCATTTTTCCTTCAGGCTGACGAGCGATAATATAATACAGGATGTCAACCTCTGAATACCACATTCATTGCTGCGAAGATTTTTCTACTTTCTGATGCGCACACACACACACACACACACACACACACACACACACACACATACATACATACATGCATGTGCTAAAAGGAAAATCTTTGCAACGCCCTCTTTCTCTCTCTTTCTTTCTCTAATCTATACATACACACAGACATATATATATATTCATATAGTTGGGAAGATTTTGCCCTTTTCTTATGATTTACATACACACGCACGCATACATATATATAAATACATATATATATATATATATATATATTTATAGTTGCAAATATTTTGCTTCATTCTTTTTAACACTCACACACACACACACACACACACACATATATATATATATATATATATATATATATAAGAGAAAAATCTGTGTAACTCTCTCTCTCTCTCTCTCTCTCTCACTATATATATAAGAGAATCTTTGCAACTATATCTCTTCAAGGTCTCCAATATCGATCGACTTGTAACTGGTTAAGGTCATTGCGTCTATTTTCTGCTCGTAAACACGCACGTGTCACGTATTTCTTATCAGCAAAATAAAAGTCGCGTTGCAGAATTTGGACATCTTTTTATGTTGTGAACCATGAAGCAAGTATCATTTCTTTATGATTCTGTGTCTCTATCGAATATGCTGACTAGATTTCTTTGCATAAAGGTAATACCCCCACCCCATTAAAAGGGGTATCCTAGGTAAAACACTAAGCTGCATCCGGTGGTGAGGCTCCGGGTCTGGATTTTGGGGGAGTATTGAGTAACTCCTTTAATACCATTGCTCCCAAATCCATTCTCATGTCTATTAGGGTCGCATCTACGGGTCAAATTCGAACATTTATCAGTATTGGATAGGGGTACTTAAAGTCATATAACTATGCAAATTATTTCTATTAATAGTCGTATTCCTTAATACCGTTATCATCTTGCAACACGCTTTGGTTAAAAATGAGACCGTCCAAATCGCCCAGGATGAAATGCGAAAATGAAAATCTTAATTATCTACTGTTGCTGATCCGCCGAATTCTTATTTCTTATGTGTGTCTTAGCCTCAGTTAGATAATTGACCATTCCATTTTTATTATTAAGAGAGAAAGGGAAGAAAGGACATGCTACACATAAAATATAACAAGAAATAGAGAGAGAGAGAGAGAGAGAGAGAGAGACAGACAGACAGAGAGAGAGAGAGAGAGAGAGTAGGGAACATAAAGAAAGGGGGTGATAACGCGAAAGCAATAAAGCTAATTTGTTTTAATCGAACATAATGATAAGAAGAAAAGAAATAATCAACATTATTATCCTAATCTGTTTCAATCGAACATGATGAATGAAAGAAAGAAAAAAGAGTGAGGGAAAGTTAAATCAAGATTATTATATTTTTCACATATTGAACTCTGGCAATAGCTCTTAAGTAAACATATCAAACGTTTTAATAATTAAATTATCACACTGTAGTATATCCCCAGGTTCTGCTAGTTAATAATAATTACTTGAAGTTATAGTAGTTTACTAAATAGTATTATTTCATTCCATGAGTTTTTCACACTAGCGTTAGCTGGTAGTCCTTCACTGGAGGCTACGCGACAGCAAGTCTCCTCATTCAGGTATTCCCTAGCACCTATATGATGGCCCCAACGCTATTGCCCTTATGGCAAGCCCCAACCCCTTTTTTCATATGGGTGCTAGAAGGCGGTGGCTGCGGGTCTACATGTCTTGGGAATGACGTTAAACTCTATCTGATGGTGAGGTTCCAGATTTGGAGGTTTGGGGAATGTGGAGCACCCCTTCATCACCATTGCTCCCTGGTCCACTCTGACCCGGAGTGGTAGTACCTGTTAGGGTCCCATCTATGGGTTAAATAGAAAAATGAATTTATAAAAAAATTGTATTATCCATTAAGAATTGATTTATTTCAAAACTTTATACCAATCATTCAGGTATTCAGGACATTTCTGAGTATTCTAGCAATTCTTAACAATGTTGTTTGGGTGATCTTGATTCTTCCTCTGATTTCCAATCTATTCAGAATCTTTTCCAAATCTTTAGGGACCGTTCCAAGGGCCCCAATTACAATTGCTACAACCTTTATCTTCATGTTCCTCAGTTCTTTTTTTCAGTTCTTTGGCCAGGTGCAAGTATTTGTGGATCTTTTCTCTTTTTTTTTCTTTTTTCATTTTTGTTATGTGATCCACCGGAACGGCAAAATCCATGAGATGACAAGTTCTTTTCATGTTAATTAACACTTGGTCTGGTCTCATAGCCGGGATTAGGTGATCCGGCTGTATCTCAAAGTCCCCGAGAATGTTATGGGTTTCAATCTCTAGGACATAATCCGGTTTGTGCATATACCATAGCGAAAATTTAATTTCTTGCAAAATTCCCTGGGGATCACCTTTTCCACCTAGTTGTACTTAGTCTAGAAACGAATTCAAATTCTGAATGAGCCTGTTTGCATTTCTTCATCTCTGACGACGGTAACCATTTCACAACGGGCGCCTCCAAACAGATGGTTATAACAAAGACAAATTAGACAAATTAGAATTTACAAATAAAAACTACAATTAAAAAAATGTAATGGAACATTGAAAATATATTTACAATCAAACGTTTGGAAATTAATCAAATCTCAGCCTTAAGGCGTTGATATGCGACTAAATAAATAAAGTAACGCAAACCACTTAGAAATGAATTACATTTCGGAATTAAATAACCCATAAAGCGTTTATACTCCGTTAAAAATAAACAAACTAAGCCATACTATTATTCTGTATGAGCACTGTTCGGACATAGCTGATTTTTCTGATGGTTGTTAAAAATGTTTGTCCATTCTATGATATGAATTTTTACCCCCCGGATTAGTTCAGTCAGAAGATTCAAGGTTCGATACCTGCCCTCGCCTACTCACTACAGGAGTAGCACAGTTTGGATCTGTGCGGTAAACTGGAAGACTTGATGGTATGTTAGGAGTACCATTTCAGATGCAAAAACAATCTTCTTAGTCTAGCGCTAGGGAAAAAGGGATAGACTCCCTCATTATTCGTCTGATACCGATAATAGACCACTCCACATATTTACTTACCCAGATGAGAAAAAAAATCTTTAAAAAATTGCAGCACAAGACAATGTCAGAAAAACAAAACAAAAACAAAACAAAAGCAAAAGAAAACAGAGCTCTACTTTGGTATGCGATCTACGTGTGATAAAATTGATTTATTACGCAACCCACCTAAGCCTAAACCTAATTTGCTTCATTTGAATTTCTTTTAATAATAAATGATATAATTTTTAATATCAATTTTTTGTTTATTTTTTTATGTATATTTAATATGCCTATAAATTTAATAAATTATTTTCAAATTTCTAAAATTTTAGTTTTTTAAAATACATGTATAAAAATATAATAAGGTTTTTTGAAACCATGACAAACAAATAATTTATTTAGATCATATACTATAGTAAAATTTGACTTTTGTAAATCATGTTGACACGTAGCAAAGTTGCACCGTTATTTACCTGTTTTAAACAACTTTCTGGAAGTTCAGCAAAAATGCTTTACCTTGGATTTAAGAAAGGAAAAATACAAAGAAAAAATATAGACGTCCTTGGAATTTTTTAGTTTTAATATAATTATAATTTGTGTAAATTCAATAAAAATGAGAAGCAAACACGGAAAATACCCACGTTAAAAAAATGCAAAAAAGAAAAAGCAAACAAAAACAAAAAAAAACAATAACTATTTCTTTTCACCTGTATAACCTTGAGCTTCGTACGTCCATGAATTGCCCCCCCCCCCCCATTCTGAGCTCCAGGCTGAAAAATAGCGGAAAACATAATGTTATCTGTTATTCATCTTCCTGATTGGCTGTACTGTTGCTAGGCAATGGCGGTGTTGAAATGGGATTCCACGGTCGGAAATAAGTCTACCCGGGCAAATTTACTACTAGGCAGCGGTAGAAAGTTTTAAATCATCATCATCATCATCATCAAGTCATAAGGTTAGCATTTAGGTTTTCAGGATTATTTTTCTCCATCCGTCCCTATCATCAATTATTCTTGGCAAGTCCTATAGACGGAATCCAGTGTCCGCACAGAACGTATATATGTATGGTATGAATCCAATAATTCTCCCTCCAGATATGGGTAAATAGTTGGGTAGTCAGGCGAAGTCAGTCAGTCAGACCTAGACTAAGGAAAACTCCGAATTCAAACTTGATAAATTCCACTAAAAAATTGACCTTGTGTCGCATCCTGCTCATGCAAATACATATGCATGCTTTTTTCCTTGTCAGGCAACACTGGTCATATATAAGAGTCATAAACTCGGATAAAACAGAGTTTCTATGTTTTAAACAAGATGAAGCCATCATCACATTAATTGGGAAACCCCTGAAATTAGCAGACACACATCAGTAGCAATATTTCATCAACTGAAAGTTCTACATGCTATCAATCATATGAAAATTTGATCTTACTGATACCATAAAGCGTGAACTCTTTCAAGTGCGGACTGTCTCAATATTATTGAATGCTCTTTAACATGAGTTACATTTTTCAAAAACTTTTGAAAAAATCTAACTCAAGTTAGTCAACACATGCTCCTCCAATTGTCCTGATAAAGGTTTTTATTGAAAAACCAAAACGTGTTAACTTCGAGTAACTTCCCCATCTGCAAATAATTCATCTTTGAAATACTTTTTTTCTTATTTACATCCACACTCTCTTTCCCTCTCTCTCTTTCTTCTCTCTCTCTCTATATATATATTATATATATATATATATATATATAACGTTGGAAATAGTCCTGTCGGATTAAAAATGGAAACGAAACAAATACTTATTTGGTCATAATTGATATATTCAATCAAGATAATATTTCCCCTCATTATCGGGAACAAAATCCCATCTATTTTGGCAAATTGTTGATCCCATGAGTATATAATTCTTCAGTTTTCAATGCAAAGAAATACATAATATCAGTTTTAAATTGATGAAGTGCTTTCCTCCTAAAAAAGGTTGCAATTATTTTAAAAGATAATAGTCGGATGGAGCAAGGTAAGGAGAGTAAGGAGGATGAAGAAAAACTTCCATATTTACCGCATGAGGAGCTCAGCTTGGCTTTCTGGTAAGGAGGGGAGTTGATGGTTGATGTAGCACTCCACCCAGACGCAAAATCTCCCTGGTCTATCCTAGTGAAAAGGGGATAGAGTACCTTGCTGTCTGGCTGATACTGACAATTACCCAATTCGTCGACTTTAAAAAAATTATTTTTCCGGGAACGCGGTTGTTTAGGATATTTTTTATGCAAACCTTTAAAATTTGCATTTCCCACATATATATATAAGAATAGTGGAGACATGAGGTCAACGGCACTTGGTCACAGACAGTTTCTCACCTATTCAAATTTAAAATCTAGAGAATTATTTGTTTTCGTATTTTACCTTATATGTTGTTGCGTGGTGCATCAGGGGAAAGGTCAAACACTCGAGTTATAGAGGTGGGGGTAGTTGAGTTTGTGGGATATGATGGGAAGGGTGGTTTACTTTGAGTGTGATTTTTTTAGGAGGGCGTTTTAGTCTACTGTTGTAAAATTTCGCGATTTGATACTTTATTTCTTCTATTGCGCTTAATTTCTTTTGGATTATTATTTACTCCTTTTGAGTTTTCACATCAGTGTTAGCTGATGGTCTTTCACTGGAGTCTGAGTGACAGCAAGTCTCCTCAGGTCTCCAGGACTCTTCTGAGTATTCTGGCAGATTGCAGCAGTGCAGTGTTCTGAATGGTTTCAATCCTTCCTCTGATATCCAAACTTTCCAAACTCTTTTCTAATCGTTTTGAGACTGTTCCAAGTGCACCAACCACAATTGGTATCACTTTCACTTTCATGTTCCATAACTTTTTCAGTTCTCTGGCAAGGTCCAGATATTTGTCCATTTTTTCATTTTCCTTTAGCTTACCCTGTGATCTGCTGGCACTGCAAATTATTATTATTATTATTATTATTATTATTATTATTATTATTATTATTATTATCTTCATATTTATTTAATTCCTTATTTATCTTTATAGATTTTTAAGTTTTTAAGAATTTGTTTTAGTCTTTGGGTGGTTAATTTTTATATGGCTTGATAAGAATTTGTTTTCATGCCTATATTTGGATATGTGTTCCGATTGTTTAAGTATTTTGTTTATTTTGGGAAGGTTATTATGGCTATTTTCCTTCTAGGCAAAAATTGAAGTGTTTTGATATGTTGTTATAAGCTGGTGCTATTTTCCTTATTTTTCAAAATTATTTTGGTGTGTTTTGGTTTTATTTTCTTATATATTGGGTAGGTAACCAGTCTAGGAGAGGGATAACTCTGAATTCAAAATTTCTGAGGTCAGTCGTTGATTGGGTTCGTGGTATTCCTTGATGCATCAATTCTTTCCTATCGACTGTGCCAAAAAGTGTGGAATGGTCCTACACAAGCCTTCATCACTATAAACAAATTCTGTGTTGGTTGTTCACTGGATGAACACTCATGCGTCGAAAATCGACGAGAGAGTCTAATTTTTATATATATATTATATATATATATATATATATATATATATTAGAGAAAAAAGAGAAATAGGGGAAATATATAAAAAAAAGGTACAGCTTGCAAACAATATCAGCTCTTTTTTTTTTCAAAGATCAAATAGAATTTTCTCTTTTAAAGGGTAAAATAATTGTTGGTCGTGTGACTCATATAGATGAAGATTTGCCAAACCCTCTTTTTAATCACTTGTGCATGACTAAACACCAAATTACATCATGCCAAATATTATTGGTGTTGTGACTGTTGCAGTATGGTGATCAATAATATATCCGGAAATATATTACTGCAAGGACACGGAATAGGAAGATTTCCATAGCTATAATCAATATGTTTATAGCATAAACCGATGGGCAATGCTAGCGAAAAAAGTATCTGTCTGTCCGTCTATTTTTTTCAACTTTCAGGGAAGTATCGTTACAAAACAAATATCATAAAGATATAGGCTAAAAAAATCTGATTATTACACACACATACGTACACACAAGCACATCTACATATACACAAACATCTCTCTCTCTCTCTGTCTGTCTGTCTCTCTCTGTCTCTCTCTCTCTCTCTCTCTCTCTCCATATATATATGGTTACTGTCGTTGAAAATAGACACGGTGTCTCGAGTTCAAATTCTGGATGAGATTGTTTGCATTTAACGTAAAATTGACGTGTCACATCCTGGCAATGGGAAGGGCTGGATATATACATTCACATCTAAAAACTATATGGTTTACAGTGAATACGAATCCTATTTATTACACACATACGTACACCCAAGCACATCTACATATACACACACATCTCTCTCCTCTCTCTCTCTCTCTCTCTCTCTCTCTATATATATATATATATATATATATATATATATATATATAGGGGTAGCATGTATATGGAGTCAACAGCGCTTGGTACTGAACATTTCTTGTGTATGTGATTATTCAAACCAAGGGACTTGGTTTGAATAATGGCTAAGACGAAAAACTATCAGTAACCAACCGTCGTTGACTCCATGTCCTATCTACTACAGATATAAATACTTATTCAAGATATTGAGCACTGTTTTCTGATAGATATAGCACCCCACACATATATATATATATATATATATATTATGAGCTGTTTGCATCTCACTTAGCAGTAATACCCTTGGGAAAGGTATGAATCCAACTTTTTCACTCCAGCAATAAGTGAATAGCCGGGCAGACTGGGCTCTTTAACATTGGTATGGCAACCAGTCTAAGAGAAGGAAAACTTGAATTAAAACCTTTTAAATTTCCGCTAAGAATTTGACTTGTGTCTATTGGTATGGAAGGGTTCGTAAATGCATACTTAGTTTGGTACAGCTTTCAGATTAATTACAGAATCACCTGCTTCTGGGGTCACCCATCCAACAACAGAGCAAACTCATCGCTGCTTAACTTCGGTGATCTAACAGGAACCATTGCTTTAAACATTACTTCAAATTTACAAAGCTTTGTTTAGATTGGTTTAGATTCCTTATAGTACTTGTTTATTTTTTTTATTTTGTTTTTTAAAGTAGTCACCCATCTAATTACAGAACTGTTCCATCAGTACTTTACTTTGGTTATCTAGCAAAACCCAGAATCGTTACTTGGATGTCATCATCATATCACGCTGACAGCAACGATTCCTATGACTCACTCTCGCCATCCGTCCCTATCAGTCATCGCTCCTGGCAGTTCTCCTCACGACATCCAGTATCCACAGAGAGCTGATCAATGTATTTGCTGGCCGGCCCACTCTGATGTGTCCATGTGCAAGTGTTCACAGAAGGATGTTAATTACTTCTCCAGCAGTGTTCTGCAAGTCTTGTTCGTCTTAGATGTAGATGGCCACACAGCTGCTTTTTTGTGGGACGCTGCTTGCAGTATTTGTTCAGGACAACACGCAGAATCCTAGCGTTGTTCTCATGTAGCTTTTTCCAATCGTTTCGTTAAAGTCCAAGTGGTACAACCATACAGTAGCAGTGATACGGCTACAGCTGGAAAGAATTGTTGCTTTATGTCATCAGGGGTATGAGATTTCCATATGATAGCAGTACCATAATTCGCAATTTCAACATTACAAATATAAAACCAACATGTAATATCTTTTGGTCATTTTAGTGACACAAGACCATTTCGACAGGTTTAAATATGTGAAAAATGGTAAAAATAAGGATTGGCGATTAGTCTATACCAGATAAACTAGATTTATATTTGTGCATTGCATCTTGGACGATTAGGACAGTCTCATTTTTTTAACTTGAGGGTGGTGCAAAATAAAAATGAGTGGAAGATTTTGGAAGAAATATAATATTACATTATCGCCCATATATAAAAGATCTTTCATAAAAAATTAATTTTCATCTAAAGCAAAGATACCAGGATTTTCTTATTTCTAGAGGAAGATTATTTATTCAAAACGGATATAACAAACAGGTGAAAATGGTGGTCTGACTGTGTAGTGTAGTGAGGTGGAATCTAATTAGGTATTCAACACTTGTTGCTTTGTGATAGACAAAATTAATCTTAGTAAATACCTGTCTGGTATGAAACTTTAAAAAATGTTATTGTCCTCATCAGAACTATAAAAAAACAGTAGAGAGAGAGAGAGAGAGAGAGAGAGAGAGAGAGAGAGAGAGAGAGGGGGCTTTGAAATGATGTGGGATCACACACACAAACACCTACATATACACACTCACACAGATACGAATATAGACATACAAAAACACGCACTAGTATATGCATACCACATAGGTAAACAATCTATTTACATACACGCGTCTATAGAATTATACATACAAGTACGTATGGGGCACCCAGTGAGAATCACAGTCCCTAACAATGATCTCCTAATCTAGCTTGCTAACCATTACTCCAAGCTGAGATGTCCGAGCTGAATATACATTCGTTATCTAAAGAGCTTGACTTAGATCTGGCACAAGGCCAAAAGTATGGAGTACTAGAATCTAACTCAGAATGGTCTGTTGATTTAGCTAGCTGACCATTACACCATGTGAGGTTCCTCTCTCATATAGTTATTTACTAAACTTGGCGGACTATATTACCTTTAGGCACCCCTTTTGCGATCTCGATTCGTGGGTCATTTTTTTCCCTTTACACCTTCAAAATCCGGTTAATTGTTAACAGACGATTTTTATATTTTTTAAAATTATAAAACTAAACCCTACCCTAACCCTAACTAACAAACAACCGGATTTTGACGGTGTAAATGAGAAAAGTGTCCCCACGAATCGAGATCGCGGAAAGAGGTGCCTAAAGGTCATAATGTCCAACTTGGCTTAGTATGACATAAGGCCAGAAGTATGGAGCATCTAATGAGAATTGACCTCTAGCTGGTTAACCATCACACCACATGAGATGACCATGCAGAATATAGAATAGTTATTTACTAAACTTAGTTCTGGCCCCTGGCTAGAAGTACAGGGCATCCAGTGAAAATATTACTTACTAACAATGGTCTTTTTATCATATATGTGTTAGAAGGCAGTGGTTGAGGGTCTTTATGTCCTGGGTATGGCGTTAAACTCTATCTGATGGTGAGATTCCAGTTCTGGAGGTCTGAGGAATGTGGAGCACTCTTCATCACCATTGTTCCCTGGTTGAGTCTGACCTGGATTGGTAGTACCTGTTAGGGTCCCATCTATGGGTTAAATAAAAAAGATGCGTTTAAAACAAATTGAGTACCTATCCAGAATGAATAAAACAAAAACGTCTTCGACATAAAATGACCCATCAGGGGTTGACATGCCGTAAGAGCCAACAAACAAATCACTGACAATGGTCTGTTAATTTTGCTGGCTAACCATTACACCGCATGAGGTGCCTTTCTCCTTTTATATAGTTATTTATTAAGATAAGCATAGATGTATTACAAAGCCAGAAGCATGTAGCACCCAGTGAGACTCGATCTCACTAACATTCTTCGGAATAAGCATCTCGTCTACAAGATCAAGTTTATACTTTAATTACACCCGTAAAAAGTAACAAGTCTGACACCCCTGGCTCAAACAATGTTTGGTTTGGTTTGTTTTGTTTTACGGCATATCAACCTCAGTGGGTCATTTAATGCCGATAAAGTTTTGAAATAAATCAATTCTTAATAGATAATACAATATTTTTATAAATACATTTTTCTATTTAACCCATAGATGGGACCCTAACAGGTACTACCACTCCGGGTCAGAGTGGACCAGGGAGCAATGGTGATGAAGGGGTGCTGCACATTCCCCAAACCTCAAAATCTGGAACCTCACCATCAGATAGAGTTTAACGTCATTCCCAGGACATGTAGACCCGCAGCCACCGCCTTCTAGCACCCATATGATAAAAAGGGGTTGGGGCTTGCCATAAGGGCAACAGGGTTGGGAAAATCATATAGGTGCTAGGGTTTGACATGACCAGCGATTGATCGGAGGGGGCCTCTCCGACCGCCCGTCTAGCCCAAGATAGGGCCAAAGTGGAGTATTGCATGTCATAAACTGCTCATCCACCTGGGCTCTATCCTTAAGCATCACGGGTCGCCACCCACGGCAAGCAGGTGGCCCCATTGGGGGGAGTCTTACCCCTCTGCAGAGGTGCAGTCGGTGCATTCTAACGCCCCAGCCGACAGGGCGGTCAAACAATGTGATTATAATACCAAAGATGAATACACTAGTCTGAGTAAACACCTTTTCGAAAAGAATTAAAATATGTCTCTATCTCATGCTCAAGGGTAAACCTTTCTTCCCCAAAGGGATGTCCTCGGCATGATACTAAACTGCATAGGATGGTGAGGCTCCATTTCTGGGGAGTGTGACGTACCTCTTGCCATTTCTCCCTCGGAGTCATAGTACCTGTTATATTCCCATTTACGCGTTTAAAATTATTCGTATTCGATAGGAATACCTGAACCCATATAACTGTAAATTATTTCTATAAAAATATTTACTAAAGAATTATTATTAGTTACTTGAAACCATATAACTGTGTACAATTGATTTGTTCTATATATTTCTTTCACGCCATATCAACTTCTTTCGAGTCATTTAATGCTGAATCAAGTCATCTTTATAAACAAATGAACGCAATTACAAACCTCAAGGCATAAAATAAACCAAGTCAGATTGACATACCGTTAAAATCGATCAATCGCTAAATCTTAAGAAACAACTAAAAATGTACATATAAAAGTATAATGAACACAATTCCCTAACCTCTATGCATAAAATAACCTCAGACGGGTTGAGATGCCGTTAAATCAATCAACCAATTTTAAGAAAGAACTACCCAATAATGTAAATATAAATGAACTATGGACGCAAATCACTAATTCCTCGGCAATAAATAACCTTAGGCAAATTGACTGGCCGTTAAAATCAATCATTCACTGATTCAAACTTAAGAAAATAAAGAAAAAAATATAAACATAAAAGTCAATGGACACCGATGACTGGTTAACATGCCGTTAAAACCATCCAGACAATCTTTAGAAACAACCACACAGAATGTAAATATAAATGTTCAATGAACGCAGTTCCCTAAACACTAGGCATAAAATAATCGTAGATGGTTTGATATGCCGTTAAATCAATCTTAAGAAACAACTACACAGAAAATGTACATATAGATGTACTATGAACGCAATTCCCTAACTTCTAGGCATAAAACAACTCTAGACAGTTTGACATGCCGGTAAAATCAAATCGCTCAATCTTAAGAAACAACTACACAAAGATTGTAAATATAAATGTAATATAAACTCAATTCCTTAACCTCTAGGCATAAAATAACCCAAGACGGGTTAAATACCTTAAGATCAATCAATCAATCAATTTTAAGAAATGAATACGCTAAAAATGTAAATATAACATACAATGAATGCAATTCCCAAATTACAAGGCATAAAATAACCTTAGACTGGTTGACATGCCGTTAAAATCAATCCATCAACCTTATATAGTGTGAGTAAATCCGTGAATAATAGTAGAAATTGAGTTGTTTACTGGACGACGAGAGTAATGGCGGTGTTCGTTACTCATTTATGAGCGATAAGAGGCGGCGTTGGCGGAGTTAGTAGAACACCTTCACACTTTTAATATGACCCACGGCATCGTTGGACATGGAGGTCAAGTCGCAGCGGGGGTGGTTGAAATGGGGGTAGTAGGAGTGTGTAGGGGGCGTTACACTTGGTCACAAAGAAGAGATGAGTCAGCACACGGATGATGGTGTGACACGAAAACAAAATCACGACCCATGAATCTGCTACTGACATGAATCACCCCCCCCCAATCCGGCCGTCTCGCTTTTACTGACATCTTGGAAAAAATGATCTTTGAAAATTGCTGTTTACTGCCGGAGCCGTCCATATGCCGAGGTGCAGGTTATGGAAATGGGCAGGGTGAGAAGAAAGGGCCCGGGTTGGAGCAACGATGGCGAGGGCGATATCTTTTTTACCATTCGCAACTGATACGTCTGGTTGGCACTGATATATTCTTCTCTGTCTTTCTATCTATGTCAGTCTTTTCATTTCTATCTATCTAATCTATCTATCTGTTAGTGTTTTCATATCTATCTATCTATCTATCTATCTATCTATCTATCTATCTATCTGTAGTGTTTTCTATCTATCTATCTATCTATCTATCTATCTATCTATCTATCTGTAGTGTTTTCATATCTATCTATCTATCTATCTATTATCTATCTATTATCTGTTGTTTTCATATCTATCTATCTATCTATCTATCTATCTATCTGTTAGTGTTTTCTATCTATCTAATCTATCTATCTATCTATCTGTAGTGTTTTATCTATCTATCTATCTATCTATCTATTAGTGTTTTTCTATCTATCTATCTATCTATCTATATGTTTTCATATCTATCTATCTATCTATCTATCTTTAGTGTTTTCATATCTATCTATCTATTATCTATATCTATTAGTGTTTTCATATCTATTTATCTATCTATCTATCTTAGTTCATATCTATCTATCTATCTATCTATCTATCTGTTAGTGTCTTCATATCTATCTATCTATCTATCTATCTATCTATCTATCTATCTATCTATCTGTAGTGTCTATCTATCTCTATCTATCTATCTATCTATCTATCTGTTAGTGTTTCATATCTATCTATCTATCTATCTGTCAGTGTTTTATATCTCTATTGTCTATCTATCTATCTATCTGTCAGTGTTTTCATATCTATCTATCTATCTGTCAGTGTTTTCATATCTATATATCTATCTATCAGTGTTTTCATATGTATCTATCTATCTGTGTCAGTATTTTCATATCCATCTATTTTGCCTCAAACTTTGATCTCTCTCTCTCTCTCTCTCTTACTCTCACACACATACAATCAATCAATCTATTCATCTTGTCCCAAACTATTAATATCTATCTATCTGTCCACACACACACACACACACACACACACAGAGTTAGTGGCTAACGTGGTTGAGTGCAACATCGTAGTAAGCGATTATGAACGCCAGTCACACTAATGCATTTACTTTCGGACTAATACCCGTGGGAAAGCTATGAACCTCTGATGCCCCCGACACCATCTATGTATCAAATAGTACCTCTACTGATCTTCTACAAGGATGGCTTCGGCATTATATAACCCACGAAGATTGATATGCCATTAAACAAAGAAACTAAACCAAACCATATATCCTGGTCTCACCAATCTTTCTAACACAATAAAATAAAACTAGGTTTGAAATTCATATATAAATAATAATAATATTTTTCTAAAATGAATAAACACATAAGAAAAGATCGAAAATGTAAATTCTTAAGATGTCCGCCCTGAAATGACATTTTCTATATCAATTAAGCGATCGTTACAAAATCCTTTAACAGCAAATCTGAATTCTGAACATTCAGCTTTTACGCCATATTGCCTTTTACTTCACGGGATAAAAAAAAAAACGTTTCAAGCATTGATTCCGACTTCCTGCTAACGAACGTGAATATCGATAAATGCGCCAGAGCATCGGCTGTTGTGCCATAATTAGCCAGCTTGTTTCGCTCTCTTTTGATAGTGAGTTATATCCTCACAGGGTGCCATGCTATTGTGACCTACTTCCAAACAGAAGATGGATTCATCTATAAGATCACAAACGTAGATAGACAGTTAGGAAGTTCGTTCCGCAAGACATTCTTAGAGAGTTTGATTCTTACAGAGTGTCCTAATGTTGTTGCTTTCTGGGAAAAAAATCAATTATTTAAATTAATACATGCCTATAGTTGTCAAGCAATGGTTAACAAGTTCGTCTCGCAAACCACTGATAGAGAATTCGCTTCTCACCGAGTGTTCTAATGTTGTTATAGAAAACAACCCTCAACTATTTAAAGTACTACATGTCTATGGCTATTAGGAAATGTTTTGCAAGTTCGTCTTACAATCACCTGATAGAGAATTCGCTTCTCACCGAGTGTCCTAATGTTGTTGCTTTGTTATAGAAAAACCCTCAACTATCTAAATTACAACATGTCTATAGCTATTAAGAGATGTTTTGCAAGTTCGTTTTACAAACAACTGATAGAGAATTCGCTTCTCACCAAGTGTCTTATTGTTTTTGATATTCTAGAAAAAACTAACCTTTAAAGGACTACGTCAATAGCTGTTAAGAAATAGATAGCAAGTGCTTCTCGCAAACAAGAATTCGTTTCTCACAGAGTGCCACAATGTTGTAGGTTTGTTCAAGACAAAACTCTTTAAGTTCTTACTAGGTGATTGTTTAGAAATGCTGCTTTGTAAATTCGTCCCGCAATAACCCCGCTCCACCCAAAAAATGATAGTGTTAATTTCTCACTGAGATTTGATCCGGTTGGAGGCGCGAAATGTGTAACGGTTATCGTCCTAGGAAATGGAATCGGTGAGACGGGTTCAAATTCTGGACGAAGTTGTTTGTGTTTCATTTCACGCCAATACCCTTAGGAAAGGCATCAATTCATCTGTACCCCCTCCATCTATGGGTAAATAGTAGGGTAGACAGGGTTCTTTAACCTTGTTTAGGCAACCAGTCTCGGATAAAGAAAACTGAATACAAAACATCCTGTTCTTGGCAGAAAAGTTTAGTAAATACAGACATGGCGATAGGTGGGGCACTTTAGCCTTGTAAAGGCAATTGATTTAGTACGTTTTAGAATAGGTAAAACCTTGAATCGTTACTTGATATTGGTAGTATGTAACCCAGTTCAATCTGTCGCATGCCACTTAAAGTTGGGATGTCTCCTATTGTTAGATAGTCCTTTGCTATCCTCTTCAAGGGTTTCAGTCGTTTCCTTGCTATCTTCTCGGGCGTTCTGCTTCGGAAGAACACCAAGACATCCTTTTGAACACATGACTTTTATTCTCCTAACTAAGACTTTTTTTTATATGCAGAGTGAACTTGAAGGCTTTCGGGGAGATGGCACCCTTAAGGTAACGTGAAAAGGAACAGGCCTAAAAATCTTGGAGCCGACCTAGTACTTATCATTTCGGGGCCAATTGATTTTCTATCTATTTTCCCAACATCTGGTCATATGAGAAGCCTTGTCTCAAACGACCACAGGATTATCTTTTGTCTATCAAACTCATTTGATCTAATGTCTTCGAGTGCAACTTCTATTTTACTTTTCAAATTATATATATTTGTAACCAGGTTGGGAATGATTCTAAGCAGGACCTTTTTTTAATTTCGAAATGTTAAAATTGCTGCAGTGAATGTTGAGAGCCTAATGCATGATGATTTGGAAATACAGAAAATACAGTTTACAAAGAAAAGGTTTAAATACCGGTCATATCAAGTTATAAATTTATTTCCACCGATATCACTCAGCTTCCTCAGATTGTTTTTTTTTTTACAAGGAAATGGTACAAAAATCGCCAAATATTTATATTGATATAGTTTTGAAAAAGACTTGTACACTATTCCGTGTTTATATTATCAGAGGCATGAGGGGTTGTATTTAGCGTAGTAAAAAAAAGATTAGGAGTGCTGCAGCTTTTCTCCTGATTAACTTTGAGGAAATGTTCAAAGCCATTATACATTATTGTTGTTTCGATTTACATGCATTAGCTAACTGAGTCGCGCTTTGTTTAGTGAATTTACAGCCTTATTGAACGTGGCTTCTCACTCACTGTCAACACTCATGAAACACATTGCCCACTGCCTCATGGTGCTCATATTCACTGCTTGTTCGAAGAAGAAAGGTTAACAATAAATATCGCACTCCAACACAATGGCATACTGCTTTTATATCAGACGCCATTTTTTCAGTATCAAGGTAAAAAAATGTTATCTTTAATTGTCGGTAAGATTCAGCTTCTACGGCCATACTACTAACACCTGAATCTGGTTTTGTGGGAAACTATAATACAATAGAAGGCGACGATTTTTCAATACGCCAATCTGGCTTTTGTTTGTCGTTAGCGAAAATGCATAGCCAGCGGAAGTGATGATGAGGGAAGGGTAGAAAGCTGGCTTTTTCCACGGATGTTAATGTGTTCCCTCTATCCGTTTTATTTCCCGTGGAATTAAAGAGGAATGTTTCTTGTAATCAGTCTTCGCTTTTAAAAGAAAGTGCCCGAAACATTTGCACACAATACTGTCCCTATAATTTTTCATAACGAAAACACTCTATGTTCAAAGTCGATTTTCACGAAAAAAAGTATAACCCAAGCTTGCATATATAGCGTCATAATTAGTTGTGGTTGTGAATATAGGATACTTCTAAAAAATAATGTATTGGGTCACACCATTATCCGAATAGAAACAACTAAATCACGTCTAGAAGATCATGTGGAAAAATCTATAAGAATCAGATAAAAGTCATAGTCACTTAAGAAATGGCAGAAAGTTACGGAAGAGAAAAAGGTTACTATTATCTGCGTTATTCGAATTATTGTCCTCATCTTCATTGTTATCTGTACAGCGTTTCGGCTGATATGCCCTCCGGCCTTCTTCAGGTATTTCTTGTCGGATTCGGTAACCTTCTCGGACTCGGGAACCTTCTTTACGGGACAATAGTCCGAATAACGCAGATAAAAGTAATCATCAAGCCCCATCTCAAACATTCAGAGAAAAAGAAAAAGGTTGTCAAGAAATGTAAGTCTTAGCACCATATAGACATCTGTAGCAAAGCGCGTGTGGTGTAACGGTTAGCATCGCTTGAAATAGACACAGCGACCCGAGTTCAATTCCGAGATGAGGCTGTTTTCAATTCACATAGCGATGATTTTCTTGGGAAACGTATAAGTCCAACTATTCTCCCTCTAGCTATGGGTAAATTGTAGGATAAACCGGTCTCTTTAACTTTGGTATGGCAACCGGTATAGAAGAAAGAAGTCTCTGAATTAAAACCTGTAAAATTTCGTGTAAGAATTGTCCTGTTATTGCACCCTGCTCGTCCCGGGGGGGGTAGGTAAATACATAGATAGTAAAAGTAAAGTCGTTGGAGTGGCCTATTGTCAGTACCAACCAGACAGTGAAGGAGTCTATTCCTTTTTTGCTAGCGTTAGAGCAGGGGGGTTTTTGCGTCTGAGATAGAGCGCTACACCTACGATCAGCTCCCTACTGTACCACAAGATTCCAAGCCGTGATACGCATGTGCTGAATTTGCCAGGGCCGGTATCGAACCCAGAACCTTGTGATTCCGAGGTGGATGCCCTACCAATTGAACTATACAAATAAGTAAATCCTCCCGTTGTTGACCTCTATGTTTTTATTCCCACTGCTGACATTTCATTCACCCTATGGGGTTTATATGGACCACTTCAAGAAGCCCTGGTCCAGATCGCCCCTGTTAATCTATTAGCTTGGTAAGAAGTTTTTCCCGGTCCATCTTCTTATCTACCAGACTATGGCTAAACTTGCAAATCGTCGTCAAAATTAAAACGGAAAATTTTGACGACGATTTGCAACACATCAAACTAAATTTTGAAATTAAAATTAATTTAAAAATCCGATTCAAAATACTTGATTTCATTTTTTTTTTGGTAAGTCAGGTTAGTAATTGTTTCATTTCATTTAGTTAACGAATCTTGAAATATTTTCTCAACAAAGATATTTATATGCAGTTTAGAAAATATTTCAAGGTTCGTTAAATAAATGAAATGAAACAATTACTTACCTGATCTACCAAAAAAAATGTCAAGTAGGATAAAATAAAACAAAATGAATGAATAAAGAGAAAGATTTTTAAAAATTTATTGAATAAAACAATTACTAGAGGACTTATGAAAGGCTCTTGGTTCAGTTAAAGAGTAAGAACTGCTTGCTTTCGATAGAAGATTGGCCCTTAAGTTGGTAAAATCCACTTAGGATGTTGAAGCAGGGGTCAGTGTCAAAAATGTTGTCCGTTCAATAATCTTGTCGGTTGCTCAGGGATGCGGTAATGCAATAACAGTCCATAAAAGGGTCAATTAGTACAAAAGGGTCAATCAGTACATTTACACGTCGCCACTCGCAAAGGTACGCAATTACGCAAATTCCACTGCCCATTTGAAGTTATTCAAACCCGCCCGCATATCTTTGTCGATCTCTGCTTCCGTTCTATCAATTTACTCATATTCAAAAGGCAATATGATTTTCTTGAACGCACGCACACACGCGCATGAATATATATATATATATATATATATATATATATATATATATTATAATTATTTTAATTATTACCCTGCTCTAATTACCAGTAATTGAGCACTTTTTAGATTTAAGAAAAAACTTTTTATAGCGCTTTGTTTATTTCCCTATATATCCTAATATATATATATATATGATTATTTTCATGGGCGGGTCATACTTTATCATGCAATTGAAAGTGGAAAAATGACGAAAACTTCAGAGCCCTTTCGCCCGAAACATTTTCAATACGAACTTTTGGTTATTTTTAAAAGTCACAGACTAAAATATATTTATTTAAAAGTGGCGCTGGAGAGGAGAAATATTATTACGAATCTCTAGAAGGATCTGATGGTTCCTCAAATATGATCAGCTGATGTTTGAACGCACACACACACACACACACACACACACATATATATATATATATATATATATATATATATATATATATTATATATTTATTTATTTATTTATTTATCTATTCATATTAACTCATACATACAAATGAAAAGTCTGTCTAACCATTGGTTTCTGAATATCATTTTTTATGGTGTTATTCGTCGTCAGAGACGTTGACTTTTGAAAAAATGGACAGTTTTTAAACTTTTGGCTCGTGTTTACGTGATCCGTTATTCGTTCTTGCATTTTGCTTTCGTCATTCACCGGCATCACTATATATATATATATATATATAATATATATATATATATATATATATATATATATATTTGTGTGTGTGTATTATATGATAATTGGCAGTTTCCCGTAGGATAGGACTTCATGGTAATAATAATAGCATAAATAATGTTCGATAAATTTAGACTCTAAATAAGTGTTGGGGTTGTTTTCTCATGTCTTTATTTTATAAATAAAATAAATCTTCAAATTAATTAAGTAAAACTCGGAAAATAATTACAAATAAATAATTCAAAATAAAAGGACTTTGATGTGTGCGGCGTCGTATGCATGTGTGTGCATACATATGGGAAGAAATGTACCTATGTGTGCGTGTGAACGCATGTACATATACATACAAGCACCGTATCTGCATGCATATATTTAGATATGAATAAAACCCACAGGCCTATGCACACTGATACGCAATTACAACATACCAACGTACAAATTATTTTTGACTATATTTTCCCGATTTAAATATTTTCTATTTTATACACATAAACAAACGTGACCCGTTGAATCACCCATTGAGCTCTGTATAGATAACTGGGATTAGGGAAAATGAGTTTGCAAAGCGAATTAAATTTAAAAAAATAAATAATATGACCGGAGTATCTAAAGAAAAACTAACAAACATTAGAATCATTTGGTAAGATTTCTAAAAAAGAGAATTTTGACCTAATTTAGATTTATTACGAGCAAAAATGTTGGACGGGTTGGCAGGTTGTGAAATTTACCATACAAATCCGTATCAAACAATAAAATCTCTCTCTCTCTCTCTCCTCTCTCTCTCTCTCTCTCTCTCTACTCTACTCTTACTCTATCTCATTGTGAAACTAACATATATAAAGAGGAGGTAATCAAGATATAAACAGGGAGGGGGAAAGTGATAAGCAGAATGTCAATTGAGAGACTGGTCTGTTTTTGACTTAATTGCAAATTACAACTAATTAGAACCAATTAAAATGAATTTTTTTCAAACCTAACTCAATCCCAGAACTAAAGAATAATTTAGTATGATTTTCCTGTCTTTGAACTAAACAGTAAAAAAAAGAATCCTTTAGGACACAAACATTGATTCGCTCAGCTTTAGTATATATTTAAGTTGATTCAATGCCCAGCATTGCCCATTATGCTCATTAGTGTCTTCATTAACTCCTCTTCTGGCGAAAAACATGCAAAACAAAAGAAACTCAATCGTAATTGAAAAGAAAAGCAAAAGGAATATAATCAGTGCGTTATGTAGCTGACACAATAGAAAGAATGGATGCTCGAACTAGGCTACCACATGAAGCAAATATTTTTAACATAATTCTGTTGTCTCTAAGTACGGTATTACCCCATTACTATTATTGTAGCATAAATTCTATTTTCTCATCTTTGGGCTTGGGTGGCTGATTGGGCCTTTTCGCGGTATGTCAACAATATTGTTTTCTTTAATCCCAAAAGTCAGTCTTTATAATGCCAAAATCAATCTTTTATTTTACAGGCAACATTATAGTTTCAAATAATAATAATAATAATAATAATAATAATAATAATAATAATAATAATAATCTAGTGAATTTTGCCGTACTGGTGAACCACAGAGTGAAAAGGAAAGAACGCGAAAGGATTTACGAAAAAAAAAAAACCCTGTGGAACATGAGAATGAAGGTGATGTCAATTGTAGTTGGTGCGCTTTGAACCGTATCCAAGGATTTAGGAAAAATGACCGGAGGAATTGGAAGAAGAATCGAGAACATCCATATAATATCATTGTTCAGATCGGCTAGAATATTCAGAAGAGTCCTGGAGACTTGCTATCACTCAGACTCTAGTGAAATACTACCAGCTAACGTTAGTGTGAAAATCTTGCAAATGGGAAGAAAAACAACTACATGGGTACTTTAAGCGCCAAACTCAGGAGATATCACATCAGAAGACCTGGACATGTGTTGTATACCCTTCTCATTACTTCTTACTTTCTTATATTCTTCTTCTGTCGTCTTTGACATCTTATGTTTTCTTCTAACATTCCTTCTAGCGTCTTGGTGATCGGTCGCACTTGGCTCATTTCTTCTTCCAATCAGTCCTGTTACCAAGACACCCATTAATCACAAGACCGTGTTATTTTTCTTAAGCTTTTATTTCCTTAACTATACATTTCATGTAACTAAATATCTGACTAACATAGCGCGTGTATGCAGTGAGCTTCAGCTAAGGCAGAAAGACCTTATCTGCCCGACGTCTAACTGAAAACTGAGGACCAAACCAGGTCCCACGTGACTCACGTAATTTGACGGTCATTCTGTACTATTCCATGGAAAGTCCCGCTCATGGTAGGAAAAGGGCCATCCCTTTAGAAATACAAGGGATTGACAATAATCTTATGCAACCGCATAGATTATGTAACACATGGCTAAGAAAAGGAAACCTCAAAAGAGAAACCGAATCCCTTACAACTATTTGAACTATTTGAATAGCTCGTGTAATAACTCCAACTTTTCGAGGTTGGAGTTATTACTCATTGGATCAGCACAGGACAATGCCATTAGAACAAACTAAATAAAGGCAAAAATAGATAAGACGCAGCAAAATAGCAAGTGCAGAATGTGTGGAAATAGAGACGAAACAGTCAATCACATAATAAACGAATGCAGCAAACTAGCATTAGGCACGACTCTGTGGGAAAGGTGACCCACTGGGAACTGTGCGAGAAATTCAATTTTTATCATACAACCAAATGGTATATGCACAAACCTAAACCTGTCCTAGAGAACGAGATGCACAAAATTCTCTGGGACTTCGTGGTACAGACGGATCACCTAATCCCGGCCAGGAGACCCGACTTAGTATTGATTGACAAGAAAAAGAGAACCTGTCATCTCGTGGATTTTTCTGTCTCCGCCGACCACCGAGTAAAAATGAAAGAAAGCGAAAATATATACAAATACTTAGACCTCTCCAGAGAACTGAGGAACCTGTGGAACATGAAGGTGAAGGTCATACCAATTGTAATTGGTGCCCTTGGAACGATCCCTAAAGCACTGGAAAAGAATTTGGGTGAACTAGAAATCAGAGGAAGAACCGAGACCATCCAAAATACAGCATTGTTGAGATCGGCTAGAATACTCAGAAGAGTCCTGGAGACCTGAGGAGACTTACTGTCCCTCAGCCTCCAGTGAACCACTAGCTACGGCAGGTGGGAAAAAATAAAATAATAATAATCGTATTATTGAAAAGAAAGTGGCTACCGAAAGACAATTATCTGGTTATTCGAATGTCCACCCTCTCAAAACTAGTAAACTTTAATTGAATTAATATTTTTAATTTTTCTGATGAATCGAGAAAGAAACAATATAAATGACAATATAAGATAAGTGAGGAGTTCCTTAATTCTGTAACTCCGGTATTTATTCATCTTTTATTAAATCTTTGAATCTCGGACAAGTATAAAAGTAATTGAATAAATCTATTTTTTTAGCTGAAAATAAAAAAAAATAGAAAATATGAAGGTGGCGCTGATACCTATTGTAGTTAGTGCACTTGGAACAGTTCCCAAAAGGCCCGGCAAAGAGATTGATGAAAGTAGAAATCAGAGGAAGAATCTGTTAACATCAGCTAAAATACCCAGCGGAGTCCTGGAGATGCTTCCACAGAATTACATTGTTTCAATAATAATACTAATACTTTTCAAACAGATCTGTTTTGACCAAAAGTAACTGTTACTACTATTCCGGGTCATAGTGTTACATAATTGTTAGTACCGTAACACTTATGTACAGTTAGTGTAGAAACCAAAATGGCTGAATGAGTTACAGCCAGCGGCCTTGAAGGATTGAGTGTCAAGTCTTGATCTCATCCTGATCCCTTTTCCGGTGGATACCGTGAGAATCGGTGGCGAAGGCCCTCTTTCGGTTTATATTAGAAAGAGTTAGTTAGAGATCGACCGAACGACGAAGGTAGTAAGTCGCGTTAAGCGCGCTGCCGACTCAATCTGCGCAGTAGTCTGGTGGTGATTTTGGAATAAAATATGATCTAAAGAAAATCGAAGTCTTGGGTTATTTATCCAAAAACTACCAATGACCCGGGGCTTGTGATAAACGAGAAATCCCCAATGGAAGACCAGACTCGAAATCGCCAAGACGAAGTCCAGACACTACAAGAACATCTAGAAGAGGACATAAGAATAAAGATGATCAGAAGAATAATAGAAGAAGATAAGAGAGTATACAAGAGTAGACATGTTAATAATGAGAAGAAAGACGTGACCACACTCACCGTAGGACCCAAGAACTTTTCGAGTTGGAAGTTATTACCCTCTGCTGGTGAATTGAACAGAATAAAGATGAAGATATATTATTAAAAAATGGTTTGTTTTGGTCTCTTTTTTAATGATATATCAACCTTAGTGGGTTATTTAAGATCAAAACCATTCTTAATGAATAACTGAAGTGGTACTATTTAACCGCTCGCTTATGGGGATTGGGGGATTCATACCTTTCCCAAGTATAGTAGTTCGAAAGTGAACGTAACAATGCAACTGTAATTTGAACTCATTTACTACGATACCACAGTTCAGCTCGTTAGCCACTACGACACGATGACCCCCCTTAAATAATGACAATACTTCCTGACAGAACTTCAGACAACACTAAGAAGGATGGATAGTTGAATACAACAAAAATGAGGATACTCGTTCGAATATTTCCTGTAATAATGACAATACTTCATGTCAGAACTTACCAAAGCTCTAAGAAGGATGGGATGTTGCATACAAGAAAGATGAGGATAATCGTCTGTGTATTGTTTTTCTACAAGAATGGCTTTGGCTTTAAATAACCCACGGGGGTTGATATGCTATGAAACAAACAAAACAAAACAACGGAGCAAAACAATGCACAACGTGTCAGTCCACCATCTATGACGATACTACCAACCACAGTGGGTATCTACCGCGACCTTTTGGCCACGTGCTATACGCGCCACAAACTAGCGCGTACCAAAATATTGCAACAGTTTTGACTCACCCTAGTAATTCTTGCCTTAAGAGTCGATGTTAATAATGCCGTTTTCATTAGTTTATTTAATATAACATCTGGTCTACGAGAACACATCATCGTTGTCTCATTGTTTCTAATGTGATTTTGCATAACACTTTCTGCCATAGAATTTCAAAGATGATTTTGCCGCAGTGCACTTGTTATTCACGCTGAACCTTTGCCGTAAATTCTCCACGGGATTAAGGGTCTGGCTTATTGGCCGACAACTGCAGCACATCATTATTATTAACTTCAGTCTAATCTCCGACTCGGTTGCTTGTGTATTTCGGCCTCGTTATCACCCAGAAACACCCCACAAATGACTCATATCATTTTGACCGTATGCTAGAATATTCCTCTCCCAAAATTCGAGATAAGACTCTCAATAATTTTCTAATTCGATTACACAGACCGACACCATTTCCAGTCTCACAGCCTCTCAGACTCCTTGCTCCGTATTTAATTGTAACACGGTTTACACTTCGAACGTGTTCCAGAGGGATGTACCATAAGTAATGTCTCATACAGAATTGGCAAAAATATGTCTGTTCATCAAAGAGCGTAAAAGATATTTCGTTTTCATAGTCAGCACACTTAATGAATACTACTGTTACCATATAAACCTGTACTACAACGGTACGTTTCTATTTAGATGCCATTAAGACTGATGCCCTTTATTACGTCCTAGGTGTTCCACACACGCACTTGCGCACAAACACGCATACATATGTTAAACATGGATGTTAGTAAGAATTATTGTTTACAGTTTATACTTGTTAATTTATAATTTTAACTTGATTTTTTTTATCTTAAATTTAATATTACTAGCAAATATATGCACCCTCCGGGTGCAAGTATTTTAGTTAAATAAAATATCATATTAAATTAGAAAGGCTAATGAAACTGAATAAGAATGTTGATAAAATGATTTTGAACAGAGGGGGTATGATTGAAAAATAGAACAACTTTGAAACTAACTCTTCCATCATTTTCCCTTACTCCCGTCTTTCATTGGTAAATTTTCCT
Organism: Doryteuthis pealeii; assembly: GCA_023376005.1. NCBI lineage: Eukaryota > Metazoa > Mollusca > Cephalopoda > Myopsida > Loliginidae > Doryteuthis > Doryteuthis pealeii. Next base: position 36,958,337 of record CM042168.1, on the reverse strand, counting down.
A
>CM042168.1:36938336-36953336 GCA_023376005.1 Doryteuthis pealeii | reverse complement strand
ATGATAAATCTAATATAAAATTTATTTTTACTACTTCAGTTAAAGTTATGAACCGTTTGTCTACCCACACAGGGGTTTTGTCTATATTGGTGAAGGTTTGTGTTGAACCAGCCACACTTTTTGGATAAGCTGATAACAGAAGAATAGTGCACAAATGTGCTACAGATTCTACGAAAACATGCTAGGATTGGAATTGAATTTATCCTTTTCCTAAATCGGTTGCCCAACCAACTCTTTCTCTATCATTTTCCTTAACACACACACCACACACACACACATATATATATATATATTCATTTATTTATTTATCAACAGAATGAGGTAGAAAAAAAGTTGTATATTAACAGACTGACATACACACACACACACACACACACACACACATATATATATATATATACATGCGTACACACACACACACACACACACACACACACATATATATATATATATATATACATATATATATATATAAAGTGAGAGAGCTAGATAGATAAATAGATAGATATTAACGAAATGAGATAGACATTAACATAATAGATAGATATGAAAGTACTAAGATAGATAGAAAAATAATATATATATATATATATATATATATATATATATATATATATATATATATAAAGCTGGATACATAGATAGATAGATAGATATATTACTAATCTAGGTTTGCAGAACGACAATCTGGGAGTTGGGATAAAACAAAACAAAGCAAAGGAAATATACGTCAAAAAGTGAATAAACCTTTGTGCTAGTCAAAAAGTAGAATCTCGTGTAGCGTGTAATTTTGGGCCAAACGATTGGAAAGTTTTATCATCGCGATGGGGGTGGGGGGTTAGGAGAAAGGTGATTACATCGCTGTAAAGTCAATAAAATATCGCTTGCCCGTAGGAGAATTGTAAAACTCGCCGGGGAATCGAGAAGTACCCAGGCTGGAGAATCATTGCCGCCATTTTGAGAGAGAGAGAGAGAGAGAGAGAGAGAGAGAGGGGTGGAGAGAGAGAGGGAGGGAGAGGGAGAGAGAGAGGGGGAGAGAGAGAGAGAGAGAGAGAGAAGAGAGAGAGAGAGAGAGAGAGAGAGAGAGAGACGATTAAGGGCGGGAAAGCTAGGCAGGAAAGCTATAGACCTATTTTTCATTTCTATGTCGCTTATCACTCTGACACTTACTCTAGGGGTTCTGGCCTCTCCAATCTGGCATGGAGAGATGACATATACCACGCTCCTTTTTGCTGCTCTTTTCTACCGCAGTACACACACACACACACACACACACACACACACACACACACACACATATACACAATCGTGTATATATATATATATATGCAAATTTCAGAGCTTCACATTTTAAAAAAATTACTCCTAGAAGCCGTAGCTCAACATATACCATCTTAGAATCAGTCTGACTCCGTGGACAAACTAAAAAAACATTTCAGGCCGAATTCGGATCCCAATCTTGAATTTTTTTGGGACTAATTTTTATGTACGAAATCCAGCGAAAGTCACAGAAACATTTCTCGCAAAATAATGTCACTTTCTTTTCTTCCTTAATTTGATTAAAATTTAAAATTCGAATCAAAATGGAAAAAAAAAACACAGTCGTCTTCACCGTCATGGTCATAGTAATAGTTGTAAATCATTGGGGTGGCCTAAAGTTGGAATCAGCCAGACAGCGAGTGAGTCTATCCCCTTTTCCCTAACGCTAGACAAGGAGGTTGTTTTTGGCGTCTGAGGTGGAGTGCCACACCTATCATGAGCTCATCACTTTACCGCACAGATTCCAGTACTACTCATACGCTGGTTTGGCGAGAGCCGGTATCGAACCCGGAACATTGTGGTTCCTAGTCGGACACTCTACCGAGTGAGCTAAATCGGCCTTAGTTAAAGAATTAGAATAAAAAATAAAGATTACGCTGTTGTATCAAACATTATTATTTTTAGAATATTTAACGTTACAAGGTCCTGTTTAAGACCAACACTTCTGAATGTTTGTCCAATTTATAATAGCGTATTTTCTCGGGTTATCTCTGCTATAGGGAGAAAACGGGACGATTTTATTGAATTGCTTCAGTCATTTTTACAAACGATAATATACAGGGTGCTTGAACAGAAAATGAATATGTTCACTCTGTTATAATTTCTTCGATAATTGCAATAACTTCCACAATTGTTTTGTGTTTGTTCTTGAGTTCTAATGCTATTCTCATACATTTGTTTGCTGAATATGTTCGATACTCTTCGAACTCAAACTTCCCCAGCCTTTTCACTCTGAATGGAAAAAGTTTGATGGAAGAATGACATATGATTTAAGCAGCTAATGATTGTTCCACACAAACAAATTGATCTGCCATAAACACACCTAGTGAAATTTCCTATTGAAAATGTAGTATCAGTACCCAAGTTCGAAATCATTTTCAGGTGCACTAGGAACTGCAAATAACTCCACCTTTCCCTGGTATTATCAGGTACTGCATCTAGTATATATATATATATATATATATTATATATATATATATATATATATATATGAGAAGTAAACAAACATACGATGTTTGTGATATGGCTATTTTCAGCCGACAATATTTGGGAGAATATGTGCTTAATTGAAGTCGAACCTAATTTTTTTAAAGTTAATTCATTAATAATTATCCCGCCTAATTAATTATTAATGAATTAACTTTCAAAAAATTAGGTTCGACTTCAATTAAGCACATATTTCTCCCATATATATATATATATATATATATATATATATATATATATATATATATAAACTGTTGATACAATAAAATGTATATAAGATTATAATTAATGGAATCGTATGTAATTATCTAATAATTAATACCAGGAGATGATGAGAGAGAGAGAGAGAGAGAGAGAGAGAGCAGAGAATGTTTTATTACGAATGATAAACAAGGGCCATTTCATCCGGTGCTTTGATAAGTATTACAACCGGAGAACGATTAAAAGTCAAATTGTAAACTACGATTAAGTAAAATGGTGGTGATTTGAAATATGTTGGCGTCGCTAAGGAGGAAGAAAAACATAAATAAAACCCCTTAAGTCACACCAGAACTAGGAACTTCTCCTAGTAAATACAATGAGTGTTTTGGTTTCTGCTTACACAGGGAAGGGCGGTCAAATAAATTATATACCGGATGTTGCACGTTTGATGTCACGGATTCCTCGCGGAACATGCTGTTTGACCCTAAGATCCAATCTAGTACGACTTATATATGTTGCAGTACAACAACATTGGAATTTATAGATTAAATAAGACTGTTGAAAGATAGGGAGTACATATTTATGAATGGAGCGAAATGTGACTCTGGTGGTGATTATAGTTTGAACCTTCACTGCGTAATAACAGTGCGTCACTGAGGAGGCAACCGTATCAGCAAATACCTGACTGGTAGGACCAATCCAAGGAAGTCAAACATAAACTGGACATTCAGGAGGGCCAAATGGCTTATTATCATTCCTAAATTTGTTCACAGTAAAGTTGATATTTTCAGTAATGACTTCCTCAGCATACTCATTACCTAAGCATAAGTTTTTAATTTGCTCAAGTTTTCTTTTAATCTCACTATTTGATTGTGCCGGGTTTTGTGACTCCACCTTAAACGTAATTCTGTGTCGCATTCTGTCTTTGTGGGCAAGCTGTTAACTAAACTTTCTTCTTGGAGTGCAGAGTTAAGTATAGGTTTAGATTTGAATAAAAAATACTTACAAAATTATAAGTGTAACTTCAGCAATGAGTTGCTGAGTAACACATGAGTAACATATACGTGGAGAGAGTGTATTAAAATAGATTTTAGAAGAATTTTGATAAAGGAAAAAAAAACCGTAATTTGTTTAAGCGTGTGAGGGATGACACTGACTTTGGCTACTGATTGGTCGATGAATGTCAACAGTGTGAAAGGTGAAAGAGTGAGTGAAAGGTTTGGAAATCTTTAAAGCTCTGAACGTAAGAAAATTAATCATGTTCACCTTTCTAGACTTAGGAGCAAAAGCATCCCAACTGAACTAAATCCCTGTGAACGTAGGCTTTCTATATATACAAGTTAAGAAAGCCAACGAACTTTTTTCTACTAATACATCCAAAAACGGTAGTTTATTATCCTTCAGTTCTTCCATAGTAAAAGTTAAGGAAGGATGTAAATCATTTAGACAATAGAAGAATTTCAAAGCCCCGTTACGTGAGCTAAAACAAGCAAAGGTGTCATCAACGTAACGTATGTAGATGTAGAGCTTTGGGAACCTGTAGAAAAGTAGTCTCTTGTAAAAGCCAACGAAAATATTATATATGTATAATGACATGCGAAGAAAATGTATCGAGACTAGATTTTATTTTTCATACACACTCACGTATTTACCTAACCCCTCCGCCACGAGCAGGATGCTTATACAATTTTAAGCGGAATACAGTTGGTTTGAATTCAGAATGTTCCTTCTCCTAGACTGGTTGCCTTACAAAGGCTAAGTATTACAGCCTGAGAGACTAACTACCCATATCTGATTGACGTGAAGAGAAGGATTCATGATTTTTCCAAGGGCATTAGCGCGAAGTGAAACGCAAAATATCTCGGTAGGATTTGAACTCGAGTCACCGATTCCATTTGCTACGGCAATACTCGTTACGCTAAGCACCTACATATACCTATAGGTTACGGGATAAATACCTGCCATATTCTAAAATGTCACCTGAGGGGTGAACGAGTAACTGAGGCAAGTGGCAATGGTAACTCCATCTAGCTAATGTCTTACCATTTTTCTCAGATACAATCAGTTACGCTCATGACTAGGACCGTTGCGCATCGTGTGGTTAATCTTGAAACGTTCTTTAAAACTAGTTAATCTCTCATTGATACACAGAAAGCCTTTTGAGCTCATTTCATGTTACGTTGGAATGATGCCGTTTGGATAGAAAATCGATAATGCTATGGTTTGAATTTTTTTTATCCCAAACAGCAACATTCCGACGTAATATCAAAAACAAAAAACAAAAAAACAAAAAAAAAAAAACACTCAGTGACAAATTTGTGTCCTGGGTCTGAAAATAAAACGCATCCGATGGTGAGATTTTAGTTTTATAACTCTCGTAAGTATTTCTCATTCTTTTGTCAATTTAACCCGTAGATGGGACATTAATAGGTACTACCACTCTGGACCAATGGACCAGGGAGTAATGGCAATAAAGGTGTACTCCACACTTTCCAGAGCTCCAGAATACATCGGTTCATATGCAGATGCACAAAAACACATGTACATGTGTAATTATTAATTTATGGACACTCAGTGAGAATCGAACTCCCTGAAAATGACCCAAACAGATACACATGTATATACTTCCCCCCAAATTCGCACGAGTAGGATGTGACACAAGGACATTCAGAGTTTTCCTTCTCCTAGACCGGTTGCCATACAAGTGCGCCTACTATTTAACCAAATTCGGAGGAAGAATAATTTGATGCATAACTTTTTCAAGTTTATTAACGCGATGTGAACTGCTACCATGCACATCCAGGATTTGACTTGTGTACCGTGTACATTTCCAACGATGATAACCATTACGCACGATCGCCTCCACAATATTAACGTAACGAGCCAATTTTTATGTAATTACAAGAAAATTTTACCACAAAGAAAACCATTTATTTCACAAATCTAAAATGTCTATTTAGATGCTTTCATTTTATAACAAAAATCAGTTTTTCGTCACGATTTGTCGTTGTATTATCGCACATGAATCAATACAGCGTGGGTATATCTATTAAAAAACAGAGACACCAAATTGAATCTGGGAGAGGTAATTTATATATATAATATATATATATATATATATATATATATATATACATTACCTCTCCATATATATGTTACATTATCAAAATATTTGCATATCCGTTTTGTCCAGCACTGAACACGAATCTACGATTAAATCTCAAAATTTTCAATCTAAGACAAAATCCAAATATCTTGAATATAAGACTAGTTGGCACTTCAGGTTAAATGGTTATCGTCAAAAATGGAGACGGCCATTCGAGTTCAAATCCTGAACGAAGCTGTTTTACATTTGATTAAAGCGCCAATGACGATGTATGAATCCAACTGTTCTCCCTCCAGATATGAGTAAACAGTATGAAAGAATAAGCTCTTTAAACTTGGTATGTCGAGATTTGATACTAGTTGAAGGACAGTCAAATACGGGCTTTAATGTATCTATTCTAAGACGTTAGTTCATTTTTAAAAAGTGTCTTCATTTCTTGTTTTAAATAAGAATTCTGGTTTGTGCCTGATAGTCCAACTTGTTCGTACGTTTCGAAGATTTCTTGAACATTATTTTCGGGTTACTAATGGTTAACTTAATTATGTTAATATTGTTTTTTTTCTGTATTTGTTATTAAAAACATGAAATTAAAAAAATGGATCAGCAATTCTTCTTCTTCTTCTTCTTCTTCTTCTCTTCTTCTTCTTCTTCTTCTTCTTCTTCTTCTCTTCTTCTTCTATTGTTTTTATTATTTTCGTTTTTGTAATTATTTTGCCTTAGTAATGAGATTGGTGCTAACGAGAAAGACATTGTGTTCTTTTGGCTGTTTCTATTAGGTGTTTCCACAAGCATATTTAGAGGGTTGACTTAAGATTTTAAATCATTAGTTGAAAACCCACCCCTACCACCTCTCAAAATAAAAGAACAAAAAAAACAACATCCCCCACCACACACAAAAAATAAAAATACAATTCTCTTGTGTTCACCGAAGCTGTTCATGACACCAATTAATGCCTCCCTGGGATAAAAATTTAAAAAATATATAAAATGTTGGCTTAAAAATTTGTTCATTCCCTCATCGCAGAACAAATCTAAAAAAAAAATCCATTTTCAATAAATCAAATTTTGGTTTCTTTTTTTTTTACGAGAATAGATTTCTACTCAGCTTTCCTTTTTTTGGGGGTGGGTGGGTCAGATGAGGTTGGGTGGATTTTATTTGTCTGTTGCACAGAACACGAAGCGAGCAAGGTCGATGTCAGATAATGTGGAAGGTTCAGCGAAAAAGAGTTTATTGCAAAAGTTTGAAAAAAAAAACCTTGTGTTTTGCCTTGCGATCGAAACAAGCAACAGCGATCTGTGTTCGAATCCAGAGTTGGAAATGCTGATTAGTGAAGACTCATTATAAGGAAGTGTTTCAGCTTGAACTTTAATTTCAAAAAAACAAACTTTTTCTCATGCAGTCAGAGTTGCAATAAGTAGTAAATAAAAGGCAGCAAAAACCGATCGTTCTTTTAAACAAATATCCAGGAAAAATTATAGATAAATTCGTAAAAATCTAGTTATAATGTTAATTTTTACCAAGTATTAAACTTGAAAAAATTGATAAGGCAACATAATTTGAAAGAATTATTTCATTAAATAATATATTTCAACATAAATCGAAAGAATTATTTCATTAAATAATATATTTCAATACATGAGCAAAAATGGGAAAATAAAGAAAAACATAAGATCGTAAGTGTTTTCAGAAAATACTATTTTCCTTCTCTGGAAAAAAAAATCTTATTCATCAATCTATGACCCTGTTTTTTTAAACGTACACATGACACAACAAAATAAGTAAACATCAAACTTCAAATAAATTTTCTTTTCATTCCAGAGAGAGAAAATATAGTTACTATTTCTTCTGCAAAATAACTCCCGTTTAAAGAAATCTTACTGTCTCTGTATTTTCCGACCCAACAGTCTCAAAACTATGTCTTCCTTCGAAAATCTTTCTCATATCCTTCTACATATCCTTCTACAAAAACCTTTTCAGTTTACTCTCAATCGCTGTAACTGGTCGTCTAAGAAAAATCTCTCTGTTACTTTTAATTGAATATTTTCTTCCTGGTCGTTCAATGGTTAACAATTCAAAGGAGGCAATTCTTGTTATTTAAAAAATTGATTAAGTTTAAGAATAAAGAAACATCTTAAATGACTTTTTCTTTTTTGTTAGACTTGTTAGACTTGTTAATTCTTTTGACTCTTAACTACTAATAGCAGTCACCCATCTGAGAATTCAAGAGGGTTAATGTTGCTTACCTCAAATGATATGTGGGTAACCAATGCTTTTAACCTGACTAGTCAGCAAGTTTAGTATTCACTAAGCTCCACTTACACCGACACACTTCAGGTTGCTTCCAGAACCTACCGCTACTAAATGGTCACCCATCTAAGTACTGAACATGATAATCACTGCTTAACTACTTTTCTCTTGCTTGTTATTTACTAAGTTTTGTTTAAGCTAGCATAGAGGTTGCTTACAGTTTTGAACTTGATAATCACTGCTTAAATTCCTCTCCTTTCTTTGTTATTTTAAGAGTATCGAACTTATTACTTGATTTCAACGTTACTACCCTCCCCCCTCTCACGCTGAAAACATATTCTCTTCCCTCCTCCATTGTAGATATGTACCCCGGGGTTCCATCATTGATTTGTACTGAAATCCAATTAACTTGTCCTATTTCATCATGATGTGACCAGTGGTGTAGGCGCTAACTTGTTATACACATACAGACAGAAATTGGCATTTATAAATTAGATTTTATTTTATTTAAAATATTCTAAAAACATATAAAGAGGTACAAAAGTAAAATCTTGAAAAGTTAAGCGGGAAAAGATACCTTGCCGTATCGTTAGAAGTTAGAGTATGTTGATCATTTCTGTATTGCGATTTCTAGAAAAACTCAAGAACAATTACAACTACATAAGATAAAAGGTTTATTTAGTACCGATGTCCAAGCAAGTAATGTCAAAACATGTTCACAAGATAATATTACACCCCAAAGGCATCTTTGAGTAACGGTTCAGATCCCACTTTCCTTGTGCTTTTTTATTTTTTATTTTACAAATTCATATATTTTCACTGTGTAGAAAAGAGACTTGTACAAGCACATAGCTATATATTCACTATATTTCATTTAGATAGGGGATTGAGGATAGAAAATGTTTTTATCCAGTATGATGTAAGGTCATGACGGGATCTTAACTGATCGAAACTGCCGTAGACACATAATCTTCCCCGATTATCAATATCAATGCTCTACTTTTACGAGTTATAAATTACTGATACAAATACTACTGGATAAATTACTGATAAAAATACTAATCCAACGAAAACGTTGGAGCATTATTCAAATACTCTGTCTATCCCTACGAAGCAGTATTCAAACACACACACACACACACACACACACACACACACACACACACACACACACAGACTCTCTCTCTCTTTCTCTCTCTCTCTCTCTGTGTCTATCTATCTATCTCTTTCTCTCTCTTTCTCTCTCTCTCTCTCTCTTCTCTTCTTATATATATATATATATATATATATATATATATATATATATATATATATAATGCCTATAACACTTTTCCTATCAATTCCCCTACTTTCAGCCTCCACATCCATTAATATACTTTGAAAAATAAAAGGAACACATCATCCCTGATGATGTCATTTCGAAGTGCCGAAAGTACTCGGGATATGAACATCGGTGGATTAATCGACTAATTCCACTCAAGAAAAAAGTTGGACAGAAAGCTTGAAAAGATCACCAATAAAATCGTTAAACAGGTGACCTGCCTTTTGTTTAATTCCACATGAAAGAATGCTGCCCAAATACACACACACACACACACACACACACACACACACACACACACACACATAAATATATATATATATATATATATATATATATATATATATATATGTATCCCTACTGATTAAGTTTTTGAATTATAATAATTGTTTTAATGTTTATTTATTTTGTGTAGTTTTAGCCTTCCAGATTGAGAGGCATAGTGCTTAACATGCTTTACTGTGACATCACCCGGAGCAAGTTCCACTTCCAGTCTCGTTATTACGGCCTATTTCGGACTAATACTCTTAGAAAAGATAAGAAATATATCATCCCCCGATTATGGGTTAAATAATATCGCTACTATTCTTTTACAAGGTTGGCTTTGGCATTATATAACCCAAGAGGATTGATATGTCATTAAACAAAGAAAACAAATCAGACCCTGATTAAAAATCAATTTGGTAAGAACAAAACAATACACATAAAGTAGTTTCAAAACTTTACCGATATAGGATATATATATATATATATATATATATATAATATATATATATATATATATATATATATATAAAGTTCTCTTCCTAATGTCAGGGTAAGCTTGGTTTTTGTGAAATAAAATTTCATTTCTGATGAAGGTATTCTTATGTAGAAAATGTCAATTTAATTTTCCGTATTGTCCTCTTTTTCCCATATTGTCGAATTTTATTTCAAACTTTACCCTTATATATGTATACAATAATAATATTGATATAATGGAGTAATTGATGATCTTTTCAATGTATACAAGAATTAAACTTTGGTGTAAAAGTCTGTGTAACGGCTATATTTCTGATACCCCTTGATATATACGATAATTCAATAAGATACTGGGATAATAAATAATATTTACATCGGTATAGGAAATAATATATAGCAAAAATATTGATATATATATATATTATATATATATATATATATATATATATATATATACATATATTATTTCCTACAGTGTGTCTATAAAGTAGTGCAACAGATAATAAAAGTAAGAACAAAGATGGTAGTATTGTTGAAATACAATAATCAAGGAGTCCATAAATATTAAACTACAAGAGTTTAACTTTCATATACTTTTTACTAAGTGATCATATCATTTGTATAATGTGAGTTATTAAATTTTAGATTTTAAAACTCCTGCAAAACTTTCCTGACTTCCCCAGAATCTCTCGTTTATTTTAAACTGATATGTATATCGCACTTTTTGGGTGACTTATGGCATGACAGTATGAAGTGGTTGTTAACATATAAGTTTAAAATAAACGAGAGATTCTGGTGAAGCCAGCTAGTGTAGTGGTTAGAATGTCCGCCTGACAGGTAGGGTTCGAATCACGCACAAAGCACTGCCCTTGTCTATAGCTCTGCTGATGAGGCCTAATGGGCTGAAATGTACATACAGAGATCGACTTTTTCTCGATTTGTTTACGCTTTACATTTAAACCGATAGGCACGCCTAATTCATTTAATTATAATTAATTAATTATCAAATTAGGTATGACTTTAATTAAGCACATAATCTCCCAAAAAATTGTCGGCCTTCACCATTTCAAACACATTGTTTGACCACTTCATATATATATATATATAATATATATATATATATATATATATAATATATATATATATATATGCCCCTAGTATACCTTATTATTGAGTACTTTGATTATTTCAAATATCCTGGAACAAGCGGAAATTACTGTACTCATAAACAACAACAAAACCAAAAATTAGCGTGTCTTAATTATCCTGAAGATCCTTCTCGATGAAACGTGGGTAGTCATCCGATTCCCTACACTGGTTCTGCCGGTATGCATCAAGCACTTTTCATTATTCCTTATTCTGACTCTTCCGTATTTTTATTTTACTTTTTAAACATTTTCTTAAACATTTATTTTTTCTTTGTCATCTTTTTGTTTATATATATATTTACCAAGCCCTCCCCACGAGCAGGATGTGACACAAGGTCAATTTCTTAAGCGGCGTTCAACAGGTTTGAATTCAGAGTTTTCCAATTTCCTAGACCGGTGGCCTAACCAAGGTTAAAGAGTCCAGTCTACCCTACTATTTATCCATAGCTGGAGGGAGAGTAGGAGTCATACCTTTCCCAATGGTATTAGCGCTAAGTGAAATGCAATTACCACATCCGGGATTTGAACTCGGGCCGGCGAGTCCATTTCCATTGACTTTGACCATTACACCACGCGCTTCTTTTTGTTTATATATGAAGATGATGACTTCCATTTCCTGACAGATGATAACCATCTTTATGACCAAAATCACAACTGAAACATTCTGATTAATAACTAATTTAAATTGTGATAAATATACAAGAGGCATAAGACGATAAGTAATCAGACATCTGTAAATCATTAGATTATAGTGACGTAGGGGATAGACTCCCTCGCTGATTGGCTGATACCGACTTTAGGCCACCCCGACGACTTTACTTTTTTTAACGCTTGCCCAGAACGTGTCACTCTGCAGTTCAGTGACATGTTTAGCAAGAAAACTGCAGGTTTTATTTCAGAGAACCATCTTTTCCTGTCAAGTCACTTTTCCAATTTTGATTTTGATGTAACTGCTCCTATAAAGGATGACTTCACCTCAGCTTCACCACTGGATTGAAGTCCTTTCTACCATAGTATATATATATATATATATATATATATATATATATATATGAGGAAAAATGAGTAAAGAAAAGAAATGTAGATGGATAAAATTAATTTAATCGATATCACATTAATCGATATCACTTACACATGTGTTTCGGTCAGTTTATGTGTGTGAAAATATTTCGCACACATAGAAGAATCGACCTTCATCAGAGTGAACATTTATTTTGAATGAAAAAATTCGTTGGGAAAAAACAACAGAGATTTTTGGAAATATTCGAAAATCGAATTTTTAAAAAAATTTGGAACGCTGAAAATAGAGCGTTAAGATAAACCGTTATGATTTGGATATTTGTTTTTTTACTAGGGGTATATATATATATATATATATATATATATATATATATATATATATATATGGGGTAAGGTAAAAGGAAAAGAGGACAAAAATATGATTTAAAACATGGTACACACATTTGTATTTATAGAAGTTTTGAATAAACAGACTGATGAAGTTCCTTGCTCAAAGCGGAATTTTTTTTTATTATTAAAAAATCATAAAGATATTTTCTTAAAAAAAAATAAAAAAGAATTATTTATTTTTTCTATCAATACTAATACATAATTTAAGATAATCTTTTATTTACTATAAAAAAATAATTTAAATTAGAGAACAAAGGGGATAAAAAAGAAAAAAAGAAAAGGAAGAGAAATAACACCAAAAAAATAAAAAAGAAAGAGAAGGAGAAAGAATAAGAAAGGAAAGGTGAAAGCGAAACAAAAGCTAAGTATGTAAATTTTTCTATTAACGGTTTTTATTTATTTGTTCATTTTTGTTTTTAAAATTTTGACATCTCCACACGGTCGCAACATATTACAACATTTTACCGGATGTCAGCCTTGTTCTCAACAAACTTAAAAAAAAAAAAGAGAGAAATAAGAAATTACAGTTATTCGCCCATTTCATTCATAAAGGAGGAGAAGAAGAAAGAGAGGAAAAAAAGGAGAGGAAAAGGAAATAAGAAGAGAAATTATAACCACACAAATAAAAAAACATAAGCACGTCATTTCTGAAAATAAACTCTGAGGATGAAGATCTAGCTTTGAAATCGATTAGACATATAAAACATCTTTTTGTCTTTATTTTTTACGCATTGTATTGCCTTCGAATTTTATTATTTTTATATATTATATATATATATATATATATATATATATATATATAGAGAGAGAGAGAGAGAGAGGCGAGTTGGTTTCAAAATGCATAGGCAAGAAACTAAAAGTTACCAAGTACCGTTGACTTTATGCCTACGTTACCCTACTTATATATATATATATATGCTCCACATCCTTGGTTGGTTGAGATTTCTGGGGAAGGGAAATTCTTCTCGTGGCTGTGAATTACGCAAAAACTGCAAGGCTCTCCTTAAAATGGATAGAGCTCACTTAATAACGTTTATGTATGTATGTATATACTTATATCCTGCAAAGTGAAGCCGGCGCTCTGAAGATCCCTGATACAGCGAAACAGTACTGTATGTGGATGATTATATTCAGAAATATCCTGATGATCCATCTCTGTGAAAACTACGTAGGTGGCTTCTGACGCCCATTTAGTTCCCTAAACAGTCTTTACAAGTTTCTAGTAAGCACGTTTCTATTTTTTCGACACACCTGGTTTTTCTTCTAATTCCGACTGCATTGTTAGTTTTTTTTCTGATAATCTGAATTGTTCTGTTTTATTCTTTATTAAAGAGCTCAATCTACTCTACAATTTACCCATAGTTGAAGGGTGAATAGTTAGATGCATACCTTTCCCAAGAGTATTAGCGCTATGTGAAAAGCACCCTAGCCATCATTTGAACCCACGTCGCCATCCATTTCCGAAGACGATAACCATTACACATGAAGGCTTCCGGTTATATAGGGGATTCATCTGTACATGAAATATTGGTTTGTTTAATTTGTTTAACGGCATATCAACTCTTTATGGGTTATTTACTTCTGAAATTTGATTGTAAAAAAATTTGATTAATTTGTTTGATTATGGTAGTGGAGAAGACGAGTGAGAAATAGAGGAGAAAGAGGAGGAGATAAAGAAGCGAAAAGGAGAAAAAAAGAAATGGGAAGAAAGGGAGAGAAAGAGAAAAATAAAGAGAGAGGATTGGTTTGGATTGATATCAACTCTTTGTGGGTTATTTCATTCCAAAATTGGATTCATTTGTAAAAAGGTTGAGAGGTGTTAATATAAGAGCAATACGGTCGGGACAATCATGCAGGAGCTAGGGCTTGATGTGACCAGCCAATTGATTGAATGGGTCTTCTCCGACCGGCTAGCACAAGCGAAGTCTAAAGTTGAGTGTTGCATGTCATGGACTACTCAGCCACCAGGATTCCGTCTGTAAGCATCACGGATCGCCACCCATGGCTAACAGGTGGCCCTAATTGGCGAGGTATTTCCTCTCTGCAGAGGTGCAGTCGGCGTATTCTACAGCCCCAGCCGACTGAGCAGACATCTTCGGGGTGTTGTATTTTTATTTCCTGGTCCTGTATACAGGATAGGTGACCGTAACTTTCTTGTACTGATATAAAACGAATATATCGATTGCTGTCATCTATTCTATGTGCAATTTACCAGTTGCATTTCTTGCTACCTGAGCATAATGACAAGGTTGAGTGAATGCGCATAGAACTGCAACTTCCGAGTCTTTTCAAAACGGGG
>CM042168.1:36928336-36933336 GCA_023376005.1 Doryteuthis pealeii | reverse complement strand
ACCAGGATTGAACCTGCAGCCTAGAGATAAATATCACTTAGAACTGTATTAACTTAATGCCTATATCCACTACGCCATGTGTCCAATTAAACAATAAAGATAACAATAAAGATGAAGAAAATAGTCCGAATAATCTAAATGATACAAATTAACAAGCCTCATCTAAAAAATT
Source organism: Doryteuthis pealeii (assembly GCA_023376005.1). NCBI lineage: Eukaryota > Metazoa > Mollusca > Cephalopoda > Myopsida > Loliginidae > Doryteuthis > Doryteuthis pealeii. Next base: position 36,933,164 of record CM042168.1, on the reverse strand, counting down.
CAGAGAATTAGCTTTATTCATTGTTGATTTCTTCCTTGGTAAATACAGTATTATTCTCAATACTTTTTGAACACACCTCTTAAGTTTGTTCGGAAACTTTTTATTAACATCAGTTGGTTAATCGTAATTTTATTGGCAAAATAATATTGACTTGCAAAATAAAATCTGTCACAGTGTACAGGCGTGTGTTTAGGAGAGGTGTGCTATTAATATTTTCGAATATATATTCAGAAAACACTGACGCAATCTTCAGACAGGTTTACCTGCCAGCAATCTTCACAGCTCAATGGAAGGCGCGAGTTTCCTCGTTTGCATAAAAACAGATTATTTTTAATGCACTAGCACGATTCCATCGGTGTGCTCATTGCAACAGTATCGCAGGTCTATAACGAATCTGCCCTTTTGCATCTGAATGTAAACATGAGCACGACCCTGGGTGCAATCTCCAAAATACCTGCCACTTCCACTCTATGCCACATCACCCCTATACATTTTTGTATATAGATATATATGTATATGTTTTTCTTCATACATATTCATTTATTGGCAAAGCGTGAGTTATCTAAGAATATTTTATTGTTGTGGTAACCGCCCGGGGCAGTTAGTATTAATATTTTCCCCAAATATCACTTTATTACGGACAGACACCGATGTATCACGATTCCGCACAATACGAATAAGTTTTGCCTTCGAAATTCTTGTGAAATATTTATCGAAATTGTGAATATTTTCTGCGTTTTATATGTTCAAAGCAATAAGATCCAAGATGGATCCGTCCGTCGTCGCACAGATAGGGAGGAGCCGGTTGTATATTATGAGAGTGCTTGGCGTCTCGTTTATGTCAAGCTTACATTCCTCACCTCATACGTCATAAAGAAATCCCCAACAACGTACTTACATTGACTATTATGACAATTTTAAACTGTAAGGGATGTCATAAGGAAACTTCAGAATGAAACCGAACATACCGTCTTCTTACCCCTTTTATTTCTTGATAAATAATGTACTAATACAATACGACCCCAAAATGTATGCCCCTTTGATTTATTAGCTGGAGTCAAAGCATTTGCAATATTTTGGTAATGTGGAGCAAAATTCGGCTGCACCGGATGCTTTTTCGAGTTTGGAAATACGAAGAACCATATTATTTTGATTTTTCGAATTGTTATACTCATCATTATTGTGAAATATACATACACAAGGTTTCGATTTACCTCTCGGCATTCTTCAGATGTTCCTTGTAATCGATTGAGGCAGACTGCTCTCATTCTGCTAAACTGTCAAGATTTTGTCTATCCAGCATATCAATGATTCAACTTGGAAAATCATTTTGAATAGTTTGACTGTTGTACAAACAAAGCGTTGAAGAATTTATGATTATCGCATTTAAATAATGACGTCATAGTTTTTGCAGGGCTATCAATTCAGACAAAAATCTGATAAATGAAGAACCATAATGGACTGTAAGTTGCCGAACTTGCCTGATACTCTCCAATTACTAGTTGCCGGATTGTTTCTATGACTTATGGCACGGTCTCGGAATCCACGGTTTTAGGGCTGGTCTTGCCTGGTGGTAGAGGTTGATACAACACGAGCAAAATCTTAACAAGTATGGAACAATTTGGTGGGGGTCTTATTTCCATGTAGAGGTGCTGTTGGTGTATTCTAAATCCCAGGTCGACAGGTCGGTGGAAAGAGAGGGTAGCGAGCCCAAGTTCAAGCAGTAAGCAATAATGGATTGCCAGGTCCAGTAACAAACCGATAAACCAGAGTTAGCATTTGGCCATTAGACACAGAATGAAAAAAAAAACCCTAACCAGCACCAAAGACTTCGTCCATCGTCTGAGAGAGCAATTGTTAGGGTCCACCAGTTTAGGTTGAAAAGCAAAATATCATAGGCACCGTCGCACCTCGCCATTTCTGCTCGAAGTGTGAATAAAAATGGCAAGTGTATTCTTCGGTTCGTTTATTATTGGATTATTTGTGTTAACGACCAGAGCTTATATTTATAGACTGTTCAAAAACAGCAGTAGCTGAATTAAGCAATCAAAAACCCCAAATATGTATTTAATTTACTATTTAAAGGCGATGATAATTTGTCTTAAAATTACTTACTGAAGGACTGCTTAAAGGAATGACCAACAGGATCAACTCTGATAGAATTTCTATTTCGAAGATAGATTAACAGACAAGGATTCAATATAGAACATCCTTCTACTTTAAGACAGGATCAACTTCTGATACAACTTTCTACTTTGGGGACAGATCAACAGACAAAGATTAAAACTGATACTTCATCTTTCTTCGTCAAGAAAGGATCAAACTTTATGCCACAAAGAATCTCTACTTTAAAATTGCATTCAACTACAGCCCTAGAATGAGCACGTGAATAGTAACATTTATTTCTTTTTTTCGTTGGGGCAACGACCGTTGTTTATTGTTTTGTGATTAGCGGTGAGGATATTTGCTGGCTCTATTTAATCTCTAAGACCGTGGAAGTAGGGAAAAAATGAACAACGGACAAGACATGTTTAACTTCTTTGTTCTTTGGGAAACAATATCTTCCCAGATCTTAAGTTTCTCGTTTTGCTTTCACAGCCAAAACCAAAGAAAAAAACCAGAGATGAGATCAAGAAATCCTATGATGTATATACTGGTGTTCATAGAACTCCCCCTATGCCTACATCCGCCTCGCGTAGGTGAGATCTTGGGTCCTCCGTCATCGCTTGGTGGCCTGGTTCCGGAATGCTAATTAAAGCGTATCATGTTACCACTATATCAGTGGAGGAGGGATTTAAATTTGTCAACTCCCCTTTCTTTTCGCTGCTGGCTTTTTTATAATCCCGTTCAATTTACTTATATAAAACATTATACAAATGCCTTGATATAGCTGAGATATATATTATATATATACTATATAGTGTATAATATATATATGTGTTGTGTGTGTGTGTGTGGTGTGTGTGTGTGTGTGTGTGTCTATCGGTGTCTTGTGTCTGTATTTTAAGTAGTTAGAGGAGTTAAAAACGTGATCGAAGCAATTAAAGCAGTGGTTGGTATTATAGTGTTGGCTGGTGCGGTGACCCGTTTTGCTTTGCATCGTTATCCGCATAGATAAACATGCAAAGTAGTCTAATTCGGGAATTTATGCTTTACGAGTTCGAAATAGGCTATAACAACGCTGAAGAAAAAAAAAAAGAATTTTTATGCAAAAGATGAAGGCGCTGTTGATCAAAGTACAGTAACTAAATTGAAGAAATTTTTCCCGGGGTGCAAGAACTCCGAGGACAAGTAGGTTTAAAAGCGTTGATTCTGAAACCGCCCTCTAAGCCATAGAGATAAACATTCAGAAAGCAGCACTCTGAGAGTATCAGGCGAGCTCAACAGCTCCCACTACAGCGGGATACATCACTTTCACGACCTTTGAAGAACACTTGGAGCTGTAAAATTTGTGCCTCACTTTTCCAAGTATAGGAAACTTTTGACTCACCTAGTAAAATGTTGTTCTAATTCAGGCATAGGATTTAACAGAGAAATAACAGAAAGAAACACAACGACTATTAAGAATAGTGAAAAAAGATTTACTAAGCAAATATACAAGGTGAACAGAGTATTTAGCAATTGCTAGGTTGAGTCAACAAGTCCCATAAGATTTATTTGGTTCTATCTCCGAGGTTTTGTAAGATATTATTTATAGGTATTATATGACAAATATGTTTTTCGGAGTTACTTTCATATCGTTTTCAGTAAATGACCTATTATTTGTACAACATGAGTTATTAAACTTTAAAACTTCGGCGGGACTTTATGAACTCCCTGTATATAGAAAATTCTATATCTGTTATGTCCTTATTAACTGTTCGGTGTCTTGAAAATGTCATTTGATCAGGTAATTTAAATTGCACGTGATTGAATTAATGTTTCATTTCTGGGGTCAGGTACCTTAACAAGAAAATTGTGAATACAAACGAGAAGAATATGATGAAGTCACATTCACATCCAGCTTCCTCACAATGTGACGGAAAACAAAGAAAGTTTGGTGGCATTGTGTAGTGCTGCTGAGACCCTCCAAGGAATGATGCTTCGACACCAAGACGCTGACAAACTTCAGGATCTCTATCTGATGAAGTCTTTGTTAACAGCACAGCTGTTTTCTCCGGCAACATTTGTAAAAAAAAAGAAGCAAATAATATTAATAATACAGAATCATATCCTTTAAAGCAAAGGCTTTGGGTTAAAAGTATGTAAAAATTGAAAATAATTTTAATATAACAGAATAATAATTACAATGTATGAAAATCTTCAGATCAAATCGTAAACTTCACCACAAAAGCTATGACAAAAAGCAAAGTAGAATTAGCTGCAGGAGAACAAACCCTAGCAGAGGTAAAAATCCAAAGAGGCATCCTTCCGGGATACTCACTCTCACCATTGCTATTTGTTATAGCAATGATGCAACTAACTCACATAAATTACGTACTCGGGAAAGCCACCCTGATCTATTATGACCCCTTAAGAGAAACTGTCCCTAGCAACTATAGGCCAATAACAGGTCTACCAATGATGTGGAAAATTATAATCGCACGGATAAAGGTAGGAATATATTATTGGCTTGAAAAACAAATTATTCCACAAGGGGACTAGAGGAACATGATCTGCTATACATAGATCAGCATATTCTCATGTAAGTAAAAACATTTCAAGAAACTGTAGCTATGGCATGAATAATTTACAGAAAGGCTTATAACAGCATATAACTTATAATAACTGCATCTGCACGAGTGACTGGAAAGGCCAATTTTTGAATGGCAATCTCTGGTGCAGTGAC
>CM042168.1:36920836-36923336 GCA_023376005.1 Doryteuthis pealeii | reverse complement strand
ATGTATATATTTATCAAACTCCTCCATTGCAAGCAGAATGCGACACAATTTCAATTTTCAAGTAGCTAAGTATTTTATTCGTGATTTATAATTATGTGATAAATTGCAGTTAATTGAAATATAAACTGATTGCATTATTATTATTATTATTATTCCTTTTGAGTTTTCACATCAGTGTTAGCTGATGGTCTTTCACTGGAGTCTGAGTGACAGCAAGTCTCCTCAGGTCTCCAGGACTCTTCTGAGTATTCTGGCAGATTGCAGCAGTGCAGTGTTCTGAATGGTTTCAATCCTTCCTCTGATATCCAAACTTTTCAAACCTTTTTCTAATCCTTTTGGGACTGTTCCAAGTGCACCAACTACAATTGGTATAACTTTCACTTTCATATTCCATAACTTTTTCAGTTCTCTGGCAAGGTCCAGATATTTGTCAATTTTTTCATTTTCCTTTAACTTCACCCTGTGATCCGCTGGCACTGCAAAATCCACCAGTTGACAAGTTCTTTCTTTTTTGTTAATCAACACTATTATTATTATTATTATTATTATTATTATTATTATTATTATTATTATTATTCCAAATGATGTATAAATATCCATACTTTTTAAAATGACACTTGATAAAGCGACAATTCTTCCAGGCTGTGGTTATATCAGTACTGCTGATGCGTGGAAGCAGCACGCCACAAAGAAGCAACTATATGGTCACCTGGCCCCCATCTCACAAACCATACGGGTGAGACGGATAAGGCATGCAGGACACTGCTGGAGAAGCGAGGACGAGCTCATAAGCGACGTTCTGCTATGGAGGCCAACACATGGACATGCTAACATGGGACGCCCACTAAGGACCTACATTGACCAACTATGCGAGGATTCGGGATGCTGCACAGAAAACCTCCCTGGCGCAATGAGTAATAGGGAAGGTTGCGAAAGATAGTCATGGATACCCGTGCTGAGACAAACACATACCAAAGGAAAACTATATTCTCGCTAAGTGTGTGGATCTAAATATTGACAGCTCACAAGATTATTTATTTCTCTTGCAAAATTCAGTAGAGAAGAATTTTCCCTAAGTTCATATTTCAAAGCGATTCAGAGTGGACCTTAGAGTAATGGCAATAAGGGAGTACGCCAGGCTTCAGAGATCTCCAGAACTGGAGCCTAACCATCAGACGCAGTTTAGTGTCATATGCAGGATATCCCTTGGGGAAGGATTACTCTTCTGCAGGGAGTACAGTCTGCGTATTTAAAATCCCACCGACAGAACGTTTTAGATAGATACATACATACATATCAACAGATACACATGCACAGAATCCTTGTACAATTTAGTTATTTTATTATGAACACAAATGTGGAACATTGTATAACACTACAAATGTTATGGGTTGATTGGCGATCTTTTAATTAATTACTAATTAACTAAAACTACCCTAATTATTAATTAGAGTAGTTAGTTAAAAGTTAAAAGTTACTTTAAGAAAATGTGATAATAATAATAATAATAATAATAATAATGATTATATTAAAAATATAGATATATCCAAACAAATAGTTGTCACGTAGGCCAAAATAAATTCCTTAAATTATGGAATTTGACCGATATCATCGGAATTTTAAATTGTGACAAAATAAAACAATAATTTAACAAATAAGATTCCAGGTTTTGAAAGTTGGTCAACAATTTCAAAAACTTAAATAAATGAAACAATGGTTGGCCTTGAGTTGTGGCAGTTGGAAAAAACCAATGGAAAACTACAACCAATGTTGATACTAGGCCATTTAGACAGGTATCAATAGTATCAAGTGGCTGGCCAATCAGAGACGTATGCTCGGGGGGGGGGGGTCTGAACGCCATAAATAACGGAACGACCTCCGGAGTCAGACACGCCGCAACCAGAAGACTCGCTACACGTCCGATCCCTTGTCACCGTCCATACTGCACTCTGACGTCTTGCCACTCGCTAACAAAACCAAATTGATAGATTTAACCAAAGTTAACCAGTTGTAGATCGCCAATCAACTGACAGAGAAATTACCTCACTTCTTTGACGTCATACAAGATATAAATCATTGTATGAGAAAATAAATGTATATATTCTGTACATAACTATCAAGAAGCGTTCTGTTTATTTGTTTTGTTGATCCGTTGACAACTTTTGGTTATTTAATCCTATTTCAGCCGAGTTGGTAAAAGGAACAAAACCAGATCTCCTTCAGGACACTATAGTACTATAATCTGTGCTACGACCAGCATAGAATAATCTTCAGACGCAATAGTATTATATTTGGTATCATCCAACAGAACGACTGTAATACTGTGCCGGAGCATCGTTCCATAAACTGAAAACCTGCCCAAGCGAAATATTATAGTTGTATGAGTTATGTATTTACAAACCCTTTCACAAGCAGCTGGATGTGACACAAGGTCAATTTCAAACGGGGTTTAACAGGTTTGAAGTTTTCCTTCTCACAGATCAGTTTCCTAACCAAGATT
>CM042168.1:36888336-36913336 GCA_023376005.1 Doryteuthis pealeii | reverse complement strand
GGGGTGAGAAGTCTCATAACTTTCCGTAGAGTATTAGCTCAAAAAGGAGCCCAATAGCGCGCCTCAAGATAGAACTTGTTTACTACAATATCGCAGTTCAGCACGTAAGCTACTACGCCACAGTAATTTTATCGTATTCAATAATACACTTAACTTATTCAGACACAATTTTCTTTCCTTCTTATTTCTTTCTACTTTTGTTCTTCATCATTTTTCAAGTTTTGAATTCAGTTTGCTAAACCAGTTGCTTTATCAAAGCTAAAGAGCAAAAGGTAAAGAGCCTAGTCGGTGCTACTATTTACCAAAATTAATATAATACCAATGTGGTAGAAAGATTAATCATCCACGCAACAGTATATGAAGGGATACCCACCATATGGGAATCCCTTGGTCGGATGATCACATAAGCAAGAAACTGACAGTCACCAAACGTCGCTGTCTCTGTGTCAACACTATCCTAAAGTAGATATATATGCTCTATCACCGATATTGGGCACTATTTATTAATATAGCAAACTACATTAATATATATATATATATATATATATATATATATATAGCTAACTACATTATTAATATATATATATATATATATATATATATATATATATATATATATATATATATATATATATATGGGAGTAAATTTATTTAGTTATCATTCCCACTTTGTTCCCTTTGTTCTCATAAAATCAGTCCATTAATACTTTTTCTTGTCTTTTGTTGAATGCATTTCTTCGAGTTACGTCACGCATCATGACATCTTCGCGTGTGCGGATCGCGACTCGTCTTTCAAAAATATAACGCTGAACAAATACAGTTAAACAACAAAAAACTTTTATAAAGATTTTTTTATCTCCTGTCATCTATAAAACATCCATCAATTTCTTCACCCCATAATACATCCTGATGAAGGTTTAAAGAAACCGAAACGTTTTAGCGTCGATAAATAAATTCATCTTATTTTTGGAACACTTGTTTTTTTCAAATTTCTTAATATATATATATATATGTGTGTGTGTGTGTGTGTGCGTGTGTTTGTGTGTGTGTGTGTGTGTGTTGATATTGGTAATATAGTTTGGTACACTTACAAATAAAGAGTGCCCAATATTAGTGATAGAGCTTTATATATTTAAGTTAGGACAGCGTCACCATAATATCAATGTCGCTTGGTAAGTGTTTGTTCCTCGCTTATGAGATCTTCAGACCAAGTTCTTGGTTTGGAGATCACATAGACAAAAAAATTAATTCGCTTTATTTCCAAAAGCCGTTCATTGTAAGTACATTATATTTTTCAAATCTTTCTTTTGGTTATTAACATTAGTTAAATATATTTTTATACATAAATATGTGTGTGTGTGCGTGAATTTCTAACATCTCCAATTGCAATGAAAAGTATCACGCTGTTTCACGATCGTTAGGAATATGAAGTAATCCTCTTTAGAAACATAATCTAATGCAAAGATTTTTTAAAAAAGGAAGATTCTTTCTCTTTCAGTTTATTTCTCTCTCTCTCTCTCTCTCTCTCTCTCTCTCTCTCTCATTCACTTTTTTCTTTTATTTTTCTTCATTATCTCTTTTCTTATTTCTCTTCATTCACCCTCATTACCTTTTTTTCTTCTTCTTCTTCTCTTCTTCTTCTTCTTCTTCTTCTTCTTCTTCTTCTTCTTCTTCCTAGTCCTTTCTCTTTCTTTTCATTCTCCTCTCTCTTTTCTATTTTATTCTCTCTCTTCTTCGTCCTATTTTTCATTCATGTTGACTTATTTCAATTCTTTTTTCCATTCAATTTTTCTTTCCATTATTCTTTTTAGTTTATTTGCAACTTTTCCTTCTTTCAGTTTACTTTACTTCTTTTTTAACTTTAAAAAGATTATTACTTACTTTCTCTTTTCTTCGTCCTATATTCTTTTCCCCTTTCTTTTCTTTCTTTCTTTATTCTCCTTCCTTTTATTTTTCTTTACTTACATTCTTCTTTCTTCTCTCTCTCTCTCTCTTCTTCTCCTTCCTGATTTTGTCTTTTCTGTCTGTCAAACCCTTCTTCTTCTTCTTCTTCTTCTTCTTCTTCTTCTTCTTCTTCTTCTTCTTCTTCTTCTTTGTGCTCTCTTCCCCTACCCTTTTACGTATTTCTCTTTCAATGTATTCTATTTTCCTTCTATTTATCTTTTCCCTTTCTTTCTTTCTTTCTCCTTGTATTCTTTACTTTTTCCCCCTTTTCTTTTTACTGCCCTTTCTCATATTTTATTTGTGTTTTTCCTCTCTCTTTATTTATTTCCCAATGTTTTCTCTTTTCTTTTCATTATCATTTTTATTTTCTTTCAGGTTTCTTCCTTTCTTTTTAATAAAAACCTTCACTTCATTTCCCTGTTCTTACCCTTATCCTCTTCTTTCTTTCTTTTTTTCTTTCTTTTTCTTTTTCTCCTTCGCATTTTTCTTTCTTCTTTATTTGATTTCTTCATCTCTCACAGTTCTTCTAAGTTTACCCAAAATAATCTATAACTCTTTTCTCTCTCTTTCTTCAATGATTCCTATCTCTCTCCCCATATATTCTCCGTCATTTGACTTCTCCCTTTAAAATCTGTCTATATTCTACTTTTTGTTGCTTTATTTCTCTTCTTTTTTAACACACGTCGAGAGCGTTTCGACAGTAGCCTGAAGACATCTTCAGGTTCGGTCAGCAAGACGAGTCAGAATCATTGACGCGTATGATTCGGCTTGGTAGTTTTTGGTAGCTTGTTGCTTGGGATTACACATGGGTAGTTGGGGTAGGGATAGAAGGTTTTGTAGTGATGAGATGGATGCCTGCGGATTTTGGAGCACGAACCGCATTTTGGGATACTGATGGATGGAAACCATCGACTCGGGACCTCGCACGGGCCCAGCACGGCTTTCTATCACTCAGATCGACTTGATCAAAGTTTGGTGGAAGGGTGAGGATCTCTGTCAGATTTGATTTCTTCAGCGTGGCCTTTTATTTATTTGGGTCCTTCAAGAATTCATGGCTGGCAAGAGAGTGCCACTTGCTTCCCTCGCTCCTCCTTCACAACCCTTCCCATTCTCTTTCACTTGTATATACCTCTGAGACCAACTATGCCCACAGACTCTTGCATGAGCGTGTATGCTGTTTTGCATGCACGTTCCTGTCTAAACGTATATATATATATATATATATATATATATATATATATATATATAATAAAATAAAAAGATAAATGCAGACAAGAGAAGTTTGCAAGAAAAAGTTCCCGGACGCCACTACACAAGAGAAGGTATAAAACTCAGAAACATATCGAATTATGAACAATAGAAGTCCATTACTTGAAGTTTTATGCGGTGTGCACAATCAACACACGGAAACGTGAGAACATCGGCCAATCAATCGTAATTTTAATGTAGTTTAAATTCACATATTAAAAGGATGAACGTGTAACACTGACATGAGGGAAACATACAGACACACACACACATACACACACACGCACACACACGCGCACGCACACACACACACACACACACATATATATATATATATATATATATATATATATATATATATATATAATGGAATCGCGTCTGTCGTGAGATGTGCGTGTCGACATATATGAAGAATCAGGAAAGAGATGTCATTGATCATTAAAATATTGCATGCACTAAAACAGATTTATAATAAGGAAAAGTACAAAATTTACTTTTTAATTTTTAATTAATCAACAATATAATTCAATGATTAAAATCAATCGATATGTGGAACTTTTTACTCTTCCTTCAAATAATCACAAAAAGACTCACACTCCATCTTACTGGAGTCGTCCAGGTGAATATAGTTCGCCATACTCTGCCACCAGTTTCAATCGAGGATCATTTACTAGTGAATAGCGTGTTCGATCCTCGCTGAATGCCCGATACTTGTGACCCATCCTACCCATGAAGAACACGTTTGGTAAATACATATTCTCTCTTCAGTTCTATAAAGCATAGTTCTAAGCCAATTCTATTTTCAATTACGATATTATTACACACGCTATTTTAAAATATCACACAGATTCCACAGGCGAAATTGGAATTTAATGCTTTTACGAAAATTATTGTTTTATAATTTAGTACTAATTGTACACAAACAATACCTAATTTTTGAGAACTAAAAAACATTATGAAAATGTTTCAAACCAAAGTGCACCTTTTTATAAAAAAATATTATTTTAAATGTAAACCAAAAAGAAACTTCTTTTATTATAAGGTCAAAGTTTTAATTCTTAACTTCTTTAAGAAATCGAAAGCCTTTTTCACAGTAATTCAACAGGCAATTAAGAATTAGATTTAAATTTGTGTAATATAAGGACTTATTTCTTAAAACAAAATATACTAATTTTTAGCACTAGCATAGATGCCATTTTTATCAAGATTCCGAATAAAATCTTTGCGATACATTTACATGCTACCAGAAAACATGAACCCAGCAAAATTAAGACTAACTTTGTGTGGACGAAGCTATACTCGACGCTTTCATTTGTGTAATTGCAACAACACGATATTGCAATTGTATATGAATAATTTACCTGTTTAAAATGAGTGTAAACATTATTAATACATTGGTTCATAAAACATTGGTATTGTAACTAAGTATAAAATATTTACCAGTTTAAAATGATTGTGATTTATATTAATACATTGGCTCTTAAATCATAGATATTCCAACCGAATATAAAGTATTTACCTATATCATGTAATGTGTCTACTCGTTTAAAAAGAGAGTGAATATGCAATTTATACTGTACGTAAAGGGAGGAAATAATTGTTAAACAGACTTCGGCATAAAATAACCCAATGAGGCTTGACATACCATAAAACCAACCAACCACCCAACCAACACTTTAGCTGAAAAAATTGGGCAAACATACCAAATCTAGAGAAAATAATTTGATTTCTGAATAAAGATCCTATGAATTCATATAAATAGAATATCTGACGAAAAATCTGGAAAACCTTTGTATAAAAAAAGACAACAAAACACAAAAAATAATAATTATTAAGCGGATAGTGTTGCACACATGGTCATATCGATTTCCGATATAACTTTAATAATATCTACAAAGTCCCAGGCGATTTCTCATGTGACTATCTAAAGATGAATACTTACAGCCTAAAGCGTTCACTGATTTTCAAGGTGATGTCTGTAATTTCCAGATAATTTATAGCCATTATCCCTAGAATTAGTTCTGCACTATCTTATCATTGTTATTTTAGCATATATTTCGGCTTTTACGTCTTCGAGTTTAGACCTGTTCTAAATTATATTAAGCTCTTCAAACGAGGCGTTCGTGTGTAATGGTTATTGTCGTAGGAAATGGACACGGGGATTCGAGTTCAAATCCTAGACGAGACTGTTTGAATTTCGCATTGCACTTATATCATTGGGGAAGGTATGCATCCAACTATTCTCCATCCAGCTATTGGTAAATATTAGGACAGACTGGGCTCTTTGACCGTGGTATAGCAACTGGTCTAAGCGAAGTGAAACTCTGAATTCGATCCGGTTAAACTCCGCTCAAAAGTGACCTTGTGTCACATCCTGGTACTGCGAAGGGGGTGTGGTAAATGAATATATTAAACTCTCCAGTACTTCTAGTTCTATCTGGTAAAAATTATATGGATGAGTATCCTCATCTTTGTTGTATTTTATTCTCCGGCCTTGCTAGTGTTGTCTGAAGTTCTGACATTAAGTATTGTTATTATTCCATGAATTATTTCGGACTAATATCCTTATCTTTATTGTATTCATCTCTCCAAACTTTCTTGTATTATCTAAAGTTCGGGTCTGAAATATTGTCATTATTCCATGAATTATTCGGTGTAGTAACCACATCTTCGTTGTATTCAACCTGCCAGCTTTTCTACTCTTGTGCAAATTTTTAGCAATATAATATTGTCATTATTCATTACATTATGCCAACGATAAAATCTGTTTCTTCACGTGACCCTGAATTCTACGCCAGACGGTACGGAACCATTAAACTTCAATAACCATCTTTACTATCATAGTGACGACATTTACATTTTAGTATGCGCAAACGGATTTTTTTTCCATATCTTTGTACATGTATTCAATCTCCTAGGGCTGCTTTTCTCCCCTTGTTTCATGGCGACCCACTGGTAAATATTTACATATTCGTGTCAATAGGGGGCGCTCCGCATTGTGACTATATAAATCTCAGTAAGTGGCTCGTCTCACAAGATCTCCAATGGCTGTCACCTTCAATTCGTATCATAAAAGAAGAGATATCCCAAAGCCCGCATCTTACGATAGAATGGAATTCAGAAAATTGTTATTATCACGCCACTTAGAGACCAGTCGGTTCGTTCATATTCTCTCTCGTCGGTATGAAGTAGGCATGTTGATCACGACGTTTGAAGGACTGGCTTATCAACGCTGATTACTGTAGACTAAAATATATATTATCACAATATAATTTTTGTATGCTTGTATGTAACAACATAATAATAATACAACAAAAAGAACACAAAATAGCGGGATCCTTGTTAGTGCAATTCCATTAGAATGCTATAACTTAGTGAATACGTACATTTTTGTGTCGTGGGTAAAGGTGACCAATTACTTACACCAAATAAAGGTAGGAGATGTAATAATAGCGAATAAGAGGCAAAGGCAAATAGTTGGTAATAGTATATTTATTAGATCAGCAATTCATATACATACTAATTCCCCGCTTGTCTATCCGACAGCTAATTTATAAGATAGATTTAATCATTATTTTACAATCTAGAGGGGGGGTAGGTAATCCTATACAACCTACTTACACTAACTTATTTAATACATACATAAATACATACATATATACATACATACATACAATGGAAAGTGTTTTTGGCAATCATTAGAGGAAATTGATACTGAGTTCAAATCCTGGCTGGTCGCATTTCACATAGTGCTAGTATCCTTAGGAAAGTTATGAATCTAACTATTTTCCTTCTACTATGGGTAATCTTTAAAATTGGTATGGCAACTGGTCTAGCAGAAGGAAAACTGAATTCAAACCTATTAAACTTTGCTTAAAAATGACCATGGGTCGCATCCTGCTCGTGTGGAAGGTTTGGGTAAATACATAGTCGATACAATATTCAACAGTTGTGATAGTGATAACGCAATCGAGTAATGAAAATATTATTTGTATGCGTCCGTTGATTTCTATCTATCTATCTATCTATCTATCTATCTATCTAAAGCGCTCTATCAGGAGGAATTAAAATATGCCCCCAAAGGATATCCTGGATATGATACTAATATGCATCTGATGTTGTGGCTCCAGTTCTGTGGAGTGTTGAAAGTACTCCTTCATTGACATTACTCCCAGGTCCCCTCTGACCCAACGTTATTAGGTTCCCACTTCTAGGTTAAATAGATCTTTTGGGAATTATTCGTATTGTATACAAATATTCGGAACCATATAACTATTTGCAAATAAATGATTCTTCTTATTAAGTTGAAATAATTATTTGAAACTATATAATTGTGTATAAATTAATTGTAATAGATAAAAATACTTGAAACCATAATGTGTGCAAATAATCGGTATTAGATAGGAATACTTGATATCATAAAATTGTGTGCAAACAAATGATCATAGCCAAATAAGTGAATATAAAAAAATATAGTTAGTTCTCCTCATGATATCAGTACTTACACAAAGCTTATCAATGTAAGCCTTGGCTGGTCGGTCCACTCCGGTTTGTTCATTTGTAGTTGTCTACAAGCAAATATCACTTACATGTTTGTCCTTACTTCTCCAGCAGTGTCCAGTGTGTCTTTTTTCTTTTATTTGGATGGTTTGTCTGATAGGGGGTAAATGGCTTTACAGTTGATTGTTTCTGGAGTCCGGCTTCCAGGATTTATTTAAGACAGCTCGTAGCATCCTTGGATAGTTCCCATCTAGCTTTTCTTTTGAAATCGTTTCGTTAAAATTCAAGTGATGTGGTTATAGAATCGCACTGATACGGATAAATACATTTTATTCATTATTAATTTCTGTCTTTGCAAATGTAACATCAATCTCGATATGCTTTGAGCATACTTTGTCAATAGGCTTTGGCGAAGGCTGGAATCGAATAGGTAGATAGCAGGGCAAACTGGGTTCTTTAGACCTGGTACGGCAACCGGTTTAGGAAAAACATAACTCTGAATTCAAACTATTAGTAATCCGCTTAAAAACTGATCTTGTGTCACATCGTCTCATAGTGGAGAGGTTACGTAAAAAAACACCTTGTTGATAACGTACATGTTATCTAAAAGCTTTTGGGGGTGCACTAAGCGTAATGTTTATCGTTGCAGGAAATGAAATCGGGGACCCAACTTTTATTCCTGTACACACTAATATTTTGGAAAAGGAATGGATCCTTTGCCCCCCTTAGCTATGAGTAAATAGTAGAACATACTGGGTTCCATGGCCTTGGTAGAGCAGTCTGTCATATACTACCTAAATAATGAGAATGGAATCGTCGGTTTTTCTTATTAATAATTTCTGACGAAACCCCGGAATAATGAAACAACGAGATTTCACGGGACTTGCTAATTCAACCTAGCAAGTGATAATTACTCTGTTCACCTTGTGTCTTTGGTTAGTAAACCTTCTTTTCTTTATCCTTAAAACTTGTTGTGTTTCTTCCTATTATTTCTCTGTTAAATCTGATACTTGAGTTACAAATCACCAGTACTCCGATTGAAAATTAATCTTTTCTGTCCCATCCTGCTCATGGCTGTATATGTGAATTAAATTTAGTAAAGAAAGAAAAGAAAAAAAAGTCATGGCTAACTACTTTTTGCAGTCTGAGATGCAAGATCAAGCATGTTTTGTTGCATCTACCCTATTGACGAGATAGTGTACTTTGTTAAGTCGTCTTTCTATTAGATGTTAGCTTTTTTCATAACTTACATATTAGCATCCCGGCACTATCTATAAATAAATGGTAGGACAGACAGAATTCTTTATCCATGGTTAAACAACCAGTCTCAGATATGGAAACCTCTGAATTAAAACCAGCTTTAATCCGTATAACACTTAACGCTACCGTCCCCAGGTAGTGCTCCCCATTTTCAGAATAGCTGATTTAGGGAAACCTAAGCGATGATTGTAATATGCAGTCATATGGGGGTGGAAGTAATTGCATTATTTAATTCTCTTCTTTGAATACAACCATCGCCAATTAATTTATAAGAATTTTGAACATTATTCTCGGAAGAATTCACAGGAATGAAAAGATTATTAAACAAATAACCAAACAAAAGATAAATAACTAATTAAACATTGGTTCTTTGATTCTACCTACAAGGATTCTTTGCTCTTGAAGACGTGAACATTCAATGATCAAAAGCACCAATGGCGTCAGTTGTCTAGAATAACGAGAATACAAAGCTAGACACGACTGGGTTGGGAAGGTGATCCACTGGGAATTATGCAAAAAATTAAATTTTGACCACACAACAAAATGGTATATGCATAAACCAGAATCTGTTCTTGAGAACGAAACGCACAAAATTCTCTGGGACTTTGAAATTAAAACGGATCACCTTATCCCAGCAAGAAGACCAGACCTAGTATTGATAAACAAAAAAGAAAGAACTTGTCAACTGGTGGATTTTGTAGTGCCAGCGGATCACAGGGTGAAGTTAAAGGAAAATGAAAAAATAGACAAATATCTGGACCTCGCCAGAGAACTGAAAAAGTTATGGAATATGAAAGTGAAAGTGATACCAATTGTGGTTGGTGCACTTGGAACAGTCCCAAAAGGATTGGAAAAGGGTTTGGAAAGTTTGGAAATCAGAGGAAGGATTGAAACCATTCAGAACACTGCACTGCTGCAATCTGCCAGAATACTCAGAAGAGTCCTGGAGACCTGAGGAGACTTGCTGTCACTCAGACTCCAGTGAAAGACCATCAGCTAACACTGATGTGAAAACTCAAAAGGAATAATAATAATGCTGCAATCTGCCAGAATACCAGAAGAGTCCTGGAGACCTGAGGAGACTTGCTGTCACTCAGACTCCACTGAAAGACCATCAGCCAACGCTGATGTGAAAACTCAAAAGGGTGAATAATAATAATAATGTTTTTCAGTTCTCTAACAAGGTCCAATTATTTGTTTATCTTTTCGTTTTCTTTCATTTTTACACTGTGGTCCACCAGAACGGCAAAATTCACCAGATAACAAATTCTTTTTTCTTATTATTAAACACTTGGTCTGGTATTCTGACCGAGATTTTTTTTATCTCAAAGTCCCAGCGGATTTTATGCATCTCATTTTCTAGGGCGAATTCTGGTTTTGTAGTATGGTTAAAGCTTAGTTTCTGGTACAATTTCCAGTGGATCTGTTGTGTACTCTCTTTCCTTTCTTAGTTCTATTATTCTTCTGCTCATCTTTGGTATCTTACGTTCTTCTAGCGTCTTTCTAACGTCTCTGTTGTTCCTAGTTGGTCGTCCTTGATTCATTTCTTCTTCTAGGTCAGTCTTGTTGCCAAGACATTCATCAACCACAAAACCATATTATTTATTTAAACTTTTATTTACTTAACTAAACATATTTCTCTAACTAAACACAACGGGCGTGTGCAAGTAAGCACCAGCAAAAGCAGATACATCTTATCTGCCTGACGTCCAAGCTGAAAGTGAGAGCCAACCAGGTCCCACGTGACTTCACGTATTTCGCAGGCTTTCTGTAATATTCCATGGAAAGTCCCACCCGTGATATGAAAAGGGGCCATCCCTTCAGAAATACAGGGGGTTGGCAATAATCTATGTATAGATTATGTAACAGATCCCCTTTCCCACCAAATTGCGCCTTGTCTTCTACTTTCTTTGTGTTTATCTAATTTCTATTTGATATAATTGCTGCTTATGATATTGTTTTGTGTTGCTATTATTTTACTCCTTCTGAGTATTTCTCACCAGCTCTAACTGTCGAAGACAAAGTTAGAACAAAAGGAAGAAATAAACTGGACAAATACCTGGACCTTGCTAGAGAGTTGAAAACATCGTGGAACGTGAAGGTGACGGCGACACCAAACGCAGGCCTTGGAATACACCATATCCAGATCATGTTGCCAAGATACAAACAAACTTGTTATTTTAACTTCCATTTTCGACTCCAAAATATAATTAAAAATAAGTTTTGTATATAATATTATTATTTGCTTTCCTTTTTTAGTTCTACGTATTACCGTTAATACACGCTGAAAGCACCAGTTCCCGCAAGATCAATCTAGTTATCCAGCGATGAGTCAATTAAATAGTGTGACCATCTAACGAAGATAAGGTACTGTAAGCAATCTGATTTAATAGTTTTGTTTTATGGTATATCGGGTAATTTAATGCTGAATCAGTACCTGCTATATAGTACCGTATAACTGCGCAAATTGTATAACATAAGAATACTTAATACCATATAACTGCAAACAAAAGATTATTATAGACAAATAAAAAATGATTGCAATAGAAAGTTTCAAATATAAATAGTTATAATGATAATAAAAAAATAAAGATATGAATCGAACTTTGGCTTTAAATAACCCATAAAGTATTGATATGCCCAACGAAAAGCATTATTTCATGTTTGGTTCAATATAGTTCAATATGTATGGTTCAAGGAGGAGAAAAAAGCTGGAAAGTTGACCTTGTTTTGTATATTGCCCGTGACAAGGGGGTTGGATACATACAAACCTCTAAATGGTTAGAGAAGAGAAAGATTATATTAATTTTATTCCTTGTAATACACGTGTGATTTAAATGATCGTGGTTTAGGTTTTGTTATATAAATTTTGCAAAACAAAGTACTTATTTGATTCTGATGCCACTTTGCTTTACCTATCGTTACTTTTCTTCATACCCCCGCCCCGAATCTTTTTCACTGACCCCAAAGAATGGTACCGCCCCATTTTAGGGAATGGCTGCTTTAGGTCCACCTACGCGGTAATTGTAATATGCAGTCAGATGTGGATAATTGCAATGTTTAATTCTGTTTCTTGAACACAATCACTACAATTAATTTACACATCGACAATTCTTTCTTTTTTTTTCTCGCGAGAATAAACAGCAAGGAGAAAAAATATTAAAACAAATTACCAAACAAATGATAAAATAATTGAATAAAGCAGGGAATTTGAATGAAAAATTCCAAATTATCTTGTGGACATAAAAATTTTGACAAAACAAAAAAACTAATAAGAATTTCTCCTCACCATAAAAAAATGACAATATCAAGAAAAAAAAAGATGTTATTTTTTCACAGTTCTAACTGTTAAATATGAAAATAAAATAAATTAAAAACGTATAACTCTCTAGAAAATTTAAGATTTAACCAGATTTTTTTTGGAGGGGGGGGGGGTGTAATTGAGATAAATAGCACTGCTTAAAAAACAACAAAATTTGCATCATATCCCAGCAGATATTTCTTCATTTTATGACAACATAGAGGCATATCTGCTGGGTAATTATCTTTTCTTTTGTAAATTTTCAAATTAATTTGCTGTTGATGATCGGACTTTGTCAAAGATGATAATGGAGGAACCAAATTTTTTACCATTACAACCAAAGTGAGTAATATGATTATGTTTAAGTGGAAGCCATGATGCATCTCCGGGAAGACAGACTCCGAGTCATAACTGGAGTCTAGCAAAATGCTGCAAATGCTAAAATGACACTTCATATTTTTGACATCTTTTTTCAATGTATTAATTAACAGATATTTATATATATTCCTAACTCCTCCAAACGAGCAGGGTGTGACGGAGGGTCATTTTTACGCGGTGTTTAACAGGTTTTAATTCAGAGTTTTCCTTCTCCTAGACTAGTTACCATACCAAGGTTAAAATCACGGTCTGCACTACTATTTACTATGCTAGATGGAGAATAACTGGAAGCATACCTTTCCCAAAGGTAGGACGTGCCATCGGGATATAATGTTTGGCAAGCTCGTCTCGCAGATCCATTACTACTGACGAGCGAGTTCGATTCTCGCAGGATGCCCCATACTCGCAACCTAGTGTCACATGCTACCCACGCGAATGGGTTGGGTAAATATCTACCTTTTCCAATATTAGTGTGTCCTATCGTTGTGTAATGGTTAGCAATCTAGTCTCGCACATCCATTACAACTTAATAGTGAGTTCAATCTTTGCTGGATGCTCCATACTTAGGACCGTGTGTCACATCCAATCTGTGACGAACGGGTTGGGTAAATACCCACCTTTTCTAAGGATATTAGCATTATTTGAAATGCAAATAGCTTCGTCCAGGATCTGAACTCGGGTTACCGTTTCCATTAGATCCGACGATAACCGTTACACACGAGCGCGAGAAGACCTTGTGACTAGCATCCCACAATGGTTGGCAGAGAAGAGAGTGTACAGGCTATGATCATCGATATCAAAATGATGTCATAATAACATGCAAATCAGCACTGTAAAGAATACACAGACTGCACCTCTGCCGAGAGTTAAAACCCACCCCTAATGAGGCCATCTGCTGGCCGTCGGTGGCGACCTGTGATGCATAAGGATGGCATCCTGGTGGCATGCAAAACTCCACTTTTGCCTGGGCTAGACAGGACGACGGAGATGTCCTCTCTGATCAATCGGCTGGTCACGTCAAACCCTAGCACCTACATAATTGTCCGATCGTATTGTTCTTATAGAAAACCCCAATCCCTTTCACTATAAATGTGCTAGAAGGCAGTGGTTGAGGGTTAGTTTACTGGGTGTGACGTTAAGCTGCATCTAGTGGTGAGGTTCCAATTCTTAAGCTCTGGGGAGTGGGGATAACCACTTATTGCCATTACTTCCAATTCCGCTCTAACTCGGGGCAGTAGTACTGTTAAGGTCCCACATATTTTTAAATAGATAAGAATGAGTTTAAAAATGAATACCCAACAAGAATGAATAAAACAAAAACGTCTTCAGCATAGAATAAGCCATGGATTGACATTCCGTAAAATCCAATCAACCAAACCATTTCCTGGAAAAAGCCACAGGATGTTTTGCTGCAGGGATTTGAGCAGACCATTCTCAACACTTGACATGCACGGAAGAACTCCAGTAATATCCGCCCTGTCATCAATCACCGGTTTCGACCGGGGTCCAGTGAGCTTCGGCCACTGGACCGGTTGTGTTGAATTAATAGCGTCGATCCCAGGGCCCCCCAGGCAACACCTGCCCACTCGATTTAAAGGGGCAGTGCTAGGTTTATTGCCCAGCGCCTGAGGCCCCCATGAGGGGGAATGCCGAGGGGTTCGACGCAATTTTTCACCCGCCACCCCATGAACTTCGGCTTGTGGGTGGTCCACGTTAATAGGGCCTTTGTGCCTGAGATGGTACGAGTGGGGTACGAGGAAAATAAAAATATCCGCCCTGACGACTGTATCCCCGCCAGAAGGATATATCTTCACTCGACCCTCAAAAAAGGGTGTGTTGGATATACACTAAACTACACTTGATGCTGAAGATCCAGTACTGGATCTCTGGCGAGTAGGGAGTACCTCTTCACTGCCATTAATACCAGTTCCCTTCCGAGAGGAGAGTCCCGGTGGCATTGTGGCTAATATGCTGGACTGCGAGATTGTAAACAAGTTCGAACTTCTGTCGGGATGTAAGTCCCAGTTGTTCTATTACGTTTACTTTTGAACTAATACCATTCGAAAATGTATAAACCCCGACATCCCTCCAGCTTTGGGTTAAATAATACCACTCCTGTTCTTTTAAAAAGGATGGCTTTGACTTGGAATAACCAACGAAGGTTAATATACCATTAAACGGAAAGAGTATGGGTGTCAAAAATGTCCGCAAGTGGTGTAGGGAGTGTGCAATGACAACGAAGTCAATGCTTTCCCAACCAAGTGGCGGTAAACATGGTGGTTAATATAAACTGTTAAAGGTCCACCAAAATGCATCGACTGAAATAGCGATAAGGCAGAAAAACAGATACATGTTAAAACTTTAAAAGGATGTAAAAATTGACAATAAACAAACGTTTCAGTGATTTCTAAATATTTCAAAGACCTTACTTTGGGGATTACACTCATATATATATATATATATATATATATATATATATATATATATATATATATATATATATATGTGATAGTATACGGTTATCACCAACAGTGAGTGGTGGATCAAGGTTTTTGCAGTATTGTTAATGGAGCGCTCAATATCAGTGACAGTGCTGTTATGTATTTAAAACATATGTATTAGAATATATATATATATATATATATATATAATATATATATATATATATATATATATATTACATGGGATTTTTATGAACCTGAGTTTTATGCATTCGTCACACAGTCTAACGAATGCATTTAAGCATGAAGTACGGGTCACAAAAAATATCATGCATATATATATATATATATATATATATATATATATATATAGTAGACATGGAATTAGCTCTAACAGAGTTGAACGCATGCGCAGAAACGGTTTCCGAAAACGCCCCAGAGAGAAATAAGATGGTGGAAACAATGCATGATCGAAATAAACTCGACCCTATTGAACAAATCGGTTCCACGAGATTTTATCAATTATCCATTAATAAATGGAAATCACACGATAAACAAGATTAGAGGAATCGATTTTGCTGAAAAGTCTTTTTTTTATTGACACCCAATTCAGAAGGATGAAAGATATTAAAAACCTTCTAAACACATCGGCCTTTGAGAACAAAAAAAAAAAAATAATAATGAAATATAAAATAGAATACAATAAATATGAACGAACATAATGACAAGGTTAAAAAAAAGAAGAAAAAAAAGGTCAGGAAATAGAAATCCAAGAAGTGGGTCAAATTGATTAAATCTAAAGAAATAAAACGAAAGAACGACTTAAATGTAGACGTAAACAAAAGCAAAATATATGGATCTTAGAATGTTCTTGCTGAATAGGGAGATTTTCTCAATTGATTTCATATTTATTTCTAGTTAGGTTGGTTGTGGTTGTTTTTTTTACAGCATATCAACCCATTTCGGTTCATTTAATGTCGAATCGAATCATTTTGATAAACAAAGGACCCAGGTAGCTTACAGTACTTGCTGTTGCTTAAGTGGTCACCCAATTAACGTATTGAACAATCTGATCGCTGCTTAACATCTAGTGTAAACCGGTGCTTTCAACGTGGTTTTGGCGTAATTGTATATGAAAATATATAGACAAATAGATATTGTCAAGGAAGAAAGATATACAGACATATAATGATTGATTGATACTGTATATGAAGAGAAACAGAGAAATACTGTATGTATAATATATATATATATAATATATATATATATATATATATATATATATATACAACACTCAGCCTACAGGGCAGATATCTATTTTGATCAATAATACTGAATTCTAAAGCTGCTATCTAAACTACACTCTATAAATTGTACATTTGTTTGTTTGCTTGATTGTGTGTGTGTGTGTGTGTGTGTGTGTGTGTTCGAGAATCATGGCTTAATGCAAAATCTATTTGCCCTTATGTTGTTGTTGCTGTTACTGACTCTTGTAATTAGTCTTTCTTTTCTTTTTTTATTTATTCCTCGAGTCCTCGAGTTGTTGCATCTACTTTGCCTCTTTCTCTTTGTCTCTTGAAAAATATAGTCCGTCTATATCATCTCTCAGGTGTAATGTTCATCTGCTTTGTCAACAACTTCCTTTCCTTTACAACATTTCAAGAATGGCTAAGACTATCTTACAAGAGGAACCGCCCATATGTATGTTCGTAATAATGACAATACTTCATTTCATAACTTTAGACAAGACTAGAAAGGCTGGAGAGTTAAATACAATAAAGATGATGATACTCGTCCGAATAATTCATGGAATAATGACAATACTTCATTTCAAACCATCAGACAACACTAGGAAGGCTGGAGAGTTGAATAAAACAAAGATGAGGATACTCGTCCAAATAATTCATGGAATAATGACAATACTTCATTTCAGACCATCAGACAACACTAGAAAGGCTGGAGAGTTGAATAAAACAAAGATGAGGATACTCGTGCGAATAATTCATGGAATAATGACAATACTTCATGCGAGAACATCAGACAACACTAGGAAGGCTGGAGAGTTTAATACAACAAAGATGAGGATACCCGTCCGAATAATTCATGGAATAATGACAATACCTCATTTCAAACCATCAGACAACACTAGGAAGGCTGGAGAGTTGAATAAAACAAAGATGAGGATACTCGTCCAAATAATTCATGGAATAATGACAATAGTTCGTCAGAACTTCAGACATCGCCAAGAAAGCTGTTCAGTTGAATGCAAGAAAGATCAGGATATTAGTCAGCATATTTCGTGCAACAATTAACATGCTTTATCTGCGTGTTGCAGACAAATCCTATTTCCCAATGTAGAACTAAAAAAGTAAGATGAGCACTGTGTAATTATTGCAGTCTGCAGCGAGACCGACCTCATTCTTTCTCTTGTTGAATTTTCTTTCTTCTCATCGGCATTGTCATCAGTCCGTCACCTACGGCTCCTAGAAGGGATGCACTTTTGCTATCTTCATCCCAGGAGAGTGAATAAATAATTCATGACATTGAACAACAAGAGCCAAGCGATCCTACTCCCTGTCTCTATCTGTATGTATGTCTCTCTTTATTATATTTAAGGCCTCAAGCGCCGCATCAGTTCGACAGAGACAACGATAAAGAAAAAAAAAAAAGGAGAATTAACAAAATATCTAAATATGGTAGCCCGAGAAACAACAACAAAACAACAACAAAACAACAACAAAAGAACAAAAACAAACAAACAAAACAAAAACCAAAAAACCAAAAACCAAAACAAAACAAAACAAAAAAGTACTTCGTATTTTCATAATGAAAACAAACATCGATGGGGTGAAAGGACTCGTCAGATGAATGCTTTTTCTCACTTTTCTTTCTCTTTTTCCGTTTTTCTTCTTTCTTCTTTCTTTTTTGTTTTTCTTTCTACTTTTTCTTTCTTCATTTCCTTTCTTTCTCATTTTCTCTTCCTTTCTTTTTTTTTCTCTCTTTTTTTTTTCTAACTTTTTCTTCTTTTATTTATTTTTCTCCTTTTTTCTTTACTTTTCATTTTATCTCTTTCTTGCTCTATTTCTTTATTTCTCCTTTCCTTATTTTCATTTTCAAATCCAATTTTTCCATTTCCTTTTCACTCTTTCTTTCCTCATTTATCTTTCATTTTAATCTTAATTCTAAAAACATTGATTTCTTTACTGCTAAATCATTCTTTCAAGTTTTCACATTTTTTCTGGCTTTTTCCTTTTTACTTAATTCTCTCTCTCTCTCTCTCTCTCTCTCTCTCTCTCCTTCCTCTCTCTCTCTCTATCTATCTATCTATCTATCTATCTATCTAGCTTTTCTCTCCCTCTCTCTCCCTCTTTCTCGCTCACCTTTTCTCTAGTTTACGAAGGTGGGTTTTTTAACAAAGAGAAAAGCTAGATAGAGGGAGAGAAAAGCTTTCATAGGCTGAAAAGACAATTGTTGCATAGGGTCAAATTTGAGTTTTAGTAGTAGTCGTTAGTAGTAGTAGCTGTCGTTAGTACAGAAGCAACATAAGCAAGTCGTATAGTAACAAATGGGTTGTTTATTCCTTTCTAGGCTCGTGGGGTTTTTTTTCAGAGAAGAGGAGAGAGAAAGGGTAAGGTCAAATTATTCTATCGTAAATCATGTTCGATACTACTATGCGAAACCCATCACGAGGGAACCCGGGAAACCCCGTATGCTCCTTACGAAGGCCCAGCCGAAAAAGAGCGATTTTTTCTTCTTCCGTTTGTCGTCCCGGGGGTGGGTGGGTGGATCACATCCACTTCCGTTCCTCCGCAGACACTAGGACTTCCGTTTTTTTCAGGGGTAGTAGTAGCCATGTGTTCACTTATTGGATATCAGTACATGATATTGAAACTATATATATATATATATATATATAATATATATAATATATATATATAGTTTCAATCTCATGTACTGATATCCAATAAATGAACACATAGCTACTACTACCCCTGAAAAAATAGGGAATTAGTATACTTACATGATGTTCATTTATTCTTTTTATTTAATTAATAAACTCATAACAGATAAAACGCATTTTTAAAAAATAGCAGACCATTCTGGCTTCATAAGATATACCTTAAACTAGATTAAAATATTCAAATTAATGGTATAATATTTTTTTCCAAATCAGGAAGACGAAAATATTATGGAATAATCCAATATTAAGAAAATGAAATGGAATTCATTGACAAAATACTACTACTACTACTATACTACTACATATACTGCTGCTAGTACTCATACTACTACTAATAATAATACTAACTAATCCAGGTGGGAAGAACAAATGTAGTGTTGATTAACTAGAAAGAGACAATTTGTTATCTAATGGATTTTGGCGTTCCCGCGAACCACAGACTAAAAATGAAAGAAGGCGAAAAGATAAATAATGGCCTGGACATTATCAGAGAACTGTAAAAACTGTGGAATATGAAGGTGATACCAATTGTAATTATTGCTCTTGGAACAGTCCCCAACTGTAGCAACTGGAAATCAGTGGAAGAATCGAGAATATCCAGATAACAGCATTGTTAAGATCAGCTAGAATACCAATATGAGTCCAAGAGATCTAAAAAGACATGTTGTCATTCAGACTCCAGCGAAAAACTCACAAGGAGTGATATACGAATAAGAATAGAAAAAAATCTATATGCCGGTTTAGCTCAGTCGGTAGAGTGTTCGGCTAGAAACCACAAGGTTCCTAGTTCGATGCCGGCCCCCGTCAACTCAGCGTATGAGTAGCACAGGGATCTGTGCGGTAAAGTAAGGAGCTGATGGTAGGTGTGGCGCTCCACCTCAGATGCTAAAATAATCTCCTTAGTCTAGCGCTATTGAAAAGGGGATAGACTCCCTCGCTGTCTGGTTGATACCGACATTAGGCCGCCCCGACGACTTAAACTTAATATATATATATATATATATATATATATATATATATATATATCAACCCCTCCACACGAATAGGATGTGGCTCATTGTCAATTTCTTAACAGTTATTAATTCAGAGTCTGTTATGAATTCAGTTTGGCGTACCATTTACCCATAGCTGGGGGGAGGGAAAACATTTCTCTATGCTACTAGCGCTATGTGAAATGCAATCAGTCTTGTTCAGGATTTGAACTCATTTATCTTATTGCTTTTATATAATTTATCCAAGAAAAATATGCATATTATGACAAATTTCTTTCTTATGCGTATCATCATCCTGTGGGGTCTTGGACCGCACCGTAAACCAGTTACAATAACTAAAATTCTCATCATCTTTCTTAACTGTAACTAAGCAAAAACATTACATCGAAACATCTATTGGAGCAACACACTTACAATGTTTAAGTTTGAGATTACAACAATTTCCAGCCCAATTTGCAAATGAATGATATTTTTTATGGTTCATCTTCACGCCGAAAATAACTTTTTAACGATCCAAATATTGCTATAAGGGAGATAACTGTAAAACGCTAATTAGATTACTTCAAACCTTCCTAAATAGAAAAATCAATATCATCATGAACTCGTGTTGCATCTGCAGTAAAATTATTATGATTCTAACTCTATCTCTGAAAAACGGCAGATCTTAGCGAGATTCATAGTTATCACACCTTTCTAAATAGAAACATCAATATCATCATGTACCGTTGTTGCATCTGATAGATATCTATGTGGGGTCTGAGTAAATTCTGATGATTAGTATCTATCTATCTATCTATCTATCTATCTGTCTGTCAGTAAATCTCTCATTATGATTCTGTAACTCAGAAAAAAACCGGTAGATCACAGCGAGAGTTATATTAGAGCAACGCTCTTAAAATGCTCTAAGTTAAAGAACAAAGCAATTTCCAGTTCAGTTTACAAGTCAATGATACTTTTTAAGGCTCTTGTTTGCGCCAAAAATATTTTTACAAAATTGCTCTATTACAGAGATAACTATGAAATGCGTTGTAGAGTAGCTAACACCCCTTCAGCACTCTACCAGATGAACTGGCTCATAGCCTTAAAATAACCCACGATTAAAGTGGATTAACAAGCTGAATAATATTCAGACTGACTTTACTGCGTTGGCTATATCGCATTTGGCCCTCCTCTATTTAGTGTAAATTTTGTCTTGTTAAATGTTTGTACTTATTTGTTCTGTGTTTATATGTATCCGTTTGGAACCGGATGCTGTTGCTTAATAAATGTATATCTTTTCCACCATACAAGAAAATGTTAATTGGATTTCTTCACACCTTCCTAAATAGAAGCATTAATATAATCATGGACCGTCTAGTAATAATAATTTGCTGTTTTCTATCACGGAACACACTTCCATTTTTGGCTATCTAACTAACTTTGCCCCAACAACAAAAGTTTGAAGTCCCAAGATGCTTGATAAAACTCATGATATTTGTGGTGGTGGAGGATAGCGAGTTGAGGGCAGGGGGTTGACGAAATTTTTTTTATCAATCTTCAGATTTAGAGTGGGTGGGGAGTTAAGGAGGCGTGCCCACCACAGACTTTGGCAAGAACAAGAATAAAAGATTTGGAAATAATCATCCGGGCATGTAACCATTATTCGACATGAAGTGGAGCTACAATCTAAAGTTAATGGCATTAACTCCCTCGGCCCAAAATCTCCTGCGAATGTGGCACTTTAGATGAATAATATATACATATATATATATATATATATATATATATATATTGGCAGAGAGTAATTTAAAAAGGTTTGGTTGAATAACATTAAATATTTCTTCTTAAGGTCTCTCTCTCTCTCTCTCTCTCTCTCTCTCTCTCTCTCTCTCTCTATATATATATATATATATATATATATATATATATATATATATATATATATACTGGCAGCGAGTAATTTAAAAGGTTTGGTTGAATAACACTGCATATTTCTTCTTAAGGGTCTCTCTCCCCCCCCCTCTCTCTCTCTCTCTCTCTCTTCTCTATAATATATATATATATATATATAATATATGTATATGTATATATATATATAAATATATATGTATATATATATATGTATATATATGTATATATATGTGTATATATATATATGTATATATATATGATGAATGTATATATATATTTACACTTATTATATATAATATATATATATATATATATATATATACTATATAATATATATATATATATTAGGAAACATTTTTTGATTGTTTTAGTGGCATGAATAAATGCAGATAAAAAGGTCAGAAACAAAATGATATATATTGTGTTCTTATCTGATTTACTTACCAATATTTCGGGATATATCCCTCTTGCTCAAAGGTCAAAGATAATCAATCTTAAAACATTTTGAGAAAGAGGGATGCACATCGAAATATTGGTTTGTTTCAATTAATTTACACGAGGATATATATATATATATATATATATATATATATATATATATATATATATGGTTTTCTATTCTTTATTAATTTCATTTTTTTTATATAATAAGGTAACTACTTAAGAATCCACTTACATTTTTGAAACCATTTACGTAGTCTACGCAGAAGAAAAAATGTTTGTGAACCAGTTCTTTTGACACATACAAAAGCTGTTGATTAATGTTTATTTCAGCGCGAGCAATTCATGAACACTAATGTGTTAATTCATTAAAAAAGAATTAGGGTCAAATAATTTGGGCTCACTTTAAATATCCATCATTATAATTAAATAACTAGTTGTTCTTACCTACCCTACCGGCCGAGTCTTTAGAATACATTGCATGTGCCTCTGCAGACGGGTACAACGTTTTTCCTCCCAATAATTTTTTGGCCGTGGGTGGTGACCCATAATGCCTGAGGACAGGATTGTGGTAACTGAGCGATCAATTATCTGGTTTCTATGAACAATTCCATTGCACCCCTTCCTTTGGCTAGACGGACGGTCTGAGAGACCCAATCTTATCAATCAGCTAGTCGTGTCAAGCTCTAGAACCTATATGATGATCCTGGCCATATTCTTCAATTGATCATAGAAAGCGGCCAACCCTTTTTATTATATATGTCGTAGAAGCCGGTGGATGAGAGTCAGCCATCAGATAATTGATACACATGTTGTTTAAATCAATTTGTTGGTATACATGAAGTACGACCCGTCCCCATAGACTATTTGTTAGCTGTGGGTGCTGACTCATAATGCTTGAAGACAGGATTGTATGACGTTATTCGGCATTAGATGACCCAAAATGTGTTGATATGCCATTAAACAAAAGAAACTAAACGAAACGAAACCAGTTGGGTTTCAGGTGGTCAGGTCTCGATAAAGAGAAATTCACTCTCATGGTATTTCTCAGGTCAGTCGTTTCCTGGCAATGTCCAGCTTCTCTCCAAATAACACGTGACACTAGTTTTCATGCTATCAGTAAAAATTCTTGAAATGAAATTGGAAATCTGCTGTTTTCTCCATTGTTTTGTTTTTGTTGTTTTTTTTGTACTGGATATGACACTAAATTGCATCTGATGATCCGGTTCCCGTTCTGGAGATCTGAGGAGTGTTGAATATTATTTCATTGCCATTACTTCCAGGTCCACTCTAACCGGGAGTGATAGTAATTGTTTAACCATTATCTATATTCCATAGGGCTGTGTGCAATTAAAGAAACTATTAAAAAAGACTACACAAAAATGTAAATATGAACTTACAATAAGCGTGATTTCTTAATCCCTATTCATAAAATAATCCTAGACAGTTTGACATGCCGTTAGAATTAATCAATCAATCAAATAAATCCTAGAGTTGTGAATTTTATCCTCATTGAGTGCCAAATTAATTTATCAAGACATATAATAATAGCAGTTGCACGGCCACTTACTTCCCATCTAAAAAAAACACTCAAGTAAGACGGAAAAGACATGCTGATCATTGCTGGAGAAGTAAGGACAAACCCAGAGTTGGAGAGTGCAAAAGACAGTGCTATAACATGGAGCGACATCAGACATATGGAGCCTAAAATGTTAAGTTTTTTTATAAAGGGAATCTACGACATCTTACCAACACCAGTCAACCTACATGTCTGGGGGTTAGCTATGTCCGACCTATACAGAACATGTGGGAAAACAGCTTGCATGAAACATATTCTCACCGGATGCGAGTATGCTCTAAGATGCTACACATGGAGGCACAATGAAGTCCTCCGAATAGATGTTGTGATACTGCAAATAAAGCTGTTAATAACATCACCAAAGCAATACATTTAGTTAAAGAAGGAAACATTTCGAAACTTTCGCGTAAAAATAGGCACATTTCATCATTGTTTGATGGCTACACGGGATAGCCCATTGTATATGATTTAGAACATCAACTCGTATTTCCAACTGAAATAACCATAACAGCCCAGAATCCTGATATTGTCATCTGGTCTGTTAATAAAAAAAAGTTTTCATCGTTGGATTAACAGTCCCTTTTGAGGAAAATCTTGACTGGGCACATCAGCATAACTTGGAAAAATATGAAGATCTACGAGAACAATGTGTCAGAAATGGATGGATAACGGATGTAATTCCTATCGAAGTCGGATGCCGAGGATTTATTACTAACTCAACCTTCGCATTTTTTACTAAACTTGGACTTTCTTCACAAGACAAGAGGAAATACATAAAAATATCCAGGATAAAGCTCTAATTGCATCAGCGTGGATATGGCAATCCCAATGTGTAACAACAAACCAACAAAGTCTGGTGGTATCGTAAGATACTGCTGGGACGCTCTGAGTTAGTGGTAATGATGCTACGGTTCCGAAACCATGCCTGAAGCCACAGTCATCATCTGATGAAGTCTTTGTTTGCTGCAATACTAATGTTTAAACAGTAATCGTTGT
Organism: Doryteuthis pealeii; assembly: GCA_023376005.1. Lineage (NCBI taxonomy): Eukaryota > Metazoa > Mollusca > Cephalopoda > Myopsida > Loliginidae > Doryteuthis > Doryteuthis pealeii. Next base: position 36,888,405 of record CM042168.1, on the reverse strand, counting down.
ATGAAGTTATTAGTGACCTTCTCTTATGGACCCTTACGCAAACCAGTTTTGGCCAAACAACAAATCCTG
>CM042168.1:36878336-36883336 GCA_023376005.1 Doryteuthis pealeii | reverse complement strand
TGGTATTCAACGAGTCTATATTTAGGAGTAGGCATCTGTCACACGCCTTATATCCAAAATATTCCAACAATAGACTCCCTCGCTGTCTGGCTGATACCGACTTTAGGCCACCCCGTCGACTTTACTTACTTACTGATCTTAATAGCACGAACATTTAATCAATGTATAATAGTTACAGCGCTTCGTCTCAGATAGAATGGAGAACAGATGTTACAACTTTTAAAACTGAAAAAAGAAATAAAAATCAATTAAATGAGCGTAAAAAATAACATGTAATACACGAACCCGGTCCTCTGGGACGACGTCTTATGGGGATAACTATAACAGAAATATTCTCCACGGCTATATAAAAAAGCAAAAAACAAAGAAAGAATAGATAACCAAATATCACAAGCCATCAAAGCAATAAGAAATAATTAGACATGTGGAGATCTATCTATCCGTCTATCTGTCTATCTCTCACTATCAAATGATTTTTGTGTGATACACAGGATACCCCTCTGCATGAGATACAGTCAGCGTATTCTAATCCTCACCCGACAAGGCGGCCAAAGTGCTTGGGTTTGTGACAATTTATCAGAGGCGCGATACCACAGTTCGAGTGTTTATCAGCTCTAGCTCTGATTTCTCCCTAGAGATAGCGGCGACCTGATCTTAAACACTGCTCTCGTTAGACCTTACCATGAAAATCGATCACCCCTCTCCCTCTTTCTCCCTATCCCTCTCTCTCTATATATATATAATATATATATATAATATATATATGTTATGTGTGTGTGCTGTGTGTGTTGTGAATTTGTGGTGTGTGTGTGTGTGTTTGCATGTTTGTATTTTAATAGTAGTGTCAAGTAGTGAATGTGCATCTTCCTGATGAATCGGCATTACTTTGGAGTTTTTGTTGCTGCATTTGTGTAGATGTTTAATGTGTAAAGATACCTGTTATTTGATGTTTTGACGTTGCTTTTGTGTAATGCAACCCTTTTAGTTTCGACGGCTGTGTACAGCTGGATGTGAATTTGTTTTGCAGTTTGTGCATTTGATTATATAAACTAGAAAGAATTAACCAGTATGATTTATTATCAACCTCTCTACCTTAAAAAAAGACTATAATCAAAATGATTCTACATACAGAACATTATTTGTATAAGCTTGAAGATGATTCTAAACAACCCGAAAACACATGTTACGACTACTAAAATGAATAGAAAATGACAAAATTCAAACCACTTTGCGGACCTTTTTTTATTATGAAATATTTTACTTTTTTTCTCGTTGGATCTACAGAAATTCTATATTATATATATATAATATATATATATATATATATATATATATATATATATATATATATGTAATGTTGTCATTTCTGCGGGATGAATGCGAAAGCATGAAACCAACAGGACTTACAGTTAAAAATTTCCATGTAATCACATATGTGTACACAAACTGATATTTATTATTTTTTATCATTATTATTCTATAGTAGCTCCATCACAGATATTGAGTACGCTCCTTATGATACCGTAAATATTGACTCACCAAGTTAGATAGTGATAACAATACACTATTTTCATATATATATATGTGTGTGTGTGTGTGTGTGTGAGAGTATCTATGTGTGTGTGTATATAATGATATAAATAAAGGTATGGATTTGTTTCCTAAATTGTTTTAGACTTCCCTGTCTAAGGATGCCGATTCTATCAGCTTTCTGTAGAAACAAGACTTTTCTGATTAATTTTAAGTTAAAAGGCTCCACGAGGGAAAGAATGCTCCTTCCATCCCGAAGAAAGAAAAAAACACTCTACTGCCGATGCCTAATAAAATTTAACTTAAAAAATCTTTACCCAACGAAATAGGAGAGAGCTGACCCCCCCCCACCAAAAAAAAAAAACAAACTTCATAACACGAACTCATCATCATCATCATCATTATCACCAAGCCAATGGCACAGATTCCCTTGGATCTCTCTCTCTCTCTCTCCCTCTCTCTCTCTCTCTCTCTCTCTCTCTCTCTCTCTCTCAACATCCGTCCATATCAATTATCGCTCTTGGAAGGTTCCTACATAAGCATACAGTATTTGCACAGAGCTGATCAATGTGAGTTTTGCTAGTCGGCCTACACTGGTGTTCCATGTGCCGGAGTCCACAGGAAAAACGTCACTTATGAGTTCGTCCCTGCCTTTTCCAGCAGTGACCAGCGTGTCTTGTTCGTCTTAGATGATTTGTGACATGAGAGGTAAATAGCTGTACAGCGGCTTTTATTCTTGGGGTGCTGACTGTTCAATATAGCACGTAGCATCCTTGTGTAGTTAGCATCGAGCTTTTGCTCCTGGCGTTTTGTTAGAGTCTAAGTGGCGTAATCATACAGACAAACTGATAAAAGAATAATAGTGACAACAATTCGTGTCAGGTATACAGATAGCAAAGAGGTCAGAGATTATTTTCAAAACTAGATACAGAAAAAAATCAATTAAAAATCATCCAAGGAATAACATGTAAGAGACGACGAAAACAGAACACGAACCCAGTCCCGCTGTTGCATCTCCTGCTGATAACTGTGACATCAATACTTTTATACAGCTATATAGATTTGTTTTTGTTTAATTGGCATATTAACCTTCGTCGGTCATTTAACGCAAAATACTTGTATAAAGAACAGTAGTAACCATTTGCTCTCAGAGCATACCTTCCAAGATTATTTGTCCGAAAACAACGTAATAGTGCGACTAGAGTTCCAACTTGTTTATTACGGTGTTTCAGTCGAGTATGTTAGCCATTACGCTAAGGCGACCATCCCCGTTCAAGAGTATAATGAAAATTTTATTTTTCTTTTAAATTTTATTTTTTCCTTTTAAATTTTAAATAGGGGTCCCTTACGGTAATTTTCCGTGGTCCGGCAATAATCAGGTTCCGCATGTGTTGTGATTCAACACTGATAAAAACACAATCCTCTTTCCTAAAGTGTATAGATTTTTCATTACTGTTTTTTATTAGTCTTGTTTTAATATCTACTGGCATATCAACCTTTGTGTGTTATTTAATGCCAAAACCATCCTTTAGAAGAATAGTAGTGGTGCTGTTTAATGCACAGCTGCGGGGAATAAGGAGGTTTAATCCGAAAGTGAACTCTTAGCGTGACTGGAGTTTCGAACTCGCTTACTACGATAATCAACAGTCCAGCACGTTGCCACTATGCCAGCGAGACTCTTCCACGGACAGCAATATAAAAGTATGAAAGAATAGATAACTGAAAATGACAAGTCATCAAAGCAGTAAGAAATAATCAATCATGCGTATATCGGAAACTTTGAATTGACATAGCGAAAGAGAAAAGAAGAAAAAGCCAGTAATAGATTAAACGAGGGGTTATTGCACGTTGCAGTCGTAAGTGTTCTTTTTAAATCAGAATGAACAAATTTGAGCATCGAAAATAGAAAAGAACAGGAAAACAAACGAACAAACAAACAATGAGAGATAGTTTATATCACACAGTGCCGTAAAAGCAAAATGCCGCCGATCGATTGTTTCGCACGCAGTTGCTGGGTGAGAAATGCAGGTTGATTGGGTTCGCCTGAGGTAGTTGATAGATATAGATTTATTGATTGGTGTCACTTTTTGACGAACGGAGTAGGGTTAACAGGTGTTGTCTGCATTAAAAATAGAGTTTCGAAAGTTTTTAATGGCTGCAATATATGTGTGGCTTTTTTTTTCTGTTTTTGTTTGATCATTTTTTATTGTTTTTGGTTTTTAGATTCACATTGGGAAATCATTTCAGAAAAGAAGAGGAAAAAAAAAATGAAGACAAAATGATAATCTAAAATGAATGTCATTTACCAAAACAAATGTTAGAACAGATGGGATTTAAATAAATTGTATTCAGAAGAGAAACAACAAATTGGCTTCCGGTTATCTATCTATCTATTTATCTATCTATCCTTCTGTGTGTGTTGGGGGAGGGATTGTTCATATCTTATTTATCCTGTCGGTCGTTTTCCTTCCCTCTATCTATCTATCTATCTATCTTAGTCTATTAATATCTATCTTAGTAAATATCTGTTTATCTATCTTAGTCTGTTAATATCTATCTAAGGAAATATCTATCTGTCTCAGTCTATTCATATCTATCTATCACTAAATGTTTGCATATATGTAAACATATAACTATGCCCCAGAAAACAGTAACATCATAGCGAGGCTTATTTTGTTAGAGTGATACACTTGAAATATTCTGACCTAAAGAATAAAGAAAGTCACACGTCAGTTTGTCATTGAATGCTAATTCGGTGGGGTCTACATTAACCCTAAAACGTACTTATTTTTAAACATTCAAATTCTCCTCTCTCTCTCTCTCTCTCCCTCTCTCTCTGTATGTATATAATATATATATATATCTGTGTGTGTGTGGTGTGGTGTGTATGTGAGGCGTCAACACTTTGAGTCGAGTGAACTTTGAGGATACCACATCAATAAAAACCTACACTTTATTGATGGGCTTTTGACGACCAGATAAGAGAAATGGAGGAAACCACATGAAGCAAAAAAAAAACACGTTATTTTTTTCCATTTTTCGGACGTCAACCAAAGCATTTCAGGCTATCCAGGGTCTCTAGCCAGAAATAATCGCCGCCCCTATCTCTATCCTACAGTTTCTATTAAATCAAAACTGTCTGGGTTAGCCCAAAGTTATAAAGTCAACGGCGCTTCGCATCTGACAGCTTCTTGTTAATTCGATTTTTTAAAACCAAGTGAATATTTATGTATTTTTTCTTATTTGCGTTATGTGGAGCATCATGGCGAAGGGTCAACCACTTGATTCTAGATTGGTTTGAGCTGATTCTAACTGACTTTCCGGGGCATTGGTAGGGCTGGTTTTTTCTTTGTTGTATTTAGGGGAGGGCATTATAATCTTTCTGTTGTATTAATTTCCTGATTTGCTTTTTAATTTCCCTTCATGGCCATTTCAGTTCTTGGGGCATGCGACCGATAAGATCATCTCTC
>CM042168.1:36843784-36878236 GCA_023376005.1 Doryteuthis pealeii | reverse complement strand
TCAATACATTGCCTGTTGCTCGATGTTACTTTATTGCTTTAAAAACTCATTTATGGAATTGTTTTCAATCTAAAATGTTATTTTAATTTAATTCGCTAGAACTATGAATAACGTTTGTCTTAGAATATTCTTCGAATGAAACAACACTTATTGTTTTTCTATTTTCTTCATATTCCCACCGGTAATTTGGTTCGTCGTTGACCCCAGTTGAACTCAGTTATGTTGATATGATTAACACCACTGGATTCTCATAAATTCTACCCTAAACACTTCTACCCTAAATAAACTTTTGCTTTGTAGGCGTGTTGTTGTGTTTAAGGGTTATCATCGTTGGAAATGGACGCGACGAGGACTGAGTTCAGATCTGGACCGAGGACTGGTTGCATTTCAACATAACGCTAATACACTTAGGAAAGGTAAAATCAAAATTGTTCTCCATCAGTTATGAGTAAATAGGAATACTGAGGATCTTTAAATCTTGTGTAAACAACCTGTTCGGGTTATTTTATATATATCCGGATGCTGAGGGCCGGTTAGCTCAGTCGTAGGAGCGCTGTCGGCTACGAAACCACAACGGTTCCTAGTTCGAGTACCGGCTCTGGCTCAACTCAGGTATGAGTGCACAGAGGATCATGTTGCGGTAAGTAAGGAGACTGAAGGTAGATGTGGCTCCACCTCAGACGCAAAAACATCTCCTTCGCTAGCGCTAGTGAAAAGTGGATAGACTCCCTCGCTGATTGGCTGATGTCGACTATAGGCCACCCACGACGACTTTTTTTACTTCTTAAAATACACCACTTAATTTATAGACTAATCGAGGTCACATGGGCTTTAAACCTCAGCCAATCAACAGCCGAATACGTGCGGGGGGCGGGGGAGGCTGGTTAATACTTGATCGCTGATACTGAGAGATGTCCATTTTCAATCCATTGACGAAGCCTTGCAAGACTGAGGGAGCACCAAAAGGGAACAACCAAAGGATTTCTTTACCAAGAATCGCGCTCTGCTTAAACACAAGGATGTCCGCTGACAATCGCACTTGCTTAAAACCTAAAGGATGCAACAAATCGTAACGACAAACCTCTCTAGGTGAGAGAAAACTTCTTAATTAAAAATTGTTAAAACCCGCTTAAAATTGCCCTTATGTTGCATTTATTTGTGCAGACGTGTTGTTATTTGGTACTGACATTGTTTATCAAGTGCATGCCAAGACAGACAGATAGACAAACATGCCACAAATTAGTTATAAGATTCCCTTTTATTTATCTATTTTAGAATGATTATGATATATATTCTATAAGTAGAAAGTAAATGGACATAATTTTAGTAGGCAGTGATGGCTATCTTTAAGAATTTAAATAATGTTTCATGTTATTATGTTTCCCCCATTTTCTCTTATTACATTCCGTTACATGTGGAAAAAGTTTTAAAAACGCCGTTAGCTTATTTTATTTTCGCCCATTTGATTGTAACGGCAGTTACGATTATGATTTTACATTGAGAGGGTCTAAATAGTAAGGGGGGGAGGGTCTTTTCGTAAATGCGCGATATTTTGCAGCCTTGATGCAATTCTATGGTAAATTGACATTTCCTTGTTTGTACATTTCTATTCCGATATGATTTCCATTGTCTTGATTTTAAAATCGGTTCGTCAGGGTGGGTGAGCCTAGTACGTCCGAAGTCCTAGAAATGTACCGATTATTACTTAGACTCGGGGTTGACGCTCATGAGGGACCATACGTTAAAGATAAAACGGGACTGAGTGACTTTTGGATCCCACACCCCACTCCTATATCATTTGAGATAATTTCTCAACATTGAAAACGTATTTTCCTACAAATTGGTAGAAAATAGATGGACTAAACCAATCGTCACATCCTGGTTGCACAGCTCATAAGGACAGCGAAATATCTGCTTTTTAAAGTTCAGAGATACAAATTGTTTTATTATTTTTAATACTAGCTGAAAACCACAGGCTGTCCAATCCTGTGAATGGTTAGAAAGCAATTCTTGCAGATCTGATTAAACTGAAAGTGGTTGATCCTCACTGGATGGCTCCATACTTGTAACCTTGTGAAAGTTGGGTAAAGACCTACTAGTGAAACCCCACACTGCAAGTTGATAGTTTTAAGTTTTCAAACGAAGGCATGATCAGGTCTTTCATTCCAATAAAAGACTGGTGGTTTATACTACTGTATTTATTGAATCATGCCTTTATACTAAAGCATACGGGAAATTGATGACTGACTGATTTTACGGCATATTCTAGGATTCATTTTAATTTATTTAATCAAAGGTAGAGAAGCTTTCATTGTATGTTCGTATATAAAGTTTGGTGGAGATGCTTTTTCAACCTTTCAAAGAAGAATGAGAAAGTTATCTAATTGAAACTTTCAAAATATAATATGAATTCGATTATGGTAGACAATATTTTAATATTTTTCCTCGAACTTGGAAATCACTGTTAAGGCATATTTCGAAAGCTCGCTATTAACCAATTTGATATTTTGCTAATTGAGTAATATATCTTAGAATGAATTGCCTTATTCAAATCAAAATGCTTACATAATCATGCGGTGGCATAAGATTATTGTCATCCCTGTAATTTTAGGGGATTACCCTTTTCATACTTATGTAAGGGGTTGTTATAAGAGATATGGTGCGCGATCAGTGCAGTTGATAGCCCTAAGTGAGTGACGGCGTTGACCTCACTCTCCCCTTGCCTTCCGGGATAAATCGTGGAACGGAAGGCATAGAAGAACCTGTTCCGGTTTAAAATTAGTTAAGGAGCTTAGTTTAGTTGCAGTTAGACGTCAGGCAGAGCAGCGGCCATTTTATGTTCTGCTAAAACTGGAACTTCACGCGCGCTATGTTTAGTGCAGATATTGTACGTAAATTATAGTTAAGGAAATAAAATTTATATAAAGTAAAATGTCTTGTGGTTGATGAATGTCTTAGGTAACAAGACTAAGAATGAATCCGAGGACGACCGCCAGCAGGAACATAGCAACAGAAGACCTTAGAAAGATTCCGACCCAAATGACGATCAGATAGCAAAAGCCGGCCTGAGAAAAGACGACTAGAAGTAGAAATAAGAAAGGGTAACAACATTATATCGATTTGGTACTGTGGAAAACCTCAGTACGCAACAAAAAAGCACAGTAATAAGCATATAAAATTTTAAGATAATTTTTATTATTTCAGAATAAATTGGTAAGAAATAGAATTTATGGTTTTTTTTCATCAGTATTACTTATCTTAGGTATGTATAGCTGGTTACTATTTTTAGGGGCTTACCAACGACTGTGGAGATGTTCTTAATACCTATGAAATCGAGTGTTAGGTTTTTCGGTTGTCTACAGTTTTCGTGAGTGCAAAAGTGTGTATAGATTTGACCTACATACTGACTTTATTATGAGAGAAACCTGACCGTTTTGATCTTTGTCGAGTAGATATACTCGGTGTCTATCAACCAATCTGCCATAGAAAGTACATTTCTGCCCTGATTATGTAATATTTTCGCTTTTATTCGAGCTCGTACCGCCAACAGCGTTTGATGGCGGGACGAAGACATCGATTATTCGAAAATGAACGCATTGATATCGATCATTCGTTCGTTATTGCATGTACAGTGCACCCAGTTGGGTAAATAAGATTCGGAGTTTGGAAAATCAATCACCCAATCACTGTTATTCTAATATTCAGTTCAGTTTTAAGAAGAAGAAGAAAAAAGAGGAGGAGAAGAGAAGGAAAATTAAGAAACAGAAGAGGAAAAATGAGATTAGGGAGAAGAAAGAAAGAGAAGAAAATAAGAAGGAAAAGAAAAAAATTGAGAATGAAAAGAAAGAAAAAAGATGAAAAATGAGAAGGAAAATAACGAAGAAGAAGAAGAAGAAGAGAGAAGAGAAGAAGAAGAAGAAGAAGAAGAAGAAGAAGAAAGAAGAAATAAATAAATAAAAGGAGAAGAAGAAGTGAAGAAGGAGAAAATGAGAAGGAGAAGTGGAAGAATAAAGAAAGAGGAAGAAAAGGAGGAGGAGGAGAAAATACGAAGAAGAAGAAGAAGAAGAAGAAAGAGAAGAGAAGAAGAAGAGAAGTGAGAAGACAGGATGACAGTCAGAAAAGGAAGATGGGGAAAGTGGTTGTTAGTGGGATTTTACGGCATGTCAGAATTTGGGTTATTTCATGCTATACGTTTTTATTTTTATTCATTCTTATGAGATGAGGCTTGATATGTATTATTTGTATTTTTCCTAGGTTGAATCATTGCTATGCTCGGACAAAGACTGTACACCTGAGAAGGCCGGTAGTAAAACTGCCGAAATGTTGAGTTTTATATTATCATGATAAAGATGTGGACAACATTCCAAAAATCAAAATGATACTTATTCATTCTTATTGGATATTCACATTTTTAAACTCACTTTTTTTAATCAATATAACGCATAGGTGGGTTCCTAATAGGTACAACCACTCCGGTCAGAGTGACGTGGAAGTTGAATGGCAATGGGGAAAAGTGTAGTGTATATTGTGTATATTGCAAAAACAGTAACAATTTGTGTAAGTGTTCATTAATACTTGTGTTATGTAATAGCGTTTTTTAAAAATGTATTTCAGTAGTTAAACGCTACAACATCACACTAGTATAAATAGAACACTAACAAAGTTGAAATGATGTGCAATATACTCATCTCTCAATGATGGTCCGTGACGTGACCAGATGTACTTGGGAACAATTAGTTATAAAAAAATCTTATTAACTGATTCTGGCTAGATATTGTGCCATTCATTCGGTTACTTGAAAGGATTGCAAAACAATAGTTGTAGACAAGATGTCATACTATTTAACCAAATTTAACCAATTTGTCTGAACGAAGAAATACTTTCATATATATATATAGATATATATAGTATATATATATATATGTTCATCAAAAAGTTACTACCCTTTTCACTGTAGTAGCTATAAGTACGTTAGATCAAAAGGCTCAATATATTTTGTAAAAATATAGGAGCATCTATAGTTAAGAAAAAAGTGTTTTCTCTCTACACTGTTTGTGTTCAGGTACACCTTTCTCATGAGAACTATGTGTGAGTATATGGTGTTTGGGGGTGTGTTGTGTGTGTGTGTGTTGTAGTGTGACAGAATAATGCACATTCATTTTCCTTAATCTATTTATTACTTGTATTTAGGACCCATCAATTCAGAGTGTGTGTTGAGTGTTTTTTTTATATTTTGTAATGCGGACGTGTAGAATAAATCTCTCTAAAGAGTATGAAAGGTTCAGTGTCTCATATCGTCGGAGTGAGGGTATTTCCGGAGTCAAAGTTGTGCCTGTCATCACCACCCGAGGGAGAATTCATACAGGCTATCTCTGTTAGGATTTGGCTTTTTCAACCTATCTGCACTGGCCTGACGATTTTTCAGCTTACAAGTTGCCCTCAACGAGCTCGTTATCAACGTCCCAGTGACGTTGACAGTATTTTTATGACACATCAAGTTTCGGGATGTGTTTGTCGGACGTGTATCGGTACGCAAAAAAAGCAACTTATTCAATATAAAATATATTTGAAAAAACAATTAATGGAAAGATAAAATTTCATGTCTAAAATAAGTGGTTGTTTTTCACTGGGTATCGTAACCTTACAAAATAGGATCTATCTTTTTGATTGTTTGTCTTGTGGTAATATTTTTCGGAATTTGATAGAAATGATCCTGTACACTCTCAATACTGTTGCAAGTATTATTTTATATCTAATTATTGATAATTTGTACTCTGGTATATGGTGCAAGCATTCCTATATAATTATGAATAATGTTTCACACTTTATATCGTTCTCGAGTATATGTAATATCAATAATTTGAACGTTGATGGTTTCAATTAATCCTTATTAATATAGATAATTTTTAACACTGTGATATAGTTCAATGTATTCCTATCTGAATATTAATTATTTTAAATATTTTGTTTAATTGAAGAAGAAATTAACAGAACAATAGAGAATTTGATATGTTGGTTTGCCATCACTAGGTATCATCAAACTTACGAGATACATCTATGTTTGGTTTGGGTTTGAGATTGGCTTTTATACTCTATATGCTATTTAGTATTTCTATTAATATTAATAATTTTCATACTGTTATATCGGTATTCGATACCGGCCCTCGCCAACTCAGTGGATGAATAAACACAGTTTGGATCACGTACGATAAAGTGTTGAGTTTTAATGATCGATGTGACTTTCTTTTCAGCCACAAAAAACCAATCTACCCAGGTCTAACGCTATTGAAAAGGGAAGTCTTGTTATATACTGACGTTTTCACTGTTACCAAATCGATATAATGTGTTATACCTTTTTCTTACTCTTTACTTACTTTTATCTCTGGTCGTTTAAGTTCGATCTTCTTTACCATCTTGCGCCTGTCTGGATCTTCTTATGGTGATTTCGGGGTTGTTTTAGTTGGGGATTTCTCCTTATTCAGGCAAGCCCTGTATGGGGTTTCAATTGTTGTTTTTAGGTAATAACAAGACTTCGGATTTACGTTGAGTTAACTTTATTTGTAATCACCAAACCCAAAACATCTGCGCAGATGACAGGATGCGCATTAGAAAATGCGACTTTACACCTTTCGCAGCTCCTACCTGCAACTGACTGAGTTGCCTTCTGATCCTTAAACGTCGGAACAGGGTTCTCATGCCTTCCGGTTCCCACGATTGATCCCCGGAAGCAAGGTGAGCAGTTAGGTCAAGCGCGTCACTCATCTCAAGGCCATCAAGCTGCACTAATCGGCCTTATGATTTCTTACACTATTGCCATAAATATTAGGGGACTAATAATTAGTACAGTCTTGCCTGCTGTCTGGTTTGATACCGACATTAAGCCACTCCGCTTAACTTAATCATATATATAATATTAATAATTCTGATTATACTTTATATTGATAATTTGTCACACCGTTATATACCTTGCTCACTGTTTATATCTTTCAAGTATTTTTATTCTAATACAATATTTTTTACACAGTTAACGGTTTCCAGATATTCCTAACATATCAATAATTTTATTATCGGTTTCAGGTCTTCTGATCTAATATCAATAATTTTCCCACTGTTATATTGTTTTGATTATTATTATCTACCGTACTAGATATACTGACGATACTCTTATATGGTTTTAAGTATTTCTATATAATATTAATATTCACACTGTTATATGGTTTCAAGTATATATCTGATGTCAAATAATTTGGCAAACGTTATACGGTTTTAATATTTCAATCTGATATCAATAATTTTTGCGGAATTTGTAAGATATTATTGTTACCCAGTACTGTTCCAATTTTCTATTTAATATTAACAATTTGCACATGTATATGTATGTCGAGTATACCTATCTAAATTAGTAACTTGCTTACTGTTATATGGTTTCAATAGTATGTACCCAATCGTTTCAGGATCAAATGTGATACAAGGTCGGGAGATGACGCATTCCAGTGAGGACCGAACTCAACTATTATCACAGGTAGTAAATAAGAGACTAACTTGCTCAACCCTTGATCAGATGGGAATTTTATCATTTCAGTATTTTATCTAATAGCAATACTTTTTTACACAGTTATACGTTCCAGTATTCCTAACAAGTAGTCAATATATATATCTCATATTATGGCTTTCATTGGATTCTACTCTAGATATCATCTAATATTCACCAACTGTTTATATTCGGTTTTGATTTTCCTTATCTCTAAATCACATCCTAAGATTGTGCTTTATAGCTGTATATGGTGTTTCTAGATTTCCTAACAATATTTGATAAATTTTCAGCATTCTATTCGATTTCGATATATATATATTATATTATAATCCTAATATACAATCAATTTGCAGACGAGGATGCCTAATCTGCATCAATTCAATTGATTTACAACGTGCGTTATTATTTTTCGTGATTTCTATCTAATCTTTATTATTTGCACATTTATATAACTTCATAGGAAACTTACTTATCTTAATATTCAATATTTCAATTTTCGCTCCATAAAATATTTATATTCAAAACTAGTATTGGAAGTGGATAATGTTTAAAATGATGGGAAAATATATTTTAGTAACTATATATATCAGTGGAGACTATTAATGATCTTATTTTCTGTTATAGGCATTAGATAATCTCTTGCTGTTGAACATTCTTTATTTATGTTGATCACAATGATCAACCATTATAGAATGGAATTTCCGAGAAAATAACTCAGAGAAATTCAGAAAAGAAAAATGACAAAACTAATGACACGCGGATCTTCTCCACAAGCTTAATGTTCATAAAACCATAACCAACCAACCAACCAACTGTTCATATTAGTACCTAAATAATGAGAATGGGATCGTCTCTTAAATCACCTAGCAATGCGATTATCTGTTCACCTAATATCTTTGCTTAATAAACATCTTTTGCTTAGTCGGCATTACTCGCTTGTATCTTTTCCATTATTCTCTGTTAACTCTGTTACTAGACGTTACACACCAACAGCGTAGGTCGAAGTACATCAGCTAGTTTAAAATTAAAGATATGTCATCTTGAATTGAGAGAGGAATTTCTCCTCTTTTCCTATGGAAATGGAAAGGTTCAGATTATTCAATTTACTAAACTACAAATAACGGAGCATGCTCTTTCCAGGAAAAAGAAGATTCCTTTCATGAGGTTCTGTGAAAAGTGTTCTTTTGAAAAACGGAGCCAAGATTTTACCGAAATATCCGAGAGGAATAACCGATGTCTTTTCCGAGAAGGAATTTTCACCGTCAGTGGTCCAAAGGCTATAAATTTTGGTGCATTATTTATTGCATTCAAGATGCATTAAGGACTTACAGCTTTTCATAGAACCGTGTCTGCGACAAACGAGACATGTTTTGTAATCTTGCACAGATGCAAAACTCTGTAAAAGGAGTTCCCTGAGTGCTTTCTGCCTCGTGTAACAAAGAGAGCAAATTGATATTGTTCATCAGTGGTTTATTGCACGCTTCATATATTCGGGCTTCTAGGGGGGGGGGCTAACAGTTGATTGTTGAAAAATGCGGAGCAGTGAGCGTGAGTTCAGATTTCAACGGTTTCTATTGATTAGTTCTGATGCCTTAAGAAAAAGGCATGAACTGATATATGTCAAAAAGCATTTAAAACGTAATATATTTCTCATCTGTATCGTTAACAGGAGCTTTAAAGAACCTGAACTCTAAATTTTTGTCATATACGGACTTTTATTTCGGCTGGACTCTGATTTAGATCGGAAAAATTAAAACGGAAAGTTTTTGCGGTGGTACAATTGACAGTTTAATTACAGGTCTATAAATTAACATTTTGCGAATTGGATACGGTTTTAAAGGATTAAGGTTGTTTTTAATTACGTATTGCTTGAAAAAAAAAAACCAAATTAACCCAATTCTATTATCTTAATATTTGAAAAATATATTTTTAAACTAAGGTAAATTGAAATTATACATACGCAAATACTAACCACAAACAACTTCTCAATAATAGATTCAATAATTATCGAATATGTGATATAGTAGTGTTAATTGTTTTGTTTTTTTCAGATTCACCTATTCTAAACTAAAACATAATTTACAGATAGCTTAAAAGGAGTGGATATATGAACGAATTAATTTTCATTTGAGTAATGTCGAAGTTTAAACTTCATATAAGTACACATGTAATGTATACCCTTTTATTTTGAAAATGCAAAAACGTGTGTTTAGAAAAATAAAATTTTTTAATAACACTCAGGTGTTTAGGAATCAACATTTTTTTATGATACAATTTTAAAATGGTTACATAACAGTCAATTCTTAGATAAAATGAATATTTGTAAGACGCAAATGAGGCCAATTTTTAAAAGATTGGTGAAGAATTTTCAAATTATTTTTCTCGTAACACTCTTTGACTGCTTTCTTTCCCCCTTTCTCTTTCATCCACCTGTGTTCCTAATATCTTTAAGTTCTATTCATGGACCAGGTACTTCTGCGGACTATATATACAGGGGTTCGGGAGAAATTTGACAGTTTCACAAGAAAAAGAAAAAGTGCATGGTAACTACAAATCTAATTGAATTGTAAAGAAATTCAACAGGCACGGTTTACACTACTGTTCACAAGTTTTCACTCAAATAACCACACATTAGCATCAATCACAGCCTCAATCCTGCTCCGGAAACCTGGGACACGCTGATGTTACAGTTTCACTTTAAAACGGTCTCAAAAAACTGCCTTAATTCTGTCAATTAACTGGCTTTGTAGTACGCACAGTGATTGGTTGTTTTTCTCCAGCCCACATCATAATAAGCCATAAGATTAAGATTAACTTGGACTGATGTACTCGTAAAAATCGCCAACAACCATTTTTTTACTTTTCCCAGAAGTGTGCAGGGTCCCGAATCCTGCTGCAACATATTGCCTACCATTGGCTACCCTTGTTATTCAGGGCTGGACTTACAGTGTTTAGCAACTCCAGTGAAGCAATTTGAGGGTCCTCCAAACACTTTCATTGCAGATTTTCGAGGAATTCTGTGTACGAATGCAATCTGTAGCCCGTAGTCTCCATGCAATTCTCCAGTTCATTGTCTGATTATTTTATACAGTGTTCAGGGAGCATGGGCAGCAACATAATCTGCTTATTTTGATGTGCCGGGCGCAGATCTCATGATACAAGTTATTCTCTTCCATTGATTCAGGTGGGTTCCAGTCATCCATTTCATACAACCCTGTATATATATATATATATATATATTATATATATAATATATATATAATATATATGTCATTATTCGATGCATTCTTCGGACGAATATCCTCATCTTTTTGCATTCAACTCTCCACCCTCCCAGTGTTGACTGAAGTTGAGACACGAAGTATTGTTCATTTTTCCATGATTATTTTAGATTAATATCTTCATCTTTGTTGGTATAAACCCTTCATTACCCAGATATGAGTATAGTATCACTACTATTCTTCTACAGGTGGAATTTGTTATTAAATAACCCATGAATGTTGATTAAACCTAATCAACTAAAAATATGAATATATCATTACATCATGTCACCAGACAGTCCGAAGTCCAATTGATGATCTTTTTCTCTCTCCTCTCTCACGGCACACACACACACACACACACAAACACAACACACCATCTTCTCTGTCAACTAATTCTCATTGAAAAGTCCTCCTTATGAAATCCATGCAATTATCACAGCTAAAAATGAGGGGGTGCGTGTGATGTGTTTTGACTATAAATATTTGTATATCCGAGATTAAACTGTTGTTTTCTTTGTTTAATTAGGATTATCAACTTCATCGTTTGTTTGGTTTTGTTTTTGTTTTACGCATATCAACTCAGTGGGTCATTTAATCCGATAAAGTTTTGAAATAAATTAATTTTAATGGATAATACAATTTTTTTATAAATACATTATTTCTATTTAACCTATAGATGGGATCCTAAACAGGTACTACCACTCCGGGTCAGGTGACCAGGAGCGAATGGTGATGAATGGGGTGCTCCACATTCCCCAAACACTCCAAAACTGGAACCTCACCATCAGATAGGTTTTAACGTCATTTCCAGGACATGAAGCCGCAGCCAGCCGCCTGTCTAGCATCCATATATAAAAAGGGTTTGGGGCTTGCCATAGGGGCAACTTTCTGGATTATTTAATACCAAAGCCATCTTGTTAGAAGTAGAGTTAGTAATATACTTGAACCATAACTTCGTATAGTATTAGTATAACAAAGGTATTAGCCCGAATGAACTTACAGACCCTGTGTTTCTACAGTGAATTCGTTGCCAGTGAGCTACCTTAGATTTATTTTGTTGTTAATTAGTTTGCCTCTCAAAGATCAATTTAAAGCAAAAAATATTTTTGTTAAGCACTAAATCTTCGATCACCCTAAAACGAACGAAAAGTACGCCCGTCGACAGCAAAGATGAAGCACTTTTGACTTCTTGCCAACATCAGCTAAATTGAAATTAACCCGATTAATACGAAAATGCTTATCAATTGATTGCGAAAAGAAAAAAGAAAAGCTTTTAAAAAATAATGTCAACCTTGACCCAGGATGAAGATGCTGTAACCCTTTCTTTCAAGATGACTAATTTCGAAATTAGTGAAAATATTAGGCGGTTCATCCCAAACCCAACATCTTCGCTCATCAAAGATGACTTCCCCCCCGCATTTTACGGAAAGCTCTTGTTACGGGAATCTTCACTTTAAATCTGAGGCTCAGAGAGGACGAGGTTAAAAGAAACAAGAGTTGTATGACGAACTTCAAAGCTGTTGGAACATCAAACATTATTTTGATGGCCATGCTATGCCATGTGGAAGATCTTACACACCTAGAGCACTCACGTGTTGTAATAATTAGAGAACTTGACGTGGCAAAGCATGGGATCAGTTCGATTCTCATGAGACCTTCTTGTGCTATAGTCTAACGAATGACTACCCAAGTATAACAGCCGTTAAACGCAACGTTGGCCAACTAGTTACACAGACTCGCGAGTATCCGTACGTGCCTAGCGTGTTAGACTAAGCTGCGAATTCAGGGTTGTTTAAAGCGGTTCCACCTTTTTGGTCTATGGATCCTTTTGTTCAATATTTTTGACTTATGGTGCGCACGCACATAGAAATCTCGCCATGTTTGAAACTTATATTGTATTTTTTTATGATTAAAGTATTTGGCCTCTGACGCTAAGAAATAATAGTTTGGGTCCTCAGAGACGGCATATTGGGCCCACGGGTTTGCAGAACTTATGCGTTTAAACATAGTGCTCTACCTCAACTTGTAAACGCTTTGCAAAGACTCAACACTTTCAGGTGTCCTGGTTAGTGGATAAAATTACATCCTGTAGATTGAGGTTCCAAGTTTTTAAAGATCTGAGTGGTGTGTTGTTGCCCATTACTCCCTGGTCCATCTGACTCGGAGTAGTAGTTAACGTCAGTCTACGGTCTAAGTATATCTATTGATGTTTATTAATGTTTTTCAATTACATTTATATATTGCTCTAGAAATTAATACTGTACTAACATTAGTTTAAAAGGGGTTTGATTGACACTAATATTTGCTATTACAACTAGTATTAAAGCGTTGTCATGTTTGGAATGATTGTGATATATTTTTATTTGCGGACTATGTTGAAGTGCTTACATGTGTAAAAGGATTTTGAAATACACTGAAACTATTGGCTCTTCAAACATATGTATTCTAACGCCCATATTGAAGTGTTTACCTGTTTAAAATGTTTGTAAATTTATTAATACATGGACTCTTTAAAACATTGATATTGCAAACTGTGGCGATATTGATCTCTTTGTCGGAATGGGAGACTGTGATGTGTTTATAAAAAATAATCATTATATATAATTCTCATCTTCTGCGTTACGCGGATTAGGCTTGAATCCGGCTGCTGGGGTCGATGGCTGACATCTTGATGTTTAGAAGTCTATAAACCAACTTGGGGGTACTGAGACATCATGTCTGGTGCCATTTATGGTTTATAGGTTTAATAATAACCACAATGCCATTTCTTTTATCAGGACTACTCAGGCTCTGTTAACGCATATCTAATTCACTAACCTTTTTCTATTTTAATCTACATATATGTTCTTTATATTCCCCGAAAATAAATTTACACAACACTGTTACATTCTAGCTCCCCTCTTTAACTTTATGTTACACAACTAAGGATAACGTGTGCCAGTTTTAAATGATTGAAATTCAGTTAAAACATGACTCTTAAAACATTGATATGATAAACTAATTGAAAATGCTTTACAGTTTTAAAAATAATTTTTGAACTTTTTAATACATTGTGTCTTCAAAAACATTGGTATTATACTCAGTATAAATTGTTTATTCGTTTACAATGATTGTGTATATAGTTTTCTGTATGCATATAATTGTAGATCGTATTTTTTAACGAACTTCGACTTAAAATAACGCAAACAAGGTTGTGAATGTCATAAAATCCCAACCTTGGACATGGGTTTCAAAAAGGAAGTTTACAGGAAAAACAAGACATCTATGTACAGGATGATATCCAGAAATTGTCAAAAATGAAAAAGAACTAAGATTCCTGGGGACAAATTGATAAGAATATTCTAATTGGGATCTAAGAAGACAATTGTAAGAAGAAATGGTGGCATGTTTTGAAACGAATTTGAAAAATTGTGAAACAACGAAGGAATAGAACGTACAACACCAGGAATTGAATCAGAATACTTGATAAAAAAGAACATACAAGTACTAGGGATAGTTTCGCATTAAACAAAAAAAAAAAAAAAGGAAAGAGTGAGGAAAGAGTACCTCTAAACCAAAGCTCTGCTGTAGAATCTCATTCAAAGGAATAAATACCTGGGCTGCCTCCTTTGTACGTACTCTAACCATACTTAAATGGACACTGAAAACTCAAACAAATAAACCAAGGAAAAGGAAATTTATGGTGATGCTTTTAGCGTTATACCCAAAAGGATGGTCATAGACAGTCAATATGTACCAAAAAGGAAGGAGTTGGAATGGATTCACCCGCATTTGAGGATGAGTAGATTTCACCAATGCGAGATCGAGTAAAATACTACCAAGCCAACCAACCTATATATGTTTTATACAATTCTCTGCTATCTGTATGTCTGTTTATATATTTAAATTTGAAACATTAGTAGTGGCTGTTTTACTGGTGGTTTATAGATCCTACAACTAAGTATGAAATATAACTTTATAAAATACCAACAAGTATTGCCATGCTGTAAACCAAAACCCAATCTCCTATGAACTTACATTATTTATTATATTCAATGTTGTTATTTTGTATAAATATAAACATAAAAAGGGAAAAATTTTACGATAGATCATGAAATAATTATACCGCCCGTGTCGGCTGAAGGCGTTTAGAATGGGCACCGACTGCACCTCTGCAGAGGCGTAAGACTCCCCATGGCCACTGGTTTGGTCGTGGGTGGCGACCGTGATCTTAAGGATAGATGGCCCCAGGTGATGAGCAGTCATGACATGCAAGTATTCCACTTTGGCCCCATCGTTGGGCTAGACGGTCGGTCGGAGAGGCCCCTCCGATTCAAATCGGTGGTCACGTCAAGCCCTAGCACCTATATGATTGTCCCAACCTATTGTCCTTATGACAAAGCCCCAACCTCTTTTTATTCATATGGGTGCTAGCAAGGCGTGCTGCGGGTCTACATGTCTGGAATGGACGTTAAACTCTTATCTGATGGTGAGGTTCCAGTTTTGAAGGTTTGGGGAATGTGGAGCACCCCTTCATTGCTCCTTGGTCCACTCTGACCCGGAGTGGTAGTACCTGTTAGGGTTCCATCTATGGGTTAAATAGAAAAATATATTTATAAAAAAATGATATTATCCATTAAGAATTTGATTTATTTCAAAACTTTATCGGCATTAAATGGACCCACTGAGCGTTGATATGCCGTAAACAAAACAAACCAAGAAACCAAGAATTAATATATTCAACTTAGGTTAGTATTGTTTTACATTATTATATGTTAAAGTTGTGTTGCCATTATATCTACTTACTCACACTGTACTTTGAAAACTAAAGTAAATACTAGTCATTGCATTCATTTGCTCTAATCATCAATGCTATAAGTTTCACGGACGAGCTCGTTCTCTTGTTTGATGACAGGCATTTTGGACAGTGTTGTTACATATATGCTCTGGCTCCTATAGGCTAATCGCTACGGTTCTATTATATAGGCGACCTGTCGGAACATTTTAGCGGAAGTGTTTGTCAGTCATGACGTATTGTCTTTCTTTATTTCACCTGACCGACTACACTACACTTGCCGTTGTATGTTCGACAGGTCGGGCCTATATAATATGAACCGTAGGATTAGCCTATAGGAGCCGAGCAATATATGTAACCACACTGTCCCAAAAATTGCTCTTCATCAACAAGAGACGAGCTCGTCCGTGAAACTTATAGCATTGATGATTTAGAGAAAGAATGCAATGACTAGTAATTTACTTTAGTTCAAGTACAGTTGAGTAAGTAGATACTAATGGCAACCAACTTTAACATATAATAATGTAAACAATACATAACCTAAGTTTTGATATATTATTTCTTGTTTCTGGGTTTGTTTTGTTTTACGGCATATCAACCTCAGTGGGTCATTTAATGCCGATAAAGTTTTGAAATAAATCAATTCTTAATGGATAATATCATTTTTTATAAATATTTTCTATTTAACCCATAGATGGGACCTAACAGGTACTACCACTCCGGGTCAGATGGACCAAGGCGCAATGAAGGGGTGCTCCACATTCCCCAAACCTCCAAACTGGAACCTCACCATCAGATAGAGTTTAACGTCATTCCGGACATGTAGACCCGCAGCCACCGCCTTCTTGCACCCATATGATAAAAAGAGGTTGGGGCTGTCATAAGGACAATAGGGTTGGGGACAATCATATAGGTGCTAGGCTTCTTGACGTGACCAGCCGATTGTCGGAGGGGCCTCTCCGACCGACCGTCTAGCCCAAGATGGGGCCAAAGTGGAATATTGCATGTCATGAACTGCTCATCCACCTGGCTCTATCCTTAAGCATCACGGGTCGCCACCCACGACCAACAGGTGGCCCATTGGGGAGTCTTACGCCTCTGCAGAGGTGCAGTCGGTGCATTCTAACGCCTCAGCCGACCGGGCGGTATATTATTCATGATCTATCGTATTTCCTTTTTATGTTTTATATTAAAAATAAAAACATTGAATATAATATAATTAAGTCATAGGAGATTGTTTGGTTTACAGCATGGCAATACTGTTGGGGTTATTTTATAAAGTTATATTTCATACTTGTTGTAGGATCTATAAAACACCAGTAAAACATGCCACTCTAATGTTTCAATTTAATATATAAAACAGACATACAGTAGCAGAGAATTGTATAAACAATATAAGGTTTGGTTGGCTGGTTAGTATTTTACTCGAATCCTCGCATTGTTGAATCTACTCAATCCTCACTGCGGGTGAATCCACTTCCAACTCCTTCTTTTTACATATTCCTGTCATATGACATCTTTTGGGTATAACGCTATAAGCATCACATAAATTTCCTTTTCCTTTGGTTTATTTGTTTTGAGTTTTTCCAGTGTCCATTTTAAGTATGTTTAGAGTATCGTACAAAGGAGGCAGGTATTTATTCCTTTGATGAGATTTCTACAGCAGAGCTTGTTTAGAGGTACTCTTTCCTCACTCTTTCCTTTTTTTTTTTTTTTTTGTTTAATGGCGAAATATTCCCTAGTACTTGTAATGTTCTTTTTATTCAAGTATTCTGATGCATTCCTGGTGTTGTAGTTTCTATTCCTTTCGTTGTTTCACATTTTTCCAACTTCGTTTTCAACATGGCACATTTTCTTATTACAAATTTCATTCTTAGATCCAATTAGAATATTCTTATCATTTGTCCCAGGATCTTTAGTTCTTTTTCATTTTTGACAAATTTCTGGATATCATCCATGTACATTAGATGTCTTGTTTTTTCCTGTAACTTCCTTTATTTGAAACCCCATGTCCAAGGTTGATTTTATGACATTACAACCCTTGTTTGGTTATTTTAAAGTCGGAGTTCGTTTAAAAATTACGATCTACAATTATATGCATACAGAAAACTATATACACAATCATTGTAAACGAATAAACACTTTATACTGAGTTATAATACCAATGTTTTGAGACACAATGTATTAAAAAGTTCAAAATTATTTTAAACTGGTAAACATTTCATATTTAGTTATCATATCAATGTTTTAAGAGTCAATGTTTTAATGAATTTCAATCATTTTAAACTGGCAAACACGTTATCCTTAGTTGTGTAACATTAAAGTTAAAGAGGGGGAGCTAGGAATGTAACAGTGTTGTGTAAATTTATTTTCGGGGGAATATAAGACATATATGTAGATTAAAATAGAAAAGGTTAGTGAATTTAGAATTATGCGTTAACAGAGCCTGAGTAATGTCCTGATAAAAAGAAATGGCATTGTGTTATTATTAAAACCTATAAACCATAAATGGCACCAGACATGATGTCCTCAGTACCCCAAGTTGGTTTATAGACTCTAAACATCAAGGAATTGTCAGCATCGACCCAGCAGCCGGATTCAAGCCTATCCGCGTAACGCAGAAGATGAGATAAATATATAATGATTATTTTATTATAAACACATCACCTCTCCATTCCGACAAAGAGATCATATCGCCACAGTTGCAATATCAATGTTTTAAGAGTCCATGTATTAATAAAATTTACAAACATTTTAAACAGGTAAACACTTCATATTGCGTTAGAATATCATTGTTTGAAGAGCCAATGTTTCAGTGTATTTCAAAATCCCTTTTACACATGTAAGCACTTCATACATAGTCGCAATAAAAATATATTCACAATCATTCCAAACATGACAACGCTTTATACGTAGTTGTAATAGCTAAAGTATTAGTGTCAATCAAACCCCTTTTAAACTAATGCTTAGTTACAGTATTAATTTCTAAGAGCCAATATATAAATGTAATTGAAAAACATTATAAACATCAATAGATATATTAGAACCGTAGACTTGACGTTAACTACTACTCCGAGTCAGGATGGACCAGGGAGTAATGGCAACAACACACCACTCAGATCTTTAAAACTTGAACCTCACTACAGGATGTAATTTTATCTCATACCAGGACACCTGACGTGTTGAGTCTTTGCAAAGCGTTTACAAGTTGAGGTAGAGCACTATGCTTTAAACCATAAGTTCTCAACCGTGGGCCATATGCCTCTCTGGGGACCATATTATTTTTTAGGTCAAGGTAGGCCAAAAAATATTTAATCATAAAAAAATACTATATAATTTCAAACATCGAATTTCTATGTGCGGTCCACCATAGTAAAATATGAACAAAAGGGATCCATAGACAAAAAAGGTTGGGAACCGCTTTAAAACAACCCTGAATTCCAGCTTATCTAACACGCTAGGCACGCGTACGGATACTCGCGAGTCTGTGTAACTATTTGCCACGCTTGCGTTACGGCTGTTATACTGGGTAGTCATCGTTAGACTATAGCACAAGAGGTACTCAGTGAGAAATCGAACTGATTCCCAATGCTTTGCCAGTCAAGTTCTCTAATTATTACAACACGTGAGGTGCTCCTAGGGTGTAAGATCTTCCATATGGCATAGCATGCATCAAAAATAATGTTTGATGTTCCAACAGCTTTGAAGTTCGTCATCTACACTCTTGTTTCTTTTACCTCGTCTCTTCTGAGCCTCAGATTTTAGTGAAGATTCCCGTAACAGAGCTTTCCCGTAAAGTGCGAGGGGAAAGTCATCTTTGATGAGCGTTAAGTGTCTGGGTTGTGATGACCCGGCCTAATATTTTCACTAATTTCGAATTAGTCATCTTGAAAGAAAGGGTTAACAGCATCTTCAATCCTGGGTCAAGGTTTGCTTAATTTTTTTAAAGCCTTTTCTTTTCTTTTCCAAATTCAATTGATTAAGCATTTTCGTATTAATCGGGTTAATTTCAATTTAGCTGATGTGGCAAGAAGTCAAAAGTGCTTCATTTTGCTGTCGACGGGCGTGACTTTTCGTTCGTTGTTAGGGTGATCGAAGATTTAGTGCTTAACAAAAAAGTTTGCTTTTAATTGATCTTTGAGAGGCAAACTAATTAACAACAAAAATCATCTAAGGTAGCTCACTGGCAACGGAAATCACTGTAGAAACACAGGGTCTGTAGTTCACTTTCGGGCTAATACCTTTGTTATACTAATACTAATACGAAGTTATGGTTAAGTATTATTACTACTCTACTTCTACAAGGATGGCTTTGGTATTATATAATCCATGAAAGTTGCCCCTATGGCAAGCCCCAAACCCTTTTTATCATATGGATGCTAGAAGGCGGTGGCTGCGGGTCTACATGTCCTGGAAATGACGTTAAACTCTATCTGATGGTGAGGTTCCAGTTTTGGAGGTTTGGGGAATGTGGAGCACCCCATTCATCACCATTGCTCCCTGGTCCACTCTGACCCGGAGTGGTAGTACCTGTTAGGATCCCATCTATAGGTTAAATAGAAAAATGTATTTATAAAAAAATTGTATTATCCATTAAGAATTAATTTATTTCAAAACTTTATCGGCATTAAATGACCCACTGAGGTTGATATGCCGTAAAACAAAACAAACCAAACAAACCATGAAAGTTGATATCCTATTAAACAAAGAAAACAAACCAAGTTTAAAATCTCGGAGATATACAAATATTTATAGTGCTAAAAACACATCCACGCACACATTTTTAGCTGTGATAATTCATGGATGTCATAAGGAGGACTTTTCATGAGGATTAGTTGACAGAGAAGATGGTGTGTGTGTGTGTGTGTGTGTGTGTGTGTGTGTGTGCGTGAGAGAGTGAGAGAGAAAGAGCATCATTGGACTTCGGACTGTCTGTGTGACATGATGGTAATGATATATTCATATTTTTAGTTTGATTAGGTTTAATCAACATTCATGGGTTATTTAATAACAAATCCACCCTTGTAGAAGAATAGTAGTGATACTATATAACTCATATCTGGGGTAATGAAGGGTTTAATACCAACAAAGATGAAGATATTAATCTAAATAATTCATGGAATAATGCCAATACTTCGTGTCTCAACTTCAGTCAACACTAGGGAGGGTGGAGAGTTGAATGCAAAAAAGATGAGGATATTCGTCCGAAGAATGCATCGAATAATGACAATATATATATATATATATATATATATATATATATATATATATATATATATATACAGGGTTGTATGAATGGATGACTGGAACCCACTGAATCATGGAAGAGAATAACTTGTATCATGATGATCTGCGCCGGCCATCAAAATAAGCAGATTATGGTTGCTGCCCAATGCTCCCTGAACACTGTAAAAATAATCAGACATGAACTGGAGAATTGCAATGGAGACTACGAGGCTACGAGATTGCATTCGTACAGCAGAATTCCTCGAAAATCTGCAAAGAAAGGTGTTGGAGGACCCTCAAATGCCTACGTGGAGTTGCTAAACACTGTAGTCAAGCCCTGGATAACAAGGGTAGCCAATGGTAGGCAATATGTATGGCAGCAGGATTCGGGCCCCTGCCACACTTCTGGGAAAAGTAAAAAAATGGTTGTTGGCGAATTTTTACGAGTACATCAGTCCCAATGTTAGATCTTAATCTTATGGATTATTATGTATGTGGCGCTGTTGAGAAAAACACCAATCACTGTGCCAGTACTACAAAAGCCCAGTTAATTGACAGAATTAAGGCAGTTTTTGAGACCGTTTTAAGTGAAACTGTAACATCAGCGTGTCCCAGGTTCCGGAGCAGGATTGAGGCTGTGATTGATGCTAATGGTGGTTATTTTGAGTGAAACTTGTTGACAGTAGTGTAATTACCGTGCCTGTTGAATTTCTTTACAATTCATTAGATTTTGTAGTTACCATGCACTTTTTCTTTTTCCTTGTGAAACTGTCAAATTTCTCCCGAACACCCTGTATATATAGTCGCAGAAGTACCTGGTCCATGAATAGACTTAAAGAATATTAGGAACACAGGTGGATGAAAGAGAAAGGGGAAAGAAAGCAGTCAAAGAGGTGTTACGAGAAAATTAATTTTGAAAATTCTTCACCAATCTTTTTAAAATTGCTAAAAATTTGCGTCTTACAATATTCATTTATCTTAAGAATTGCCTGTTTTGTTTACATTTAAAATTGTATTATAAAAAAAAATGTGATTCTAAACACCTGAGTGTTTTAAAACAATTTTATTTTTCTAAAAACGTTTTTGACAAATATTTAAATAAAAAGGAGTTAAGAATTAACATGTGTACTTATATGAAGTTTAAAAATTTCGCGCATTAATTCAAATGAAAATTATTCGTTTATTCTATGAACATTTTTTAAGTAAAATTCCACTGACTAAAAATTAATATGTTTTGTTTTAAGAAATAAGGGCTGAATTCTGAAAAAAAAAAACAAAAACAAATTACTATACATTTAATTAACCATTGAAATTAATTATTGAATCTATTATTGAGACAGTTGTTTGTGTTAGTATTGCTATGTATAATTTCAATTTACCTTAGTTTAAAAATATATTTTTCAATATTAAATATATAGCAATTTGGGTTAATTTGGTTTTTTTTTTCAAGCAATACGTAATTAAAAACAACCTTAATCCTTTAAAACCGTAATCCAATTCGCAAAATGTTAATTTATAGACTGTAATTAAACTGTCATTGGGTACCACCCAAAAACTTTCCGTTTTAATTTTCCGATCTAAATCAGAAGTCAGCCGAAATAAGTCCGTATATGACAAAAATTTAGATTCAGTTCTTAAGCTCCTGTTAAGATACAATGAGAAAAATATATTCGTTTTTAAATGCTTTTTGAATATATCAGTTCATGCCTTTTTCTTAAGGCATCAGAACTAAATCAATAGAAACCGTTGGAATCTGAACTCAGCTCACTGCTCCCATTTTTCATACAATCAACTGTTAGCCCCCCCCCCCTAGAAGCCCGAATATATGGAAGCGTGCAATAAAACCACATGATGACAATATCAATTTGCTCTTTTTGTTAACACGGAGGCAGAAAGCACTCAGGGAACTCCTTTTACAGAGTTTGCATCTGTGCAAGGATTACAAAACATGTCTCGTTGTCGCAGACACGGTTCTATGAAAAGCGTAAGTCTTAATGCATCTTGATGCCATAAATAATGCAACCAAAATTTATAAGCCTCTTGGACCACGACGGTGAAAATTCCTTCTGGAAAAGACATCGGTTATTCCCTCTCGGATATTTCGGTAAATCTTGGCTCCGTTTCAAAAGAACACTTTTCACAGACCTCATAAAGGAATCTTCTTTTTCCTGGAAGAGCATGCTCCGTTATTTTGTAGTTAGTAAATTGAATAATTCTGAACCTTTCCATTTCCATAGGAAAGAGGAGAATTCCTTCTCTCAATTCAAGATGACATATTCTTTTAATTTAAACTAGCTGATGTACTCGACTACGCTGGTTGGTGTTGTAACTCTAGTAACAGAGTTAACAGAGAAATAATAGGAAAAGATACAACGAGTAATGACGATAAGCAAAAGATGTTTATTAAGCAAAGATATTAGGTGAACAGATTAATCAGCAATTGCTAGGTTGATTTAAGAGACGATCCCATTCTCATTATTTAGGTACTATATGACAGTTGGTTGGTTGGTTGGTTGATTGGTTTTATGACATAAGCTTGTGGAGAAGATCCGCGTGTCATTAGTTTTGTCATTTTTCTTTTCTGAATTTTCTCTTGAGTTATTTTACTCGGAAATTTCCATTCTATAATGTTTGATCATTGT
The DNA here is from genome assembly GCA_023376005.1 of Doryteuthis pealeii. NCBI lineage: Eukaryota > Metazoa > Mollusca > Cephalopoda > Myopsida > Loliginidae > Doryteuthis > Doryteuthis pealeii. The sequence continues at coordinate 36,854,797 of CM042168.1, read as the reverse complement.
GATCACATAATAAAGAATGTTCACTAGCAAAGAGATTATCTAATGCCTATAAAAGAAAATAAGATATTATAGTCTCCACTGATATATATAGTACTAAAATATATTTTTCCCATCATTTTAAACATGTATCCACTTCCATACTTAGTTTGAATATAAATATTTTTGGAGCGAAATTGAAATTATTGATATTAGATATAAATTCTTGAAGTTATATAAAAATGTGCAAATTATAAAGATTAGATAGAAATCCCTGAAAAAGTATAACGATGTGTAAATAATTGATATCAGATAGGCATCCTTGCAAATTATTTATATTAGATATTATATATATATATATACTCGAAATGATATAGAAGTGTGAAAATTATCAATATTGTTAGGAAATCTGAAAACCATATAACAGTATAAAAATCATTAATATTAGATAATGATAATCAAAACAATATAACAGTGTGAAAATTATTGATATTAGATAGAAGTACCTGAAACCATATATATAAATTATTGATATTGTTAGGAATACTGGAAACCGTATAACTGTGTAAAAAAGTATTGCTATTAGATAAAAATACTTGAAATGATAAAATTCCCCATCGTGATACAAGGGTTAGCAAGTTAGTCTCTTATTACTACTGTGATAATAGTGAGTTCGGTCCTCACTGGATGCGTCATACTCCCGACCTTGTATCACATTTGATCCGTGGCAAACGGATTGGGTACATACTTACTTGAAACCATATAACAGTGAGCAAGTTACTAATATTAGATAGGTATACTCGAATACATATAACAGTGTGCAAATTGTTAATATTAAATAGAAATATTTGGAACAGTATAAGAGTGTACAAATTATTCTTATCAAATTCCGTCAAAAATTATTGATATCAGATTGAAATAATTTAAACCGTATAACCGTTTGCAAATTATTGACATCAGATATAAATACTTGAAACCATATAACAGTGTGCAAATTATTAATATTATATAGAAATACTTAAAACCATATAAGAGTATCGTCAGTATATCTAGTAGGTAGATAATAATAATCAAAACAATATAACAGTGGGAAAATTATTGATATTAGATAGAAGTACCTGAAACCATATATAAAAATTATTGATATTGTTAGGAATACTGGAAACCGTATAACTGTGTAAAAAATATTGCTATTAGATAAAAATACTTGAAATGATAAAACAGTGAGCAAGTATATAACGGTGTGAAAATTATCAATATAACAGTATACAAATTATTAATATTATATATAAATGATTAAGTAAGCGGAGTGGCTTAATGTCGGTATCAACCAGACAGCAAGGCAGACTGTTACATAATTATTAGTCACCTAATATTTATGGCAATAGTGTAGAAATCATAATGGCGATTAGTGCAGCTGATGGCCTTGAGAGTGAGTGACGGCGCTTGACCTAACTCTCACCTTGCCTTCCGGGGATAAATCGTGGGAACCGGAAGGCATAGAAGACCCTGTTCCAGTTTAAGGATAGAAGCAACTCAGTCAGTTAGCAGGTAGGAGCTCGAAGGTGTAAGTCGCATTTCTATGCGCATCCTGTCATCTGCGCAGATGTTTGGTTTGGTGATTTACAAATAAAGTAACATCAACGTAAATCGAAGTCTTGTGTTTATTACCTAAAAACTAACAATGACACAGGGCTTCTGATAAGGAGAAATCCCCAACAGAAACCAGACCCGAAATCACCATAGAAGATTCCAGACCAGGCGCAAGATGGTAGAAGATAGAACTTAAGACGACCAGAGATAAGAAGTAAGTAAAGAAGTAAGAAAAGGGTATACAACATTATATCGATTTGGTACTGTGAAAACGTCAGTATATAACAAGACTATCCCCTTTTCAATAGCGTTAGACTGGGTAGATTGTTTTTTTGTGTCTGAAATGAAAAGTCACATCGATCATTAAACTCCACACTTTATCGTACTGATCCAAACTGTGTTATTCATTCACTGAGTTGGCGAGGGCCGGTATCGAATACCATATAACAGTATGAAAATTATTAATATTATATAGAAATACTAATAGCATATAAGAGTATAAAAGCCAATCTCAAACCCAAACCAAAACATAGATGGTATCTCGTAAGGTTATGATACCTAGTGATGGCAACCAACATATCAAATTCTCTTATTTTCTGTTAATTTCTTCTTGCAAATATAAACAAAATATTTAAAATAATTAATATTAGATAGGAATACTTGAAACTATATCACAGTGTTAAAATTATCTATATTAGATAAGATTAATTGAAACCATACAACAGTTCAAATTATTGATATTACATATACTCGAAACGATATAACAGTGTGAAAATTATTCATATTATATAGGAATACTTGAAACCATATACCAGAGTACAAATTATCAATATTAGATATAAAATAATACTTGCAACAGTATGAGAGTGTACAGATCATTTCTATCAAATTCCGACAAAATATTACCCACAAGACAAACCAATCCAAAAAGATAGATCCTATTTTTGTAAGGTTACGATACCCAGTGAAAGCAACCAACTTATTTTAGACATGAATTTTATTTCATTTTCCATTAATTGTTATTTCAAATATAAACAAAATGTTATCTTTTAACATTTTCTTGAATCAGTTGCTTTTTTTGCGTAGGATACACGTCCGACAAACACATCCCGAAACTTGATGTGGTCATAAAAATACTGTCAACGTCACTGGGATCGTTGATAACGTGTTGTATCAAGAGGGCAACTTGTAAGCTGAAACTGTCAGGCAGTGAGGATAGGTTGAAAAGCCAAATCCTAGCAGAGATAGCTGTATGAAATTCTCCTGGGTCGGGTGACTGACAGGAACATCTTGACCTCGGAAATACCCTCACCTCCGACGATATGAGACACTGAACCTTCATGTTTCGATTTGTCTCTAAGCGTCAAAGTCCTTAAAATATAAAAAAATAAATCTGAATTGATGAGGTCTAAAATAACAAAGATAATAAATAGATTAGGAAATTGAATGTGCTATTATTCTGTCTGAACACACACACACACACACACACACACACACACACACACACACACACACGCAAACACATATACTCACACATAGTTCTCATGAGAAAGGTGTACCTTGAACACCAAACAGTGGTAGAGAGAAACACTTTTTTCTACAACTATAGATGCTCTATATTTTACAAAATATATTGAGCACTTTTGGATTAACTACTTATGCTACTACAGTGAAAAAGTGGTAGTAACTTTTTGATGAACATATATATATATATATATATATATATATATATATGAAAATATTTCTTCGTTCAGACAAATTTGGTTAAATTTGGTTAAATAGTATAGACATCTTTTGTCTACATATTGTTTTCAATCCTTTCAAGTAACCGAATGAATGGCACAATATCTAGCCAGAATCAGTTAATAATTTTTTTTATAACTAATTTGTTCCCAAGTACATCTGGTCACGTCACGGGACATCATTGAGAGATGAGTATATTGCACAATCATTTCAACTTTGTTAGTGTTCTATTTATACTAGTGTGATGTTGTAGCGTTTAACTACTGAAATACATTTTTAAAAAACGCTATTACATAACACAAGTATTAATAGAACACTTACAAAATTGTACTGTTTTTGCAATATACACAATATACACTACACTTTTCCCCATTGCCATTACTTCCACGTCCACTCTGACCCGGAGTGGTTGTACCTATTAGGAACCCACCTATGCGTTATATTGATTAAAAAAAGTGAGTTTAAAAATGTGAATATCCAATAAGAATGAATAAGTATCATTTTGATTTTTGGAATGTTGTCCACATCTTTATCATGATATATAAAAACTCAACATTTCGGCAGTTTTACCTACCGGCCTTCTCCAGGTGTACAGTCTTTGTCCGAGCATAGCAATGATTCAACCTAGGAAAAATACAAATAATACATATCAAGCCTCATCTCATAAGAATGAATAAAATAAAAACGTATAGGCATGAAATAACCCAAATTCTGACATGCCGTAAAATCCCACTAACCAACCACTTTTCCCATCTTCCTTTTTCTGACTGTCATCCTGTCTCTCACTTCTTCTTCTTCTTCTTCTTCTTCTTCTTCTTCTTCTTCTTCTTCTTCGTATTTTCTCCTCCTCCTCCTTTTCTTCCTCTTTCTTTATTTTCTTCCACTTCTCCTTCTCATTTTCTCCTTCTTCACCTTCTTCTTCTCCTTTTATTTATTTATTTCTTCTTCTTCTTCTTCTTCTTCTTCTTCTTCTTCTTCTTCTTCTTCTTCTTCTCTCTTCTTCTTCTTCTTTATTTTCCTTCTCATTTTCATCTTTTTTCCTTTCTTTTCATTCTCATTTTTTTCTTTTCCTTCTTATTTTCTTCTCTTTCTTCTTCTCCCTAATCTCATTTTCTTCTTCTGTTTCTTATTTTTCCTTCTCCTTCTCCTCCCTCTTCTTCTTCTTCTTCTTCTTTAAACTGAACTGAATATTAGAATAACAGTGATTGGTGATTGATTTTCCCAAACTCCGAATCTTATTTACCCAACTGGGTGCCAACTGTCACTGCAATAACCGAACGAGATCGATATCAATGCGTCATTTTCGAATAATCGATTGTCTTCGTCCCGCCATCAAACGCTGTTTGGCGCTACGAGCTCGAATAAAAGCGAAAATATTTACATAATCAGGCAGAAAAAATGTACTTTCTATGCAGATTGTTGAATAGAACACCGTATATCTACTCGACAAAGATCAAAACGGTCAGGTTTCTCTCATAATAAAGTCAGTATGGTAGGTCAAATCTATACACACTTTTTGCACTCACGAAAACTGTACGACTAAGCGAAAACCTAACACTCGATTTCATAGGTATTAAGAGACATCTCCACAGTCGTTGGTAAGCCCCTAAAAATAGTAGACCAGCTTACATACCTAGATAGTACTACTGATGAAAAAAAACATAAATTCTATTTCTTACCATTATTTCTGAAATAATAAAAATTAATCTTAAAATTTTATATGCTATTACTGTTTTTTGTTGCGTACTGAGGTTTTCACAGTACCAAATCGATATAATGTTGTATACCCTTTCTTATTTCTTACTTCTAGTCGTCTTTTCTTCAGGCCGGCTTTGCTATTCTGATCGTCTTTGGTCTGGAATCTTCTAAGGTCTTCTGTTGCTATGTTCCTGCTGGCTGGTCGTCCTGGATTCATTTCTTAGTCTTGTTACCAAGACATTCATCAACCACAAGAACATTTTACTTATATAAACTTTTATTTCCTTAACTATACATTTACGTAACTAAATATCTGACTAACATAGCGCGCGTGAGTTCCAGTTTTAGGCAGAACATAAAATGGCCGCTGCTCTGCCTGACGTCTAACTGCAAACTAAACTAAAGCTCCTTACTATTCTTAAACCGGAACAGGTTCTTCTATGCCTTCCGGTTCCCACGATTTATCCCCGGAAGGCAAGGTGAGAGTGAGGTCAAACGCCGTCACTCACTTTCAGGGCTATCAACTGCACTGATCGCCACCATATCTCTATACTACCTTACATAAGTATGAAAAGGGTCATCCCCTCAAAATTACAGGGGATTGACAATAATCTTATGCCACCGCATAGATTATGTAACATTTTGATTTGATTAAGCAATTCATTCTAAAATATATTACTCAATTAGCAAAATATCAAATTGGTTAATAGGCCGAGCTTTCGAAATATGCCTTAACAGTGAATTTCCAAGTTCGAGGAAAAATATTAAAAAATTGTCTACCATAATTCGAAATTCAATTTATTATTTTGAAAGTTTCAATTAGATAACTTCTCATTCTTCTTTGAAAAGGTTGAAAAACATCTCCACAAAACTTTATATACGAACATACAATGAAAGCAATTCTCTAACCTTTGATTAAATAAGATTAAAATAATCCTAGAATATGCCGTTAAAATCAGTCAGTCAGTCAATTCTCCGTATCTTATAGTATAAAGGCATGATTCAATAAATACATAGTATAAATCCACAGTCCTTTATTGGGAAGAAAGACCTGATTCATGCCTTCCGTTGAAACTTAAAATATCAACTTGCAGTGTGGGTTTTCAACTAGTAGGTATTTACCCAACCTGTTCACAAGGTTACAAGTATGGAGCATCCAGTGAGGATCAAACTCACTTTTCAGTTGTAATAGATCTGCAAGAATTGCTTTCTAACCATTACACCAGGATTGGACAGCCTGTGAGTTTTCAGCTAGTATATAGACAAATAAAAACATTTGTATCTCTGAACTTTAAAAGAGCAGATATTCGCTGTCCTTATGAGCTGTGCAACCCAGGCTGTGACGATTGGTTTGTCCATTCTATTTTCTACCAAATTGTAGGAAAATAGTTTTTCATTTGAAATTATCTCAATGATAAGGAGTGGGTGGTGGGATGCACAAAAAGCACTCAGTGCCCTGTTTTATCTTTAGTATGGTCCCTCATAGCGTCAACCCCGAGTCTAAGTAATATCGGTACATTTCTAGGACTTACGGACGTACTGCTCCACCCACCCTGACGACCGATTTTAAATCAAGACAATGGAATCATATCGGAATAGAAATTTACAACAAGGAAATTGTCAATTTACCAAGAATTGCATCAAAGGCTCAAAATATCCCGCGCATTTAGAAAGACCCTCCTCCCCCCATTACTTTTAGACCCTCTCAATGTAAAATCAATATGTACTGCCGTATACAATCAATGGCGAAAATAAAATAAGCTAAGGCGTTTTTAAAACATTTTTTCACATTAAGGAATGTATAAGAGAAAATGGGGGAAAACAAATAAACATGAAACATTATTTAAATCTTAAAGATAGCCATCACTGCCTACTAAAATTGATGTCCTGTTATATTCTACTTATAGAATATATATCATAATCATTCTAAAATAGATAAATAAAAGGAATCTTATACTATATTTGTGGCATGTTTGTCTATCTGTCTGTCTTGGAATGCAATTGATAACAATGTCCAGTACCAAATAACCAACCCGTCTGCACAAATATAATGCAACATAAGGGCAATTTTTAAGCGGGGTTTAACATATTTTAATTAAGAGTTTTCTCTCACCTAGAGAGGTTGTGTTACGATTTTAGTTGCCATCCTTTAGGTTTTAAGCAAGTGCGATTGTCCAGCGGACATCCTTTGTGTTAAGCAGAGCGCGATTCTTGGTAAAGAATCCTTTGGTTGTTCCTTGGTGCTCCTCAGTCTTGCAAGGCCTTCGTCAATGATTGAAAATGGACATCTCTCAGTATCAGCGATTAAGTAGTTAACCAGCCACGTATTCGGGCTGTTGATTGGCTGAGGTTTAAACCATGTGACCTCGATTAGTCTATAAATTTAAGTGGTGTATTTTAAGTAAAAAAAGTCGTCGGGGTGGCCTATAGTCGACATCAGCCAATCAGCGAGGGAGTCTATCCACTTTTCACTAGCGCTAGACGAAGGAGATTGTTTTTGCGTCTGAGGTGGAGCGCCACATCTACCATCAGCTCCTTACTTTACCGCACAGATCCCTGTGCCACTCATACGCTGAGTTGGCCAGAGCCGGTATCGAACTAGGAACCTTGTGGTTTCTAGCCGAACGCTCTACCGACTGAGCTAACCCGGCCCTCACACCGTATATATTAAAATAACCCAACAGGTTGTTACACCAAGATTAAAGATCCCAGTATTCCCTATTTACTCATAACTGGATGGAGAACAATTTGATTCATACCTTTCCTAAGTGTATTAGCGTTATGTGAAATGCAAACATCCTCGTCCAGGATCTGAACTCGTCTCGTCGCGTCCATTTCCAAAGATGATAACCATTACACAACAAACGCCTACAAAGCAAAAGTTTATTTAGGGTAGAAGTGTTTTTAGGGTAGAATTTTATGAGATATCCAGTGGTGTTAATCATATCACATACTGAGTTCAACTGGGGTCACGACGAACCAAATTACCGGTTGGGATATGAGAAAATAGAAAAACAATAAGTGTTGTTTCATTCGAGAATATTCTAAAGACAAACGTTATTTCATAGTTCTAGGACGAATTCAAAATTAAAATAACATTTTAGATTTGAAAACAATTCCATAAATGAGTTTTTAAAGCAATAAGTACATCGAGCAACAGGCAATGTTATTGAATGGTGAGCAATATGAGATTTAAAACGTGTATTCTTAAATTTAGCCGAATACTATATAACCCGGGCAAAGCTGGGTACATACATTCAGTAACAATACAAATAGCATATATGCAAGTAAATATTTTTACTCTATTTACAAATATATCTTACTCTTTCCCTTTCTCTCAATATATATATATATATATATATATATATATATATATATATTATATATATATATATATATATATATATATATAAGTACCTTAGTTCAGATATAAATTTAAATTTATTTCGGCATTTTTTTAATCATTCAGTTTGATTTTTAAAAGTTTGAAGATTTCATATCCGATCTTGTTGCTAAGATTTTTCTGTCTCATCCCTACCATCACTCACTCACTAATTCACTTCCTTTTCTCTCTCTGTCTGTCTGTCTGTCTGTCTGTCTCTCTCTCTCTCTCTCTGTCTGTCTGTCTGTCTCTCTCTCTCTCTCTCTCTCTATATATATATATATATATATATATATATATATATATATATATATATATATATATAAACGGTAACATTACTATATAGTGATGTTATTGTTTGGTATAGCTTGTTCCTAAACTAAATAATACACGATTAGTTCATAGAAAGGTTGCTCTCGAAAGCAAATTCTAAATAAGATTAAATAAAATTTCTCAGACTGGTCTACTGTATATTCCCCCGGGTGTTGGTTTTCAAACCTTTGGGGAACGTTTCGAGAGCACCAATTATAATGATATACTTTTATTTTTTTTAGTTCTCTGACAAGGTACAATGATGCGCCTATCTTTTATTATTATTATGGTTCTTTTTTTTCTTCTTCTTCTTCTTCTTCTTCTTCTTATTATTATTATTATTATTATTATTATTATTATTAGTAGTAGTAGTAGTAGTAGTAGTAGCTGCAGCAGCAGCAGTAGTAGTAGTAGTCCTTGTGAATTACACTGGTAAGACTTTCACTAAAGTCTGGGTGACAACAGGTACCCTCGGGTCTCCAGGACTCTTCTGAGTATTTTAGCCGATCTTAACAATGCTGTTTCGTCTATGTGTCCATATCCTTTATTATTATTATTATTAGTAGTAGTAGTAGTAGTAGTAGTAGTAGTAGTAGTTGCAGTAGTAGTAGTTGTAGTAGTGTACTCCTTGCAATTTTTTCACACCCGTTTTAACTGATGTCTTAGCGACAACAAATCCTCGACCCCTCCAGGACTCTTCTGAATAATTTTGCCGATCTTAACAGTGTTGTGGTCTGTATGATCTCGATTCTTCCACTGATTTCATATTCCCCGTGTCTCTTTTTCAAGACTTTAAGAAATGTTCATAATGACAGGCGTTTAATGAGAAATGTAGTTTTCTTTTTGTAAGTCGGACGAAGAAATTTTATCAAATTGTAAAACATTAAAACCAAAATATTGGATAAATGCAAATTTAATCAAAGTCTCTGCAACTCTTAAATTGATAAGTTTTTTTAAATTGTCAAAAGTCTCAGGCGTGATTTTTCTTGATACGCACTTTATGACCTTTTTCTGAAGCCGGAAAATTGCACCAGTTGACCTTGATGCGAACTGTTAAACGAAATGGCTCAAGGTTGTTTTTGGAGTCTCTCCTCTCAAATGTGAAACGAGAATGCATTATCCAATCGTCATCCCTCCAGATGAAAGGTAGGTTCTCATTGGCTGTTCAGTGAAATGTGGTATGACATGGTCTGTAATTGGCTGGCCAATCAGAGATGTTTTAGTCTATAATTTTCTTTCATAAAATATGAATACACAGTTGGGAGATTCAGATGAACAAAGATTCTTCGAATTGCTGACATAAGAAATGTTTGTCGCTAGAAGAAACCTTGCCACTAAAAAATCTCCGATGCAAGAAATGACGCAGTCCAGGCCACCTGAAATATTTAATGCTAATTAGCGTAAAGCAAAAATGCCAGACAAGTTCCTCACAGTATCCTCTCTCTCTCTCTCTCTCTCTCTCTCTCTCTCTCTCTCTCTCTCTCTCTCATGGGCAAAACTTATTCTTTTGTTATATGTGATTTATATGTATATGATTACATAACCCCTTGTTATTGTTAACAGTGAGTTGTATCGTTCTTAGAGTTGTCAACACTTGCGACGGCTCATTTCCACTAAACTCCCAAAACGTCACAAAGACGCCTCGACCAAGTTACGCCGATCTCCGTTCTGTAAATCTAAAGAAAGACACAGCGTGAGTGCAGATAGCTTCGACGAATCAACAAATTGGAAAATACACGCGGTCAACTCACTGATAGGACCACAACAGCAATCTTCGACAAAAAGAGAAAAGATTATGTTTCTTCAAATATTTATGAGCAGTTCTTTTTATACAGTTTATGAGCATTAAATTATACAATGTGCTGTTCTTAAGGATCGCCGGGTCAGTCTAGTAGATCTTTACAACACTAGTCAGTAAATTTACATTCATAGTCTTGTGCCAGAAAGAAAATGTTTGAAAGGGTTGTAATTTGAGTATCAGAGTTAACAGAGAAAGAAGTAAAAACAATTAGTATTAAGGTCAGGGAAAAGGGTTTACTAAGCAAAGATACAAGGTGAACAGAGTAATTAGCAATTGCTAGGTTGTATTGAGACGTTCCGTGAGATCTCATTATTTCTCTCTTCGAAGGTTTCGTCAGATATTATTTATAGGAAAAACGGACGATTCCATTTTCATTATTTAGGTACTATATGACAGAAAGAAAGGAAGAAAAAAAAGAAAGAATGAATGAATGGATGAATGGAATAAAGAAAGAAAGAAAATTTTTGAAGTAAATCAATAAATAATATATTGAAGTAGATAAATAAAT
>CM042168.1:36836284-36838784 GCA_023376005.1 Doryteuthis pealeii | reverse complement strand
ACCGAAGAACGAAGAAGAGCAACAAAAGAAAAGAAAGAAAGGTATGAAAACAACAAAAAACGAGAAAGATAGAAAGAGAGAAAGAAATAACAACATAGTTAAGAAAGAAAGTAAGAAGGAAAATACGGAGAGAGAGAAAGGGGAAAAGTATGGCAAAAGTACAAAAACAAAGAAAGAAAGAAAGAAAGGCATATAAACAAAGAAAGAAAAGACTGAATAAAGAATTTCTTTCTGTTTTTGCTTTCTTTTCAAAAGAAAAAAAGCAAGAAACCAGGATAAGAAAATAAAGTCTAAATTTGAAAAAAAAATTTTAAAAGATTAAAAGCCGAAAGGAAGGCGAATTTCCGAAGCCGACAGAAGTCATTGAGTACAAAAAGAACGGAAAGTGAACTTGGAAAGTCGAACTTTAAAGAAAAAGAAAATCCTGTGTCGTCTCTCCGTTGTAACACGGGATCGAACAGAAATGGCCAGTGATTCGTAAAAACAGACATCTCCCCCACCACCCTACGATTCTATTCATCTGTAGAGCTAGTTTTTTCTAAAAAATCGATCCATTCAATATCTCAATGGACAGAGTGCAAGACACAGTTACACACACAAACACATACACACATACACATACACACACACATGCACGCACACATGCACGCACGCATTTATATATATATATATATATATAATATTATAATATGTGTGTGTGTGTGTGTGTGTGTGTACAAACTCCTCCGCTCGAGTAAGATGTGACACAAAGCAATTTCTTAAGCGGAGTTTAACAGGTTTGAATTCAGAGATTTTCTTCTCCTAGACTGGTTACATACACAAGGTAAAACGTTATGCTATGTGAAATGCAGACTTCAGGATTTGAACTTGTATCGCTGTGTCCATTTTCTACGACGATAACCATTACACAACATATATATCATCATCATCAAGTCGTGCTGGCAGCATGATTCCTATGACTCTCTCTCTCTCTCTCTCTCTCTCTCTCTCTCTCTCTCAATCACACACACACACCACACACACCACACACACACACACACTCACATACACATACACGCTGTCCATATCGGTAATCGTTCCAGGCAAGTCCTCAGCATGGCATCTAGTATCCGTATAGAACTGATCAAAAAGTATAAAAACTGAATATTTCAATGCTTTTATTTGATACTTGGCTCTCTCTCCACACTCAACTATCAGTCATCGCCACTGGTAAGTCTTCCGCACGGCATGCAGTATTAGTACAAAGATGATCACTATATTTTTTTGCTGGTCAGCCAGCATTGGTTTACCCATATGTAGATATCCCCAGGAACGTCACATGAGTTCGTCCTTACTTCTCCAGCAGTATCCAGCATATTTGGATGGTTTGTGAGATAGGAGGTAAGTGGCTGTACAGCTATTTTGTTTTTGTTTTTTTCTTGTGTTGTGTACTACTTTCAGGATTTGTTCAAGAAAGTCCTCAACATCATTGTGTAATTCCAATGTAGCTTTTTCTGAAAGTTGGAGAATTCTTGCTTTACTATTAGAAAGATCAGACTTGCATATGATCGATAATCTCTCAATAGCAGTCTATGCCTTTCCTATAGTGACATCGCTTTCTGTAGATGAGATATTGCTACATAGGTATGTGAATAGGTCTACTAGTTTTAGAGGCTTGTCATCCAATGTGAAGATGTCAGCATATTGTTTAAAACGCATGGAAGTCAATACCTCTTGCTGCCTTCTAGAGCAGCGATTCGACTTGGGCAGGTGTATTTGCGAGAAGCGCTAGATCATCTGCGTAGATATTGTCTGCTTCTTGCCTTTTTATGTGAAAACTAATTGGTTCATTACATATAATGTTTGTGGGAAGTAGGCAAGTCATATTATACATAGAAATGGGGCTAATGTATTTCCTTGTAGGGCTCTCTCCCCCCCTCTCTCTCTCTCTCTCTATATATATATATATATATATATAGAGAGAGAGAGAGAGGGGGGAGAGAGAGGGAGAGAGAGAGAGAGAGAAAGAAATATATATATATATATATATATATATATATATAGAGAGAGAGAGAGAGGGAGAGAGAGAGAGATAATATCAGCGACCAATTTTCTTTATAAAAAAATCGAACATTCAAAATTCAAAACTGATATTATTAGTTATTATTTATGAACAAAATCTAAAATATTGAAATATATGAATATTTAGCAGTACAAAAATGTATATTTATGTATATGTATGTAATTTGACTTTTAGTTGAATAGGTGCATCAATGTTATTCTTCTCAGCGCTGAAGGGTTTGGTAATGAATAATACCCAATAATATCCGTTTTGATTGTATCATGTTACCCTATAAATAATTAAATCCCAGATTCTTTGGTTGAGAAGAATATGATTTTTTTTATTTAACAAAACTAGGATTATATTTTTCGTTGTAACCCACCAAAAACGCCCCATCACACCCGTATTTGCCATTTGTCCTCCTGCATTACATTTTACTTTCTACTTTCCATGGTTTTC
>CM042168.1:36778784-36831284 GCA_023376005.1 Doryteuthis pealeii | reverse complement strand
CCTTGAATTATTCAGACGAGTATCCTCATCTTTGTTGTATTCAACTCTCCAGCCTTCCTAGTGTTGTCTGATGTTCTGAAATGAAGTATTGTCATTATTCCTTGAATTATTCAGACGAGTATCCTCATCTTTGTTGTATTCAACTCTCCAGCCTTCCTAGTGTTGTCTGATGTTCTGAAATGAAGTATTGTCATTATTCCTTGAATTATTCAGACGAGTATCCTCATCTTTGTTGTATTCAACTCTCCAGCCTTCCTAGTGTTGTCTGATGTTCTGAAATGAAGTATTGTCATTATTCCTTGAATTATTCAGACGAGTATCCTCATCTTTGTTGTATTCAACTCTCCAGCCTTCCTAGTGTTGTCTGATGTTCTGAAATGAAGTATTGTCATTATTCCTTGAATTATTCAGACGAGTATCCTCATCTTTGTTGTATTCAACTCTCCAGCCTTCCTAGTGTTGTCTGATGTTCTGAAATGAAGTATTGTCATTATTCCTTGAATTATTCAGACGAGTATCCTCATCTTTGTTGTATTCAACTCTCCAGCCTTCCTAGTGTTGTCTGATGTTCTGAAATGAAGTATTGTCATTATTCCTTGAATTATTCAGACGAGTATCCTCATTTTTGTTGTATTCAACTCTCCAGCCTTCCTAGTGTTGTCTGATGTTCTGAAATGAAGTATTGTCCTTATTCCATGAATTATTCGGACGAGTATCCTCATCTTTGTTGTATTCAACTCTCCAGCCTTCCTAGTGTTGTCTGATGTTCTGAAATGAAGTATTGTCATTATTCCTTGAATTATTCAGACGAGTATCCTCATTTTTGTTGTATTCAACTCTCCAGCCTTCCTAGTGTTGTCTGATGTTCTGAAATGAAGTATTGTCATTATTCCATGAATTATTCGGACGAGTATCCTCATCTTTGTTGTATTCAACTCTCCAGCCTTCCTAGTGTTATCTGATGTTCTGAAATGAAGTATTGTCATTATTCCATGAATTATTCGGACGAGTATCCTCATCTTTGTTGTATTCAACTCTCTTCCTAGTGTTGTCTGAAATCTTGACATGAAATATTGTCATTATTCCATGAATTATTCGGACGAGTATCCTCATCTTTGTTGTATTCAACTCTCCAGCCTTTCCAGTGTTGTTTAAAGTTATGATATGAAGTATTGTCATTATTCCATGAGATATTCGGATGAGTATGCTCATCTTTATCGTATTCAACTCTCTAGCCTTTGCGACTTGGTTTGAAAAAATCATAGGTGGGAAACAGACAGTTACTAATGGCCATTGACTTTATGTATCTACTAGTCTAACACACACACACACACACACACACACAAACAAACACACACACACACACAACAACAAACACACACACACACACAGATATATATATATATATATATATATAATATATATATATATATATATATATATATATATATATAACAGTACCGCAGTATAAGTTTAATCAATCGAGGTGTGTACTTAAATGTATGTCTCTTAAAATTGCCATAGGATCTTGAAATTTATAGATCTCATAGCAGTGGGCCTATCCTTAATATACGAAAAAGCTTTTATCTAGAATGTTTATTGAAAAATGTCATTAAAACCATACATTTGAAAAAAAGATTACGCAAAAGAAATTCTAATATATATATATATATATATATATATTATATATATTATATATATATGTGTGTGTGTGTGTGTGTGTGTGTTGTGTGTGTGTGTGTCTGCGCGCGCGCCCGCGCGTGTGTGTGTTTACTTTCTGAATGCCGCTTTAACGTTTCCGTTGTAGTAGCATTTGTAATATAGCCAAAAGTGGTCAATACTTTAAAAGGATAAAACAGCAGCATCATCAGCAGCAACAACAACAACAACAACAACAACAAAAATAATAATAATGATAATAATAGCAGATTGTGTGAAGGGTGAAGCTGAAGGAAAATGAAAAGATGGATAAATACCTGGACCTTGCCAGAGAATTGAAAAAGCTGTGGAATATGAGAGTGGGAGTGATACCAATTGTAGTTGGTGCACTTGGAACGGTACCAATAAACTTAGAAAAAAGACTGGGGGATCTAGAAATCAGAGGAAGAATTGAGACCATACAGTCTACTGCACTGCTGCTATCGGCTAGAATACTCATAGGAGTCCCGGAGACCTGAGGATTCTTATCACTCAGACTCCAGTGAAATACCCTCAGCTAACGCTGATGTGAAAAACTCAAAAGGTGTGAAAATAATAATAATAATAATAATAATAATGATAATAATAATAATAATAATAATAATAGTAGAACGCGACAATAGAAATCGTAAAAGAAAACGTATGAACTGACATAACGTTGAAACCTCACTTTCGTAAAATAATAATTGTCTCTGTTCAGCTGAATATTAACTTCAAATAAATCTAATATAATGTCGAGTCCGGAAGAGATCGTATCACTCAAAATCATGGTGAACTCATAGTTTTTTCCACAATATATATATATATATATACGTTAGCACCATATATATATATAATATGCCTAGACTACATACTCAGAACATCATTAGATACCCTAAAAGAAAAAGGTCTCACACTAAGGAAAGCAAGAAGCAGGCGATATCCCGCACAAACAGTCACAGATGTGGACTATGCTGATGACCTTGCGCTCCTTGCCGATACGCCGACATAGGCTGAGACACTACTACACAGCCTGGAGAAGGCAGCAAAGAACGTCGGCCTCTATGTGAACTCTGATAAAACTGAGTTCATGAGCTTCAAAAAGCAAGGGGACATCTCCACACTTGACGGCAAGCCTCTTAAGTCAGTAGAAAAATTCACATACCTAGGGAGTAATATCTCATCCACAGAAAGCGATGTTAACACTCGAATAGGAAAGGCATGGTTGGCCACCAACAAACTATCAGTCATATGGAAATCCGATCTCCCCAACAAGCTAAAGAGGCGATTCTTCCAGGCTGTGGTTGTGTCGGTACTTCTGTATGGCTGTACCACTTGGACCCTAACGAAGCGTCTTGAGAATAAGCTAGATGGGAGCTGTACAAGAATGCTACGGACGGTCCTGGATAGGTCGTGGAAGCAGCACCCCACAAAAGAGCAACTATATGGCCACCTGCCTCCCATCTCACAAACCATACGAGTGAGACGGACTAGACATGCAGGTCACTGCTGGAGAAACAAGGACGAGATCGTAAGCGACGTACTACTGTGGAAGCCAGCGCATGGGCGCGCTAATGTGGGCCGCCCAGCCAGGACCTACATTGACCAACTATGCAGGGATACTGGCTGCTGCGCAGAGGAGCTGCCGGAGTCAATGAATGATAGGGAAGGCTGGCGAGAGATCATCATGGATATCCGCGCAAACTGCGCGACATGATGATGATGATGATATATATATATATATATATATATATGTGTGTGTGTGTGTGTGTGTGTGTGTGTTATCTCTGATAATATAAAGTGAGATTTCTTCCATGCCGTAGTCGAATAAGTGCTACTGTGCGGCTGCAATACTTGAATCTAAGCATTTAGACAAGAAGCTAGATAGGACTTACATAAGGATGCTGTATGCTGTCTTGAACAAATCCTTGAAGCAGCATTCCCACGAGAAAGCAGATGTACAGTCACCTGCCCCCATCACACAAAACATCCGAGTAAGACGGACATGCTGGACACTGCTGTAGAAGTAAGGACGAACTCGTAAGTAACGTTCTTCTGTGGACACTTACACATAGACACACCAGTGTATACCGACCAGCAAAAACCTATATCAATCAGCTCTATGCTATGGATGCTGTGAGGAGAAACTCCCGGGAACGATGACCGACAGAGATGGTTGGAAAGAGAGAGAGAGAGAGAGAGAGAGAGAGAGAGAGAGAGAGAGAGAGAGAGTCATGGATATCCGTGCAGCCAGTACAACCTGATGATGTGTTTTAAAACAATTATTTATTTTTATTAATTAAATAAGTTCAAGTAATTATTGTTATTAAATAATAGACATTTGTTTGCATAGAGTTATGAGGTTTTAAGTAACTAATAATAATCCTTAGTAAACAAATATAGCTTCAAGTAAAAATACTTAATACAAATAATTTACAGTTATATGGTATCAAGCATTCCTATTTAATACAAATGATTATATAGTTTCATGTAAATATTCTTATTTAATAATAGTCATTTGTTTGCACACAGTTATATGGTTTCAAGTAACTAATGGTAATCCTTAGAAAACACTTATAGTAAATAAAGTGGGTAGCGTTGTCTATAGTCGGTATCAGCCGGACAGCAATGGAATATATTCCCCTTTTCACTAGTGATAGACCAGGGTGATAGTTTTTGCGTCTGAGGTGGAGCGCCATAACAACCATCAGTTGCCCACTTTACCGCACAGATCCAAGCTGTGATAATCACGCGCTGAGGTGACGAGGACCAGTATCGAACTCGGAACCCCGTTGACCCTAGGCGGATGCTCTACCGGTTGACCTAAAACTGTTTCAAATAATTTACAGTAATACGCAATCAAATCTTCAAAATACTAACAACTTCTATACAAAGAAAAAAGATGAAAATAATAGTCAAGAAAATGAGCAGAATAAAAGAAAGTATTAAATGTATGTGGTTCTGGGAAAAATGCTTTCCTAAAGAATTGCACTAAATATCACAACAATGACATAAAGATACTCGTTCACAGAAATGATAGTGATCTAATAAGTTCATGAAAAACACTTAAAACTTTCCAGCGAAAATGTTTCATTTATAAAAATCTGTGTAGATCAGCTCTTTGTAAATAATTCCTTACCCCTGATAATAACGTGTTTCCCTTGGGCTTTGACCACTGATAGATAGACGCGTAATACAAACAGAATTGGACGGGAGCTACGGATGAATCTTTCCGACGGCTTGGACCTTTTGACCAGAGTGCACCCAGCCGTTCGGGTGGACGTTCAGTGTCCAGCGACCCGGATAAACCATCTTTGGGGTACGATTCCGCTCCTTGGCAGGATGCCATGATTAGCGTCGGACTTGACTCATGGAATGTTGGGATTTGATAGAGGGCGCATCTCAGTAGATAGAAACAAGGCAATAGATGTTTATCTTTTCTAAGCACGGCGCTTTGCAACGTGTTTATCACAGACGTTCATCTCTTTGCGGATAAACCACAAATGTCTCTTTCACATATAAATGCTACGATACCATACACTCAACAGGAACACTGGAAAGAGGTGATCAATTATTCGCCCAAAACATATTTTTCTTTTAGGTGCAAAAACAAGCACGAATATTGAGGGTACGCGTTTCCTTTTCAAATTTTCTAGCATTACCGGCAAAACAAACCCTGCCCTATCAAGCGGGGCTTCGAATACGTCGGCGGAATTCCCTGCAGAATAGCACGTACCCCCCACACACACAAAAAAAAGGGCGTGCCCTTGGTATGATACTAAATTGCATCTGGTGCTGAGATTCGAATTTCGGAGCTCAAGGGTGTGGGGTGTACCCTTTCATTGCCATTACCCCGGGACGAGAGGTATCGTAGGAATTGCTAGGGTCCCATCTATGGACCAAATAGATCTGTTTGAAAATTAGTTTTATAAAATAGGCAACCGTATACAAGTTATTAGCATTAGATAGGAATACTTGAAACAATATTAGAGTGAACAAGTTATTAGTATTTGATAGGAATACTATAAACTATACCACTGTACCTAAATTAATAGTTACGAATACTTGATACTATGTAACTATGTAAACGAATGATTATTAATTTTAGATAGAAATAATTGCTTGAAACAGTTTAAAAATTATTGGAATAACCTTGAAACATATAATTATTTACTAAGCTTAGTTTAGATGTGGCACTAGACCAGAAGTAATGGGCACCCAGTGAGAATCGAACTCACTAACAATGATTTGCAAATTCTAGCTTGCTAAGCATTACACCACGTGAGGTGCCCTAACCTTGAAACATATAATTGTGTCTAAATTATTACTAGTTGTTACGAATACTTGATAAGTGTTCAAACGAATGATTATTAATATTAATAATAATAGTTACTTTAAACCATATAGTCGTGTATTAACTATTAGTATTAACAATCGGTGACACCATTGAAATTTATTTTGTGTTTTCCTCGGTAAGACTTTACTGTAAGTTTAAACCCATTATATAGTCTAATAGAGCTCTTCGAAATCTTTTTTTTTTTTTCACATAAAATATATTGGGAAGTAGACCACAAACAATCACTTCGAGCACGTGTTGGCCCAACTGCATTCATCATTTCAGAATACGCAGAGCAAAGCAGTTCATTAACAAGGTCAATTATTATCGGTATAAGTCTTATGAATGTATTAGCGACAGTGAAAACGATGAAGAGTCCGAAGAGGAAGTCAGTTATAATGAGAGTAGATCTTCAGACAGAAGTGATGAAGATACCTTCAATAAATGATAAAATCCACTACTTAGGATCCTGGTTTCTTTTTTTCTTTCTAAATTGAAAACACGTTGATATATAATACTATGTGCTGGGGCACAGTCTCAATGTATGTATGTATGTATGTATGAGAACGATGCTCCGGCTCAGTATTACAGTCGTCGAAACTGCCCGTTCCAACCTCCCGTTCTTATGTTGTTTGTTGATTTACAGGAAGGCTGAAAAAGGGCTGGTTTCGTTCCTTTTACCAACTCGGCTGAAATAAGATTAAATAACCAAAAGCTGTCAACGGATCAACAAAACAATTGAACACAACGCTTTTTGATGCTTATGTAAAAAATATATATATTTATTTTACAAAGGAGCGAGGTGATTTATTTGTCAGTTGACTGGCGATCTACAGCTAGTTTTTGGCTAAGTTATCAATTTTGTACCGAGTGGCAAGGCATCAGAGTGTATCGTAAGTTGTATCAAGGCCCCGATCTATGGCGAGCTCCCTGGTTTCGGAGTGTCTGACTCCGCTTCTCTCTTCTCTCTTCTCTCTTCTCTCTTCTTCTTTTTCTGCTCTTTTTTGGTCTCTATCTGGTCTGTTATTTATGGGATCCAGACCTCCCCACCCCTAACATATGTCTCTGATTGGCCAGCCACTCGATACTATTCCTACGTGTCTAAATGGCCTTGTACCACCTAGCTTGTATCTTTCCATTTGGTTTTTTCCAACTCCAACGAATCAAGGCCAACCATTGTTTTATTTATCTAAGTTTTTGAAATTGTTGACCAGCTTGTCAAAAACTGGAATCTTATTTGTCAAATAAATTTATATTTGTAATATAAACAATTATTATTATTATTATTTGCTCCTTTTGAGTTTTCACATCAGCATTAGCTGATGGTCTTTCACTGGTGTCTGAGTGACAGCAAGTCTCCTCAGGTCTCCGGGACTCTTCTGAGTATTCTGGCAGATTGCAGCAGTGCAGTGTTCTGGATGGTTTCAATCCTTCCTCTGATTTTCAAACATTCCAGACCCTTTTCCAATCCTTTTGGGACTGTTCCAAGTGCACCAACTACAATTGGTATTATTATTATTATTATTATTATTATTATTATTATTAACAAACCACCATATTTAATAATTAGGGTAGTTTTAATTAAATAGTAATTAATTAACAGATCGCCAATCAACCCATACCACTTTGATAGTGTTACAGATAACATTTATACCAGAATTATAAAAATCCCAAACTGTAGTTAATTCTACTCGTTAACGTTATCTTTACTCCCCAAAATATCATCAACGTATATCATCAACAACTTATTATTATTATTATTTATATTATTATTTATTATTATAAATAGAAATAGTTTGTTTGTGCATAAAATTATTAATATTAGATAGGAATTACTTAAAACCAAATAATTCTGTATAAATTATGAGTATTAGATAGGATTACAGGAAACATATAACTGTAGCTAACAAATTATTTATTATTATTATTATTTATTATTATTACTACTACTACTACTACTAAATAGATTTGAGATTTAAAACCATATGATTAAGTAAAATGTTTAGTATTAGATAGAAACACTTGAAAAATATAAGTGTGCAAACTAATGAATATTATCCTTAGATAAGAATTGTAACTTTAAACCATATAATTGTGCAGAAAATTATTCGTATTAGATAGGAATGCTTTGTTCTGGAGCTCTGCAGAATATGGTGTACCTTTTTATGGGTCGAGTCAAAACTGATCAGGAGCGGTAGTAATTATGTGGTCCCATCTATGGGTCAAATAGATCTGCTTGAAATTTTGTAATATTAGATAGGAGTACATGAAACCATACATGAAAGCATAACACTGTGTGCATTATGTATATATGATTGTTATGATTTCAATATCTATTTAGATCATTATCAGAACTAGCAAATATATGCACCCTCCGGTGCAAAGTATTTAAGTTTAAATGTAATAAAATATTAAATTAAATCAGAAAGGCTAATGAAACTAATTAAGAATGCAGATAAAAAGATTTGAAACAGAGGGGTATAATCGGAAAAATAGAACAACCGAATGCTACATTTTCCTAATTTAACTATTTAGTTAATATAAGAAGTAAAGAATAAAATTACAGTTATTTCTTCTTGTTAATGGATTTCTTTAAGATTTATCCACGGAGAATTTTGCTCATATTCATTAAGATAAAAACCAAACAATTAGAAATCAATAATACTAAGCACATTTTTATTAAAATCATTTTTTTAAATATCAATATGCAAATTAGCTTTACCGTTCACACTTGTAAAACCGCTATTTTGTTGTATATATAAATTCAATTGCATGTTATTAGTATAGGCCACCAGTATTAATAATATTAAAAACAGTTTTATTAGTAATTGAGGTTTAAATAAAAATGAAGTCATGGAAAATGTGACGTAAATAACTAAGGAAATTCTGACTTAAGTAGTAATGTAGTTTCGGTTACAGACAGAAAAACACACAATCTCCATTATAATAAGATAGTTGACAGATACCTTCAAATCCTATTCTAAATGTATTTGTTTGATTTATTGGTTGATTTTAACGGCATGCCAACATTTATGCTTAGAGGTTATGAGATTCCGTTCATATTTACATTTTGGGGGTAGTTACTTCTTAAGAGATTTTCATTAACTTGCAATTAGACCTATAGATGGGATCCTAACAGGTGCTACCACTCTGGGTCAGAGTGGAGCTGGGAATAATGGCAATTGAGGAAAAACCCACACTCCATACACATACTTATCCACCATTCGTGGTCTGTGTCTTATGGACCGGTAAGATATAATTAAATAGCACGATCCCAGGGGACCGTCCCCCAGGGAACATCTGTCCCCTTGTCTAAAAGGGGCTGGGTTTATGGCTCGGTAACTGAGGCGCCCCAAATACCGAAGTGATTCTTTCACTTTTTGCACTAGCTTCAGTTTGTGCATTGCTCACTAACTTAAATAGACCTTGGATTAATCCTACCTGGTGGGAGTCAGGAAAATACTTACTCCACACTTTTGGGTGTCCCATCGTGGTGTAATATTTAGCAAGCTAGTGACGTAGATCAATTTCTACTGAATGGCAAATTCTATCATTTCTGGATGCCCCATGATTGCGATCTTGTGTCACATCCTACCCGTAACGAAAGGGTTGGATGAATACCTACTCCACACTCATCAAGAACTTCAGAGTTGAATCTCATCATCAAACAGAGTTTAATGTCATAACATTGGACATCTTTTCTTTAAGGCGGGGTCTTACCCATTTGCAGAAGGAATACAGAGCGTATTCTAAGCCCCACCGACAGGGAGAAAAAGTTTGGGGTCGCTTTCATCTTTTACACCTAACCGTTCACAACATTATGGTACAGTGGGCAATAGATGTTTTATCGAGGGTTTATGCAATAATAGCCTGTTATTTGTATTATGTACATGTGTAATAAAAAGGAGTTGCCTATAAATCATTGACTTCAAATAACTGTTTACATCGAGATATGAGATGAGATTTGAAAGCGTTAACATGAATCAAGAAGCAATGTCTTAAATCCTTTTATCGATTGAGGTTGGCTGGTTTAATGACATGTCAGTCCGTGCTGGATTATTCAATGCCTTTTTATTTATTTTATTTATATCATCATCAGGTCGTGCACGGATTCACATCATACCCTCCTCTGTCTCTGTTTCTATCTCTGTCTCTGTCTCTGTCTCTGTCCCCCCCCCTCTCTTCTCTCTCTCTCTCTCTCTCTCTCTCTTCTCTCTCTCTTCACTCTTCCCTTTCAGTCATCGCTCCTGGCAGTTCTTCCGCGCAGAACTGATCGATATGCTTTTTGCTGGTTGGCCTACACTGATGTGTCCACGTGCTCTCTAAAAACGTCACTTATAAGTTCGTCCTTGCTTCTCCAGCAGTTTTCAGCATGCCGTGTTTGTCTTACTTAGATCGTTTGTGTCATAGTCGGTAGGTGAGCGTGAATCTGTTTTTGTTTGGTAAATAGATATATAGTTTCAAGTATTCCTATTTAATACTGATAATTTTTAAGAACTTATATGTGGTTTCAAGCATGAAGTACTCGTAAATAATAATAATAATAATAATAATAATAATATACTTAAGGTGAGCCTCCTAAATGAGATGATATAAGACACGCATAAAATCAAAACGTCACGGAACAAAACATCACAGTTTCAACACGAACACATGATTTAAAGGTAATAAAAATGATGTCTGAAACGAAGTGTAAATTGCCATCCCTTAGAAATCAGGACTATAAAAAGTCAAGATAGAAACTGAAAAGGTAAATAAAATATTACATGACATCCCAACAGACAACATCACCGAATTAAACGACCTTATCAATGGGCGAGAAAATCTATAATACTTGCAGTTATATGGACTTCAGTAAAAAAAAAAATTCAGTTAAAACTCGTGTGAAAATATATCAATATGTTGGTACACATTTGGGTTCAAGTAACTCAGTCGCTAGAGTATCTGCCTCGGAAGCACAAGATTCCGGGTTCGATACCGGTCCTCATCAACTCAGTGCACGAGTAGCACAGTTTCGATCAGTGCGGCAAAATGGGAGATGATGGTAGGTGGGGCGCTCCACCTTATACGCCAAAAATTTCCCTGGTCTAGCGCTTGAAAAATCTGATACTGACAATAAGCCACTCTGTCTACTTTACAAATGATTCCCACCTAATTTCCAAACATATCTTTTTAACGTGAACACATACACCACTCTGGGATCAAAGTAGACTTGGGAGTAGTGGCACTTCCCAGAGCTCCGGAACTGGAACCGTTACCAGTGAATGCAGGTTAGTGTCATACTCTGACAGAGAAGTCGGATATAGTCAGCCAATCAGCTGCCTTGGCTTTATCAGCCAATCAGCTGCCTTGGCCCATAACTGAACATCAACAATAGGATTTGTTTAATTTTTTTTTTTAGATGAGGATGTATAATTTCGGGTTTCTTTCCCCATCTTTATTGTTATGTACACAAGGTTTCGGCCAATGTACCCTCCGGTCTTCTTCAGGTGTTTCTTTTTAAATTTGCGAATCTTCTTGTCGAACTCTGGATTACTTTCGTAATCGGGAGTCTTCACGGAACTTCGAGCTGAACCCTTAATTCAATCCACCTGGGTAAACTGTTCTCATTCTGTAAAACACTTGGATACAGTTCAAAGTGACAATCATCTGTAGGTTGCAGGTTAAATCCTGACCACAGATGAAAATGACATAGAATACTTAACATAGCTTAACACTTGTACAGTCCGAAAAAATCAAAATAATGCATAATGCATGCTAAATTAGTTGTGTACTTTAAAATTAGCGTTTTACTTTATAATTTTTTCTTAATCGGTTGATGATATAATCTCAGTACCATGGCAACCGGGCATTATGAATTCCCGGAGGGCCTTGTCGACTATTCTTGATTATGGTGATAAATGCAGTTACTGCCTATAATGACTCGATCTTCGGCAGCGTTGTTGAAGGCAATTCAGAGAGTGAGTCAATTGATGACCAGGATGGCCATAAAACGAAAATATCTCACTGAGTTATACCAAAACTAAGCTAACAACGAGGTTACCTCCCGTGAAGTAATGGTTAACGACACACCATTTTTGTGTGGGGAGGGGGTCTTAGCCCTCTTCAGGGGTTACCGTCAGCGCATTTTTAGGTCCAGCCACAGAGAATGGACGGTGAGAATAAAGGAAAGAAGGCCTAACGCTTAAGTTGAGTTGACGATTAGCCACCCCTGAAATAGTAGTTATCGGTGACTACGCTACATGAAAAAATAATTATAAGGGCACCAGGTGTGGGTTAGTGGTTACCGACCTAGGCAAGCAAATCTGTTACGTATTCGATTATGCATGTATGCCTCATATGTCTGTTATTGTGGCAAAGTAAGCTAAGCTAAGACAATGACTGCTAAAATGTATATGATATAGTGGTGTCAATTGAGCAGGTATCTTACAAATTGAATTGAAATGTGACTTCCGGTAAAATTGATCAGATTTCGATATAAATCCTGTCTTTAAACAGATTATAATAGATGGAGGGGAAGATGTCTGGTCATAGAAAATATTTAAATATAGGAAACTCTATTAGAAAATTGAGTTTATATTCAAGTTGAACCTGTTTGCTTAGAGAGTTTGACTGGTTGAAATAATAGCATATACCAAAAATATTTTCGCTTTAAATCAAGTTAATGGAGAAACTATTGAAAGTTACAGTCTATTTTTCAAGTTTTGTGTAATATTCTAAACATGGTATCTTTCGATGATCCTAGCTCTTATGGATGTTTTGTTTTTTTTAGTTTATGTAAACTTTACGTATGGCATCTTTCAATGATACCTGATAGTTTAGTTTTTACCTGTAATCTTTTTTACCAACTATTATCTGATGAAGGTCGTAAATAGGCGATTCCTCATCTGAAACAAATATACCTCAAATTTTGTCTTCACGTAATTACCTTCCATCCTGTCTGACATTATCACACACACACACACACACAGAGAGAGAGAGAGAGAGAGAGAGAGAGAGAGCAGAGAAGAGAGAGAGACATACACAGACACCACACACACACACACACACACACACACCACACACACACACACACATATATATATTATATATATAATATACTATATATATTCAATAAAAGTTTGGTTAAAAAATAATGGAATTCCTCATTATATAGAATGAGTTGTCAGAAAGATTCTTTATTTAGTAAACCAAGTACTTTCGGTTCTTTTCNTTGTCATTATTCCATTTGAATTATTTGACGAATATCCTCATCTGTGTGTATTCAACTTCCGGCCTTCCTAGTGTTGTCTGATGTTATGACATGAAGATTGTCATTATCATGAATTATTTGGACGATATTCCTTCATGCTTTGTTTATCACTCTCCGGGCCTCCTAGGTAGTGTCTGATGTCTATGACATGAAGTATTGTCAATTATTCCATGAATTATTACGGATGAGTATCCTCATCTTTGTTGATTCCAACTCTCCGGCCTTCCTAGTGTTGTCTTTGTATTGACATTGAAGTATTTTCCCATTATCCATGGAATATTTGGACGATTATCCTCAATCTTTGTTTGTATTCAACTCTCCAGCCCTTCCTAGTGTGTCTGATGTTATGACAGAAGTATTGTCATATTCCATGAATTATTTGGAACGAGTATCCTCATCTTTGCTTGTATTCAAATATCCAGCTTCCTAGGTTGTCTGATGTTATGACAGATAGTATTGTCATTATTCATGAATTATTTGACGAGTATCCTCATCTTTGTTGTATTCAACTCTCCGGCACTTCCTTAGTGTTGTCTGATGTTTATGACATGAAAGTATTGTCATTATTCATGAATTATTGGACGAGCTATCCTCATCTTTGTTGTATTCTCAACCTTCCAGCCTTCCTAGTGTTGTCTGATGTATAGACATGAAGTATTGTCATTATTCCATGAATTATTGAGACGAGTATCCTCATCTTGTTGTTATTCAAACTCTCCAGCCTTCCTAGTGTTGTCTGATGTATGACATGAAGTATTGTCATTATTCAATGAAT
Source organism: Doryteuthis pealeii (assembly GCA_023376005.1). NCBI lineage: Eukaryota > Metazoa > Mollusca > Cephalopoda > Myopsida > Loliginidae > Doryteuthis > Doryteuthis pealeii. The sequence goes on along the minus strand of CM042168.1, from coordinate 36,817,244 downwards.
TATTTGCGCGAGATATCCTCACTTTGTAGTATTCAACTCTCCGCCTTCCTAGTGTTGTCTGATGTTATGACATGAAAGATTGTCATTATTCCATGAATTATTTGGACGAGTATCCTCATCTTTGTTGTATTCAACTCTCCGCCATCCTAGTGTTGTCTGATGTTATGACATGAAGTATTGTCATTATTCCATGAATTATTTGGACGAGTATCCTCATCTTTGTGTATTCAACTCTCCAGCCTTCCTAGTGTTGTCTGATGTTATGACATGAAGTATTGTCATATTCCATGAATTATTCGGACGAGTATCCTCATCTTTGTTGTATTCAACTCTCCGGCCTTCTAGTGTTGTCTGATTTATGACATGAAGTATTGTCATTATTCCATGAATTATTTGGAACAGTATCCTCATCTTTGTTGTATTCAACTCTCCGGCCTTCCTAGTGTGTCTGATGTTATGACATGAAGTATTGTCATATATTCCATGAATTATTTGGACGAGTATCCTCATCTTTGTTGTATTCAACTCTCCAGCCTTCCTAGTGTTCTGATGTTATGACATGAAGTATTGTCATTATTCCATGAATTATTTGGACGAGTATCCTCATCTTTGTTGTATTCAACTCTCCAGCCTTCCTAGTGTGTCTGATGTTATGACATGAAGTATTGTCATTATTCCATGAATTATTTGACGAGTATCCTCATCTTTGTTTGTATTCAACTCTCCAGCCTTCCTAAGTGTTGTCTGATGTTTATGACATGAAGTATTGTCATTATTCATGAATTATTTGGACGAGTATCCTCATCTTTGTTGTATTCAACTCTCCAGCCTTCCTAGTTTGTCTGATTTATGACATGGAAGGATTGTCATTATTCCATGAATTATTTGGACGATATCCTCATCTTTGTTGTATTCAACTCTCCGGCCTTCCATAGTTGTCTGATTTTATGACATGAAGTATTGTCATATTCCATGAATATTTTGGACGAGTATCCTCATCTTTTTGTATTCAAACTCTCCGGCCTTCCTAGTGTTGTCTGATGTTATGACATGAAGTATTTCATTATTCCATGAATTATTTGACGAGGTATCCTCATCTTTGTTTGTATTCAACTCTCCAGCCTTCCTAGTGTTGTCTGATGTTATGACATGAAGTTTGTCATATATTCCATGAATTATTCGGACGAGTATCCTCATCTTTGTTGTATTCAAACTCTCCGGCCTTCCTAGTGTTGTCTGATGTTATGACATGAATATTGTCATTATCCATGAATTATTTGGACGAGTATCCTCATCTTTGTTGTATTCAACTCTCCGCCTTCCTAGTGTTGTTCTGATGTTATAACATTGAAGTATGTCTTATTCCATGAATTATTTGGACGCAGTATCCTCATCTTGTTGTATTCAACTCTCCAGCCTCCTAGTGTTGTCTGATGTTATGACACATGAAGTATGTCATTATTCCATGAATTATTTGGACGAGTATCCTCATCTTTGTTGTATTCAACTCTCCAGCCTTCCTAGTGTTGTCTTGATGTTATGACATGAAGTATTGTCATTATTCCATGAATTATTTGGACGAGTATCCTCATCTTTGTTGTATTCAACTCTCCAGCCTTCTAGTTTGTCTGATGTTATGACATGAAGTATTGTCATTATTCCATGAATTATTGGACGAGTATCCTCATCTTTGATTGTATTCAACTCTCCAGCCTTCTAGTGTTGTCTGATGTTATGACATGAAGTATTGTCATTATTCCATGAATTATTTGGACGAGTATCCTCATCTTTGTTGTATTCAACTCTCCAGCCTTCCTAGTGTTGTCTGATGTTATGACATGAAGTATTGTCATTATTCCATGAATTATTTGGACGAGTATCCTCATCTTTGTTGTATTCAACTCTCCGGCCTTCCTATGTTGCTGATGTTATGACATGAAGTATTGCATTATTCCATGAATTATTTGGACGAGTATCCTCATCTTTGTTGTATTCCAACTCTCCGCCTTCCTAGTGTTGTCTGATGTTATGACATGAAGTATTGTCATATTCCATGAATTATTTGGACGAGTATCCTCATCTTTGTTGTATTCAACTCTCGGCCTTCCTAGTGTTGTCTGTGTTATGACATGAAGTATTGCATTATTCCATGAATTATTTGACGAGTATCCTCATCTTTGTTGTATTCAACTCTCCAGCTTCCTAGTGTTGTCTGATGTTATGACATGAAGTATGTCATATTCCATGAATTATTCGGACGAGTTATCCTCATCTTTGTTGTATTCAACTCTCCGGCCTTCCTAGTGTTGTCTGATGTTTATGACAAAGTATTGTCATTATTCCATGAATTATTTGGACGAGTATCCTCATCTTTGTTGTATTCAACTCTCCGCCTTCCTAGTGTGTCTGATGTTATGACATGAAGTATTGTCATTATTCCATGAATTATTTGACGAGTATCCTCATCTTTGTTGTATTCAACTCTCCAGCCTTCCTAGTGTGTCTGATTGGTCTGACATTGAAGTATGGTCATTATTTCATGAATTATCCAACCTCTCATAAAAGAAAATTATTTTTTGGCCTGGAAATGTTAACAATGTTCTCTTAGAATTCTGGGTAATAGCTTTGTTTCCTATATAAATAAGAGGAGATAATTTGTTTTGGTCACTAACCCCCCTTCCTCCCTCTTCTTCTTGCTTGCTTTCTTCCTTCCTTTTTCTTCTTTCTCTTTCCTCAGTCTATTAGCAGGCTTAGAATATGTTGACTGTATCTCCTGCGAGAAGTAAGAACCCCACCCCACCCAAAGGGGTGCCCTGGGGATGTCTAAACTACATCTGATGGTGAGGCTCCTCTCTGAAACTGGAGTAGTGGAATAGCTGTTAGGATCTCATCTATGGTCAAATTAAATCTCTTTAAAAATTATTCATATTTGACAGGACTGTTAAAAAAAAGCAATAACTACAGAAAAAACTATGTAATTATGAACATACAATGAATGAGATTCCCTAACCTCTAATCATAAAATAAGCCTTGACAGTTGACATGTCATTAAAAATCAATTAATCATACCCAGTCATTTACTACTTCTTTTCTTCTTCCTTTCTTCTTAATTCTTCTTCTTCCTTCAGTCCTCATTCTTTCTTTCTCCTTCCTTTTTCTTAATTCCCTCTTCTTAATTTCTTTCACTTCCTTCTTCTTCCTTCATTTTTCTACTTTCTTTTATCTTCCTTCATTCGTTGTTCCTTCTCTTTTTTTTTCTTCCTTTTCTTCCTTCACTTCTTGTTTTTTCTCTCCCCCATTTTTTCTTTTTTTTTTCTTTTAATGAAGATATCTAGAGGTAATGATGGCTGTTTTGTATGAAGCTTGATACCAAACAGCCATTTTTTCAACCTCTTCAAATTTCACTTAGAGAGACTTTCTTCGCCAATGGGACATTCAACAAAACAAAACATTTTTCCTATTGATAAAATTGAAGAAAATCTTTTTTATTCATTTTTCAATTTCATGTCTTACCAATTTTATAAATATTCTCTATGTTATGAAGAATGTGTTTTTATTTTCTGAAATGAAATACTTTTTATAATCGGTCAGCATTTAGCTGACTTATCTACATACAGGCGGCAAGCCGACTTATGATATGGTAAACTTAATTAGGCAATTTGCTTTTGTCACTATCAAGCTTGACTTTGCATTCCACCTGATCTTAATGGACAATATACCTTGTTGTGAGGCTTAGTATACACCAAACGTATCATCTGCTAATTGTATAGAAATCTTGAAACCGAGGCAATCAAATCATTATTATTATTATTATTATTATTATTATATTAAATGGAACTTGTTACTGAAAACCATATAATTATTTGGTGACCGAGGTTCAAGTACTTTAAACTAGGTATGGCCAAAATTTCCACGTGTTTTCTTTTTTCAGATCCTTCATAAAAAACAAAACTCTGAAAAAATGAATGAAACTTAACATTTTTGCTGTAGGAAGAGGAAGGACTTAAAAAATCCACATGTAAAAATTATTGTTTTGCAATCTTTAAAACTGGAGAATTTTATAAAGTCCTTCCTCTTCCTACAGCAAAAATGTTAAGTTTCATTCATTTTTTCAGAGTTTTGTTTTTATGAAGGATCTGAAAAAAGAAAAACACGTGAAATTTTGGCCATACCTAGTTTAAAGTAACTTGAACTCGGTCACCAAAATAATTAATGGTTTTCAGTAAACCAGTTCCATTTAATAATTAATAATAATAATAATAATAATAAAATGATTGATTGCTCGTTTCAAGATTTCTATACAATTAGCAGATGATACAGTTGGTGTATACTAAGCCTCACCAACAAGGTAATTGTCCATTAGATCAGGTGGAATGCAAAGTCAGCTTGATAGTGACAAAAGCAAATTGCCTATTAAGTTACCATATCATAAAGTCGCTGCCGCCTTGTATGTAGATAAGTCAGCTAAATGCTGACCGATTAAACAAAGTATTTCATTTCAGAAAATAAAAAACACATCTTCTCATAACAATAGAGAAATATTTATAAAATATGTAAGACATGAAATTGATAAAAATGAATAAAAAAGATTTTCTTTCAAATTTTATCAATAGGAAAAAATGTTTTGTTTTGTTGAATGTCCCAATGGCGAAGAAAGTCCTCAAGTGAAATTTGAAGAGGTTGAAAATGGCTGTTGGTATCAAGCTTCATACAAAACACCATCATACCTCTTGATATCTTACATTAAAAGAAAAAAAAAGAAAAAATGGGGAGAAAAAAAACAAAGAGTTGAAGGACAGAAAAGAAGAAGAAAAAAAAAGAAGAAGAACAACGAATCGAAGAGAAGATAAAAAGAAAGATAGAAAAAATTGAAGGATAGACAGAAGAAGTGAAAAATAATTAAGATAATGAGGTATATAAGCATATATAGTATGCAGGATAGAAAGAAAGATATGAAGGACGAAGGAAGAAGTAAAGAATTAAGAAGATACAGAAAGAAAAAAAGTAGTAAATGACTGGGTATGATTAGATTGATTTTAATGAATGTCAACCTGTCAAGGCTTATTTTATATTAGAGTTAGGGAATCTCAGTCAGTTGTATGTTCATAATTACATTATCTGCTAGTATTGCTTTTTTTAACAGTCCTGATCAAATATGAATAATTTTTAAAGATGATTTATTGACCATAGATCAGATCTAAACAGCTATATTCCACTACTCAGTTCAGAGAGGAGCCTCACATCAGATGTAGTTTAGACATAGCCCAGGCACCCCTATTGTGGTGGGTGGGAGTCGAATACTTCTCTGCAGGAGATACAGCAACAATTCTAAAGCCCTTGCCAATAGGAACTGAAGGAAAGAAGAAAGAAGAAAAATCAAGGAAGAAGCAAGCAAAGAAGAAAAGGAGAAGGAGGGTTGTAAGTGACCAAAACAAAATTATCTCCTCTTATCTTATATAGAAACAAAGCTATTACCAGACCTAAGATGACATTGTTAACATTTCCAGAGCCAAAAAAAAATAATTTTCTTTTATATGAGAGGTTGGATAATTATGAAATAATGACCATACTTCATGTCAACCACAGACAAACACTAGGAAGGCTGGAGAGTTGAATACAACAAAGATGAGGATACTCGTCCAAATAATTCATGGAATAATGACAATACTTCATGTCATAACATCAGACAACACTAGGAAGGCGGAGAGTTGAATACAACAAAGATAGGATACTCGTCCAAATAATTCATGGAATAATGACAATACTTCATGTCATAAACATCAGACAAACACTAGGAAGGCCGGAGAGTTGAATACAAACAAAAGATAGGATACTCGTCCGAATAATTCATGAATAATGACAATACTTCATGTCATAACATCAGACAACACTAGGAAGGCTGCGAAGTTGAATACAACAAAGAGAGGATACTCGTCCAAATAATTCATGGAATAATGACAATACTTCATGTCATAACATCAGACAACACTAAGGAAGGCCGGAGAGTTGAATACAACAAAGATGAGGATACTCGTCCAATAATTCATGGAATAATGACAATACTTCATTCATAACATCAGACAACACTATGAAGGCCGAGAGTTGAATACAACAAAAGATGAGGATACTCGTCCAAATAATTCATGGAATAATGACAATACTTCATGTCATAACATCAGACAACACTAGGAAGCCGAGAGTTGAATACAACAAAGATGAAGGATACTCGTCCAAATAATTCATGGAAAAATGACAATACTTCATGTCATAACATCAGACAACATAGGAAGCTGGAGAGTTGAATACAAACAAAGATGAGGATACTCGTCCAAATAATTCATGGAATAATGACAATACTTCATGTCATAACATCAGGACAACACTAGGAAGGCTGGAGAGTTGAATACAACAAAGATGAGATACTCGTCCAAATAATTCATGAATAATGACAATACTTCATGTCAAACATCAGACAACACTAGGAAGGCTGGAGAGTTGAATACAACAAAGATGAGATACTCGTCCAAATAATCATGAATAATGACAATACTTATGTCATAACATCAGACAACACTAGGAAGGCTGGAGAGTTGAAACAACAAAGATGAGATACTCGCCCAAATAATTTCATGGAATAATGACAATACTTCATGACATAACATCAGACAACACTAGGAAGGCTGGAGAGTTGAAACAACAAAGATGAGGATACTCGTCCAAATAATTCATGAAAATGACAATACTTCATGTCATAACATCAGACAAAACAACTAGGAGGCCGGAGAGTTGAATACAACAAAAGATGAGGATACTCGTCCAAATAATTCATGGAATAATGACAATACTTCATGTCATAACATCAGACAACACTAGGAAGGCCGGAGAGTTGAATACAACAAAGATGAGGATACTCGTCCGAATTAATTCATGGAATAATGACAATACTTCATGTCATAACATCAGACAACACTAGAAGGCTGGAGAGTTGAATACAACAAAGATGAGATACTCGTCCAAATAATTCATGAATAATGACAATACTTCATGTCATAACATCAGAAACACTAGAAGCCGGAGAGTTGAATACAACAAAAGATGAGGATACTCGTCCAAATAATTCATGGAATAATGACAATACTTCATTCATAACATCAGACAACACTAGGAAGGCCGGAGAGTTGAATACAACAAAGATGAGGATACTCGTCCAAATAATTCATGGAATAATGACAATACTTCATTTCATAACAATCAGACAACACTAGAAGGCTGGAGAGTTGAATACAACAAAGATGAGGATACTCGTCCAAATAATTCATGGAATAATTGACAATACTTCATGTCATAACATCAGACAACACTAGGAAGGCTGGAAGTTGAATACAACAAAGATGAGGATACTCGTCCAAATAATTCATGGAATAATGACAATACTTCATGTCATAACATCAGACAACACTAGGAACGCTGGAGAGTTGAATACAACAAGATGAGATACTCGTCCAAATAATTCATGGATAATGACAATACTTCATGTCATAACATCAGACAACACTAGAAGGCTGGAAGAGTTGAAACAACAAAGATGAGGATAACTCGTCCAAATAATTCATGGAATAATGACAATACTTCATGTCATAACATCAGACAACACTAGGAAGCCGAGAGTTGAATACAACAAAAGATGAGGATACTCTCTCCAAATAATTCATGGAATAATGACAAACTTCATGTCATAACATCAGACAACACTAGGAAGCCGGAGAGTTGATACAACAAAGATGAGGATACTCGTACCGATAATTCATGAAATAATGACATAACTTCATGTCAAACATCAGACAACACTAGAAGGCTGGAGAGTTGAATACAACAAAGATGAGGATACTCGTCAATAAATCATGGAAAAATGACAATACTTCATGTCATAACATCAGACAACACTAGAAGGCCGGAGAGTTGAATACAACAAAGATGAGATACTCGTCCAAAAAATTCATGGAATAATGACAATACTTCATTTCATAACATCAACAACACTAGGAAGCCGGGAGAGTTGAATACAACAAAAGATGAGGTACTCTCCAAATAATTCATGGAATAATGACAATACTTCATGTCATAACATCAGACAACACTAGAGGGCTGGAGAGTTGAATACAAACAAAGATGAGATACTCGTCCAAATAATTCATGGAATAATGACAATACTTCATGTCATAACATCAGACAACACTAGGAAGGCTGGAGAGTTGAATACAACAAAGATGAGGATACTCGTCCAAAATAATTCATGAATAATGACAATACTTCATGTCATAACATCAGACAACACTAGGAAGGGCCGGAGAGTTGAATACAACAAAGATGAGATACTCGTCCAAAATAATTCATGGAATAATGACAATACTTCATGTCATAACATCAGACAACACTAGGAAGGCTGGATATTTGAATACAACAAAGATGAGGATACTCGTCCAAATAATTCATGGAATAATGACAATACTTCATTGTAAACATCAGACAACACTAGAAGGCCTGGAGAGTTGAATACAACAAAGATGAGAGATACTCGTCCAAATAATTCATGGAATAATGACAATACTTTCATGTCATAACATCAGACAACATCAGGAAGGCCGGAGAGTTGAATACAACAAAGATTAGATACTCATCCCGAATAATTCATGGAATAATATGACAATACTTCAGTCATAACATCAGACAAACACTAGGAAGGCCGGAGAGTTGAATACAACAAAGATGAGGATATTCGTCAAATAAATTCATGGAATAAGACAATACTTCAATGTCATAACATCAGACAACACTAGGAAGCCGGAGAGTTGAATAACAACAAAGATCGAGGATAATTCGTCTCCAACTCGTGCCGAATAATTCCATGGATAATGACAATACTTCATGTCATAACATCAGACAACACTAGGAAGGCTGGAGAGTTGAATACAACAAAGATGAGGATACTCGTCCAAATAATTCATGGAATAATGACAATACTTCATGTCATAACATCAGACAACACTAGGAAGGCGGAGAGTTGAATACAACAAAGATGAGGATACTCGTCCGAATAATTCATGGAATAATGACAATACTTCATGTCATAACATCAGACAACACTAGGAAGGCTGGAGAGTTGAATACAACAAAGATGAGGATACTCGTCCAAATAATTCATGGAATAATGACAATACTTCATGTCATAACATCAGACAACACTAGGAAGGCTGGAGAGTTGAATACAACAAAGATGAGGATACTCGTCCAAATAATTCATGGAATAATGACAATACTTCATGTCATAACATCAGACAACACTAGGAAGGCTGGAGAGTTGAATACAACAAAGATGAGGATACTCGTCCAAATAATTCATGGAATAATGACAATACTTCATGTCATAACATCAGACAACACTAGGAAGGCTGGAGAGTTGAATACAACAAAGATGAGGATACTCGTCCAATAATTCATGGATAATGACAATACTTCAATCAGACAACACTAGGAAGGACAATAATTCATGAATAAGACAATACTTCATGTCATAACATCAGACAACACTAGGAAGGCTGGAGAGTTGAATACAACAAAGATGAGGATACTCGTCCAAATAATTCATGGAATAATGACAATACTTCATGTCATAACATCAGACAACACTAGGAAGGCTGGAGAGTTGAATACAACAAAGATGAGGATACTCGTCCAAATAATTCATGGAATAATGACAATACTTCATGTCATAACATCAGACAACACTAGGAAGGCTGGAGAGTTGAATACAACAAAGATGAGGATACTCGTCCAAATAATTCATGGAATAATGACAATACTTCATGTCATAACATCAGACAACACTAGGAAGGCTGGAGAGTTGAATACAACAAAGATGAGGATACTCGTCCGAATAATTCATGGAATAATGACAATACTTCATGTCATAACATCAGACAACACTAGGAAGGCTGGAGAGTTGAATACAACAAAGATGAGGATACTCGTCCAAATAATTCATGGAATAATGACAATACTTCATGTCATAACATCAGACAACACTAGGAAGGCTGGAGAGTTGAATACAACAAAGATGAGGATACTCGTCCAAATAATTCATGGAATAATGACAATACTTCATGTCATAACATCAGACAACACTAGGAAGGCTGGAGAGTTGAATACAACAAAGATGAGGATACTCGTCCGAATAATTCATGGAATAATGACAATACTTCATGTCATAACATCAGACAACACTAGGAAGGCTGGAGAGTTGAATACAACAAAGATGAGGATACTCGTCCGAATAATTCATGGAATAATGACAATACTTCATGTCATAACATCAGACAACACTAGGAAGGCTGGAGAGTTGAATACAACAAAGATGAGGATACTCGTCCAAATAATTCATGGAATAATGACAATACTTCATGTCAACATCAGACAACACTAGGAAGGCTGGAGAGTTGAATACAACAAAGATGAGGATACTCGTCCGAATAATTCATGGAATAATGACAATACTTCATGTCATAACATCAGACAACACTAGGAAGGCTGGAGAGTTGAATACAACAAAGATGAGGATACTCGTCCAAATAATTCATGGAATAATGACAATACTTCATGTCAACATCAGACAACACTAGGAAGGCTGGAGAGTTGAATACAACAAAGATGAGGATACTCGTCCAAATAATTCATGGAATAATGACAATACTTCATGTCATAACATCAGACAACACTAGGAAGGCTGGAGAGTTGAATACAACAAAGATGAGGATACTCGTCCAAATAATTCATGGAATAATGACAATACTTCATGTCATAACATCAGACAACACTAGGAAGGCTGGAGAGTTGAATACAACAAAGATGAGGATACTCGTCCGAATAATTCATGGAATAATGACAATACTTCATGTCATAACATCAGACAACACTAGGAAGGCTGGAGAGTTGAATACAACAAAGATGAGGATACTCGTCCAAATAATTCATGGAATAATGACAATACTTCATGTCATAACATCAGACAACACTAGGAAGGCGGAGAGTTGAATACAACAAAGATGAGGATACTCGTCCGAATAATTCATGGAATAATGACAATACTTCATGTCATAACATCAGACAACACTAGGAAGGCGGAGAGTTGAATACAACAAAGATGAGGATACTCGTCCGAATAATTCATGGAATAATGACAATACTTCATGTCAACATCAGACAACACTAGGAAGGCTGGAGAGTTGAATACAACAAAGATGAGGATACTCGTCCGAATAATTCATGGAATAATGACAATACTTCATGTCATAACATCAGACAACACTAGGAAGGCTGGAGAGTTGAATACAACAAAGATGAGGATACTCGTCCGAATAATTCATGGAATAATGACAATACTTCATGTCAACATCAGACAACACTAGGAAGGCTGGAGAGTTGAATACAACAAAGATGAGGATACTCGTCCGAATAATTCATGGAATAATGACAATACTTCATGTCAACATCAGACAACACTAGGAAGGCTGGAGAGTTGAATACAACAAAGATGAGGATACTCGTCCGAATAATTCATGGAATAATGACAATACTTCATGTCATAACATCAGACAACACTAGGAAGGCTGGAGAGTTGAATACAACAAAGATGAGGATACTCGTCCGAATAATTCATGGAATAATGACAATACTTCATGTCATAACATCAGACAACACTAGGAAGGCTGGAGAGTTGAATACAACAAAGATGAGGATACTCGTCCGAATAATTCATGGAATAATGACAATACTTCATGTCAACATCAGACAACACTAGGAAGGCTGGAGAGTTGAATACAACAAAGATGAGGATACTCGTCCGAATAATTCATGGAATAATGACAATACTTCATGTCATAACATCAGACAACACTAGGAAGGCTGGAGAGTTGAATACAACAAAGATGAGGATACTCGTCCGAATAATTCATGGAATAATGACAATACTTCATGTCATAACATCAGACAACACTAGGAAGGCTGGAGAGTTGAATACAACAAAGATGAGGATACTCGTCCGAATAATTCATGGAATAATGACAATACTTCATGTCATAACATCAGACAACACTAGGAAGGCGGAGAGTTGAATACAACAAAGATGAGGATACTCGTCCGAATAATTCATGGAATAATGACAATACTTCATGTCATAACATCAGACAACACTAGGAAGGCTGGAGAGTTGAATACAACAAAGATGAGGATACTCGTCCGAATAATTCATGGAATAATGACAATACTTCATGTCATAACATCAGACAACACTAGGAAGGCTGGAGAGTTGAATACAACAAAGATGAGGATACTCGTCCGAATAATTCATGGAATAATGACAATACTTCATGTCAGACATCAGACAACACTAGGAAGGCTGGAGAGTTGAATACAACAAAGATGAGGATACTCGTCCGAATAATTCATGGAATAATGACAATACTTCATGTCATAACATCAGACAACACTAGGAAGGCGGAGAGTTGAATACAACAAAGATGAGGATACTCGTCCGAATAATTCATGGAATAATGACAATACTTCATGTCATAACATCAGACAACACTAGGAAGGCTGGAGAGTTGAATACAACAAAGATGAGGATACTCGTCCGAATAATTCATGGAATAATGACAATACTTCATGTCAACATCAGACAACACTAGGAAGGCTGGAGAGTTGAATACAACAAAGATGAGGATACTCGTCCGAATAATTCATGGAATAATGACAATACTTCATGTCAACATCAGACAACACTAGGAAGGCTGGAGAGTTGAATACAACAAAGATGAGGATACTCGTCCGAATAATTCATGGAATAATGACAATACTTCATGTCAACATCAGACAACACTAGGAAGGCTGGAGAGTTGAATACAACAAAGATGAGGATACTCGTCCGAATAATTCATGGAATAATGACAATACTTCATGTCATAACATCAGACAACACTAGGAAGGCTGGAGAGTTGAATACAACAAAGATGAGGATACTCGTCCGAATAATTCATGGAATAATGACAATACTTCATGTCAGACATCAGACAACACTAGGAAGGCTGGAGAGTTGAATACAACAAAGATGAGGATACTCGTCCGAATAATTCATGGAATAATGACAATACTTCATGTCAACATCAGACAACACTAGGAAGGCTGGAGAGTTGAATACAACAAAGATGAGGATACTCGTCCGAATAATTCATGGAATAATGACAATACTTCATGTCAGACATCAGACAACACTAGGAAGGCGGAGAGTTGAATACAACAAAGATGAGGATACTCGTCCGAATAATTCATGGAATAATGACAATACTTCATGTCAGACATCAGACAACACTAGGAAGGCTGGAGAGTTGAATACAACAAAGATGAGGATACTCGTCCGAATAATTCATGGAATAATGACAATACTTCATGTCAGACATCAGACAACACTAGGAAGGCCGGAGAGTTGAATACAACAAAGATGAGGATACTCGTCCGAATAATTCATGGAATAATGACAATACCTCATTTCAAACCATCAGACAACACTAGGAAAGCTGGAGAGTTGAATAAAACAAAGATGAGGATACTCGTCCGAATAATTCATGGAATAATGACAATACTTCATTTCAAACCATCAGACAACACTAGGAAGGATGGAAAGTTGAATAAAACAAAGATGAGGATACTCGTCCGAATAATTCATGGAATAATGACAATACTTCATTTCAAACCATCAGACAACAGGAAGGATGGAAAGTTGAATAAAACAAAGATGAGGATACTCGTCCGAATAATTCATGGAATAATGACAATAGTTCGTCAGAACTTCAGACATCGCCAAGAAAGCTGTTCAGTTGAATGCAAGAAAGATCAGGATATTAGTCAGCATATTTCCTGCAACAATTAACATGCTTTATCTGCGTGTTGCAGACAAATCCTATTTCCCAATGTCGAACTAAAAAAGTAAGATGAGCACTGTGTAATTATTGCAGTCTGCAGCGAGACCGACCTCATTCTTTCTCTTGTTGAATTTTCTTTCTTCTCATCGGCATTGTCATCAGTCCGTCACCTACGGCTCCTAGAAGGGATGCACTTTTGCTATCTTCATCCCAGGAGAGTGAATAAATAATTCATGACATTGAACAACAAGAGCCAAGCGATCCTACTCTCTGTCTCTATCTGTATGTATGTCTCTCTTTATTATATTTAAGGCCTCAAGCGCGCATCAGTTCGACAGAGACAACGATAAAGAAAAAGAAAAAAAAGGAGAATTAACAAAATATCTAAATATGGTAGCCCGAGAAACAACAACAACAACAACAACAACAACAAAAGAAGAAAAACAAACAAACAAAACAAAAACCAAAAAACCAAAACCAAAAACAAAACAAATTAAAACAAAAAGTACTTCGTATTTTCATAATGAAAACAACATCGATGGGGGGAAGGATTCGTCAGATGAATGTTTTTTCTCACTTTTTCTTTCTCTTTTTCCTTTTTTCTTTCTTTCTTCTTTCTTTTTTCGTTTTTCTTTCTACTTTTTCTTTCTTCGTTTCCTTTCTTTTTGCTTTTATTTTTCTTTCCTTTTCTTTTTTTCTCTTTTTTCTTTTTTCTAACTTTTCTTCCTTTTTATTTATTTTTTCTCCATTTTTCTTGACTTTTCATTTTATCTCTTTCTTGCTCTATTTCTTTATTTCTCCTTTCCTTATTTTCATTTTCAAATTCATTTTTTCCATTTCCTTTTCACTCTTTCTTTCCTCATTTATCTTTCATTTTTAATTCTTAATTCTAAAGAACATTGATTTCTTTACTTCTAAATCATTCTTTCAAGTTTTCACATTTTTCTGGCTTTTTCCTTCTTTTTCCTTAATTCTCTCTCTCTCTCTCTCTCTCTCTCTCTCTATCTATCTATCTATCTAGCTTTTATCTCCCTCTCTCTCCCTCTTTCTCGCTCACCTTTTCTCTAGTTTACGAAGGTGGGTTTTTTAACCCACCTTCATAAACTAGAGAAAAGGTGAGCGAGAAAGAGGGAGAGAGAGGGAGAGAAAAGCTAGATAGAGGGAGAGAAAAGCTTTCATAGGCTGAAAAGACAATTGTTGCATAGGGTCAAATTTGAGTTTTAGTAGTAGTCGTTAGTAGTAGTAGCTGTCGTTAATACAGAAGCAACATAAGCAAGTCGTATAGTAACAAATGGGTTGTTTATTCCTTTCTAGGCTCGTGGGTTCTTTTTCAGAGAAGAGGAGAGAGAAAGGGTAAGGTCAAATTATTCTATCCTAATTCATGTTCGGTACTACTATGCGAAACACATGACGGGGGAACCCGGGAAACCCCGTCTGCTCCTTACGAAGGCCCAGCCGAAAAAGAGCGATTTTTTCTTCTTCCGTTTGTCGTCCCGGGGGTGGGTGGGTCACATCAACTTCCGTTCCTCCGCAGACACTAGGACTTCCGTTTTTTTCAGGGTAGTAGTAGCCATGCGTTCACTTATTGGATATCAGTACATGATATTGAAACTCTTCTCTCTCTCTCTCTCTCTCTCTCTCTCTATATATATAATATAATATATATATATATATATATATATATATAGTTTCAATCTCATGTACTGAAATGAACACATAGCTACTACTACCTCTGAAAAAATAGGGAATTAGTTAACTTACATGATGTTCACTTATTCTTTTTATTTAATGAATAAACTAATAACAGATAAAACGCATTTTTTTTAAATAGCAGATCATTCTGGCTTCATAAGATATACCTTAAACTAGATTAAAATATTCAAATTAATGGTATAATGTTTTTTTCCAAATCAGGAAGACGAAAATATTATGGAATAATCCAATATTAAGAAAATGAAATGGAATTCATTGACAAAATACTACTACTACTACTACTACTACTATACTACTACATATACTGCTGCTAGTACTCATACTACTACTAATAATAATACTAACTAATCCAGGTGGGAAGAACAAATGTAGTGTTGATTAACTAGAAAAAGACAATTTGTTATCTAATGGATTTTGGCGTTCCCGCGAACCACAGACTAAAAATGAAAGAAGGCGAAAAGATAAATAATGGCCTGGACATTGTCAGAGAACTGTAAAAACTGTGGAATATGAAGGTGATAGTGATGCCAATTGTAATTATTGTTCTTGGAACAGTCCCCAAGTACTTTAATTGTAGGAACTGGAAATCAGTGGAAGAATCGATAATATCCAGATAACAGCATTGTTAAGATCAGCTAGAATACCAATATGAGTCCGAGAGATCTAAAAAGACATGTTGTCATTCAGACTCCAGCGAAAAACTCGCAAGGAGTGATATACGAGAATAAGAATAAGAATAGGAAAAATCTTATATATTACTAAAATATTATATATTATATATAATATATAATATATATATATATATATATATATATATATATAATATATATATCAACCCCTCCACACGAATAGGATGTGGGCTCATTGTCAATTTCTTAACAGTTATTAATTTCAGAGTCTGTTATGAATTCAGTTTGGCTTACCATTTACCCATAGCTGGGGGGAGGGAGAACATTTCCCTATGCTACTAGCGCTATGTGAAATGCAATCAGGATTTGAACTCATTTATCTTATTGCTTTTATATAATTTATCCAAGGAAAATATGCATATTATGACAAATTTCTTTCTTATGCGTATCATCATCCTGTGGAGTCTGAGACCGCACCGTAAATCAGTTACAATCACTAAAATTATCATCATCTTTCTTAACTGTAACTAAGCAAAAACATTACATCGAAACATCTATTGGAGCAACACACAATGCTTAAGTTTGAGATTACAACAATTTCCAGCCCAATTTGCAAATGAGTGATATTTTTTTATGGTTCATCTTCACGCCGAAAATAACTTTTTAACGATCCAAATATTGCTATAAGGGAGATAACTGTAAAACGCTAATTAGATTACTTCAAACCTTCCTAAATAGAAAAATCAATATCATCATGAACTCGTGTTGCATCTGCAGTAAAATTATTATGATTCTAACTCTATCTCTGAAAAACGGCAGATCTTAGCGAGATTCATAGTTATCACACCTTTCTAAATAGAAACATCAATATCATCATGTACCGTTGTTGCATCTGATAGATATCTATGTGGGGTCTGAGTAAATTCTGATGATTAGTTTCTATCTATCTATCTATCTATCTATCTATCTATCTGTCAGTAAATATCTCATTATGATTCTATAACTCAGAAAAAAACGGCAGATCACAGCGAGAGTTATATTAGAGCAACGTTCTTAAAATGCTCTAAGTTAAAGAATTAAAGTAATTTCCAGTTCAGTTTGCAAGTCAATGATACTTTAATAAGGCTTTTGTTTGCGCCAAAAATTTTTAACAAAATTGCTCTATTACGGAGATAACTATGAAATGCGTTGTAGAGTAGCTAACACCCCTTACACTTACCAGATGAACGCTCATAGCCTTAAAATAACCTACGATTAAGTGGAATTAACAAGCTGAATAATATTTCAGACTGACTACTGGCGTTGGCTATATCGCATTTGGCCCTTCTCTATTTAGTGTAAATTTGTGTTGTTAAATGTTTTGTACTTTTTTGTTCTGTGTTTGTATGAATCCGGTTTGGAACCGGATTGCTGTGCTTAATAAATGTATATTTTTCACCATACAACAAAATGTTAATTGGATTTCTTCACACCTTCCTAAATAGAAGCATTAATATAATCATGGAACCGTCTAGTAATAATAATTTGCGTTTTTCTATCACGGAACACACTTCCATTTTTGGCTATCTAACTAACTTTGCCCAACAACAAAAGTCTGAAGTCCCAGGATGTTGATAAAACTCATGATATTTCGTGGAGGTGGAGGGTAACGAGTTGAGGCAGGGGGGACGAAATTTTTTTATATCAATGTTCAGATTAGAGTGGGTGGGGAGCTAAGGAGGCGTGCCCAACCACAGACATTGGCAGAACAAGAAATAAAAGATTTGGAAATAATCATCCGGCATGTAACCATTATTCGACATGAAGTGGAGCTACAATCTAAAAGTTAAATGGCATTAACTCCCTCGGCCCAAATCTCCTGCGAATGTGGCACTTCAGATGAAATAATATATATATATATATATATATATATATATATATATTGGCAGCGAGTAATAAAAAGTTTGTTGAATAACACTGAATATTTCTTCTTAAGGTCTCTCTCTCCCCCTCCTCCTCTCTCTCTCTCTCTCTATATATATATATATATATTTATGTATGATATCTATATATATTATATTGTTATTATTATATATATATATATATATATATGTATATATATTTAAAAAAATTATTATATGTATATAATTAAAAAAAATGTTTTTTTTAAATTAGGCGTTATTTGAAGCATTTTAAAAATTAAATAAATGAATGAACTCCGATATTATGGAGTATTGATTCACTTACTTTTAATATATGTATATATATATATAAATATATATATATATATATGTATATATATAAATGTATATATGTATATATATATGTATATATATATATATATATGTAATATATATAATGAATGTATATATATATATTACACTTAATTATATTATAATATATATATATATATATATATATATATATATATATATATATTATATAATAATTAGGAAACATTTTTTGATTGTTTTAGTGGAATAAACAAATGCAGATAAAAAAGGTCAAAATCAAAATGATATATATTGTGTTCTTATCTGATTTACTTACCAATATTTACTTACCAATATTTCGGGATATATCCCTCTTGCTCAAATGTCTAAGATAATCAATCTTAAACATTTGAGAAAGAGGGATGCACATCGAAATATTGGTTTGTTTTAAATTAATTTATACGAGGATACATATATTATATATATAATATATATATTATTATATTATATATATATATATGCGTGTGTGTGTGTGTTTCTTATTTTCTTTAATTAATTTCATTTTTATATAATAAGGTAACCAGCATAAAACTACTTAGAATCCACTTACATTTTTGAAACCATTTACGTAGTCTGCCCAAAAGAAAAATGTTTGTGAACCAGTTCTCTTGTCACATACAAAAGCTGTTGATTAATGTTTATTTCAGCGCGAGCAATTCATGAACACTAATGTGTTAATTCATTAAAAAAGAATTAGGGTCAAATAATTTGGGCTCACTTTAAATATCCATCATTATAATTAAATAACTAGTTGTTCTTACCTACCCTGCCGGCCGAGTCTTTAGAATACACTGCATCTGCCTCTGCAGACGGGTACAACGTTTTTCCTCCCAATATTTTTTTAGGACAGGA
Source organism: Doryteuthis pealeii (assembly GCA_023376005.1). Classification (NCBI taxonomy): domain Eukaryota; kingdom Metazoa; phylum Mollusca; class Cephalopoda; order Myopsida; family Loliginidae; genus Doryteuthis; species Doryteuthis pealeii. The sequence goes on along the minus strand of CM042168.1, from coordinate 36,797,828 downwards.
TTGTGGTAACTGAGCGATCAATTATCTGGTTTCTATGAACAATTTCATTTCACCCCTTCATTTGGCTAGACGGACGGTCTGAGAGACCCAATCATCAATCGGCTAGTCATGTCAAGCTCTAGAACCTATATGAAGATCCTGACCATATTCTTCAATTGATCATGGAAAGCGCCCACCCCTTTTTATTATATATGTCGTAGAAGCCGGTGGATGAAAGTCAACCATCAGATAATTGACACACATGTTGTTTAAATCAATTTGTTGGTATACAGGAAGTACGACCCGTCCCCAAAGACTATCTGTTAGCTGTGGGTACTGACTCATAATGCTTGAGGACAGGATTGTAGTCGCAGAGCAGTTTTTGGTCGGAGTACTATGCAACACTCTACAGTCGGTCGGAATGCCACCATCTGATCAATCGACTGGTCACGTCAAGCCCTAGCACCTATATGATTGTCTCGACTATATTCGTTAAATTTATTTTCATCATACATGGAGTTACTGAAAAATCTATCATAAAAATATTTCTACCAATTCAGTGTCCTGCGTATGACGCTAAACAGCACGTGGTGCTGAGATTCCAGTTCTGGAGTTTTGGGGAATAATACACTTGTAGTTAAACAAATCATTTATCAAAATGACTTTATTCGGCATTAGATGACCCAAAATGTGTTGATATGCCATTAAACAAAACAACCAAACTAAACGAAACGAAACCAGTTGGGTTTCAGGTGGTCAGGTCTCGATGAAGAGCAGAGAAATTCACTCTCATGGTATTTCTCAGGTCAGTCGTTTCCTGGCAATGTCCAGCTTCTCTCCAAATAACACGTGACACTGGCTTTCATTCTATCAGTAAAAATTCTTGAAATGAAATTGGAAATCTGCTGTTTCTCCATTTGTTTTGTTTTGTTGTTTTTTTTTTTTGTACTGGATATGCACTAAACTGTATCTGATGATCCGGTTCCAGTTCTGGAGATCTGAGGAGTGTTGAATACTATTTCATTGTCAATTACTTCCAGGTCCACTCTAACCGGGAGTGATAGTAATTGTTTAACCATATCTATATTCCATAGGGATGTGTGGCAATTAAAGAAACTATTAAAAAAAGACTACACAAAAAATATCAATATGAACTTAAAATAAGCGCTTGATTTTCTTAATCCCTATTCATAAAAATAATCCTAGATTAGTTTGATGCCGTTTAGAATTTAATCAATCAATCAAAATATCTAAGAGTTATGAATTTTCTCCATTGAGTGCCAAAATTAATATCAAGACCTATATAATAATAGCAGTTGCACGGCCACTTACTTCTAATTCTAAAAAAAACACTCAAGTAAGACGGAAAAAGACATGCTGGTCATTGCTGGAGAAGTAAGGACAAACCAGAGGTTGGAGAGTGCAAAAGACAGTGCTATAACATGGAGCGACATCAGACATATTGGAGCCAAAAATGTTAAGTTTTTTATAAAGAGAATCTACGACATCTTACCAACACCAGTCAACCTACATGTCTGGTGGTTAGCTACGTCCGACCTATGCAGAACATGTGGGAAAACAGCTTGCATGAAACATATTCTCACCGGATGCGAGTATGCTCTAAGATGCTACACATGGAGGCACAATAAAGTCCTCGAGATTTTTGCGGAGTCGTCGAAGAGATGTTGTGAGACTGCAAATCAAGCTGTTAATAACATCACCAAAGCAATACATTTAGTTAAAGACGGAAACATTTCGAAACTTTCGCGTAAAAATAGGCACATTTCGTCATTGTTTGATGGCTGCACGGGATGGCCCATTGTATATGATTTAGAACATCAACACGTATTTCCAGCTGAAATAACCTTAACAGTACAGAATCCTGATATTGTCATCTGGTCTGTTAATAAAAAAAAGTTTTCATCGTTGGATTAACAGTCCCTTTTGAGGAAAATCTTGACTGGGCACATCAGCGTAACTTGGAAAAATATGAAGATCTACGAGAACAATGTGTCAGAAATGGATGGATAACGGATGTAATTCCTATCGAAGTCGGATGCCGAGGATTTATTACCAACTCAACCTTCGCATTTTTTTTACTAAACTTGGACTTTCTTCACAAGACAAGAGGAAATACATAAAAAAGATCCAGGATAAAGCTCTAATTGCATCAGCGTGGATATGGCAATCCCAATGTGTAACAACGAACCAACAAAGTCTGGTGGTATCGTAAGATACTGCTGGGACGCTCTGGGTTAGTGATAATGATGATACGGTTCCGAAACCATGCATGAACCCACAGTCATAATATGATGAAGTCTTTGTTTGCTGCAATACTAATGTTTAAACAGTAGACGTTGTATGAAGTTATTACCCTTACACAAACCAGTTTTGGCCAACCAACAAACCCTGCATTCATCAGCTTTGTGTGCGGTCTCTGGATGCCATTTAGAGGACTTAGCAAGATCGATGGTGGATATAGACATATGGCGAGAGAGTTAAAGGAACCCATGCTGACAGCACATTCTGATGATGATGATGATGATGATGATGATGAAAAGGAGGAAACATACAACACCGGTGAATGTATGGATGAAGTTCCAGAAGAGTTAAGCTTCGACTTCAGAATCTTTCCTTCTAGACTGGTTTCCTCGCAGAGGCTAAAAAATCCAGTAGACCTTGCTATTTCCCATAGCTAATGTAAAGAGAATAACTCGTGCCTGAAGTGCAATCCTAGACTATATATATATAATAATATATATATATATATATATATATATATATTATATATATATAAACAAATTGTTAGTACAGCTGAATTTGTATAATATTTTGAAAAATAGGGACATACTTTATTGATCATCAAAAGATTCTTTTTAAATCTATTTTTCCGAAAGAGCAAAGAAAAAGAAATATAAGGGTCCTTTCGACCGGTGCTTTGTTAAAAGAAACGACCGGTAGATCGTTTAAAAGTCACGATGTATTTTTTTTTTTTACATTTAAATCGGTCGTTTCTTTTGACAAAGCACCGGTCGAAAGGGCCCTTAAGTTTCTTTTTTTTTCTCTTTCGTAAAAATAGATTAAAAAATATTTTGCTGATCAATAAAGTATGTCCCTATTTTTCAAAAATATATATATATAATATATATATATATATACTGAGGTATAAAATCGAAGCTATGTAAAAGTCAACATTTCGAATGCTGATTTTTAAGGCTGGCATTTACCCGACCCACTAACCCCATCTTTTAATTTCCGTCCGTTCGTATCTGTGTAGTCCTAACCTAAATAGATATCATGTACGCTAGGAAAGTAACCGTTCGTCATATCGGTTATTTTTCCACCCTAACCACCAACCCTAAGTTGCTCCGCTAAAACAACAAATAAATGGTATTTCACCAGGAAAATGCTAAAGCAAGAATGAAAGGGCAGGAGTTGCAGAGGGGAAGGGTGAGCTCGTGTTGGTCTGAGGGGACCAAAAGTAACGTGGCAACGAGATAATACGTTGATTCTGCGCATGACACGTCACGTGACCTCATCCCGAGTAGTGTGTTTGTGAGTGTTTTATTCACCCCTTTCAGCATGAAAGAAAGAACGAATTAGAGCGGGAGAGAGAGAGAGAGAGAGAGAGAGAGAGAGAGAGAGAGAGAGAGAGAGAGAGAGAGAATAAATGAAAAGAAAAGAACCGTTAGATAAAATCTAGAATAGAGTACAGACAATGTCGAAACAAGGGAAGCTATTTCTGAACTGCCAATAAAAAGGTGCGATTATTTTTACTACCGGTTGTCGCTGCGTTTTATCACAACTGTTCGAATGCTGGTGGAAAATGACCACAAATGGGGAATAAAGAACCAACTTCGGCCTTCCACGGAGGTTCCTCAAACAGCTTCGGACACGGAAGGATCATTGATTAAATAGAGAGAGAAAAAACAACCAGAAGTCATTGTGCCACACGTTCTTTTCAAAAGATGAAACAAAACAAACACACACACACATATGTATATTGAGAGAGAGAGAGAGAGAGAGAGAGAGAGAGAGAGAGAGAGAGAGAGAGAGAGAGAGAGAGAGAGCAAAGAAAATGCCTGGATACTGGTCATATTAAGTTATAAATTTATTTCCCTCGTTCCCTGATATCAATCGGTTACATTAGACTGCGAATCCCATGGAAAATGCTTTCGGAAACGATTTCTGATTCTTAGCCTGATGAAGCCGATTATTTATTGGCGGAAATAAATTTATAACTGTTAATGAGACCAGTATTGGAGCATTTTCTTTGCTAAATGTATTGCTCTGTATATAATTCCCCAATTAATGTACTTTTAAGTCTCAACATGAACTATACAAATTTTGATATTTCGATTTTAGTATATATATATATATATATATATATATATATATATATAAGAGAGAGAGAGAGAGAGAGAGAGAGAAGAGAGAGAGGAGAGAGGGGGAGAGAGAGAGAGAGAGAGAGGCCGGGTTAGCTCAGTCGGTAGAGCGTTCGCCTAGAAACCACGAGGTTCCTAGTTCGATACCGGTCCTCGCCAACTCAGCGCATGAGTAGCACAGGGATCTGTGCGGTAAAGTAAGGAGCTGATGGTAGGTGTGGCGCTCCAACTCAGACGCTAAAATAATCTCTTTGGTCTAGCGCAAGTGAAAAGGGTATAGACTCCTTCGCTGATTGGCTGATACCGACTTTAGGCCCGCCCGACGACTTTACTTACTTACTTTATATATATATATATATATATATATATATATATATATATATATATATATATAATACATGGGGATTTTTATTATCCTGGGTTTTCATGCATCAATGCATTAGTTACATAGTCTAACGAATGCATTAAAGCATGAAGCCCCGGTCACAAAAACTCTTATGCAGTATATATATATATATATATATATATATATATATAGATAGATAGATAGATAGATAGAGATAGATAGATAGAGAGAGAGACGGGGAGAATAAATGCCCGAGACAGATAAATAAATAGGGAGAAAGAAAAAAGGACATATGGATAGGTAGCTATGATTACACATGATAAAAATACCATGTTTCGTCATCACAATCTGAATGGAAACGCTATCATTGCGTGGCGTTTTGTTTTACAGTTTTCTTACATTTCAATTATCGAGGGGAGTCTTTTAACATGATAAACAAAGGCTCCAAAGCATTTGCTTATTTCACAATTTTCTTTACATATGATTTATGATTATTAACCCAGTTGAGCCCTGTCGATGGTTAAGTTAAAACCGAAAAGCTTTAGCGTCGGCTTTCTAAATGTCAATCTCTGACATATTTTCTTGAATTTTTCAAAACCTTCATACATCTTTACATTGTCGAATTTTATATACATTTCTTTCTTCCTATATATATATATATATATATATATATATATATATATAATTATTTTGGCGATCCAGTGTCTGCCAGTTTTTAACCGAAACTACGTCACTGCTTATGTGATAATAACCTCAGGAATTGCAAGTTTATCAATGAGTATTTAATTTATAATTAAAATCATTAATACATAGAATAAATCTTTTTTATTAAAGATGTCTCTCTGAAAATCTGAGGTACATTTGCCTCAAAACAGCCCATATTATTAGTGCATTTAAAATCCCGTAATGTGTCTTATATATCGTTAGAAATAAAGGTTTACATAATACATGGTGTGGTTAATTTGCATACTGGTTTTAACAAAGGCAGGTTTAATAAATATTTACTCGGTGTTATTTATCTATAAAATTATTGTTTTATTCTCCAGCGTATTAAAATAAATCCTATGAATGATCTTATATAGAAACCAATTAAAATATAATTAGAATAAGTGTAATTTTTTATATGCGTTCTTATTTAATTTTGTTAATTTTTTTCTAATTTAGTATATTTCAATACATTCAAACGTAAATACTTACGTCCAGAGGGCACATATTCTTGATAATATATATATATATATATATATATATATATATATATATATATATATATTCAGCAAAACTGAACCAACCGTAAAATTACTTATTTGTCTCCTCGGATTAGCTCAGTCGGTAGAGCGTTCGGCTAGAAACCACAAGGTTCCTAGTTCGATACTGGTCCTCGCCAACTCAGCGTATGAGTAGCACAGGGATATGTGCGGTAAAGTAATGAGCTGATGGTAGGTGTGGCACTCCACCTCAGATGCTAAAACAATCTCCTTGGTCTAGCGCTATTGAAAAGGGGATAGACTCCCTCGCTGTCTGGCTGATACCGACTTTAGGCCACCCCGTCGACTTTACTTACTTACTGATCTTAATAGCACGAACATTTAATCAATGTATAATAGTTACAGCGCTTCGTCTCAGATAGAAAGGAGAACAGATGTTACAACTTTTAAAACTGAAAAAAGAAATAAAAATCAATTAAATGAGCGTAAAAAATAACATGTAAGACACGAACCCGGTCCTCTGGGACGACGTCTTATGGGGATAACTATAACAGAAATATTCTCCACGGCTATATAAAAAAGCAAAAAACAAAGAAAGAATAGATAACCAAATATCACAAGCCATCAAAGCAATAAGAAATAATTAGACATGTGGAGATCTATCTATCCGTCTATCTGTCTATCTCTCACTATCAAATGATTTTTGTGTGATACACAGGATACCCCTCTGCATGAGATACAGTCAGCGTATTCTAATCCTCACCGACAAGGCGGGCAAAGTGCTTGGGTTTGTGACAATTTATCAGAGGCGCGATACCACAGTTCGAGTGTTTATCAGCTCTAGCTCTGATTTCTCCCTAGAGATAGCGGCGACCTGATCTTAAACACTGCTCTCGTTAGACCTTACCATGAAAATCGATCACCCCTCTCCCTCTTTCTCCCTATCCCTCTCTCTCTCTCTATATATATATATATATATACATATATATATGTGTGTGTGTGTGTGTGTGTGTGAATTTTGTGTGTGTGTGTGTGTGTTTGCATGTTTGTATTTTAATTAGTAGTGTCAAGTAGTGAATGTGCATCTTCCTGATGAATCGGCATTACTTTGGAGTTTTTGTTGCTGCATTTGTGTAGATGTTTAATGTGTAAAGATACCTGTTATTTGATGTTTTGACGTTGCTTTTGTGTAATGCAACCTTTTAGTTTCGAGGCTGTGTACAGCTGATGTGAATTTGTTTGCAGTTTGTGCATTTGATTATATAAACTAGAAGAATTAACCAGTATGATTTATTATCAACCTCTCTACCTTAAAAAAAGACTATATATCAAAATGATTCTACATACAGAACATTATTGTATAAGCTTGAAGATGATTCTAAACAACCCGAAACACATGTTACGACTACTGAAATGAATAGAAAATGACAAAATTCAAACCACTTTGCGGACCTTTTTATTATGAAATATTTACTTTTTTTCTCGTTGGATCTACAGTATATATATATATATATATATATATATATATATATATATATATATATATAATACATATGTAATGTTGTCATTCTGCGGGATGAATGCGAAAGCATGAAACAACAGGACTACAGTTAAAAATTTCCATGTAATCACATATGTGTACACAAACTGATATTTATTATTTTTTATCATTATTATTCTATAGTAGCTCCATCACAGATATTGAGTACGCTCCTTATGATACCGTAAATATTGACTCACCAAGTTAGATAGTGATAACAATACACTATTTTCATATATATATGTGTGTGTGTGTGTGTGTGTGTGAGAGTATCTATGTGTGTGTGTATATAATGATATAAATAAAGGTATGGATTTGTTTTCCTAAATTGTTTTAGACTTCCCTGTCTAAGGATGCCGATTCTATCAGCTTTCTGTAGAAACAAGACTTTTCTGATTAATTTTAAGTTAAAAGGCTCCACGAGGGAAAGAATGCTCCTTCCATCCCGAAGAAAGAAAAAAACACTCTACTGCCGATGCCTAATAAAATTTAACTTAAAAAATCTTTACCCAACGAAATAGGAGAGAGCTGACACCCCCCCCCACCAAAAAAAAAAAACAAACTTCATAACACGAACTCATCATCATCATCATCATTATCACCAAGCCAATGGCACAGCTTGGATCTCTCTCTCTCTCTCTCCCTCTCTCTCTCTCTCTCTCTCTCTCTCTCTCTCTCTCTCTCTCAACATCCGTCCATATCAATTATCGCTCTTGGAAGGTTCTCTACATAGCATACAGTATTTGCACAGAGCTGATCAATGTGAGTTTTGCTAGTCGGCCTACACTGGTGTGTCCATGTGCCGGAGTCCACAGGAAAACGTCACTTATGAGTTCGTCCCTGCTTTTCCAGCAGTGACCAGCGTGTCTTGTTCGTCTTAGATGATTTGTGAGATGAGAGGTAAATAGCTGTACAGCGGCTTTTATTCTTGGGGTGCTGACTGGTTCAATATAGCACGTAGCATCCTTGTGTAGTTAGCATCGAGCTTTTGCTCCTGGCGTTTTGTTAGAGTCTAAGTGGCGTAATCATACAGACAAACTGATAAAAGAATAATAGTGACAACAATTCGTGTCAGGTATACAGATAGCAAAGAGGTCAGAGATTATTTTCAAAACTAGATACAGAAAAAAATCAATTAAATCATCCAAGGAATAACATGTAAGAGACGACGAAAACAGAACACGAACCCAGTCCGCTGTTGCATCTCCTGCTGATAACTGTGACATCAATACTTTATACAGCTATATAGATTTGTTTTGTTTAATGGCATATTAACCTTCGTGGGTCATTTAACGCAAAATACTTGTATAAGAACAGTAGTAACCATTTGCTCTCAGAGCATACCTTTCCCAAGATTATTTGTCCGAAACAACGTAATAGTGCGACTAGAGTTCCAACTTGTTTATTACGGTGTTTCAGTCGAGTATGTTAGCCATTACGCTAAGGCGACTCATCCCCGTTCAAGAGTATAATGAAAATTTTATTTTTCTTTAAATTTTATTTTTTCCTTTTAAATTTTAAATAGGGGTCCCTTACGGGTAATTTTCCGTGGTCCGGCAATAATCAGGTTCCGCATGGTTGCTGGATTCAACAACTGATAAAACACACAATCCTCTTTCCTAAAGTGTATAGATTTTTCATTACTGTTTTTATTAGTTTGGTTTTAATATCTACTGGCATATCAACCTTTGTGTGTTATTTAATGCCAAAACCATCCTTGTAGAAGAATAGTAGTGGTGCTGTTTAATGCACAGCTGGGGAATAAGGAGGTTTAATCCGAAAGTGAACGTCTTAGCGTGACTGGAGTTCGAACTCGCTTACTACGATATCACAGTCCAGCACGTTAGCCACTATGCCAGCGAGACTCTTCCACGGACAGCAATATAAAAAGTATGAAAGAATAGATAACTGAAAATGACAAGTCATCAAAGCAGTAAGAAATAATCAATCATGCGTATATCGGAAACTTTGAATTGACATAGCGAAAGAGAAAGAAGAAAAAGCCAGTAATAGATTAAACGAGGGGTTTATTGCACGTTGCAGTCGGTAAGTGTTCTTTTTAAATCAGAATGAAACAAATTTGAGCATCGAAAATAGAAAAGAACAAGCAAAACAAACGAACAAACAAACAATGAGAAGTTTTATATCACACAGTGCCGTAAAAGCAAAATGGCCGCCGATCGATTGTTTCGCACGCAGTTGCTGGGTGAGAAATGCAGGTTGATTGGGTTCGCCTGAGGTAGTTGATAGATATAGATTTATTGATTGGTGTCACTTTTTGACGAACGGAGGTAGGGTTAACAGGTGTTGTCTGCATTAAAATAGAGTTTCGAAAAGTTTTAATGGCTGCAATATATGTGTGGCTTTTTTTTTTCTGTTTTTGTTTGATCATTTTTTATTTGTTTTTGGTTTTTAGATTCACATTTGGGAAATCATTTCAGAAAAGAAGAGGAAAAAAAATGAAGACAAAATGATAATCTAAAAATGAATGTCATTTACCAAACAAATGTTAGAACAGATGGGATTTAAATAAATTGTATTCAGAAGAGAACAACAAATTGGCTTCCGGTTATCTATCTATCTATTTATCTATCTATCCTTCTGTGTGTGTGGGGGAGGGATTGTCATATCTATTTATCTCTGTCGGTCGTTTTCCTTCCCTCTATCTATCTATCTATCTATCTTAGTCTATTAATATCTATCTTATCTGTCTATAATATCTATCTATCACTAAATGTTTGCATATATGTAAACATATAACTATGCCCAGAAAACAGTACATCATAGCGAGGCTTATTTTGTTAGAGTGATACACTTGAAATATTCTGACCTAAAGAATAAAGAAAGTCACACGTCAGTTTGTCATTGAATGCTAATTCGGTGGGGTCTACATTAACCCTAAACGTACTTATTTTTAAACATTCAAATTCTCTCTCTCTCTCTCTCTCTCTCCCTCTCTCTCTGTATGTATATATATATATATATATATCTGTGTGTGTGTGTGTGTGTGTGTGTGTGAGGCGTCAACACTTGAGTCGAGTGAACTTTGATGATACCACATCAAGTAAAACCTACACTTTATTGATGGGCCTTTTGACGACCAGATAAGAGAAAGTGGAGGAAACCTACATGAAAGCAACACGTATTTCCATTCGGACGGTCAACCAAAGCATTCAGGCTATCCAGGGTCTCTGCAGAGATAATTCGCCGCCCCTATCTCTATCCTAAGTTTCTATTAAATCAAAACTGCTGGGTAGCAAAGTTATGAAGTCAACGGCGCTTCGCATCTGACAGCTTCTTGTTAATTCGATTTTTAAACCAAGTGAATAGTTATGTTTTTTTTCTTATTTGCTGTTATGTGGAGCATCATGGGAAGGGTCAACCACTTGATTCTAGATTGGTTTGGCTGATTCTAACTGACTTTCCGGGGCATGGTAGGGGGCTGGTTTTCTTTGTGTGGTATTTAGGGGAGGGCATTATAATCTTCTGTTGTATTAATTTCCTGATTTGCTTTTTTAATTTCCCTTCATGGCCATTTCAGTTTTTGGGGCATGCGACCGTAAGATCTAATCAAAACAGAAAAAATATACATTGGCGTAACTGAAGGCATCTAGAAACTAAGTAGTTACGTACACGGGGTATCATTTAACTATAAAAAATACGACCACAGAACAAAACATTCTAGATACATTTGGGAACACAAAATTATATATATATATATATATATATATATATATATATATATATATATATATATATGTTGATTTTGATGCTGAAGTTTGTTGATAAACAAGCTTCAGCATCAACAGGCGATATTTGAATGTTCTGATGAAGATTGTAGATATATATTTGATATCTTTAATTATATATATATATATATATATATATATAATATATATATATATTGAAAAGTAATAAATATTAAAAAGAGACGTGAGGATAATTTATTGATATTTGAAAATTATTGTCGATGTTTAAATAGTTTCCATTATTGTATATATATATATATATATATATATATATATATATATATATAATTAAAGATATATAATATGTATCTACAATCTTCATCAGGACATTCAAATATCGCCTGTTGATGCTGAAGTTTGTTTATCAAGTGATTTATATATATATATATATATTATATATATATATATATATATATATATATATATATATATAATTTTGTGTTCCCAAATATGTCTAGAATGTTTTGTATATATAATCAAATACAACAGCGCGGCTTTACACCATATCAAGTTTCTAGAGATCCTTCGACCAATAGAATAAATGTGAGGATTATTCTGAAGATTATTAACTTTTCATTCATTTATCACTTTTGTCTTGCTAAATACAGTTTTAATCTCGTTACTTTTTTAACACACCTCTTATGGAGTTAGATTGTTTTGGTCGCATTGGGGGTTACTCATAAGAAGATAATGTTTATTTGTTGAAGCTCTTTGGCATCATATGATGCTTTTACCCGTTTCTAAATCCTTGTTTTCGCGATAGATGGCTTTAATCTCATTGATCTGCGAAGATGACACTTCAATTCTTAATTGGATAATCGAAGCGGGGGTGGGGCTATAATAGCATTCGGCAAATAGAGATTAAATGCCGTGTTTGTTACGGTCATCAGTAATAAAAGTTGGGTTGGATAAAAGAAAGGGAATAAGGGTAGAGAAATAAAAGAAGCAAAGAAAGAAAGATTAATAAAAATAAGAAAGACAGAACAAAAAAGAAAGTAAGAAAGAAAGATGAAAGAAATAAAAAATAAAGAAATATGGAAGGAAGTGAATAAAGAAAGAAAGAAAGATGAAAGGAAGAAAAGGAAGAAAGATAGAAGGAATTAAAAAAAGAAAAAGGGAACGAACTGAAGAAAGAAATATGGAAAGAAATGAAGAAAGAAATATGGAATGAAGGAAAGAAAGAAATATGGAATGAAGGAAAGAAAGAAATATGGAATGAAGAAATGAAAGAAAGATGGAAGGAAGAAAAGAAAAAAGATGGAAAGAATTGAAGAAAGAAGTATGGAAGGAAATAAAGAAAGAAATATAGAAGGAAGTAAAGAAAGAATGATGGAAGGGAGTAAAGAAAGAATGATGGAAGGAAGAAAAGAAAGAAAAAGAAAAGAAGGATGTAAAGAAAGAAAAAAGAAAGGAAGAAATAAATATAAAAGAAATGATAAAAAAAATGGAAGGAAGGAAGGAAGGAAGGAAGGAAATAGAATGAAAGAAAAAACAGAAAATAAAGAAAGGAAGGAATGAGGGAATGAAGTAAAGAAAGAAAGAACAAGAAAGGAAGGAAAAAAGAAGGAAGGAAAAAAAGAAAGAAAACAATTAAAGAAAGAAAGACTGGAATGAAGGGAGGAAGGAAGTAAAGAAAAATAGAAAAAGGAAAGGAAACAAAATAAAAGAAAGTAAGCAAGGAATGAAGAAAGGACATTTTAGAAAGAATAAACGAAAAGGAAAAGTAATGAATAAATAAAAAAGGAAAGATAAGAAAACCTCTTTTAGAATCAACCAATTTCAAAGATGGATGACCCGAGAGCGATTTCTCTACTTTCATGGCTATACACATTAGAAGGGAAGAAAACAACTTTTAAGTCGCCATTTTCTCAAGGCAAGAGAAAAGAACTCGAGATTAAAAAACAATTTGCAAATTGGATGAACAGATGATGATGATCATAATAATAATAATAATAATAATAATAATAATGATGATGAATATGATAATAATGACGTTCATGTTGATAATATTTCTGATGAAGATGATAATGATGATGATGATGATAATAATAATAATAATAATAATAATAATAATAATAATAACAATTATAATAATAATGATGATGATTATGATAATAATGATGTTCATGTTGATAATATTTATGATGAAGATGATAATAATAATAATAATAATAATAATAATAATAATAACAATTATAATAATAATGATGATTATGATAATAATGACGATCATGTTGATAATATTTATGATGAAGATCATAATGATGATGATAATAATAATAATAATAATAATAATAACAATTATAATAATAATAATGATGATTATGATAATAATGACGATCATGTTGATAATATTTATGATGATGAAGATCATAATGATGATTATGATAATAATATTTATGATGAAGATGATGATGATAACGGAAATCAGAAGTGCGTGTTTTTTAATCTATCCCGGAAAGTTCTTTTTCTCGTCCCATCACCAAGAAAATAAATTTTGGGACACTTCATGGTAATATAATGGTTAGCAAATTGGTCTTACATAGCAATCAATCCTAAGTACTGAGTTTGAACCTCACTAGGTGGCTTATACCCCTGGCCATCTGCTAAATATAATATGTATATAGTTTTTAGAGGACATCTTGCACGATTGAATATTTAGTGGGCTAGTCTAGCAGATCATTGTTAGTGAGATCGATTCTAGATACAAGGTGGGCTGTTATGTAATCGCCGCCCAGCACCTATATTTGTGGCCTTGTGCCAGACTTGGAAAAGAACCTTAGAAAAATGTACTACCGATTATCTTGAGTTACTGGGTGGTCTTTGTGGAAACACCGAAAAAGTAGTTAGGATAGATAACATCTTTTTAACGAGAGAAAGCAGACGATAAGTCTAGGATTAAGAAAAACACAGTCTTTTGGACTCCAAGAAATCTTTGATCTTTTAGGTTGGTGAACTCTGGTTGACCAGTGAGAATAGAACGAATCGAATATTCGATTTAGTCCAGAAGGAAGTCGAAAGTTCTAAAGTAGAATCTTCTAGAAGATTATTTAGAAATGCTATTTAAGACCCGCGAATAGAATCACGAGGAGTCAGTTGGAGTTAGTTAGGGTCTGCGATCAGAGCAGTGAGGGTCCGAGAGTCAGAGGCAGTTAGAGCCAGGAGGCGTGCGTGGCAGTTGGGAGTTAAGCTGTTGTCGCGGAAGACGATAAGGAAAGGCTAAGAAAAGCTTGTTCACCGAGAAGTTTACTAAGGACTAAAAACTCGAAGTTGAATCCAGTTAAAATACACCTCTTGTTAAGACAGAGATTATTAGGGACCCTCTCTCTCTCAAAAGTTATAGGAAGTTTGGAATATAATAAACTTCTGAGAAGTAAACCCGGTGTTATTAGTCTGCTCTATTTACAACGAAAGAAATCTTTTTATGAATGGACTCACGACGCAAACAAGATAGTAAAGTCACTATCGTAAAGGGGACGACCCGTGGATAAAGTCAATTGGCCGTAACGAGGAGCACGCGGCGTACGTAAACGTGATACCTTTCCCTTGACCAAAAGAAGTGGGAGAAGGATTTTGGGGCCACAGACGATGACTGCTAGATCTGGGGTGTGTATGTAAACAAACTCCGTACGTACGAAAAGATACGAATTGTAGTGCCGAAGAAGGAAAGGCACTAACGTTAAATACTACGAACTGGTCCCACTACGTTACGTATTCCTAATAGGATCCCACCACGTAACATATCGCTAATTGAAAGCCAATACATTACAGGGCTCTATACTTGGGCTAATCGCAATGATTGGGTACTTTATACTCCAAAGAAGTTCCGGAACTGGAACCTCACCATCAGATCCTATTATTCAAAGAAACCAATCATTCTTCTCTTTACCTACCTTTTCTTTTTTTATGTCTTTTTTTGCCCTTCCTTTGATTCTTCTAAACCCTGATTCCCCCTCTCTCCATCCATGTACTGCAAGTCGTACCCAATTTAGTTAGAAGAGTATAATTAACATGTCATTATTATTATTTTCTCCTTTTGAGTTTTCACATCAGCATTAGCTGATGGTCTTTCAGTGGAGTCTGAGTGACAGCAAGTCTCCTCAGGTCTCCAGGACTCTTCTGAGTATTCTGGCAGATTGCAGCAGTGCAGTGTTCTGAATGGTTTCAACCCTTCCTTTGATTTCCAAACATTCCAGACCCTTTTCCAATCCTTTTTGGACTGTTCCAAGTGCACCAACCACAATTGGTATCACCTTCACTTTCATATTCCATAACCTTTTTTAGTTCTCTGGCAAGGTCCAGATATTTGTCCATTTTTTTCATTTTCCTTTAGCTTCACCCTGTGATCTGCTGGCACTGCAAAATCCACCAGTTGACAAGTTCTTTCTTTTTTGTTTATCAACACTAGGTCTGGTCTTCTTGCTGGGATAAGGTGATCCGTTTTTATTTCAAAGTCCAAGAGAATTTTATGTGTTTCGTTCTTAAGAACAGATTCTGGTTTATGCATATACCATTTTTTTGCATGGTCAAAATTAAATTTTTTGTTACTTGAAACCCTATTACTGTGTGCAAGCAAATGACAATCAGTAGATAGAAATAATTACTTGAAACTACATAATCATTAGGATTTGATAGGAACATATAACTGTGTGCAAAGGGCACCTCACATGGTGTAATGGTTAGCAAGTTAGATTCACAGACCATTGTTAGTGAGTTCGATTCTCATTAGGTGCCCCATACTTCTGGCCTTGTGCCACTTCTAAGCTAAGCTTAGTAAATAACTATAACTGTGTGCAAAAACTCTTACTCTTAAACTACACAAATATGTAAATATAAATGTACAATGAATGAAATTGCCTATTCTTTGTGCATGAAATAACCCTGGACGGATTGACATACTGTTAAAATTATTTAATTATTCCATCAACCAAGCACCCCAGCAGGAAACAGCAGTTTAAATGTATTTCTTTTTTGTTGCCCTAAGACTTACCCAAACGTATAGGATGCGACACAAGATTAGTTTTTAAACGGAATTTAACAGGTCTGAATTTTTCTTCTTCTAGTTTAGTTGCCAAACCAACGTTAAAGATTCCAATCTGCCCTACTATTTACTACTACTATTTACAGGGAGAATAGTTGTACACCTTACCCAAGGGTATTAGAACTATGTGAAATGCAAACAGCCTCGTCCAGAATTTGAACTGGAGTAGATGTGTTCATTTCCTAGGACGATAACCATTACTCTACGAGCGACTTGTAAGACGTATTATCATCTCAGCACTTGAAATAGAATACAAGTTGCAACGGTAAGTGGAAACAGCGTGTACAAAACGGAGGGCCGCCATTTTTACACTCTTGCGGTAAGAGAGATTGCGAGATTCACGTGAGAGAGGGCGCCACTCTACAATTCAGATTTCTGGCGCCATTTTCTCTAGCACGCAGTTTATTGTCTGAACAGTTTCTCTAGGACCAAAGCATAGTTGTTGCCGTCGTTGGTTGACTGAAGAAGAACAAGAAAGTGACAGGGTCAGATATATTACGCTGTTGTTCCGTTAACGTATTCCGGCAAACATGGACAAGAGCCATATTTTAAGGTTCGGGGTAAGCAGTGCATGGATGGACGTAGGGAGGAGGGGGAGAGAAAATCAGGGCCCAGAGGAATGAAAGGGAGGACTAAGAAATACGTAGAGGAAAAAAGAGACGGAAAGAGAAGAAAGATTGGTTTCTTTGTTTAATGGCATATTAAACCTTTATGCTTTATTTAATGTCGGAGCCATCCTTGTAGAAGCACAGTAGGGGTAGTGTTTAACACGTAACTGGGAAATGAGAAATTCATACCTTTCGTAAAGGTATTAGTCCGAAAATGAACGTAATATTACTACGACAAATGAATTACAAAAAAAAATAGAAGAAGAAGAAGAAGAAGAAGAAGAAGAAGAAGAAGAAGAAGAAGAAGAAGAAGAAGAAGAGATAAAATGATGAAAAGGGAGGGAAGAAATAATCTAGGGGAGAACAAGGAAGATGATATGAAAAAAAAGGGGAGAAGTAAATAAGGAAAAAGTAAAAGGAGAACTAGAGGAAGATAAACACAAGAATATAAGGAGGAAAGGGTTGAAGAAGAAGAAGAAGAAGAAGAAGAAGAAGAAGAAGAATGTGAATAAATATGAGGTTGGAAGAAGAAGAAATTAAGGAGGAGGAGGTTGGAAGAAGAAGGAGAAGAAGAAGGAGTTTGGAAGAAGTTGTGAAGGAGGAGGAGGGGGGAAAGGAAGAAGAAGTTGTGAAGGAGGAGGAGGGGGAAGGGAAGAAGTTGTGAAGAAGGAGGAGTTGGTTAGAAGAAGAAGAAGAAGAAGAAGAAGAAGAAGAAGAAGAAGAAGAAAATAGTGTTAAGAAGAAAGTGGAGGAAGACATGCAAAGTAGAAAAAGGAGGATGAGGATGGAAGAAGAAAAATAACGTGAAGAAGAAGAATAGTGACATAGAGAAGAAGCTGCAGCAGCAACACCAGTGAGTGATTATATGATTTAATTGCACTGTGGACCTGTCACTGATATAAAGATCTATGGATGTCCTTGTGTACGCTGTTGGGTGATTGGTTTGTTTCGATTCACTTCAATATTGTTACCCATTGAATCGAGGAATGGGCGACATGGAATGACATTGCTATTTGCACGACTATAGCAAATAAGGATAAAACATTAAATAATCTTACAGTCACGGCAATGCCATTGTCTCTATGGCGGAACGGAGTAAGTGAGGGATTTAACAATAAATAACCAAACAGAAGGAATTATGGTCTCTCGCTTGAACAGGTAGGTATTTATTCAACCCATTTACTACGGGTAAGATGTGACACAAGGTCGCAAGTATGAGGCCTCCAGCGAGGATCGAACTCAATATTCAATAGTAATTAAATTATGGTTTGAACGACCTGTCCTTATTGCAAAGCCGAGCTGAGTATACTACTTGGTCAAGTGGTAGGAAATGGATTTGGGAAGATTATGCTCCGCCAGAAATCGAGACGGGTTGCCTTACGTAAAATCAGCTTTTGTAATCTTTATTTTACCATAAAGGTTTCTTATATATTCCAGCAATTATATTTGAATCTCTGACCAATATCCCTAGGGGAAGTTCCCGTGGCGCAGTCACTAACGTCCTTAACAGTGACTACGTAGTGAGTTTGAACTCCAGTGACGCTGTTACCTTTGTTGTATAGTTTTCTTTACTTCTTACTCTTCTTATCATACTTACCTTCTTACCTGTCCGGTGTTACATAATTGCTAGTACCCTAATACTTATGTACAGTTAGTGTAGAAACCAAAATGGCTGGATGAGTACAGCCGGCAGCCTTGAAGGATTGAGTGACAAGTCTTGATCTCATCCTGATGCCTTTTCCGGTCCATACCGTGAGAATCGGTGGAGAAGGCCCTCTTCCGGTTTAGATTAGAATGAGTGAGTTTAGTTAGTATCGACCGAGCCACGAAGGTAGTAAGTCGCATTAAGCACGCTGCCAACTCACATCTGCGCAGGTAGTCTGGTGGGGATTTCGGAATAAAATATGATCTAAAGCAAATCAAAGTCTTCGGTTATTATCTAAAAACTACTAATGACCCAGGGCTTATGATAGATGAGAAATCCCCAATGGAAGACCAGGCATGAAATCCCCAAGACGAAGTCCGGACACTAGAAGAAGATAAGAATAAAGACGACCAGAATAATAATAATAAGAATAAAGAGAGTATACAACAGCCGGAACCTCAATCTTCTATTTTCTATCTGATATTCTGGGCTGAACTCTCTCTGTCTTTTGGTCTCGGACTTATTGGGATTTCTTGGGTGTTTGTT
>CM042168.1:36768784-36773784 GCA_023376005.1 Doryteuthis pealeii | reverse complement strand
ATTATTATTATTATTATTATTATTATTATTTGCGAGTACATCATGCTTGAAACCACATATAAGTTCTTAAAAATTATCAGTATTAAATAGGAATACTTGAAACTATATATCTATTTACCAAACAAAAACAGATTCACGCTCACCTACCGACTAGGACAAACGATCTAAGTAAGACAAACACGGCATGCTAAAAACTGCTGGAGAAGCAAGGACGAACTTATAAGTGACGTTTTTAGAGAGCACGCGGACACATCAGTGTAGGCCAACCAGCAAAAAGCATATCGATCAGTTCTGCGCAGAAGAACTGCCAGGAGCGATGACTGAAAGGGAAGAGTGAAGAGAGAGAGAGAGAGAGAGAGAGAGAGAGAGAGAGAGAGAGAGAGAGAGAGAGAGAGAGAGGGGGCTGGGGGACAGAGACAGAGATAGAAACAGAGACAGAGGAGGGTATGGTGTGAATCCGTGCACGACCTGATGATGATATAAATAAAATAAATAAAAAGGCATTGAATAATCCAGCACGGACTGACATGTCATTAAACCAGCCAACCTCAATCGATAAAAGGATTTAAGACATTGCTTCTTGATTCATGTTAACGCTTTCAAATCTCATCTCATATCTCGATGTAAACAGTTATTTGAAGTCAATGATTTATAGGCAACTCCTTTTTATTACACATGTACATAATACAAATAACAGGCTATTATTGCATAAACCCTCGATAAGAAAAACATCTATTGCCCACTGTACCATAATGTTGTGATCGGTTAGGTGTAAAAGATGAAAGCGACCCCAAAACTTTTTCTCCCTGTCGGTGGGGCTTAGAATACGCTCTGTATTCCTTCTGCAAATGGGTAAGACCCCGCCTTAAAGAAAAGATGTCCATGTTATGACATTAAACTCTGTTTGATGATGAGATTCAATTCTGAAGTTCTTGATGAGTGTGGAGTAGGTATTTATCCAACCCTTTCGTTACGGGTAGGATGTGACACAAGATCGCAATCATGGGGCATCCAGAAAGGATCGAATTTGCCATTCAGTAGAAATTGATCTACGTCACTGGCTTGCTAAACATTACACCACGATGGGACGCCCAAAAGTGTGGAGTAAGTATTTTTCTAACTCCCACCAAGTAGGATTAATCCAAGGTCTATTTAAGTTAGGGAGCAATGCACAAACTGAAGCTAGTGCAAAAAGTTCAAGAATCCCTTCGGTATTCCCCTTTTGGGGCACCTCAGGTACCGAGCAATAAACCCAGCCCCTTTTAGACAAGGGGACAGATGTTCCCTGGGGGACGGTCCCCTGGGATCCTGCTACTTAATTATATCTTACCGGTCCAGAAGCCAAAAGTACTGGACACAGACCACGAATGGCGGATAAGTATGTGTATGGAGTGTGGGTTTTTCCTCAATTGCCATTATTCCCAGTTCCACTCTGATCCAAAGTGGTAGCACCTGTTAGGATCCCATCTATAGGTCTAATTGCAAGTTAATAAAAACCTCTTAAGAAGTAACTACCCCCAAAATGTAAATATGAACGGGATCTCCTAACCTCTAAGCATAAATGAGTTAGCATGCCGTTAGAATCAACCAATAAATCAAACAAATACATTTAAAATCAATTCACTTAAACAACTAAAATTTGAAGGTGTCTGTCAACTATCTTATTATAATGGAGATTGTGTGTTTTTCTGTCTGTAACCGAAACTACATTACTACTTAAGTCAGAATTTCCTTAGTTATTTACGTCACATTTTCCATGACTTCATTTTTATTTAAACCTCAATTACTAATAAAACTGTTTAATATTATTAATACTGGTGGCCTTATACTAATAACATGCAATTGAATTTATATATACAACAAAATAGCGGTTTACAGTGTGAACGGTAAAGCTAATTTGCATATTGATATTTAAAAAATGATTTTAATAAAAATATGCTTAGTATTATTGATTTCTAATTGTTTGGTTTTATCTTAATGAATATGAGCAAAATTCTCGTGGATAAATCTTAAAAGAAATCCATTAACAAGAAGAAATAACTGTAATTTTATTCTTTACTTCTTATATTAACTAAATAGTTAAATTAGGAAAATGTAGCATTCGGTTGTTCTATTTTCCGATTATACCCCGTCTGTTTCAAATCTTTTTATCTGCATTCTTAATTAGTTTCATTAGCCTTTCTGATTTAATTTAATATTTTATTACATTTAAACTTAAATACTTGCACCCGGAGGGTGCATATATTTGCTAGTTCTGATAATGATCCAAATAGATATTGAAATCATAACAATCACATATATAATTCACACAGTGTTATGGTTTCATGTATGGTTTCATGTACTCCTATCTAATATTACAAAATTTCAAGCAGATCTATTTGACCCATAGATGGGACCACATAATTACTACCGCTACTGATCAGTTTCGACTCAACCCATGAAAAGGTACACCACACTCCGGAGAGCTCCAGAACAAAGCATTCCTATCTAATACGAATAATTTTCTGCACAATTATATGGTTGCAAGTTACAATTCTTATCTAAGGATAATATTCATTAGTTTGCACACTTATATTTTTCAAGTTTTTCTATCTAATACTAAACATTTATACTTAATCATATGGTTTTAAATCTCAAATCCTATTTAGTAGTAGTAGTAGTAGTAGTAATAATAATAATAATAATAATAACAATAATAATAATAATAATTTGGTAGCCTACAGTTATATGTTTCCTGTAATCCTATCTAATACGCATAATCTATACAGAATTATTTGGTTTTAAGTATTCCTATCTAATATTAATAATTTATGCACAATTATATAATTTGAACAAACTATTCCTATTTAATAATAATAATAATAATAATAATAATAATAATAATTTGTTGATGATATACATTGATGATATTGGGAGGTAAAGATAACGTTAACGAGTAGAATTAACTACAGTTTGGAATTTTTATAATTCTGGTATAAATGTTATCTGTAACACTATTAAAGTGTTATGGGTTGATTGGCGATCTGTTAATTAATTACTATTTAATTAAAACTACCCTAATTATTAAATATGGTGGTTTGTTAAAATTAAAAGTAATAATAATAATAATAATAATAATAATACCAATTGTAGTTGGTGCACTTGGAACAGTCCCAAAAGGATTGGAAAAGGGTCTGGAATGTTTGGAAATCAGAGGAAGGATTGAAACCATTCATAACACTGCACTGCTGCAATCTGCCAGAATACTCAGAAGAGTCCTGGAGACCTGAGGAGACTTGCTATCACTCAGACACCAGTGAAAGACCATCAGCTAATGCTGATGTGAAAACTCAAAAGGAGCAAATAATAATAATAATAATTGTTTATATTACAAATATAAATTTATTTGACAAATAAGATTCCAGTTTTTGACAAGTTGGTCAACAATTTCAAAAACTTAGATAAATAAAACAATGGTTGGCCTTGATTCGTTGGAGTTGGAAAAACCCAAATGGAAAGATACAAGCTAGGTTGGTACAAGGCCATTTAAACACGTAGGCAATAGTATCGAGTGGCTGGCCAATCAGAGACCTATGTTAGGGGTGGGGAGGTCTGGATCCCATAAATAACAGACCAGATAGAGACCAAAAAGAGACAGAAAAAGAAGAAGAGAGAAGAGAAAAGCGGAGTCAGACACTCCGAAACCAGGGAGCTCGCCATAGCTCGGGGCCCTTGATACAACTTTACCGATACACTCTGATGCCTTGCCACTCGGTACAAAATTGATAACTTAGCCAAAAACTAGCTGTAGATCGCCAGTCAACTGACAAATAAATCACCTCGCTCCTTTGTAAAATAAATGTATATATTTTGTACATAAGCATCAAAAAGCGTTGTGTTCAATTGTTTTGTTGATTCGTTGACAGCTTTTGGTTATTTAATCGTATTTTAGCCGAGTTGGTAAAAGGAACGAAACCAGCTCTTTTTCAGCCTTCCTGTAAATCAACAGACAACATAAGAACGGGAGGTTGGAACGGGCAGTTTCGACGACTGTAATACTGAGCCGGAGCATCGTTCTCATACATACATACATACATACATTGAGACTGTGCCCCAGCACATAGTATTATATATCAACGTGTTTTCAATTTAGAAAGAAAAAAAGAAACCAGGATCCTAAGTAGTGGATTTTATCATTTATTGAAGGTATCTTCATCACTTCTGCCTGAAGATCTACTCTCATTATAACTGACTTCCTCTTCGGACTCTTCATCGTTTTCACTGTGGCTAATACATTCATAAGACTTATACCGATAATAATTGACCTTGTTAATGAACTGCTTTGCTCTGCGTATTCTGAAATGATGAATGAAGTTGGGCCAACACGTGCTCGAAGTGATTGTTTGTGGTCTACTTCCCAATATATTTTATGTGAAAAAAAAAAAGATTTCGAAGAGCTCTATTAGACTATATAATGGGTTTAAACTTGCAGTAAAACCTTACCGAGTAAAACACAAAATAAATTTCAATGGTATCACCGATTGTTAATACTAATAGTTAATACACGACTATATGGTTTAAAGTAACTATTACTATTAATATTAATAATCATACGTTTGAACACTTATCAAGCATTCGTAACAACTAGTAATAATTTAGACACAATTATATGTTTCAAGGTTAGGGCACCTCACGTGGTGTAATGCTTAGCAAGCTAGAATTTGCAAATCATTGTTAGTGAGTTCGATTCTCGCTGGGTGCTCATTACTTCTGGTCTAGTGCCACATCTAAACTAAGCTTAGTAAATAATTATATGTTTCAAGGTTATTCCAATAATTTTTAAACTGTTTCAAGCAAGTATTTCTATCTAAAATTAATAATCATTCGTTTACATATTACATAGTATCAAGTATTCGTAACTATTAATTTGGGTACAGTGGTATAGTTTATAGTATTCCTATCAAATACTAATAACTTGTTCACTCTAATATTGTTTCAAGTATTCCTATCTAATGCTAATA
>CM042168.1:36681284-36761284 GCA_023376005.1 Doryteuthis pealeii | reverse complement strand
AAAATATCAGGTACAGCTGATGTGAAGAACTCGCACGGCGTCTAATAATAATAATAATAATAATAATAATAATAATAATAATAATAAAGATCAGATAAAATACTCAGAAGTGTCCTGAAGACCTGAGAAAACTGGCTGTTACTCAGCCTCCAGTGAACTACTAGCTAAATCGGTGTGAAAAACTCACAGGTAGTAAAATACAACAACAACAACAACAACAACTACTACTACTACTACTACTACTACTACTACTAATAATAATAATAATGCAATAGGGCCCAATGATAAAGTAAAGTAAAGTCGACGGGGCGGCATAAAGTCGGTATCAGCCAGGCAGCGAGGGAGTCTATCCCCTTTTCAATAGCGCTAGACCAAGGAGATTGTTTTGGCGTCTGAGGTGGAGCGCCATACCTACCACCAGCTCCTTACTTTACCGCACAGATCACTGTGCTACTCATACGCTGAGTTGGCGAGGGCGGGTGTCGAACTAGGAACCTTGTGGTTTCTAGCCGAACGCTCTACCGACTGAGCTAATCGGATGAAACAGCATAGCAAGTGTATGTTGTGAGGAGACAGAGACGATACGGTTGAGCATAGTAAAATCGAAAGAAAATGAAATCATACACATATACTTGGACCTTGCCAGAGAACTGGAAAAAAAACTGTGGAACATGAAGGTGGATGTCGTACCTATTGTAGGTGTGCCCTTAGAACGGTCCCCAAAGGTTTTGAAAAGTATCTGAATGAATTGGAAATAAGAGGATGAATCAATACCACCCAAGCAACAACATTGGTAAAATTGGTTAGAATACACAGAAGAGTCATCGAGACCCGAGGGGACTTGCTGTCATTCAGACTTAAGTGATCATTCGCCATAAGAACAGAAAAGATTTCACAAGGGAACAAAGGGAACAAATCACCTACTATATATATATATCATCACATTCTTATGGAGGTTAAAACAGGGCAAAAATGTAGATATGTCATGGATTAACTACAAAACAGCATATGATCCCGGAAACTTGGATAATTGAATGTCGGAAATCGTAAAGTCATAAACTTCATCACGAAAACCATGGAAAGTAGAAAGTAAAATGTAATGCAGGAGGACAAACGGCAAATACGGTCGCGATGTGGCATTTTTGGTGGGTTACAATGAAAAATATAATCCTAGTTTTGTTAAATAAAAAAAATCATATTCTTCTCAATCTGGGATTTAATTATTTATAGGGTAACATGATACAATCAAAACGGATATTATTGGGTATTATTTATTACCAAACTCTTCAACGCTGAGAAGAATAACATTGACGCACCTATTCAACTAAAAGTCAAATTACATAAATATACATTTGTTGTACTTATTTTTGGACTGCTAAATATTCATATATTTCAATATTTTAGATTTTGTTCATAAATAATAACTAATAATATCAGTTTTGAATTTTGAATGTTCGATTTTTTTATAAAGAAAATTGGTCGGTGATATTATCTCTCTCTCCTCCCCCCCTCTCTCTCTCTCTCTCTCTCTCTCTCTCTCTCTCTCTCTATATATATATATAATATATATATATATATATTATATTCTTTCTTTCTCTCTCTCTCTCTCTCTCTCTCTATATATATATATATATATATATATATATATATATATATATTAAACAACCATAACAGAAAAAATACAGAAACACGCACAACCTATGTATATATATATGTGTATATGTGTATATATATATATGTGTATATCAATATATGTATTGATCAAAGCCTGAAGAAGATACCAGAATATCTGAAACACGTGTTGCGTATGTGAAATAAAAAGAATAAAACATTTTTTCTGAGAACGATACATTTTGCGGACCTTCTTCTTTTATATATATATATACATATATATATATATATATATATATAGAGAGAGAGAGAGAGAGAGAGGGAGAGAGCCCTACAAGGAAATACATTAGCCCCATTTCTATGTATAATATGACTTGCCTACTTCCCACAAACATTATATGTAATGAACCAATTAGTTTTCACATAAAAAGGCAAGAAGCAGACAATATCTACGCAGATGATCTAGCGCTTCTCGCAAATACACCTGCCCAAGTCGAATCGCTGCTCTAGAAGGCAGCAAGAGGTATTGACTTCTATGTGTTTTAAACAATATGCTGACATCTGCACATTGGATGACAAGCCTCTAAAACTAGTAGACCTATTCACATACCTATGTAGCAATATCTCATCTACAGAAAGCGATGTCACTATAGGAAAGGCATAGACTGCTATTGAGAGATTATCGATCATATGCAAGTCTGATCTTTCTAATAAAGTAAAGCAAGAATTCTCCCACTTTCAGAAAAAGCTACATTGGAATTACACAATGATGTTGAGGACTTTCTTGAACAAATCCTGAAAGTAGTACACAACACAAGAAAAAAACAAAAACAAAATAGTTGTACAGCCACTTACCTCCTATCTCACAAACCATCCAAATATGCTGGATACTGCTGGAGAAGTAAGGACGAACTCATGTGACGTTCCTGGGGATATCTACATATGGGTAAACCAATGCTGGCTGACCAGCAAAACATTATAGTGATCATCTTTGTACTAATACTGCATGCCGTGCGGAAGACTTACCAGTGGCGATGACTGATAGTTGGGTGTGGAGAGAGAGCCAAGTATCAAATAAAAGCATTGAAATATTCAGTTTTTTATACTTTTTTGATCAGTTCTATACGGATACTAGATGCCATGCTGAGGACTTGCCTGGAACGATTACCGATATGAACAGCGGTGTATGTGTATGTGAATGTGTGTGTGTGTGTGTGTGTGTGTGTTGAGAGAGAGAGAGAGAGAGAGAGAGAGAGAGAGAGAGAGTCATAGGAATCCATGCTGCCAGCACGACTTGATGATGATGATATATATGTTGTGTAATGGTTATCGTCGTAGAAAATGGACACAGCGACACAAGTTCAAATCCTGAAGTCTGCATTTCACATAGCATAACGTTTTACCTTGTGTATGTAACCAGTCTAGGAGAAGAAAATCTCTGAATTCAAACCTGTTAAACTCCGCTTAAGAAATTGCTTTTCTGTCACATCTTACTCGAGCGGAGGAGTTTGTACACACACACACACACACACACACACATATATATATATATATAATATATATATATATATATATATATAAATGCGTGCGTGCATGTGTGCGTGCGTGTGTGTGTGTATGTGTATGTGTGTATGTGTTTGTGTGTGTAACTGTGTCTTGCACTCTGTCCATTGAGATATTGAATGGATCGATTTTTAGAAAAACTAGCTCTACAGATGAATAGAATCGTAGGGTGGTGGGGGAGATGTCTGTTTTACGAATCACTGGCCATTTCTGTTCGATCCCGTGTTACAACGGAGAGACGACAGGATTTCTTTTTCTTTAAAGTTCGACTTTTCCAAGTTCACTTTCCGTTCTTTTGTACTCAATGACTTCTGTCGGCTTCGGAAATTCGCCTTTCCTTTCGGCTTTTAATCTTTTTAAATTTTTTTTTCAATTTTAGACTTTATTTTCTTATCCTGGTTCTTGCTTTTTTTCTTTTGAAAAGAAAGCAAAAACAGAAAGAAATTCTTTATTCAGTCTTTTCTTTCTTTGTTTATATGCCTTTCTTTCTTTCTTTCCTTCTTTTTGTACTTTTGCCATACTTTTCTCCTTTCTCTCTCTCTGTATTTTCCTTCTTACTTTCTTTCTTAACTATGTTGTTATTTCTTTCTATCTTTCTCGTTTTTTGTTGTTTTCATACCTTTCTTTCTTTTCTTTTGTTGCTCTTCTTCGTTCTTCGGTTTTCCTTTTTACCATTACTTTTCTGTCTCGTTCTTTCTGTATTTCTTTCTTTATTTTTGCCATTCTTTCTCTCGTTCTTTCTTTCTTTTACTTCGTCTTTATTTATTCATTTGTGTGCGTGTTCAATAATGTTGAACAGTAAGCATACGACCAATTTGGGTTTGTGGGAATGACAATTCAAAATGTAGGCCAAAAAGTGGTAAACTGGGCTAAGAAAATGAAGGAAAAAAGGGGGAAGCCGTCAACAAACCTACAAAAATAACGAAAGAAAAGGGAGAAAATGAGGCAAACACGCAATCAAGAATGAAAAAAAGGGAGAAAGAGCTGGAAAAAAATAGGAAAAAAGAAAAGAAAGAAAAACGCAAAAAGGTAGAACGATAATTCTACTGCAAAGAAAGAAAGAAAGAATAAATAACGAAAAGAAAGAAAGAAAGAATACCGAAAGAGAAGAAATAAATAGCAAAACATAAAAAGAAAGAATACACGGAAGAAAGAAAAGTGCGAATGAAGAATAGAGAAGAATAAACAAAGAATATAAGAAAGAGAAACAAATGGAGAAAGAAACGAAGAAAAAAACAACGGTTTAAAAATTGATACACAAAGAACGAATTATGAAGAAAGAATGAAAAAGAAAAAAGAGAAGGAAAGAAAGAAAAAAAGAAGAAAGAAAATAAATAAATAAATAAAAATCAAAGGTAAGAAAATGAAAGAAAAAAAAATATTACGAAGATAAAGAAAAGAAAGAATAACGAAAGGAAAGAGAGAAAATAATAAAAGAAAAAAACAAAGGGAAAGAAATAATAAAAGAATGTCGAAGATTTAATAAAAAAAGTAAGAAAAAAAAGAAAGAACAGAAGATAGACTGGTGTGAAGGTAGCACACAAAGGAGAAAAAAGAAACAAGCAAATGAAATAAATAAACGAAAGAAGGAAATTTTTGAAAAAAAAAAGATGAAGTAAACCCAAATGAGAAAAGAAAAGCATTCTGGGTAAACTCGTAAAAAACCGAAAACAAATAAATGAAAAAACAAAAATGGATACCAACAGGAAGTCTGGTCACTGCAACCAATACTTTTTTGGTAACGAAAGGAAAGCAGTCCGTGTTACAAAATAAAGAAAGTGCGGCCAATTGTATTAACTTCAGAAAGATGAAAAGCAACCAGGGTACTGAAAAAACGTAGAAAAGGCATTCTGGGTAATAAAAGAAAGTGTGTATAATAAAAGAAAGAAGAATTTCATAATGAAAGTACAAAAATGCAATTAATGAAAGGAAAGGAATTTTGGGTAATGAGAGAAGTGCATTCTAGGTAATAGAAGAAATTGTCTCGATTACGGAAGAAATTCGAAAAGAAGACAAAGAAAAGCTATCACGAAAACGAGAAGAAAAGAACAATAATAAAATGAAATAAATTTTTAAAAAGGATTTAAATATCATTTTTATAAAAAAAGCTATTCACAGCAAAACTAGAGGTAGAGGTTTATTATGTAAAGAAAGAGAGGCAATTGAGATTTGTAACAAAATTTGAAAATCCCAAAAATATATTTCTTTTTAAAGTCTAAGAAACAAAAAGAGTAGAAAACAAGGACGAGCAATGAAAGAAGAGATTGAAGGAGAAAAGGAAGGAAGGAAGGAAAGAAGGAAATTGTTAACGAAGAAAAAAGGAAGAGTCAAGAACAAACGGATCATATAAAAATATACTAATGATCAAAAAGGTGCGAATCTTTTCAGCATCCTTCAAAGTGGCGGTTCGTGATATTAATTCGTGGGGGTGTTGCTTCATAAAATTTATAAAAATTATATTAATATTGTGTAACACATGCACACTGAGAAATACAGTATATATATATATATATATATATATAATATATATATATATATATATATATATAGATATATATATATATATATATATATATATAGAGAGAGAGAGAGAGAAGAAAGAAATGGATATAAAATACGATGTGAATAAGTATAATGTTTTTGGAAAAGAAACAAGAATATATGTCAAAACTTGACATTTAGAAAGCCGACGCTAAACCGTTTCGGTTTTGATTAAACCATCAACAAGGCTTAACTAATAATCATAAATCATAAGAAAATAAAATTGTGGAATCAAGCTTTTGCTTGATTCCACAACTTTCTGATGAACCTTTGTTTATGAACCTTTGTTTATGGTGTTAAGAAGCTCCTCTCGACACTCGAAATGTAAGAAAAAATGTAAAATGAAACGCTACGCAGTAATAGCATTCTCATTCAAATAATGATGACGAAACACCAATCCCAGAAATCGTTGATTTTAGAAAATCCCAAAAAATTGTCAAAATAAAATAGAAAGTCCGAAAAATGTTTAAATATTTTAAGTAGATATTTTTGTTGGGTTTTTAGGTATTCATGTATAATAGAAAGTACTGCTGATGTGAAGAGTAGCCATTCTGTCTCAGAAATGTTGACTTTACATAACAATATTTTCGAACATTTCTATTTTATTATTTCACTTGAAAATAACATTTTTGAAGGCTCTGATGATAGTTGATATATCAAATGTATATAAAAACCAACACACTTTAACGTAAGCAGAAATATTAATTCATTCATAAACAAACATCTTTTCTGAATATTTGTTATTTCTTTTTTTTCATACTTATATATATATATATATATATATAATATATATATATATATATATAAAATTTTTACTTGAAGGCACTTACAACGCATGTATCGCATAAAATTCGATACTTTTTCTTATAGAAAATGAACTTGACAAGTGTAATCCCAGCAAAGGATCGCTCGGTGTGTAGAATATCGTACAGATACAGTGAAACACTAGTGAAACACTATATCGCCTCGGCCACAGTACACTGCTGACCATCCCAGCGAAATTAAACTTGTCAAATGATACTACACGCCTCTACCATAATAGGTAAGGGGGCGTTTTTGAGAGGATAATAACAACAAACAGACCGTATGCCCTTCGGCGAAGTGAATAAGATTTTTGGATGTTTGTTTATATATATATATATATATATATATATATATATATATATATATATATATATATATGACCGCGTTGATTTCAAATACCAAAGAGTTTACTCTGACGAAGGCCGTTATTCCATGATGTATACTAATAATACTGTAGTTTTCTATCATTATTATTATTTTATTTTATATTTGAAATAATAATAAATAGAATACATGTATACATAAATAAACTCCTGGCCGAAACACGTGTTAGTAAAATAAAATATATTTTATCTATTCAACCTTTTCTTTTCTTTTTATTTTTCCTTTCAACATATATATATATATATATATATATATATATATATATATATATATATATAATATATATATAACACACACACACACACACACACACACACACACACATATATATATATATATATATATATATATATATATGCTTATTACTGGCTATAGGCTGTGCTGCAGTCTCACAGTGTTTATAGACGTGCCCTTTACTCATTACCGACCTATATAATCGTATTCTTACGAAAGAAAACATTTTAAAACAATTATATTTAGAATTAATTATTTAATAAAAATACCATATTCTAAAATATCCCTTTGTAATTGGTTATCAGATGTCTTTAGAAAAAAGATTATAATAATCAGAATAAAAATATCGGTTTAAAATGAAAGACCAATAATGAAAAAATAAAATTAAAATACAATGACTGAATTTTTAATTCCCCTCCATGGTATCCAATGACTAAGGAGATTTGCCTCTTCACTTAAATCAGTTTCACGATTAACAGGTATTTTTTAGTATGGGTGCTATATGATGCAAATATTCCATCTTTAATAACATTTCACTATTTTGTAAAAGTTTTAATCTTGAAACCGAAAACTTTTTGTTACGATTTTTGTGGCCATCCTTTGGCTTTAAGCGAGAGCACTTCCCAGTGGAGATCCTTTTTGTTAAGCAAAGCGTTATCCCTACTGAAGAAATCTTTATGTTAGGTATGATTCTTTGGTTGTTCCTTGGTGTCCCTTAGTGTTGCGCATGATCCTTTGGTTGTAGGTCCGTTCATCAATGTCGAATAACATGCAAATGAACGGCTGTCAATATCAGCGATTAAATAGTTAACTAACCACGTATTCGGGTTGTTGAATGGCTGGAGTTTAAACCATGTGACCTCACTAAGTCTATAAGTTTAAGGGGTGGATTACAGCACGCTTTATATACAGGAATAATTCAACATTTTTCCACCCTATAGTTTGTCGCTGTATTATAAACCGACTACACTGCGTCGTGGTTATAAACACCCTACACCTCTTGCGGATTTGTTGACATCCATGCACAGTTGTACATTATACAACTCTACTTCCGTTAATTGGCGATGACTTTCAATCGGTTTAATGCCTTTTGCATTCAAAAACCGAATAACAGCGAGAATTTCACACTTGGCTTGAGCGTCAACTGGGAGCTCCATCAGAATGGACTGCCAAGCCAAGATTGAGCGTGGAAACGAGAAATACGTAGGAACAGGTGCATGTACAACAAGAATAATAGTTTTGCCAATAGTCAGGCGAACAGTTTTCCTGTGTCCCCAGAGCTTTGGAGACCTTACTTTTAGGATTACCTCCATATTAATACACATAGATAAACTAATCCTATATACATATAAAACAAGATTTGGCATTAAGTAACCCTCAAGGGTTGATATTCCATTAAACAAAATATCCACTCAACCAACCGACATCAATTAACAGATCACCCCCTCTCACCATTAGCACCCAGTGACTTTAGGAAAAGGTGCAATTTATCTATTTACGGGTGAATGGGAGTAAAATAGTGAATTAAATCTGACAGTATGTTTCACCTCAAGTCCTGATGAAGGTTGCAAAAACCGAAATGTTATTACGGCGGCTTCTCTAGCAAGAATAAAATCCATCATTTTGAATACTTCGTGTTAGGGGTGTATAAAAATTAAATTTGTTTACAAGAGATGCACTAGGTAAAATGTTTAAGAAGCCCGGTTTTAAACAGAAAGGTTCCCCCAGAGACATTAATTATTTGTTCGGTATTGTTCATAAACAAAAGGTGAGACCTAATTTATTTATGAAATGTATGATCAAAAGACAATCATAAATATTATGTCGAAAGGTATTTATCCAAAAAAAAAGAAGAAAAAGAAAAAGAAAGAAAGAAAGAAAGAAGAATAAAGAAAAAAATAATGAAAAATAAAGAAAAAAGAAGCCAGTTTCGGTAAATATTTAATGACTTTTGCAGTCACTTTATTTCTGTGTCTCTAATTTCAATTTATTTATTTCACTTCATTTAACAAACAATTCGTCTGCTTTCTTCAAATTCAATCGCCATTTTTGTTCGCATTTATTCCTATACATTTCTTTGAATGTCCAGTTTAATTTTCTGAACGTTTATTCCATTATTTATCTTTATATTTATTTATTTATCTACTTCAATATATTATTTATTGATTTACTTCAAACATTTGCTTTCTTTCTTTCTTTCTTCCATTCATCCATTCACTCATTCTTTCTTTTTTTTCTTTTTTTCTGTCATATAGTACCTAAATAATGAAAATGGAATCGTCTGTTTTTCCTATAAATGATATCTGACGAAACCTTCGAAGAGAGAAATAATGAGATCTCACACAACATCTCAATGCAACCTAACAATTGCTAATTACCCTGTTCCTCTTGTATCTTTGCTTTGTAAACCCTTTTCCTGATCTTAATACTCATTGTGTTTCTACTCCTTTCTCCGTTAACTCTGATACTCAAGTTAGAACACTTTCACACATTTTCTATCTGTCACAAGGCTATAAATATAAATTTACTGACTAGTATTGTAAAGATCTACTAGACTGACCCGGCTATCCTTAAAAACAGCACATTATATAATTTAATGCTCATAAACTATATAAAAAGAACTGCTCATAAATATTTGAAGAAACACAATCTTTCCTCTTTTTGCCGAAGATTGCTGTTGTGGTCCTATCACTGAGTTGACCGCGTCTATTTTCCAATTTGTTGATTCATCGAAGCTATCTGCACTCACGCTGTGTCTTTCTTTAGATTTACAGAACGGAGATCGGCGTAACTTGTTCGGGGCGTCTGGGAGTTTAGTGGAAATGAGCCGTCGCAAGTGTTGACAATTCTAAGAACGGGACAACTCACTGTTAACAATAACAAGGGCTTATGTAATCATATACATATAAATCACATATAAGAAAAAAAATAAGTTTTGCACATGAGAGAGAGAGAGAGAGAGAGAGAGAGAGAGAGAGAGAGAGAGAGAGAGAGAGAGAAGGGGGGATACTGTGAGGAACTTGTCTGGCATTTTTGCTTTACGCTAATTAGCATTAAATATTTCAGGTGGCCTGGACTGCGTCATTTCTTGCATCGGAGATTTTTGTAAGTGGCAAGGTTTCTTCAAGCGACAAAGATTTCTTATGTCAGCAATTCAAAGTATCTTTGTTCATCTGAATCTCCCAACTGTGTTTTTAGCAACGACGAAGTCCATATTTCCTGAAAGAAAATTATAGACTCAAACATCTCTGATTGGCCAGCCAATTACAGACCATGTCATACCACATTTCACTGAACAGCCAATGAGAACCTACCTTTCATCGGAAGGGATGACGATTGGATAATGCATTCTCGTTTCACATTTGAGAGGAGAGACTCCAAAAACAACCTTGAGCCATTTCGTTTAACAGTTCACATCAAGGTCAACTGGTGCAATTCTCCGGCTTCAGAAAAAGGTCATGAAGTGCGTATCAAGAAAATCACGCTTGAGACTTTTGACAATTTAAAAAAACTTATGAATTTAAAAGTTGCAGAGACTTTGATTAAATTTGCATTTATCCAATATTTTGGTTTTAATGTTTTACAATTTGATAAAATTTCTTCGTCCGACTTACAAAAAGAAAACTACATTTCTCATTAAACGCCTGTCATTATGAACATTTCTTAAAGTCTTGAAAAAGAGACTCGGGGAATATGAAATCAGTGGAAGAATCGAGATCATACAGACCACAACACTGTTAAGATCGGCAAAATTATTCAGAAGAGTCCTGGAGGGGTCGAGGAGATTTGTTGTCGCTAAGACATCAGTTAAAACGGGTGTGAAAAATTTGCAAGGAGTACACTACTACAACTACTACTACTGCAACAACTACTACTACTACTACTACTACTACTACTACTACTACTACTAATAATAATAATAATTAAGGATATGGACACATAGATGAAACAGCATTGTTAAGATCGGCTAAAATACTCAGAAGAGTCCTGGAGACCCGAGGGCACCTGTTGTCACCCAGACTTTAGTGAAAGTCTTACCAGTGTAATTCACAAGGACTACAACTACTACTACTACTACTACTACTACTAATAATAATAATAATAATAATAATAATAATAATAATAATAATAATAATAAGAAGAAGAAGAAGAAGAAGAAGAAGAAGAACCATAATAATAATAAAAGATAGGCGCATCATTGGACCTTGTCAGAGAACTAAAAAAATAAAAGTATATCATTATAATTGGTGCTCTCGAAACGTTCCCCAAAGGTTTGAAAACCAACACCGGGGGAATATACAGTAGACCAGTCTGAGAAATTTTATTTAATCTTATTTAGAATTTGCTTTCGAGAGCAACCTTTCTATGAAATAATCGTGTATTATTTAGTTTAGGAACAAGCTATACCAAACAGTAACATCACTATATAGTAATGTTACCGTTATATATATATATATATATATATATATATATATATATATATATATATATATATATAGAGAGAGAGAGAGAGAGAGAGAGAGAGAGAAAAGGAAAGTGAGTTAGTGAGTGAGTGATGGTAGGATGAGACAGAAAAATCTTAGCAACAAGATCGGATATGAAATCTTCAAACTTTTAAAAATCAAACTAAATGATTAAAAAATGCCGAAATAAATTTAAATTTATATCTGAACTAAGGTACTTATATTATATATATATATATATATATATATATATATATATATATATATATATATATACACAGACACACAGACACACATATATATATATATATATATATTGAGAGAAAGGGAAAGAGTAAGATATATTGTAAATAGAGTAAAAAATATTTACTTGCATATATGCTATTTGTATTATTACTAAATGTATGTACCCAGCTTTGCCCGGGTTATATAGTATTCGGCTAAATTTAAGAATACACGTTTTAAATCTCATATTGCTCACCATTCAATAACATTGCCCGTTGCTCGATGTACTTATTGCTTTAAAAACTCATTTATGAAATTGTTTTCAAATCTAAAATGTTATTTTAATTTTGAATTCGTCCTAGAACTATGAAATAACGTTTGTCTTTAGAATATTCTGGAATGAAATAACACTTATTGTTTTTCTATTTTCTCATATCCCAACCGGTAATTTGGTTCTTCGTGACCCCAGTTGAACTCAGTATGTGATATGATTAACACCACTGGATATCTCATAAAATTCTACCCTAAAAACACTTCTACCCTAAATGCACTTTTGCTTTGTGGGCGTTTGTTGTGTAATGGTTATCATCTTTGGAAATGGACGCGACGAGACGAGTTCAGATTCTGGACGAGGATGTTTGCATTTCACATAGCGCTAATAGACTTAGTAAAGGTATGAATCAAATTGTTCTCCATCCAGCTATTATTAAATAATAGGGAATACTGGGCTCTTTAATCTTGGTGTAACAACCTGTTGGATTATTTTAATATATACGGTGTGAGGGCCAGGTTAGCTCAGTCGGTAGAGCGTTCGGCTAGAAACCACAAGGTTCCTAGTTCGATACCGGCTCTGGCTAACTCAGCGTATGAGTAGCGCAGATATCTGTACAGTAAAGTAAGGAGCTGATGGTTGATGCCGACTATAGGCCACCCCGACGACTTTTTTTTACTTACAATACACCACTTAAATTTATAGACTAATCGAGGTCACATGGTTTAAACCTCAGCCAATCAACAGCCCGAATACGTGGCTGGTTAACTACTTAATCGCTGATACTGAGAAACGTCCATTGCAATCATTGACGAATGCCTTGCAAGACTGTGGAGCACCAAGGAACAACCAAAAGATTCTTTACCAAGGATCGCGCTCTGCTTAACACAAAGGATATCCGCTGGACAATCGCTCTTGCTTAAAACCTAAAGGATGGTCACTATAATTGTAACACAACCTCTCTAGGTGAGAGAAAACTCTTAATTAAAATATGTTAAACCCCGTTTAAAAATTGCCCTTATGTTGCATTATATTTGTGTGAACGGGTTGGTTATTTGGTACTGGACATTATTTTCAATTGCCTTCCAAGACAGACAGATAGACAAACATGCCACAAATATAGTATAAGATTCCTTTTATTTATCTATTTTAGAATGATTATGATATATATTCTATAAGTAGAATATAACAGGACATCAATTTTAGTAGGCAGTGAAGGCTATCTTTAAGATTTAAATAATGTTTCATGTTTATTTGTTTTCCCCCATTTTCTCTTATACATTCCTTAATGTGAAAAAATGTTTTAAAAACGCCTTAGCTTATTTTATTTTCGCCATTGATTGTATACGGCAGTACGTATTGATTTTACATTGCGAGGGTCTAAAAGTAATGGGGGGAGGAGGGTCTTTCTAAATGCGCGGGATATTTTGAGCCTTTGATGCAATTCTTGGTAAATTGACAATTTCCTTGTTGTAAATTTCAATTCCGATATGATTCCATTGTCTTGATTTAAAATCGGTCGTCAGGGGGGTGGAGCAGTACGTCCGTAAGTCTAGAAATGTACCGATATTACTTAGACTCGGGTTGACGCTATGAGGGACCATACTAAAGATAAAACAGGGCACTGAGTGCTTTTTGTGCATCCCACCACCACTCCTTATCATTGAGATAATTTCAAATGAAAAACTATTTTCCTACAATTTGGTAGAAAATAGAATGGACAAACCAATCGTCACAGCCTGGGTTGCACAGCTCATAAGGACAGCGAATTCTGCTCTTTTAAAGTTCAGAGATACAAATGTTTTTATTTGTCTATATACTAGCTGAAAACTCACAGGCTGTCCAATCCTGGTGTAATGGTTAGAAGCAATTCTTGCAGATCTATTTACAACTGAAAAGTGAGTTTGATCCTCACTGGATGCTCCATACTT
The DNA here is from genome assembly GCA_023376005.1 of Doryteuthis pealeii. Taxonomy (NCBI): domain Eukaryota; kingdom Metazoa; phylum Mollusca; class Cephalopoda; order Myopsida; family Loliginidae; genus Doryteuthis; species Doryteuthis pealeii. The sequence goes on along the minus strand of CM042168.1, from coordinate 36,747,257 downwards.
GTAACCTTGTTGAACAGGTTGGGTAAATACCTACTAGTTGAAAACCCACACTGCAAGTTGATATTTTAAGTTTCAACGGAAGGCATGAATCAGGTCTTTCTTCCCAATAAAGGACTGTGGATTTATACTATGTATTTATTGAATCATGCCTTTATACTATAAGATACGGAGAATTGACTGACTGACTGATTTTAACGGCATATTCTAGGATTATTTTAATCTTATTTAATCAAAGGTTAGAGAATTGCTTTCATTGTATGTTCGTATATAAAGTTTTGTGGAGATGTTTTTTCAACCTTTTCAAAGAAGAATGAGAAGTTATCTAATTGAAACTTTCAAAATAATAAAATTGAATTTCGAATTATGGTAGACAATTTTTTTAATATTTTTCCTCGAACTTGGAAATTCACTGTTAAGGCATATTTCGAAAGCTCGGCCTATTAACCAATTTGATATTTTGCTAATTGAGTAATATATTTTAGAATGAATTGCTTAATCAAATCAAAATGTTACATAATCTATGCGGTGTGCATAAGATTATTGTCAATCCCCTGTAATTTTGAGGGGATGACCCCTTTTCATACTTATGTAAGGTAGTATAGAGATATGGTGGCGATCAGTGCAGTTGATAGCCCTGAAAGTGAGTGACGGCGTTTGACCTCACTCTCACCTTGCCTTCCGGGGATAAATCGTGGGAACCGGAAGGCATTAGAAGAACCTGTTCCGGTTTAAGAATAGTAAGGAGCTTTAGTTTAGTTTGCAGTTAGACGTCAGGCAGAGCAGCGGCCATTTATGTTCTGCCTAAAACTGGAACTCACGCGCGCTATGTTAGTCAGATATTTAGTTACGTAAATGTATAGTTAAGGAAATAAAAGTTTATATAAGTAAAAATGTTCTTGTGGTTGATGAATGTCTTGGTAACAAGACTAAGAAATGAATCCAGGACGACCAGCCAGCAGGAACATAGCAACAGAAGACCTTAGAAGATTTCCAGACAAAGACGATCAGAATAGCAAAGCCGGCCTGAAGAAAAGACGACTAGAAGTAAGAGAAATAAGAAAGGGTATACAACATTATATCGATTTGGTACTGTGAAAACCTCAGTACGCAACAAAAAACAGTAATAGCATATAAAAATTTTAAGATTAATTTTTATTATTTTCAGAAATAATGGTAAGAAATAGAATTTATGTTTTTTTTCATCAGTAGTACTATCTAGGTATGTAAGCTGGTCTACTATTTTTAGGGGCTTACCAACGACTGTGGAGATGTCTCTTAATACCTATGAAATCGAGTGTTAGGTTTTCGCTTAGTCGTACAGTTTTCGTGAGTGCAAAAAGTGTGTATAGATTTGACCTACCATTACTGACTTTATTATGAGAGAAACCTGACCGTTTTGATCTTTGTCGAGTAGATATACGGTGTTCTATTCAACAATCTGCATAGAAAGTACATTTTTTCTGCCTGATTATGTAAATATTTTCGCTTTTATTCGAGCTCGTAGCGCCAAACAGCGTTTGATGGCGGGACGAAGACAATCGATTATTCGAAAAATGACGCATTGATATCGATCTCGTTCGGTTATTGCAGTGACAGTTGGCACCAGTTGGGTAATATAAGATTCGAGTTTGGGAAAATCAATCACCAATCACTGTTATTCTAATATTCAGTTCAGTTTAAAGAAGAAGAAGAAGAAGAAGAGGGAGGAAAGGAGAAGGAAAAAATAAGAAAACAGAAGAAGAAAATGAGATTAGGAGAAGAAAGAGAAAGAGAAGAAAATAGAAGGAAAAGAAAAAATGAGAATGAAAGAAAAGGAAAAAGATGAAAATGAGAAGGAAAATAAAGAAGAAGAAGAAAAGAAGAAGAAGAGAAGAAGAAGAAGAAGAAGAAGAAATAAAAATAAATAAATAAAAGGAGAAGAAGAAGGTGAAGAAGGAGAAAATGAGAAGGAGAAGTGGAAGAAATAAAGAAAGAGGAAGAAAAGGAGGAGGAGGAGAAAATACGAAGAAGAAGAAGAAGAAGAAGAGAAAGAAGAAGAAGAAGAAGAAGTGAGAACAGGATGACAGTCAGAAAAAAGGAAGATGGGAAAAGTGGTTGGTTAGTGGGATTTTACGGCATGTCAGAATTTGGGTTATTTCATGCCTATACGTTTTTATTTTTATTCATTCTTATGAGATGAGGCTTGATATGTATTATTTGTATTTTTCCTAGGTTGAATCATTGCTATGCTCGGGACAAAGACTGTACACCTGGAGAAGGCCGGTAGGTAAAACTGCCGAAATGTTGAGTTTTATATATCATGATAAAGATGTGGACAACATTCCAAAAATCAAAATGATACTTATTCATTCTTATTGGATATTCACATTTTTAAACTCACTTTTTTTAATCAATATAACGCATAGGTGGGTTCCTAATAGGTACAACCACTCCGGGTCAGAGTGGACGTGGAAGTAATGGCAATGGGGAAAAGTGTAGTGTATATTGTGTTATATTGCAAAAACAGTACAATTTTGTAAGTGTTCTATTAATACTTGTGTTATGTAATAGCGTTTTTTAAAAATGTATTTCAGTAGTTAAACGCTACAACATCACACTAGTATAAATAGAACACTAACAAAGTTGAATTGATTGTGCAATATACTCATCTCTCAATGATGTCCCGTGACGTGACCAGATGTACTTGGGAACAAATTAGTTATAAAAAAATGTATTAACTGATTCTGGCTAGATATTGTGCCATTCATTCGGTTACTTGAAAGGATTGAAAACAGAATATGTAGACAAAATATGTCTATACTATTTAACCAAATTTAAACAAATTTGTCTGAACGAAGAAATATTTTCATATATATATATATATATATATATATATATATATAAAGATAAATCTAACGAGTCAGACGAACCTACTATTAGTTTCGCTTAATGCTCTTCGGGGCTAAGATCTGACTCTTAGCCCTGAAAATCTTAGCCCTGAAGAGCATTAAGCGAAATTAATAGTAGGTTCGTCTGACTCATTAGATTTATCTTTATTATTTGCCCTACTTAGGTATTGAGCACTTTTTACTTATTAGCTTATTTTTCTAGCGGTTGAATGAATATATATATCTTATATACAAATATATATACATATAAATTGTTTTTTCTTTTGGCCAAATACTGTACCAATAGATTAATTTCTGTTGGTACGACTATATTGGTCTTTTCTTTTTTCCAAAAATTTTTTTCTCCCCGGTTGATGTTTGGTAGTATATTTTTACAATCAAACTATTTTCTGTTTTTTTTCTCACTGCGAGGATTTACCAACACGCTTGGTATATATATATATATATATATATATGTGTGTGTGTGTGTGTGTGTGTGTGTGTGTGTGTGTGGTGTGTTCATCACAAAGTTACTACACTTTTTCACTGTAGTAGCATAAGTAGTTAATCCAAAAGTGCTCAATATATTTAGTAAAATATAGAGCATTTTATAGTTCTAGAAAAAAGTGTTTCTCTCTACCACGATTTGGTGTTCAAGGTACACCTTTCTCATGAGAACTATGTGTGAGTATATGTGTTTGTGTGTGTGTGTGTGTGTGTGTGTGTGTGTGTGTGTGTGTGTGTTCAGACAGAATAATAGCACATTCAATTTCCTAATCTATTTATTATCTTTGTTATTTTGGACCTCATCAATTCAGATTTATTTTTTTTATATTTTAAGGACTTTGACGCTTAGAGACAAATCGAAACATGAAGGTTCAGTGTCTCATATCGTCGGAGGTGAGGGTATTTCCGAGGTCAAGATGTTCCTGTCAGTCACCCGACCCAGGAGAATTTCATACCGCTATCTCTGCTAGGATTTGGCTTTTCAACCTATCCTCACTGCCTGACAGTTTCAGCTTACAAGTTGCCCTCTTGATACAACACGTTATCAACGATCCCAGTGACGTTGACAGTATTTTTATGACCACATCAAGTTTCGGGATGTGTTTGTCGGACGTGTATCCTACGCAAAAAAGCAACTGATCCAAGAAAATTTTAAAAGATAACATTTTGTTTATATTTGAAATAACAATTAATGGAAAATGAAGTAAAATTCATGTCTAAAATAAGTTGGTTGCTTTCATTGGGTATCGTAACCTTACAAAAATAGGATCTATCTTTTTGGATTGGTTTGTCTTGTGGGTAATATTTTGTCGGAATTTGATAGAAATGATTTGTACACTCTTATACTGTTGCAAGTATTCTTTTATATCTAATATTGATAATTTGTAGTCTGGTATATGGTTTCAAGTATTCCTATATAATATGAATAATTTTCACACTGTTATATCGTTTCGAGTATACTTATGTAATATCTATAATTTGAACTGTTGTATGGTTTCAAGTAATCTTATCTAATATAGATAATTTTAACACTGTGATATAGTTTCAAGTATTCCTATCTAATATTAATTATTTTAAATATTTTGTTTATATTTGCAAGAAGAAATTAACAGAAAATAAGAGAATTTAATATGATGGTTGCCATCACTAGATATCATAACCTTACGAGATACCATCTATGTTTTGGTTTGGGTTTGAGATTGGCTTTTATACTCTTATATGGTATTAGTATTTCTATATAATATTAATAATTTTCATACTGTTATATGGTATTCGATACCGGCCCTCGCCAACTCAGTGCATGAATAACACAGTTTGGATCAGTACGATAAAGTGTGGAGTTTAATGATCGATGTGACTTTTCATTTCAGACACAAAAAAAACAATCTACCCAGTCTAACGCTATGGAAAAGGGAATAGTCTTGTTATATACTGACGTTTTCACAGTACCAAATCGATATAATGTTGTATACCCTTTTCTTACTTCTTTACTTACTTCTTATCTCTGGTCGTCTTAAGTTCTATCTTCTACCATCTTGCGCCTGGTCTGGAATCTTCTATGGTGATTTCGGGTCTGGTTTCTGTTGGGGATTTCTCGTTATCAGAAGCCCTGTGTCATTGTTAGTTTTTAGGTAATAAACACAAGACTTCGATTTACGTTGATGTTACTTTATTTGTAAATCACCAAACCAAACATCTGCGCAGATGACAGGATGCGCATAGAAATGCGACTTACACCTTTGAGCTCCTACCTGCTAACTGACTGAGTTGCTTCTATCCTTAAACCGGAACAGGGTCTTCTATGCCTTCCGGTTTCCACGATTTATCCCCGGAAGGCAAGGTGAGAGTTAGGTCAAGCGCCGTCACTCACTCTCAAGGCCATCAACTGCACTAATCGCCATTATGATTTCTACACTATTGCCATAAATATTAGGTGACTAATAATTATGTAACAGTCTGCCTTGCTGTCTGGTTGATACCGACATTAAGCCACTCCGCTTACTTTATCATTTATATATAATATTAATAATTTGTATACTGTTATATTGATAATTTTCACACCGTTATATACTTGCTCACTGTTTTATCATTTCAAGTATTTTTATCTAATAGCAATATTTTTTACACAGTTATACGGTTTCCAGTATTCCTAACAATATCAATAATTTATATATATGGTTTCAGGTACTTCTATCTAATATCAATAATTTTCCCACTGTTATATTGTTTTGATTATTATTATCTACCTACTAGATATACTGACCATACTCTTATATGGTTTTAAGTATTTCTATATAATATTAATAATTTGCACTCTGTTATATGGTTTCAAGTATTTATATCTGATGTCAATAATTTGCAAACGGTTATACGGTTTAAATTATTTCAATCTGATATCAATAATTTTTGACGGAATTTGATAAGAATAATTTGTACACTCTTATACTGTTCCAAATATTTCTATCTAATATTAACAATTTGCACACTGTTATATGTATTCGAGTATACCTATCTAATATTAGTAACTTGCTCACTGTTATATGGTTTCAAGTAAGTATGTACCCAATCCGTTTGCCACGGATCAAATGTGATACAAGGTCGGGAGTATGACGCATCCAGTGAGGACCGAACTCACTATTATCACAGTAGTAATAAGAGACTAACTTGCTAACCCTTGTATCACGATGGGGAATTTTATCATTTCAAGTATTTTTATCTAATAGCAATATTTTTTACACAGTTATACGGTTTCCAGTATTCCTAACAATATCAATAATTTATATATATGGTTTCAGGTACTTCTATCTAATATCAATAATTTTCCCACTGTTATATTGTTTTGATTATCATTATCTAATATTAATGATTTTTATACTGTTATATGGTTTTCAGATTTCCTAACAATATTGATAATTTTCACACTTCTATATCATTTCGAGTATATATATATCTCTCTAATATAAATAATTTGCAAGGATGCCTATCTGATATCAATTATTTACACATCGTTATACTTTTTCAGGGATTTCTATCTAATCTTTATAATTTGCACATTTTTATATAACTTCAAGAATTTATATTTAATATCAATAATTTCAATTTCGCTCCAAAAATATTTATATTCAAACTAAGTATGGAAGTGGATACATGTTTAAAATGATGGGAAAAATATATTTTAGTACTATATATATCAGTGGAGACTATAATATCTTATTTTTTTATAGGCATTAGATAATCTCTTTGCTAGTGAACATGCTTTATTATGTGATCACAATGATCAAACATTATAGAATAGAAATTTCCGAGTAAAATAACTCAAGAGAAAATTCAGAAAAGAAAAATGACAAAACTAATGACACGCGGATCTTCTCCACAAGCTTATGTAATAAAACCAACCAGCCAACCAACCAACCAACTGTCATATAGTACCTAAATAATGAGAATGGGATCGTCTCTTAAATCAACCTAGCAATTGCTGATTAATCTGTTCACCTAATATCTTTGCTTAATAAACATCTTTTGCTTATCGTCATTACTCGTTGTATCTTTTCCTATTATTTCTCTGTTAACTCTGTTACTAGAGTTACAACACCAACCAGCGTAGGCGAGTACGTCAGCTAGTTTAAATTAAAAGAATATGTCATCTTGAATTGAGAGAAGGAATTCTCCTCTTTCCTATGGAAATGGAAAGGTTCAGAATTATTCAATTTACTAACTACAAAATAACGGAGCATGCTCTTCCCGGAAAAAGAAGATTCCTTTATGAGGTCTGTGAAAAGTGTTCTTTTGAAACGGAGCCAAGATTTACCGAAATATCCGAGAGGGAATAACCGATGTCTTTTCCAGAAGGAATTTTCACCGTCGTGGTCCAAGAGGCTTATAAATTTTGGTTGCATTATTTATGGCATCAAGATGCATTAAGACTTACGCTTTTCATAGAACCGTGTCTGCGACAACGAGACATGTTTTGTAATCCTTGCACAGATGCAAACTCTGTAAAAGGAGTTCCCTGAGTGCTTTCTGCCTCCGTGTTAACAAAAAGAGCAAATTGATATTGTCATCGTGTGGTTTTATTGCACGCTTCCATATATTCGGGCTTCTAGGGGGGGGTGTGCTAACAGTTGATTGTATGAAAAATGGGAGCAGTGAGCTGAGTTCAGATTCCAACGGTTTCTATTGATTTAGTTCTGATGCCTTAAGAAAAAGGCATGAACTGATATATTCAAAAAGCATTTAAAAACGAATATATTTTTCTCATTGTATCTTAACAGGAGCTTAAGAACTGAATCTAAATTTTTGTCATATACGGACTTATTTCGGCTGACTTCTGATTTAGATCGGAAAATTAAAACGGAAAGTTTTTGGGTGGTACCCAATGATAGTTTAATTACAGTCTATGAATTAACATTTTGCGAATTGGATTACGGTTTTAGAGGATTAAGGTTGTTTTTAATTACGTATTGCTTGAAAAAAAAAACCCAAATTAACCCAAATTGCTATATATTTAATATTGAAAAATATATTTTTAAACTAAGGTAAATTGAAATTATATATAGCAATACTAACACAAACAACTGTCTCAATAATAGATTCAATAATTAATTTCAATGGTTAATTAAATGTATAGTAATTTGTTTTTTTTTTTTTTTTTTCAGAATTCAGCCTTTTTTCTTAAAACAAAACATATTAATTTTTAGTCAGTGGAATTTTACTTAAAAAGTGTTCATAGAATAAACGAATAATTTTCATTTGAATTAATGCGCGAATTTTTTAAACTTCATATAAGTACACATGTTAATTCTTAACTCCTTTTTATTTAAATATTTGTCAAAAACGTTTTTAGAAAAATAAAATTGTTTTAAAACACTCAGGTGTTTAGAATCACATTTTTTTATAATACTATTTTAAATGTAAACAAAACAGGCAATTCTTAAGATAAATGAATATTGTAAAACGCAAATTCTTAGCAATTTTAAAAAGATTGGTGAAGAATTTTCAAAATTAATTTTCTCGTAACACCTCTTTGACTGCTTTCTTGCCCCTTTCTCTTTCATCCACCTGTGTTCCTAATATTCTTTAAGTCTATTCATGGACCAGGTACTTCTGCGACTATATATACAGGGTGTTCGGGAAAAATTTGACAGTTTCACAAGGAAAAAGAAAAAGTGCATGGTAACTACAAAATCTAATGAATTGTAAAGAAATTCAACAGGCACGGTAATTACACTACTGTCAACAAGTTTCACTCAAAATAACCACCATTAGCATCAATCACAGCCTCAATCCTGCTCCGGAACCTGGGACACGCTGATGTTACAGTTTCACTTAAAACGGTCTCAAAAACTGCCTTAATTCTGTCAATTAACTGAGCTTTTGTAGTACTGGCACAGTGATTGGTGTTTTTCTCAACAGCGCCACATACATAATAATCCATGAGATTAAGATCTAACATTGGGACTGATGTACTCGTAAAAATTCGCCAACAACCATTTTTTACTTTTCCCAGAAGTGTGGCAGGGGCCCGAATCCTGCTGCCATACATATTGCCTACCATTGGCTACTCTTGTTATCCAGGGCTTGACTACAGTGTTTAGCAACTCCACGTAGGCATCTGAGGGTCCTCCAATACCTTTCATTGCAGATTTTCGAGGAATTCTGCTGTACGAATGCAATCGTATCGTGTGCTATGTTGCTTTCTTCTAGTCACAGCCTCGTAGTCTTCATTGCAATTCTCCAGTTCATGTCTGATTGTTTTTACAATGTTCAGGGAGCATTGTTCAGGTAGCAACCATAATCTCCTTATTTTGATGGCCGGCGCAGATCATCATGATACAGATAGAGTTTAACGTCATTCCCAGGACATGTAGACCCGCAGCCACCGCCTTCTAGCATCCATATGATAAAAAGGGATGGGGTTTGCCATAAGGGCAACTTTCATGGATTATATAATACCAAAGCCATCCTTGTAGAAGCAGAGTAGTAATAATACTTAACCATAACTTCGTATTAGTATCTTATTATAATGGAGATTGTGTGTTTTTCTGTCTGTAACCGAAACTATATTACTACTCAAGTCATAATTTCCTTAGTTATTTACGTAACATTCTCCATGATTCTATTTCTATTTAAACCTCAATTAATAATAAAACTGTTTGACATTATTAATACTGTTGGCCTTAGCTAAATACTAATAACATGCAATTGTATTTATATATACAGCAAAATACCAGTTTTCAGTGTAAACGTAAAGCTAATTTGCATATTGATATTAAAAAAACTGATTTTAATAAAAATATGCTTGGTATTATTGATTTCTAATTGTTTGGTTTTATCTTAATGAATATGAGCAAAAATCTCTTCAATAAATCCTAAAAGAAATACATTAACAAGAAGAAATAACTGTAATTTTATTCTTTACTTCCTATTTTAACTAAATAGTTAAATTAGCAAAATTTAGCATTGAAAAACGGAAGTGATGAAAGAGTAAGTTTCAGTTGTTCTATTTTCCGATTATACCCCCTCCGTTTCAAATCTTTTTATCTGAATTCTTAATTAGTTTCATTAGCCTTTCTGATTTAATCTAATATTTGATTACATTTAAACTTAAATACTTGCACCCGGAGGGTGCATATATTTGCTAGTTAGTATAACAAAGGTATTAGTCCGAAAGTGAACTACAGACCCTATGTTTCTACAGTGATTTCCGTTGCCAGTGAGCTACCTTAGATGATTTTTGTTGTTAATTAGTTTGCCTCTCAAAGATCAATTAAAAGCAAACTTTTTTGTTAAGCACTAAATCTTCGATCACCCTAACAACGAACGAAAAGTCACGCCCGTCGACAGCAAAGATGAAGCACTTTTGACTTCTTGCCACATCAGCTAAATTGAAATTAACCCGATTAATACGAAAATGCTTAATCAATTGAATTTGGAAAAGAAAAAGAAAAGGCTTTAAAAAAATTAAGCAAACCTTGACCCAGGATTGAAGATGCTGTTAACCCTTTCTTTCAAGATGACTAATTCGAAATTAGTGAAAATATTAGGCCGGGTCATCACAACCCAGACACTTAACGCTCATCAAAGATGACTTTCCCCCTCGCACTTTACGGAAAGCTCTGTTACGGGAATCTTCACTTTAAATCTGAGGCTCAGAAGAGGACGAGGTAAAAGCAACAAGAGTGTAGATGACGAACTTCAAAGCTGTTGGAACATCAAACATTATTTGATGCATGCTATGCCATATGGAAGATCTTACACCCTAGGAGCACCTCACGTGTTGTAATAATTAAAGAACTTGACTGGCAAAGCATTGGGAATCAGTTCGATTCTCACTGAGTACCTCTTGTGCTATAGTCTAACGAATGACTACCCAGTATAACAGCCGTAACGCAAGCGTTGGCAAACTACTTACACAGACTCCCGAGTATCCGTACGGTGCCTAGCGTGTTAGATAAGCTGGAATTCAGGGTTGTTTAAAGCGGTTCCCAACCTTTTTGTCTATGGATCCCTTTTGTTCATATTTTACTATGGTGGACCGCACATAGAAATTCGATGTTTGAAATTATATAGTATTTTTTATGATTAAATATTTTTTGGCCTACCTTGACTTTAAAAATAATATGGTCCCCAGAGAGGCATATGGCCCACGGTTGAGAACTTATGGTTTAAAGTATAGTGCTCTACCTCAACTTGTAAACTCTTTGCAAAGACTCAACACGTCAGGTGTCCTGGTATGAGATAAATTTACATCCTGTAGTGAGGTTCAAGTTTTAAAGATCTGAGTAGTATGTTGTTGCCATTACTCCCTGGTCCATCCTGACCCGGAGTAGTAGTTAACGTCAAGTCTACGGTTCTAATATATCTATTGATGTTTATAATGTTTTTCAATTACATTTATATATTGGCTCTTAGAAATTAATACTGTAACTAAGCATTAGTTTAAAAGGGGTTTGATTGACACAAATACTTTAGCTATTACAACTACGTATAAAGCGTTGTCATGTTTGGAATGATTGTGAATATATTTTTATTGCGACTATGTATGAAGTGCTTACATGTGTAAAGGGATTCTGAAATACACTGAAACATTGGATCTTCAAACAATGATATTCTAACGCAATATGAGGTGTTTACCTGTTTAAAATAGTTGTAAATTTTATTAATACATGGACTCTTAAAACATTGATATTGCAACTGTGGCGATATGATCTCTTTGTCGGAATGGAGAGGTGATGTGTTTATAATAAAATAATCATTATATATTCATCTCATCTTCTGCGTTACGCGGATAGGCTTGAATCCGGCTGCTGGGTCGATGCTGACAATTCCTTGATGTTTAGAGTCTAGAAACCAACTTGGGGTACTGGAGGACATCATGTCTGGTGCCATTTATGGTTTATGGGTTTTAATAATAACATAAGGCCATTTCTTTTTCTCATGAGATTACTCAGGCTCTGTTAACGCATAATTCTAAATTCACTAACCTTTTCTATTTTAATCTACATATATGTCTTATATTCCCCCGAAAATAAATTTACACAACACTGTTACATTCCTAGCTCCCCCTCTTTAACTTTAATGTTACACAACTAAGGATAACGTGTTTGCCAGTTTAAAATGATTGAAATTCATTAAAACATTGACTCTTAAAACATTGATATGATAACTAAATATGAAATGTTTACCAGTTTAAAATAATTTTGAATTTTTTAATACATTGTGTCTTAAAACATTGGTATTATAACTCAGTATAAAGTGTTTATTCGTTTACAATGATTGTGTATATAGTTTTCTGTATGCATATAATTGTAGATCATAATTTTGAAACGAACTGCGACTTAAAATAACCAAACAAGGGTTGCAATGTCAAAAAGATCAACCTTGGACATGGGGTTTCAAATACAGAAAGTTACAGGAAAAAACAAGACATCTAATGTACATGGATGATATCCAGAAATTTGTCAAAAATGAAAAAGAACTAAAGATCCTGGGACAAATGATAAGAATATTCTAATTGGATCCTAGAATGAAATTTGTAATAAAAAAATGTTCCATGTTGAAAACGAAGTTGAAAAAATGTGAAACAACAAAAGGAATAGAACTACAACGTCAGTGACGCATCGGAACACTTGGATAAAAAGAACATTACAAGTACTAGGGAATATTTCGTCATTAAACAAACAGAAAAAAGGAAAGAGTGAGGAAAGAGTACCTCTAAACCAAGCTCTACTGTAGAAATCTCATCAAAGGAATAAATACCTGGGCTGCCTCCTTTGTAAGATACTCTAAACCATATTTAAAATGGACACTGGAAAAACTCAAACAAATAAACCAAAGGAAAAGGAAATTTATGGTGATGTTATAGCGTTATACCCAAAAGATGTCATAGACAGGCAATATGAACCAAAAAAGAAGGAGTTGGAAGTGGATTCACCCGCAGTGAGGATTGAGTAGATTCATCAATGCGAGGATTCGAGTAAAATACTAACCAGCCAACCAACCTATATATGTTTATACAATTCTCTGCTATCGGTATGTCTGTTTATATATTTAAATTTGAAACATTAGAGTGGCATGTTTTACTGGTGGTTTATAGATCCTACAACTAAGTATGAAATATAACTTTATAAAATAACCCAACAAGTATTGCCATGCTGTAAACCAAACCAATCTCCTATGACTTAATTATTATTATATTCAATGTTTTATTTTATAATATAAAACATAAAAAGGAAAATACGATAGATAATGAAATAATATACCGCCCGGTCGGCTGAGGCGTTAGAATGCACCGACTGCACCTCTGCAGAGGGGTAAGACTCCCCAATGGGGCCACCTGTTGGTCGTGGGTGGCGACCCGTGATGCTTAAGGATAGAGCCCAGGTGGATGAGCAGTTCATGACATGCAATACTCCACTTTGGCCCCATCTTGGGCTAGACGGTCGGTCGGAGAGGCCCCTCCGATCAATCGGCTGGTCACGTCAAGCCCTAGCACCTATATGATTGCCCTTATGGCAAGCCCCAACCCCTTTTTATCATATGGGTGCTAGAAGGCGGTGGCTGCGGGTCTACATGTCCTGGGAATGACGTTAAACTCTATCTGATGGTGAGGTTCCAGTTTTGGAGGTTTGGGGAATGTGGAGCACCGCTTCATTGCTCCTTGGTCCACTCTGACACGGAGTGGTAGTACCTGTTAGGGTCCCATCTATGGGTTAAATAGAAAAATATATTTATAAAAAAATGTATTATCCATTAAGAATTGATTTATTTCAAAACTTTATCGGCATTAAATGACCCGCTGAGGTTGATATGCCGTAAAACAAAACAAACCAAGAAACCAAGAAATAATATATCAAAACTTAGGTTAGTATTGTTTACATTATTATATGCTAAAGTTGGTTGCCATTAGTATCTACTTACTCACACTGTACTTTGAACTAAAGTAAATTACTAGTCATTGCATTCTTTCTCTAAATCATCAATGCTATAAGTTTCATGGACCAGCTCGTCTCTTGTTGATGACAGAGCAATTTTGGGACAGTGTGTTACATATATTGCTCGGCTCCTATAGGCTAATCCCACGGTTCATATTATATAGGCGACCTGTCGAACATCAACGGCAAGTGTAGTGTAGTCGGTCAGGTGAAATAAAGAAAGACAAATACGTCATGACTGACATCACTTCCGCTAAAGAAAGGAGCGAGTATTCACAAGGGCAAAGCTAAGGATCACACTCTCGTGTCATACGTCACTGCTCCGCAAGTTCCCTTGAATCAGCATTTTTTCCAGTGGGCATTCATTTGGAAATATGTAATCAAGCGCAATTAATCCAAGTTATCTCTCGAGTTGCCGTGGTTAGAGTGATGGGTTGGGGGAGGGGAGGATGGAAGATGAATTGACTGATTTTTGCTGACATTGAAAGAAATCAACACGGTTACAGGAATGGCTTCCTTAGCTATTGGATACCCATTCCAATCAAGCAGTGTTATTTATTTTCCCTGGATTCTCTGAATCATGATAATCAGAGAATAGACCATTTGAAAATGAGGTAATGAAAATATTGGTTGGTTACTGTCACATATTAATAAAGTGTCACTGCCGACATTTGAGTTTTAACACTGATCGCCAGAGAATGAAAATGGCCAGTCTTCAGTTAAAATAGAGGTACCGTGCTGCTTAGATTGAAGGGCTTACAATCATAGATTGGCCGGCTGCAATTAAATGATACTCCACATTCGTCAATTTAGTTGCATATCCAGGATACCCCTTTTAGGGGAGAATAGTCTTACCCCTCTGCAGGTGTGGAGTAGAATAAGTGCATTCTAAGCCTCATAAACAGGGAAAATCATTTCGTAGGGGTGCATTTTTAAAATCTTTGAACGCGCGGTCTTTCCCGCAGGCGGTGTTTTTTTTTTTTTTTTTTTTGCTTTTGTTTTGTCGTTACAAGAATCTTTTTGCGTTTGTTTGTCATCAGACCAATATTATCTTTTATTTTTGCGCACAGTTATATGATATCAAGTATTCCTATCTAATACAAATGACTTGTACACAGTTATATGATATCAAGTATTCCTATCTAATACAAATGATTTGTACAGTTATATGGTTTCAAGTATTCCTACTAATACAAATGACTTGTACACAGTTATATGATATCAAGTATTGCTATCTAATACAATGATTTGTACACAGTTATATGGTTTCAAGTATTCCTATCTAATACAAATGATTTGTACACAGTTATATGATATCAAGTATTCCTATCTAATACAAATGATTTGTACAGTTATATGGTTTCAAGTATTCCTATCTAATACAAATGATTTGTACACAGTTATATGGTTTCAAGTATTCCTATCTATAAAAATGATTTGTACACAGTTATATGATATCAAGTATTCTATCTAATACAATGATTTGCACACAGTTATATGGTATCAAGTATTCCTATCTAATACAAATGATTTGTACAGTTATATGGTTTCAAGGTACACAGTTATATGGTTTCAAGTATTCCTATCTAATACAAATGATTTGTACACAGTTATATGGTTTCAAGTATTCCTATCTAATACAAATGATTTGTACACAGTTATATGATATCAAGTATTCCTATCTAATACAAATGATTTGTACACAGTTATATGGTTTCAAGTATTTTTATCTAATAGTAATGATTATGTGCTTTCAAGTATTTTTCTATTTGATAGTAGATAGTGGGGTTATTCAAGGAGGTGTGAATATTTGAATATTCTTAAGACATTGTTACAGCTTAAGAATATTATTCGTGCAGAGATAAGAGGATTGATCTGAGAAACTTTGAGGAAAGTCATACAAAAGGCTCGAATTTAGGTGCAACTTTGTATTCGTTGAAATGTTTTATTTTATTTTTGGAAATAGCTAAAAAAATATATTCCCTTGTACTATAATTTATAACTCAAAAGACTAAATGATTACATTATTTTGTTTCAGTATTTTATGGGCTACCCTGTACAAATGATTGATAGTTATATTGCATTAGATATTCTTGTCTGATACAAATAATTTGCACCTAGTTTTATGGTTTCAATTATTCTTATCTCATTCGAATACTTTTTAAAATATCAGATTTTTACAATGATTTTCCATTCAAGTTTTATTCAGAATGAGTCTATCTGATTCATTTGAGAGAGAATTAAAACTTTTATTTGAAATTGCCAGCTGACCCAGGAAAGACATTCTAACTACTCGGCTGCGTGATTTAAGATTTAGACTTAATAATCTCATCGAGAGTCTGCCGGAAATGACATCATGCATATAAAATGACATGGCGATCAAAGCAGTTTAAAACTTTCGTCTTTTATTTAAAATTCTGACCAACTTTTATGCGAGTGTGTCTGTCATAGGTTACACGGCCTGACTGAAAATCTCTCAGATTTCTTAAACACAACTTATTTTTATATCAACCCTTCATCAAACTGAGAACGTGACTCTAACAACTCCTGTAATGGCTCTACCATAGACAGAACACTAAATTCCTCGGTTTTAGGTTTGGGATTAAAGTGTGATATCTGTTCATTACATTTAGCCACATTCTCATCTTCAGACATATTTGTAAAAATAACATAAATAAATAAAGCAAAAGGAAAGAGCGAAGATCCTTTCTGTTGCACAAAATAAGGGAGCTAGCAATCATTTCAGACTACTGATCAGGTTGAAGATGATAAAAAAAGAACCTGTTGAATAGGGGTACACAACCTTTTCATTCCGAGGACCACAAAGCTTAACCCTCGAGGGTCAAGGGCCATGATATTAAAGGGACATAAAGCCTACTAAATTCACAAAATATACATTATAATTTATTAATGAGATCTGGTATTGTTTTTTTAATCACAAACAGTTTTGACATCAGGGTTTAATGAAGAAGTTTGACAGAAAGAGCCAGCCAGATAAGTAATGGTTTGACATTTACGAACGTAGTATACTGTTGCCATGCTTCATTCATGGTGAAGTACCAGACGAGTTCACTACTTGCTGGGTGTGGGGGATATGGTTGGAGAATCGTTCAGATTGAAGCGTGGGGTTCTTATAGAAATTGAGGATATTGCAAGCAAAAAACATGGATTTTCTGAACATTGACGAGCAATGGGTTCTGTCAGCAGTTGTAATGGTACATTTCTAGTATATTTCTGCACTTATTCAAAAAATCAAATTAGTTAAATTTGATAAACACTCAGCAAATTGCTTTTATGTATGTATTTGAAGTGGATTCGATTATGTTTATTGAAATATGTGTTATGTTCCTAGACGGTCGACATCGATTCCTTATCGGGTTATGTTATTTCATTTAAAAAATATATATATTGTATTGATGTATGTATACAGACGAACATACCAACTTTCTCGTTAAGTAGTGCCTAGTGTTCTACCTCATTTGTACTAGTTCGCTTATCATGATTACCATTTGTTTGTCTTGCTCCTACATTGCTCTCTTGTTGCTTCTATTTTTGCTTTGATATAATTAATCCTGATGGACAATAATAATAATAATAATAATAATAATAATAATAATAATAATAATAATAATGTCCCAAAAGGATTGGAAAAGGGTATGGAAAATCTGGAAATCAGAGGAAGGATTGATACCATCCAGAACACTGCACTGCTGCAATCTGCCAGAATACTCAGAAGAGTCCTGGAGATCTGAGGAGACTTGCTGTCACTCAGACTCCAGTGAAAACCATCAGCTAACACTGATGTGAAAACTCAAAAGGAGTAAATAATAATAATAATAATAATAATAATAATAATAATAATAATTATTATTATATTATTATTATTATTATTATTATTATTATTATTATTGTTATTATCATTATGAGAGGTTTTCCCACATTTACTGGAGTCTGAGTGACAACAAGTTTCCTCAGGTTCACAGTCAAAATGAAAAGGCAAATAAAAAAATTGGAAGTTGCATGAACATCTCTAGTAATGTACGTGCAGGGACCTCTGAATGCACTAAATCGAAAAGATCGAAAAACGATGACGTCTGAGGTAAGACTTACATGTGTTACATATAAAACTGACTACATGTCTTATATTACTTTAATGGGGGACGAATTTAAATATTTAATTCGCAATGTTAACATTCGAGCTCATTTGGAATCACCAGATGGCAATATATAGTCAGTGATATAGAATCTTTGACATGTGATACATTTTTAATAGTGGGACGTTGGATACATGTTTTGTTCTCTTGTGCAACTCTATGGTGTGTTAAACAATAGACGGAAGTCATATTTTTGTCTAAACGTCTAGACAACTGTTTAGACTGATGTCGTGATAATTCAGTGCAAAGTATCGACGCATTTTGATATGCAATTTTGATACTGCTGATTTGCACCCTTTGTAGAAACACAGGATTGTGCAAAGTGCACCACCTTCTATACCCATTAAACATAGCTGCCTGAGACCTTTCATTTTTTTCTAATCTGCTTGTTCCTCTCAACGTAATGCAACAGCTCAATTTTACATCACATGAAAAGGAAGAGATGTAAAGATGTTTCGACAAATACAAAACTCACTGGAATCATTTTTTTAATATCAAAGGGACTAATCCTAAGATAATTAGAGCCCTATATAATCTAAATGGATTTATTTAAGATTATGTTTCAGATAATTTTGAATTACATTAATATATTCATTAATATATTTAAAAAAAATGATATTGTAACACAGTGTGAAGTGTTTATTTCTTTAAAATGTAGATATTGCAACTCAATGTGAAGTGATTTTGAACTACATTCATAGATTAGTCCTTAAAATATTCATATTGCAACTCAATGTGAAGTGTTTATTTCTTTAAAATGGGTTTGAACTACATTTATAGATTAGTCCTTAAAATATTCATATTGCAACTCAATGTGAAGTGTTTATTTCTTTAAAATGGGTTTGAACTACACTTATAGATTAGTTCTTAAAACATTCATATTGCAAATCATTGTGAAGTGTTTATTTTCTTAAAATGATTTTAACTATATTGATAGATTAATTATTGATAGATTCATAGTGCAAATCGTTGTGAAGAGTTTACCTCCTTAAAATGATTTTGAATCATATTGATAGATTAGTTCTGAAAACATTCATATTGCGACTTAGTGTGAAGTGCTTACCTCTTTAAAATGTACTTGAACTACATTAATGCATTGGCTTTTAAAACATTCATAAGGCAACTCAATGTGAAGTATTTAAAATGATTTTGAATTATCTTAATACTACGAGGTGTAAAATTAAGAGAAATAAGGTGACAGAAATACACATTAGAATTGGTAACAATTATTCATTCTATCAATTTATTTATCTAATTATATGAAATCCTAGGGAAATGTAAATTTGGATAGCCTTCTGTCCACTTCTGCGGATGATGGCAATGTTTGCCTTGACTCACAGGCTGTGTTCTACCGGGATCCATCTCCTTTTTTCGTTGTGAGTTCCATGCTGCTTCAATGTGCGGGAAAAAACACGGAGGCATCTTTGTTGGGAAGAATACAAAGACGCTTTTATGTGCACACTTTTATTTATTTATTATCTAAGATTTATTTTCCTTTCATATAACCTGACTACACTCTGAGAGTTGGCCCTGTTTTCCATAGATGGAAAAATATACGTACACTATTTTCACGTCAAAGGCCCGCAACCAACCGATTAAATTTCAATCTACTTTTCTAGCTTTCTAGAAGATTCTGGTCCCATGATCTCAAATTGATCTCGGAGTCATCAGTTGTCCCTCACACCTATTTGACCTAATGTATCTGTGTATAATTTCTAATTTATTTTTTCAAAATTCAAAGCAACTCTCAAAATAATAGATACAGATAATCTATAATTCAACTATAAAATTGAAAGGTAAAACTAACATTAACCCTGCAAAATTATGATTTTAAAACGTCACTTTCCCTATTTTACTTTGGTTTATTCTTCTAAAATCCTTGATACTCCCACCATGCCTGTATCAATTAGCGGCATTAGAGATAATATTACTAGTTCTTTTCTGGGTTTTTCCTTTGTTTTATATTATTATTTTGTTTTTAGAAATGACCTGAAAATTGTTTAATTTGTTTTTAAATATTAAGTTGAATAAAAAAGAAAAAAATCTGACAATCAATAATTTTTATAAAAAAAGAAAATAATCATAAAAAACAAAAAAAAATATCGGATTATAAGGAATAATTAAATTTTTTCTTCCTCATTTTTATCATTTTGTTTTAAATTCATTAAAAAAATTATTTTTCTGAATAGATTTCATCTTTTCATCACATTACAAAATGATTTTTTCCTGGGAGAGAAATAATCAATTTAATGATGATTCATCACTTTTATTGATCGTCATTTTCTAATATTGCCTTTTCCCCCTTTTTTCTTTTTTTTCTTCTTTTTTTCCTTTTTTAAATTTTTTTTTGTTAATGGTCACAAAATAATATCACTGCCATTGGCTGGTTGCGTGTTTTCTTGTCCTTTTTTTATTATCATTATTCGTTCCAAATGTCGTAAAAAGTTCTGTTGAAATTCAGTAACAGGAGGATTTTGAAATAGTGAAAATGTCATGTTGCTGACAGAAAGAGTTGTGTAATCACTTGCCGTAATATGCTACAGTGATTTTAACCCCTCCAAAAAACAACATGTTGGGAATTCACAATGAAATGTCTTTAATTAAAATAACTGAAGGAAAATATAATAAACTGATGATGATGCACAAGGAATTACACTCGAGACTTCAGTGAAAAGCCACCAGTTAAACCTAAAGGGAAAATAGCATAGAGTAAAAATAATATAGAAGTTATAGAATAGGCAAAGTAATATTAATAATACTAGTAGAAATATAAGAGCCCCTGGTATGTGTATTTAAGTTTTAAAGTAATGAGATTATATCGAATTAGAAAGACTAACGAAATTAAATAAGAACGTATATAAAAAAAAATATTATTAGCGTTATTCGGACTATTGTCCCATCTTCATTGTTATTTGCACAACGTTTCGGCCGATATACCCTCCAGCCTTCTTCAGGTATTTCTTGTCTGACTCGGGAACCTTCTTTTCGAACTCGGGAACTTTCTTGTCGGAAATGTTGTGCAAATAACAATGAAGATGGGGACAATAGTCCGAATAACGCTAATAATACTAATCTTCAAGCCTCATCTCAAACATTCAGAGAAATAGTATATAAAAAAGTATTACATTTATTTCAATTTTATCCGAATTGGTTTTTATGTAAACTTATGCAAAGGGATTGCTTTTAATACGCTTGAGAATAAAACAATAATATTAGAAATCAATAACACAAAATAATTGCTGTGTGTTTGTAAATATTTAAAAAGTATTAATATTGGGAAAAGCAAATAAATAAATGAATCAATAAATACATAAACAAAAATAGTATGAATAAAAATAACATCAATATTATTCAAAAATAAGATATTATTGTTAAACCTAATTGAAACAAGGGGGGTATAATCAAATAATAGAACAGCTTGGACGATGGCTCTTCTCGTTATTCCCGCCTATCATTGATATATTTTCCTAATTTAACTATCAAACTAAATTAGAGAGTAGAGCTTTCTTTATTTGAATGGGTTAGCTATTTTATTTTTGTGTAGATGTGTGTAGATATAAAGATATTAATATAGGACAAAGCCAAATTTAAAAAACAAAACATTTAATATTATTCAAAATTAAAGTATTATGCTAAACGTATTTGAACAAGAGAAGCTATTTATCGTAAAAGAGAACAGCTTAGATGCTAGCTCTTCCCATCACTCAGGGCTTTGGTCGCTTTTTTTTTCTAATTCAGCTATGTATCTAAATTAGAAAGTAAAGAATAAAATTACTGTTATTGCTTTTCGTTAATGTATTTATTTTTAAGATTTATCGACGGGATCTTTATCATATTTATCAAAATAAAATCAAACAATTAGAAATCAATAATACCAAGCAAATATTTATTAAAATCAAATTCTTAAGATTAATATGCAAATTAATCTCCTCGAACACGCTGCAAACAGCTATTTGATTGTATATATGAATGTTATATGTTATAAGCATGTAGATAAGGCCAATAATATAAAACAAATGTATTGATAATTGAGAATTAGATGAAAATAAAATCACGGAGAATGCAATATAGATAACTAAGATAGTATTAGGATTATTCGGACAATTTTTCTTATCTTTATTGTTATCTGTACAAAGTTTCGGCCGATGTGCCGTCCGGCCTTCTTCGGGTATTTCTTTTCGGACTCGGGAACCTTCTTGTCGTAATCGAGAGCCATCACGGGATGAGAACAGGATATCCCCGTGGATTGAATAAAGGGTTGAGTTCAAAGTTCATGATGGCTCCCGATTACGACAAGAAGGTTCGCGATTTGGAAAAGTTCGAGAAGGTTCCGAGTCCGACATTAAATACCTGAAGAATGCCGGAGAGCACATCGGCCGAAACGTTGTACAGATAACAATAAAGATAGCATGATAGTCCGAATAATCCAAATAATACTAATTATCAAGCCTTATCTAAAAAATTCAGAGAAATAGATAACTAAGGAAATTGCAACTTTGGTACTGGCGTAGTTTTGGTAACAGGCAGACATGATCTATTATAATAAGATATTTAGATATATTTAGACTGACAACGATACTTCATGACAATTAGACCAGTTCACATACCTACGTATCGATAAAGTATCAATAGAAATCTATGATCAATATACGCAGAGGAAATGTATGGACTTCTATTGACAGATTATCGATCATATGGAAATCTGATCTCTCTGATAAAGAGAGAACTCTTCCAAGCTGTAACCATGTCAGTACTAGTGTATGACTCAGCAACTGAATTTTAATGAAACGCTTGGAGTAAAAACTAGATGGAAACTACATAAGTAAGGTGCGTGCTGCCCTGAACAAATACTGGAAGCATAACCCTACAAAAAAAAGCTGTACGGCCACTTACCTCATATCACACAATACATACAAGTAAGGCGAAGAGAAGCTGGACAACTCATGAGCGGCGTTCTCCTGTGGAATTCTACCCATGAACACGCCAGAGTTAGCCGACCAGCAAAGGAATTGTTAGGGGCGATAATTGATAGGACAGGTGAAGAGAGAGAGAGAGAGAGAGAGAGAGAGAGAGAGAGAGAGAGAGAGAGAGAGAGAGAGAGAGAGAGTCATAGGAATCCGTGTTGTCAGTTGTAATTGATAATTAGACGAACCAAAAGTGCCGTTGTATTTTATTCTATTCATAAGATGCCATTAGGAGAATTTAGTTTGAACTATGACACTAAACTTCATCTGATGGTGAGCCAACAGTCCTGAGTAATCTTCAACTTGTTCCTCGTAAATTCCTACTATAAAATAAACTGAACCCTCATTTTATGTCCGTGTTTTTGCAATAAATGTTTTATTTTTCTTGCACCCGTTATTTTACAATACTAAATATATTTTATTTATTTATTTTAATATTCACTTCAATGTGTATATTCTAAAAGGTTTTTTTTGTGAGAATGGTTAGTTTTAAAGTGGGGGTTCGTTTTACACTTCAACTTTTTACTCGTAAATTCCTACCATAAAATACGGCTTGGCTCAGATAATGCCCAAGCCTAATCTCATGGTAGGAATTTACGAGTAAAAAGTTGAAGATAACCTTTTGTTGTTGTTATTTCTTTTCTTTTTTCTTTTTTTGGGTTTGGTACTCTAAAATAAAAACGTCAGATTTGAATCATCCTCGACGAAAAAACAAAATTACGATCATAAAATGAGGATCCAATTTATGCCTAAATTGTAAACTTTACTTTAAAACTAACCATTCTCACAAAAAAAACCTTTTAGAATATACACATTGAAGTGAATATTAAAATAAATAAATAGAATGTATTCAGTATTGTAAAATAACGGTGCAAGAAAAATAAAACATTTATTGCAAAAACACGGACATAAAATGAGGGTTCAGTTTATGTTATGGTATGAATTTACGAGGAACAAGTTAAGGATTACCCAGTCCTGAAAACTGAGGAACGTTGAGTTATACCTTTATTGCCATATTCATACTCCCAGATCCATTCTATACCGAAATGTTAGTACTTACTAACATTCCATTTAGGAGTAATGACAATGAAGGGGTACTCAACACTTCCAGAACCAGAACTGGAACCTCAATAGCAGTTTAACCTCATATTCAGCACACTAAGGTACTCAGTCACATCCTTCTAGCACATATATGATAAAAAGGTTTAGGGATTGCCATAAAATCAATATATTCAGGACAATCGTACAGATGCTAGGGTTTGACGTGACCAATCGATTGAACAGAGAGGCCTCTCCGTCTGACCATCTTGCTCAAGTAAGAGCCAAAGTTGAGTGTTGCATGTCATGGCCTGTTCAGCCACCAAGATTCCGTACTTAAAGCATCACGGGTCGCCAATCGCGACCACTAGTAACCCCATTTGAAGGGGTCTGACTCCTTTGCAGAGGTGAAGTTGCCTTTATCAACAGCCCCAGCCGACAGGGCGGAATCCTAGGCAGGTTGATATCTCGTTAAAATTATTCAAGGGAGGACAGAATTTGATAATGTAATTATTATTGTTAGTTCTTTAAACCATACAACTGTGCAAATCATTTGTTTTAGATAGGAATATTCGATATCATACAACTGTGTGCAAAAAAGTTTTAAAAAGAGTTTCTCAAATTGATGACATGCTATAAGAAGCGACGTCATATGAACTGCTGACGTAGCATATCCATTCGTTGAATTACGATTATTTTCCTGTATCTAACTGGCCTTTTTATGATCGATTCTAACGGGGACACCTATATAATTTGATAAATAAACAAAGCGGTTTCACAAAGAAATGCTGGTGTTTGTATGGTCTCAATTATTCCTCTTATTTCCAATTCTTTCAGTCTCCGCCCTGTCGGCTGGGGCGTTAGAATGCACCGACTGCACCTCTACAGAGGGGTAAGACTCCCCCAATGGGGCCACCTGTTGGCCGTGGGTGGCGACCCGTGATGCTTAAGGATAGAGCCCAGGTGGATGAGCAGTTCATGACATGCAATATTCTACTTTGGCCCTATCTTGGGCTAGACGGGCGGTCGGAGAGGCCCCCTCCGATCAATCGGCTGGTCACGTCAAGCCCTAGCACTTATATGATTTTCCCAACCCTATTGCCTTATAGCAAGCCCCAATACCTTTTTATCAAATGGGTGCTAGAAGGCGGTGGCTGCGGGTCTACATGTCCTGGGAATGACGGTGAGGTTCCAGTTTTGGAGGTTTGGGGAATATGGAGCACCCCATTCATCACCATTGCTCCCCGGTCCACTCTGAACCGGAGTGATAGTACCTGTTAGGGTCCCATCTATGGGTTAAATAGAAAAATGTATTTATAAAATATTGTATTATCCATTAAGAATTGATTTATTTCAAAACTTTATCGGCATTAAATGACTCACTGAGGTTGATATGCCGTAAAACAAAACAAACAAACAAATCTTTCAGTCTTTTTTTCAAACTCTTAGGGGCAATTCCAACATCACCAATTGGTATCCCATTCACACTCAATTTTCAAGCTTTAGTATATAAATATAGAATCCTAACATTTCCTTAAAGGGGTGCAAATACTACAGCAATAAGCATCTCCGAATGGCCTGGCCGTCAAATTAAGACCCTACAAATGTTAACAATAATACACACGGATACTTTCTCAGCAAACCAGTAACCACTTCCCGTTGAAGCAGAAACGTCTACGCCAGTCAAATTTCCATCGATAGTCAATGCGGACAGGGTCTAAGAAATATCGCAAAATAATTTTTCTTTGGATGCTTCAATTCCAACGGCCTTAAATGTAAATACATTTTCTTTACTAGTTTCTTTTAGTTATTAATATTATTTCCATATATAGGCCATATGATCTCTGATATATATATATATATATATATATATATATATATATATATATATATGTGTGTGTGTGTGTGTATGTGTGTGCAAGAGAGAGAGAGAGAGAGAGAGAGAGAGAGAGAGAGAGAGAGAGAGAGTGTGTGTGTGTGTGTGTATGTATGTGTGTGTGTGTGTATGTGTGCATGTGTATGGGTGAAAATCTCTTGGGAGTTGCGTTATGGTAACGAGTCAAAATAGCAAGAAGGAACATTTTATTAAACAACACCTGGTATTTTTTCACCATTAAAACCAAGGGGAATTATCATCCATTGATAATTTGAAAACGGCACTCCAAGACCTCCAAGACCTCCAGCTTCATGAGAGAGAGAGAGAAGAGAGAGAAGAGAGAGAGAGAGAGAGAGAGAGAGAGAGAGAGAGAGAGAGAGGGGGGGAGAGGGAGGTGGAGGCGAGGTTTCACGAACGATGAAATTCGTTCTTATCTATCCGTTTCGGTTTTCGACAAAATATGAGAGGGCTTTTTTATCTGATATAACAACCGTCGACTCTTCGATTATCATTCAACCAAGAAAACCTCTCTTTTTATATATATTTATATATGTTTCTATTTTTAATAAAAGAAACTAAAAAAAAACTAAATAAATTGGTAGTCAGTCTGAGACAAGTGACAGCTCTCTCAACTGTTGTTAGTGATACTCAAATGCTTTTAGCAGGGATAATTAGAAAGTCACCATAACGGTAAGACACAAGTAAAGCAACGCGGGTTCGAATCCCACGAGAGGTTTATCTTATTCTTTAGATAAAGCTTTGTCTATTATTATTATTATTATTATTATTATTATTATTATTATTACCATCCTTGAGAGTTTTTCACACCAGCGTTAGCTGGTGGTCTTTCACTGGAGTCTGAGAGACAGCTTGTCTCATCATATCTCCAGGGCTCTTCTGTGTATTCTAGCCGATCTTAACAATGCTGTTGTTTGCGTGGTCTTGGTTCTTATTTTTATTTGCAATTCCTCCTGTCTTTTTTTACAAACCCTTAAGGGCCATTCCAACGGTACCAACTGCAATTTCACTGTTTTATTATTATTATTATTATTATTATTATTATTATTATTATTATTATTATTATTATTATTATTATTATTAACCGTGTTCCTTAATTGTACAAACGCTATCATCTTCCAACATCCTCTGTTTTAAATTGAGACCATCCAAATCATCCAAGATGAAATGCAAAAATGTAAATTCTGATTATTTAGTGTTGCTTATCCGCCGAAGACTCATTTCTTATGTGTGTTATCAGCTAAGCTAAATAATGGACTATTTTGTTTTTATTAGAAAGAAAGAAAGTAAAAGGAGATACTACAAAGAAAAATATAAGAAAGAAAGAAAGTGTAGAGGAAGGATAGAGAGATGGTGTGAGCATGCGGAAGCGGTGACGCTAGTCTGATTCAATTAAACATAATGAAAAGATGGAAAAATTGAAAGAAAGAAAAAAAGAGCGGAAAGAGTTAAATCAAGATTATTAACTTTTTTTTAATATTGAATTATTTCGTAATAAGTCTTAAGCAAACATATCAAACAATGTGATAATTAAATTATCATACTGTGGTATATCCACAGGTTCTGCTAGTTATTATTATTATTATTATTATTATTATTATTATTATTATTATTATTATTATTTTAGTTGTGTTGTGGTCTGTATTATTTCCATTATACCTTTCTTCTCCAGTTCATCGCGTCTATTTCGGGGACTGTTCGAATTGCCCAAATACGATTAATATCACTATTACCTTCATAGCTTTTTCAGCTCTCTTGCAAGGTCAAGGTAATTGTCTATCTTTTCACCCACTTTAACTTTCAGTAAGCCGTCTGCTAGTAAAGCAAAATCGACTATATGATACGTTATTTTCTTGAGAATTAAACCTAGGTTTGGTCTTCTGGTCTTGATTGGATAATCCATTTGTATCTTCCTCAGATAATGGCTCTCAGACGTGGTTTATGGGACAGAATGTCATTACCTGTAACCCAAAATAATATTAGGTGTATATAATATCTTTATTATATACAATATTATAATTATTGTATATAATACTAGTGATATTATATATAATTGTATTACAATTGTATGTAAATGTATTTATTCAATGTTTTTTTTTTACTTCTTATGAGTTTTTATACCAATTTTAACTGATGGTTTTTCACTGAAATGGGAGCAACAGTAAGTCTTTTTAGGTTTCTTGGACTCTTCCGAGTATTCTAGCTGATCTTATCAGTGGTATAGTCTGGATAGTCTCAATTCTTTCTCTGATTTCCAGTTCCCACAATCTCTTTTCCAGGCCTTTGTGGACCATTCCAAGTGCACCAACTACAATTTAAGTGAAAAATATATTTCTTGTTTTATCACCGCAGTTAATATTTTCAACATCATGGGCAGACAAGTTATTGGTCTATAATGGCTAGGGATGGTATCACCGTCACTTTCATATTCGACAGCTTTTTCAGCTCTCTTGGAAGATCCAAATATTTGTCTAAAATATTGTGGAATATGAAGGTGTCAGTAATACAATTACTAGTCGGAAACCTTAGAACAATCTGCAAGAATCTAAAATGGGGTACTATAAATTCAAGGAAATTTATCCAGACCACAGCACTGCTGAGATTGGCAAGCATATTTAGAAGAGTCCTAAAGATCTGGCAGAGACTTGCTAATGAGAAACAGCAGTTATTGCAGGTGTAAATAACTGGTGGAGTGAAGCAATGGACATCACAAGTGCACCAATTAACTCAGTACTATCAATTACATCGTGTACCTTTTCCACCCATTGAACTGTTCGGGTACGAGTTATGCATGCCACAAACTAGTGAATACCAAAATATCGTAAAACCTTAGAATCGACGAAGAATGTTATATCTCTGTGTTGGGAAGATGTTAGTTTTTCAGACGAGATAAAGACAAGATGGCTGCAAAGGAAAAAAAGAAAAGAAAAAGAAAACAATGAATGGAAGAACCATTACTAATTTTCATTATCTATCAATTTGTCGATCTCAATAGGTTTATATTTATCTATCTGTCTATATATTTCAGTCTCTAAATATCTGTATATCTGTTCGGATATATTTGCCGATCTATTTATCTCAGTATGTTCATATCAATATATCTATTTATCTATCTATCTATCTATATTTCTATTTCAGCCTTGTTAAAAAATCTATTTACCTATCTAAGTATTGTAGAATTAATTGCAATATAGAACTAATCAATGCAAGATCTCAGTCTATTCATATCTATCTATACAATCACCAAGGACATAAGGAAGGATGTTGTACTCCACCAGTACACAAAAACACACGCAGACGACCAATATCAAACTGAGCTGAGAGCGTCACAGACGCTGTGTTCAAACATTCAAATATAAACAATGATCTAAGGGAAGTAACTGTTGGATTCTATTTCGTTAGATGTCTCTAACACCTTCCTTTTTTTTAGAAATTAACTATAGCGAGCACGCTTGGGGTTAATTTAAATGTGTTTCACTTTCGTGCGATTTCGCTTTGGTTGGTCACTACTAAGTTCTGCTCTATGTTCCTCTGCACTTGTTTGCACAAGAGTCGATGGAGCCAGTAACTGAAATGTGTTCATCAGCAAGTCAAATGGAATGGTTGGCATGTTATTATGTATGTTATTTGTAGTGTGTCTGGGTCGCAATTGGTGCTTATGACGTGACCAGATTTGACTACCAACTTGCACATTATACACAAATTGTCCTTTTTTTATGTGTATGGTGCCTGGTACCCAGTTTGGCTGTCCAGGCCTGTAAGTTCTTGCAAACACTGGTGTGCCAGTTGGGAAAGTTTATCGTTTTTTACAAGTGTCTTGTCTTAGTTATTTTTGTGGACGTAAGGCGTCCAGTGGGGTGCGAACGTTTCTTCCCGTGAGAGCTTCTGCTGGTGACATGCCATTCTTCACTGCGCTATTTGGTGTTGTTCGATATGAGAGAATATATGTTTGAAGTATCTTCTCTGCTGTTCCCTCTCCCCTTGCTTTGAGCAGTGCACATTTAAAGGCATCCACAAAACGTTTTGCATGTCCATTGGATTGTGGGTGGTAGGGTGGGGATCGAACATGAGTGATGCAATTTACTTTGCAGAAGTGACGGAACAACTCTGATGTGAACTGTGTCCCATTGTCCGAGACTAATGTTTCTGGAAGACCCTGTTGACTGAATAGTCGTTTAAAAATGGTAATAGTTGACTGGGTTTCTGTATATTTCATTGGAAACATCTCTGGCGATTTGGAATGGGCATCTACTATCACCAGAAAATTCAGACCATTTATAGGACCAGCAAAATCCATATATAAACCGTATTTTACCAAAACAGATACATTTCCAAAGCGCCTTTTTTTCTTTCATCCCACGAGAAATGGGTAAAAATAAAACCACTACTATTTTTTACAAGGATGGCTTTTGCATTAAATAACCCACGCACACTGATATGCTATTTAACAAAAAACCAAATCGATCTGTTCATATCTATCTACGTATTTATCTATCTATATGTTGTAGAATTAATTGTGGCAATGATGAATCAATGAATGGAAGAACCATTTTCATGCTTGCTCATTTCTTTGCCAGAAATAGGTGTGACTAAAAAAAATCCACATTTACTTGGGAGTTAAAAAGCAGAACGAATTATGATAACAGACATGTTCCTTCTAGTTCCTTCCTCTCTTTCTTTCTTTCTTTTTTTCTACTCATGTTAGGAGGATTCCCACATTGATCGTAGTAATCTTTCTCGGTCTGTTCATATCTTCGTCAATTCATATCATTTTTCGGACTATCTACAATGTTATGAATAATTTCATCTAACTATCCAGATAACTATCAAACTAGCTGATTGTATAGTTGCATCACTTGGACTTTAACGAAACGGTTGAAATTAATTGATCAGTACACATACCTAGGTAGCAATATCTCATCTACAGAAATCGATATAAATGTCTGCGTAGGAAAGATATGGACTGCTATTGACAGATTATCGATTATATGAAAATCTGATGTTTCTGATAAGATAACGCGAGAATTCTTCCATGCTGTAGACGTGTTGGTGCTACTGTACGACGACACCAAATGGATTTTTACGAAACGTGTAGACAGAAAGGTAGATGGAAATTAGACAGGGGTGTTGCATGTTGTCTTGAACGACTAGAAGCTGCATAGCAGAAAAAAGCAGCTGTACGACAGTCCAGCAGGTTAGTTAATAGCAAGTATTTTTGATTTGATAACAGTTTTAACCACGAATATCTTGCTGGTCTGTCTAGTTCTAACTCCCCATGGCCTAGTGGCAAACGTGCTGAATTGTGACATCGTAGGAAGCGAGTTTGAACTCCAGTCGTGCTATTGCGTACACCTTCGAACTAATACACTGTGGAAAGGTATAATCACACCATCTCCAGCCATTAGTTTAATAGTAAATTTTCTTGTTCTTCTACAAGGCTGTTTTTGACATTAAATAACCCATGAAGTTTGATATGGCGTTAAACTAAAGAAACCAAACCAAACCTGGCCGTACGATTAAAATGCATCAAGCTGGAAAGAATTACAATTGGCTGCAGCTTGGGAAAGAAACGTTGGCCTCTTGCCAAGATCCGAATCTATTTCGCATATCTTTTGAATTCCAGTATATTCATCACTATCTATTTTATGGCTGTTATGATCTTTGCCAGTTCTTTTCTTTCCAATATTATTTTTCTTCTTTTCCTTCAATATCTTTTCTTTTTACCATTCAAAATCCCCCATCTTTCTATTTAATTTGCTATGTTTTTCTAAGGGATTCTATTTTTCATTCATTTTTCATTTATTTTTTATTTTGTTTCAATTTTTTCATTCCTTCCTCCCCTTGCCGACTTTCTTTTCCTTTCTTTCTTTATTTTCATTCCTTTCCCATTCCTATCCTTCAGTTTATTTTTCCTTTTCAAACACACTCTTTTCTTCTTATTTTTTGTTTCTTTCAGCATTTGATTTTCCTTCTTCCCCTTTCTGTATTTCTTCGGAATTCATTTTTCCTTCATTCCCTACCCTTTCTTCATTTTCTTTTGTATTTCTTATTTCTTTGCCTTGTTCCTAATATGTATTTCTCTTGAATTCCTTTTTCTCTCATTTCCTCTTTTTACTTTTTTAACTTTTTTCTGTTTTCTTTCTCTTTCTTTCTTTCTTTCTTTCTTTCTTTCTTTCTTTTCTTTCCTACTTTTTTCCATCATCATCATCATCATCATCAAGTCAAATTTACAGCACGAATTCTCTCGGCTCTCTTTTCTTTCTTTTCCTTTTTCGTTTTTTTCTTTCATTTTGTCACTCTTCTCTTCTCTGTATTTCTCTTGGTTTCAGAATAACGAGAAAAGCGAGTGATAGTCATTGTTATTCATCTGTTTTTGACTACAATGACTACCACTCGCATTTCTCGTTATTCTGTGATAAATAATTTCTTATCACCTTCCATATACCAACAAAGGCCTGAAGATGATCTAATTAATAGATCGAAACACTGCAGCGTCGGCCAATAAACTCACCACTTAACCCATTTAAATTTTTCATTTTTCTTAATATACTACATACCGTCGGATTCACTTCTTTCTTTCACACACACACACACACACACACACACACACACAACACACATATATATATATATATATATGATTAAATTAAATTAAATAGAAAATAAATTTTTAAAAATCAGATATTAAATTAATCTTCATATATATAATAATCTTCTTATTTATTGATGTAGGTTAACTTACTCCAACTGACAATGCGAAATACAAATCAAATACATTTTTTTAATGTATTTGATTGCTTTTCTCTTATTGTTATTATTGTTATCATATATAAGGTTTTATGTGAGTGTGTTTAAAGAGTATAAATTTTACTGGTCTTGTAAAAGAAGAGAAAGAAAAGACAATATTGTTTCTATTCTAGTTTGTTTTCTTGGTCAGTATGTAGTTGGCTGTCTGATGAGACTAAGCTTATTTATTGGGTTCTGGTAATAAATTTGTAAAAACCAAATGACGGCTTGTTAAGTTTGTCTTTCTCATTGAAATATATATATATATATATATATATATATATATATAATATATGTTTATATATGTGTGTGTGTGTGTGTGTGTGTGTGTGTGTGTGTGTGTGTGTGTGTGTGAATAGAATGGCTTAATGTCAGTATCCACAGATACCGAGGGAGTCTATTACTAGTTTTTTCACTAGTGCTAGACCAGGAAGATTGTTTTTGTACCTTGGGTGGAGCGCCACACTACACCAGCTCCTCAGTTTACTGCACTACTGTGTTACTCATACGCTGAGTTGGCGATATATATATATATATATATATGTGTGTGTTTTGTGTGTGTGTGTGTGTGTGTGTGTGTGTGTGTGTGTATAAAGAGTAGTTGGTATGATGATTTTCAGGAGAGTTAGATAGGGGAAAACATGTTAGAATTCATTGAACAAAGAATGAAATGAGAATTTAAACTTATACCAAGTGACGAATAGAGAATGGTTCTGTGAACGTTTATGTGTATACTGACTCATCGTGTTCGTACGTAAACACACATGTATGTATGTATGTATGTATGTCACTATATTTTTATTTTCCAAATGAATTCTATCATAAAAAAGCCAGCGGAAAAAAAGAGCTGGCAGGGGCGTAGGGAAAGAAGTGATGAGGGGATGGGTATGTGAAATTACAGGTAGACTGAAATAAATATTTTTCATTTGATCTCAGACATTTTCGGCTCCAGCAAAAATTCACAAAAAGAAGCGGGAAAAACATAATGAAGGAGGTTCTCGCTCCGTTGATTCAGCAAAATAAATTCAAAGCAATTTTGTCCAATTTAACTCAGCTTTTTAATATTCATTTAAATTTATTTTTAGTTTTTTTTTTTCAGTTCTCGTGAGAAAATACGAGAACGCCTATTCAATTACATGAAATTTCTAAACGCGCATGCGCAATCCTGTTTAACTTGTGTATGTATCTTCCCACATGTTTATTATATATATATATATATATATATATAATATATATATATATATATGTGTGTGTGTGTGGTGTTTTGTATATATACTTATAACACACAACACACACAACACACACATATATATATATATATATATATATATAATTAATATTATATATATATATATATATATACACTATTGCAAAGAATTGTTGTTAGGGGATGAGAGTAAAGTCTCTGCCTACTACATTCTCCCCTTCGTTGGCTTCAAATCAGACATCAGACAGTTAAATTTGAAGGTCAAAACGTGATAATACTCCTTGAAGAAGTAACAAGTAATTGTGATTGAGGAAATAAAACTATTCTCTGCCACTTCATCTTCTTCCTCCTGCAACTTCGCCTATGGGCACCTAACAAGGAGCTATCATCAACATAAAGAACTAATAAATTGTTGTACTACTGTTATTCCAGTAAAAATTTGATTACGTAGAGATCGATAGTCCTGCCTCTGACGATAACGTACAATCTGTCTAGGATCAAAGTGTTATTCTCCTGGACTTCCAACTACGCTAATTGTCCTGAATAGTTCTTTTAGCTCTGCATGT
Source organism: Doryteuthis pealeii (assembly GCA_023376005.1). Lineage (NCBI taxonomy): Eukaryota > Metazoa > Mollusca > Cephalopoda > Myopsida > Loliginidae > Doryteuthis > Doryteuthis pealeii. Next base: position 36,712,841 of record CM042168.1, on the reverse strand, counting down.
GGATATGATCTCTCCCCACAAAAAGGAGTGTTCTGAGCATGACACTAAACTGTATCTGGTGAGGTTCCAGTTATGGGGATCTTGGAAGTGTGGAGTACACTTTTATTGTCATAATTTCCCAGTACCCATATCAAATAGATATGTTTGCAAATTATTTGCATTAGATAGGAGTACTTGATATGTAACTGTGTGAAAAGACTAAATATGTAATTCCCTTACCTCTAGGAATAAAATACCCTCTAACGGGTTAACATGCCGTTAAAATAATCAATCAATTAACCATGTTCTACTTCTACAGCCTCTCATGCCAGTTGCTATTTAGCCTAAACACAGCTCGGCTGCTATCTATACATAGGGCAGTTAGTGTGTATGTATGTATGTATGTATGTATGTATGTCCATATGAAACTACGAAAATAAACTAACGACAAAGTCCTTGCTTTTTGTGCAAAGATTATGAAGATTTTATTTATATTCGAAGATATTTAAAAATTGAAATATACATAGAAATAGCATTCGAATTCTACTTAAAAAATTCCTGGATTTATGAATCTCAAAAATAAACAAATCAATACACTAGGTATTTTTGCCTCTCCCTCCACACAGGTGTCACTGAGTAGTTGCTTCTAGTCTGTAATAAGGGGGAAATATAATGGGTAATTGATGAGAAGGTTCAATCTATATTGTCATATCACTAAAATCTTCCTCTAACATCTAAAATAAAAAGTGTATAGGGTTATATTTAGACATACTTGAAAAGAAGTCACTATATTTCTATATGGTTTCAAGTAACTAATGCTTAGTAAACAATTATTACTTCAAGTAAGTATTTTTAAAACAAAAAATCTATTGTTATATGGTAACAAGTATTCTTATCGATTATAAATAATATGCGCACAGTTGTATGTTTTAAGTATTCCTATCTAATAAAAATGTTGCATAATGGATATGCAGCCTATCTATTACGTAAGAAGGTGTAAAAATATCTGAATTCGAAAGTTAACTATTAATTCGCGAGTAGTTTTGTTGATAGCTTTTGACCTCTTATTGACCTAAATGTGATGTTCTGATCCGGTGAGAATATCACGTGACGGAGGACAGTGGGGGTTTAGTTTCAGAGGGAATCTCGGCCATCCAAGGAGCACGTTGGAATCATGGGTCTTGGGCAAATAAAAAACGTTGAAAGTACACTGAGTCTTTGTGTTCATTAATAAGAACTGACGAAATGGACAAAAAGATACAGCAATCCCAACAATACTGAAACTAAGCCAAGTCAACCCAAGACAACAAGCAGACTACAGAGGATTCAACCCGGATAGACCCAAGTAAAATAATAATTAAGAAGGACTATTTAATACTAATAATTATATGGGTTCAAGTAATTATTTCTATTTAATAGTATTCATTTATTTACACAGTTATATAGTTTCAAATACTTTGTAAACAATTATAGCTTCAAGTAACTATTCTTCATAGAAATAATTTACGCACAGTTATACGATATAAACTCAAATTAGGAAGCCGACGGATAATACTAGACAAAATGATTTCTAATAATGATAGACGTGTAATGTTACTCTACGCGTAATTTGCTGACGATAGATCCTAGGCAGGTGCCCATTTCTAAAATGAGGTGAGATAACGAAATGTCATAGTTATTTACGGCTGTGATTTTTTCCGTTCAGATAATACTTACATGCCTTTTTTTCCATCCTGTTCAGTTTTTATATTTTGATATTTCCTGGCTGTGATTATTCGTGAAGAAGAAGAAGAAGAAGAAGAAGAAGAAGAAGAAGAAGAAGAAGAAGAAGAAGAAGAAGAAGAACCATAACAACAACAACAACAATAAATATAATAATAATAATAATAATAATAAAACGCCATTGCATAAACGTGAAAGCAACAGAAAGATAAACGATGAACCCCCCTCCCAAAAAAAAAACAAAAAAAAAAAAAAAAAAAAAACAAAGAAAAACAAAACAAAACAAACTAAAGAATAGATAAAATAAATTGATCTGTTCGGAGGAAGCTATACATACATCGACTTAGGAATTTGCTAAAGCGTAACTTAGTCAGGCACATGGTCACATGATTGAAGCACCTATTCGGTCAGAGGGAGGAATAGGTGGCCAAAGAATCAGAGAAAGTACATATTTCCTTATATATGTGTGTATTAGTATATATATGACACAAAATTCAATTTAGATTATTCCTTAGTTTTAGGATTGAGTTATGTTTGAAGGAAATTCCATTTTAATTGATTTTAATTAGTCGTAATTTGCAATTAAGTAAAAAAAAACATAACCGTCTCCTGCCCGTCACTTTCCCCCGCTCTATGTATATCTTTATTACCTCCTCGTTATATATATTAGTTTTTCAGTGAGATTGGAGAGTGTGTGAAACACATATATATGTTGTTTCATAAGCAGCCGACACGTAGCTTTTCAACATCTTGGCTAAAATTCAAAGAATCAGGTCCATTTAACTTTAAATTAGGTCAAACGTTCCCTTTCTTAGAAATATTACGAAATGATTTTAATGTTGTTTTTTTTATTATTCACCGGCCATATCAAGTTTTGAAAAAAATTAATTCGCTTTGTAAACTCTTTTTCCCCCAATCCAAATTATCTACAGAGACCTCAATGGGTGACTCAGCGGGTCACGTTATAAGTAAGTTTTGTTAAAGACCATGGAATATTTTTTCTTTATAATTTTAAAGTGCAGAAGTTTTCTTCTTGTTTTCCGTACATCAGCATCCAGATAATAGTGAAAATGTCCGATATGTTTTACCCAAATGCTTTCAACCATTTCTCAGGTCGGCCTCGAAATATCTCTGTGTGTGTGTGTGTGTGTGTGTGTGTGTACGCGCCCGCGCATGCGTGTGTATGTGTGTGTGTGTGTGTGGTATATGTGCGTGTGTTTGTATTTGTGTTTGTGTGCGTTCAATTCTAACGGTCTTCTATTACACACACACACACACACACACACAAATATATATATATATATATATATATATATATATATATATATATATATATACGGGTATATATAGGATAAACACAAAAACGATGTCAGGTGAGCGGCATCTTGGATTTCACTTGCATCGAGTGGTGGGAAGGGTGCACAGAGATTCTGCTGCTGAGAAAGTAAATATTTTGAGTTAATACATGTGATGTCACAATATTTATAAATATATTTAAATTAGCTTTGATGTTGTTATGGCTACGAAAAATAGAGGATTGTTCTTGAAATCGAGGAGTTTTTTGTGCTCACCTTATATATATATATATATATGTGTGTGTGTGTGTGTGTGTGTGTGAAAATGGAAAAGGAATTGAATCCGACAATATGAGGAAAAACAAGTAAAGAAAAGAAATGTAAATGGATAAAATGAATTTAATCGATATCACTTACACATGTGTTTCGGTCAATTTATGTGTGTGAAAATATTTCGCACACATAGAAGAATCGACCTTCATCAGAGTGAACATTTATTTGAATAAAAAAATATTTCAAAATAAATGTTCACTCTGATGAAAATATTTCAAAATAAATGTTCACTCTGATGAAGGTTGATTCTTCTATGTGTGCGAAATATTTTCACATACATAAACTGACCGAAACACATGTGTAAGTGATATCGATTAATGTGATATCGATTAAATTCATTTTATCCATTTACATTTCTTTTCTTTACTCATTCTTCCTCATATATATATATATATATATATATATATATATATATATATATATATATATATAATCTGTTAAAGTCAACGGCACTTGGTAATTGTGAGTTTCTTGCCGATGGGTTCTTTAGATTATATGTATATATAATATATATTCCTATGTAGATATATACGAGTATATATGTGTGTACATGTATATATATATATATATGCATATATATGTTTGCATGTGTTTTTATATATATATATATATATATATATATATATATATATATATATATATATATATATGGATGGATGGATGTGTATATATGGTGTATTTACCCGAACTCTCCTCCACGTGTAGGATGCCGTATAAACTGAATGTTTAGGAGTAGTAAATCTACTTTGAATTCATATTTTTCTTTCTCCTAGACTGGTTGGCAACTCCTCTGTTATTTATACATAGCTGAGGGAAGAATAGATGAATTAATGACTTTCTCAAGCATTTTAGGGATTTGAAGTTGGGTGACCGTATCTATTTCTTAAGACAACCGTGACGCAAGCGCCTCCAATATATATATATATATATATATATATATATATATATATATATATATATATATATATATATATGAGAGGCCCTAGACACTGTCAATTACGAAAGAGGTGTTGACTTCAGGCCTTCACTATCCTACTATATATATATATATATATATATATATATATACATATTACTTCATTTCTTTCTTATTTTTGACCCGGCGAGAAGGAAGTTCAAACAGAGTAAGTCTTGAGTGGTATTTTTCCGTGACCAGGTGTCTGGCTGTTTCATTTTCCTTGAAGTGAACTTATCGTTATCTCTTCACAAGAGAGGAGATTCAGAAATGCTTCGACCAATGGAGAATTCACTGGAATAAATGTGTAACGCCCTATCGAAGTGATATAGAATATGCTGACGTCATTGTCTGCTGAGAGTATTCGGACTTCCACAAAAATCTGTCTGGATATGACGCTAAATTTATGTGGTGGTGAGGCCCAAGATACGAATAAGTTGAGATAGATGTATATGTTGATAAATAAAATATGAAAAATACAAGGTATTCAGAGGGTGATTTTATTATAGCATTTTCCATCATTAAACGTTTCGTTTTTTTAATATTAAACTATCATTAGGATATTATGTGATACTTTATTCTATGAAATATATTCAATTTTTTAATATAATTTATACAATGCTAACTTGACACGAGTTAAATTCGTTTAACTCATAACTCAATTTCCTCGTATACCAAATCAATTTTCCCCATTAAAATTAACTGAAATGCTGTTAATCCTTTCCATCCACCACAAAATGACACTTCTAATTTTTTTGTCAAGTTTTTTTAAATAAGAAAAATAGCTCTGTATTGTATAAAACACAATAAAATAGAATGTAACGAATTATGTGTTGCAATATGTTTTAATGTATATCGCTTTATGAATAGTATTTTTCTTTGGCGTAATACATTTTGAACTTAAATGTTTTTATAGAATTATTAACATAAGCGTATTTGAAGCTCGTTCCTCCTTCAAAATTTAGTTCTCAATACAAAGCAAAAAAACTGACCGAGTGACACTTGGTAAATTCGTAAGGTGGGGCACTCGTAACTCAAGGTACCACTGTATATAGAGGTAGAAGCTAACGAAAGCTGTTATTGACGCATCGTAAGGGAGACATGGATTTGTGCCTTTCAAAATAAATAAATAAATAAATAATAAATAAAATTTATGAGTTGAATTTAAAAGACCCAAAGGAAGTCGAACTCGATTCCCCAAGTAGTGTTTTCAGCCTCATAGCTTCTATAGAAGAAAATTAGGGGACAAACGAAAAAAAGTACATTTGATGCGATATTGAATCGAAATCACACACAAGTGTAGGCTAAAAGAGGGAAAAAGAAAGGGAGAGAAAAGAAAAGGGAACAGAAAGAACACAAAGACAAACAAACAAATAAACAAAAAGTCATTTTGAAAACAAGAAATGGCGTTTGTTTGGAATCTTTTCACGGTTACGTTGGAATGAAGTGAACGGAAAAATGGAGATCGTCATTCATTGCCGAAATTGGTCTTTCCTCGGAATTATTGGCGAAAATGGTTTTTCAGCTTTGGAATTAAGTAATCCCTCACTCACCCCACTCATGTCTCTATCTATTTATACCTATGTACTTATTCATCTAAAGTTGGACTTAAGCAATCCCCCGCACCCTTCCTCCTTTTCTATCTTTCTATCTTTTTTGGTATGTTTATTTGTTTGTCTATCTATCTATCTCATGAGGTCTGTCTGTCTGTTTGTCTCTATCTGTCAATTTTAATCTGTGCATATTATATACATATCGTATATATATATACTATATATATACATACATATATTATGTATGTGTATATATATGTATAATATATATATATATATATATATATATAATATATATAAATAATGAATATTTCTTATCTATCTATCTAACTCGCTTCAAATATCATCTATTATCTATATCTATATCTATCTCAGCCTATTCTCGTCTATCTACCTATCTATCTAAATTGTTATCTATCTAAATCGCTTCAGTTCTATCTCTGTCGTCCTGTTCATATCTATATATCTATTTATCAATTTATCTGTTGTAATATTATATATCTAAATTTGTTCTTATCTATCTATCTATCTATCTATCTACAATTGTTCATATCAATATGAATCTTTTTTTTATCTATCCATCTATCTATCTCTATATCTACCCCCTTTTTTTTATCTCTCCGTGTTTCTTCTATATCTCTTTCTCTTTGTTCAGTTTTTCTCGCTACATCAGTAGAATCTCCATCTCTCTGTCTTTACTTTACGAACAACATCCTCTATCTATCTATCTATCTATCTTTCTATCTATCTCAGTGTGTAGCTTTTTCTTTATCTTTCTGACTCGCATAGTCAATCTGTAGCTCGGTTCTTTTTCTCTCTCTATCTGACTATGTCCCAAAACTCTCTCCCTCTCTCCGTCTCTCTGTCTCTCTGTTTCTGTCTCTGTCTCTTTCTCTGACGCTCTCTATCTAAATCCTTATAATTTCCCTCTCTATCTTTTTCTCAATCTTCCTCTCTTTAATCCTCAAGTATCATTCGTTTTATCTAAATCCCTCTTTTAGTTTTCACTAAACTCTCTCTCTCTCTCTCTCTCTCTCTCTCTCTCTCTCTCTCTATCTATCTATCTATCTTTCCTGTCTCTTTTCTCTCTCGGTTTCCCAATCTAAATCCTTATACTTTCTTTCTCTTTCTTCTTTCTTTCTTCTCTTCTCTCTCTCTCTCTCTCTCTCTCTCTCTCTCTCTCTCTCTCTCTCTTTCCACCCCTATCTTTAAATCTTCGATTCTTTCGTTTTATTTAAATCTTTAGTTTATCTCTCTTTCGCTAAATCACCATACTCCCTCCCACGTCTCTCTCTCTCTCTCTCTCTCTCTCCTCTCTCTCTCTCTCTAATGCATTCACAAGCAAAATCCTATTACCTCACTTTCTCTCCCCCTCTCTCATTTAAATCCTTATATATGTCTGTCTGTCAGTCTGTCTGTCTTATTGTCTCTTTTTCTTTCTCTCTCCCCACCCATCTCTCTCTCTCTCTCTCTCTCTCTCTCTCTCTCTCTCTCTCTCGCTTTCGCTTTCTGCAGTGAAGTACCTTAGCTCTCTCCTTCTCTCTGTCTTTCTCACTTTCTCAATTTTAATTCTCACACGTTTTCCCTCTTTCTCTTCTCTCTCTCTTCTCTCTCCCCCCTCTCTCTCTCTTTATATCTCTTTTTATCTCGATTATCTTTAGTTTTATCTAAATCAGAAGTTTATCTATTTTTCTCAAAATTATGATATTCTATATCTCTCACTCTTTCTCACTTACTGTAGAGAAATCTCTTTTCTGTTTCTCTTTCTGTCTCGCTTTCCCTATGTAAATCCTCATATTTTCTTTCTCTCTTTCTCCCCCCTCTCTCTCTCTTTTAAACCTCATCTCCGTTTTGTCTAAATATCTAGTCTATCTCTATTTCTCTTAATCGCTCTCTCTCACTTACATTCTCTAGTGAAATCCCATTGCAATATTTTTTTCTCTCTCGCTTTCTCTATCTAAATCATTATACCTCTCTCTCTCTCTCTCTCTCTCTCTCTCTCTCTCTCTCTCTTTCTCTATCACTCGCATGCATCTTTTATCTATGTATACCTTAATTACTTTAAGCACGCATGTATTGCCAACCATGTCTCCCCGACTCTATTCATTCTCAACGAAAAATAAAATGTTTTGAAAATAGTTTCCGTTTTAATCATTCACTGATCAAGGTAAACTCTTGGCTAAAATCAATCACGAACCAACTGAACGTGTATCAAATAAACAGCTCTCTACTTTATACAATCAATTCTTTATTCAATCAGCGGATCATCTCGAAACTTGAGCCGAGCACAACGTTGAACACGGTAAGAACAATTGGCCGAGTCATCTTGGCAAGGTGTCTGCATTGTTGATCATGGCTTAACAGCGTCTATAACAACTGACTTCAGCGTGAGGGAGATTATGAACGGACTGCGTCAGACGAAAAGTTGCTGTGATTGGCTGATAGGCAGACAATGTCGATGTCTCACATCCTTCGTTCCCTTTTTGATTTTGCTGACTCATCTTTATTGCCAGCGGAAGCCGGAAAAGAACGATAATGATTTTGTTTGATTTTTCACTCTTCTAAGAAAAAAAAAAAAGAAAAGAAAAGAAAGTAAGATTCTGTTTATTTTTACGGTGTTGGATTTATAAATGAGGTTTGATTCGGTTTTTTTTAGTTTTACGACATGTCAACCCTTGGGTTATTTTCAAACAGGTAAACACATCATCCCAGCTGTAATATCAACGCATAAAGAATTAGTGTATTAATAAAGTTCCCAATCATTTTAAACAGGCAAACACTCCATACTTAGTTGTAATATACATTTTTAAGAGCTAATATATTAATAGAGTTCACACTCATTTTAAACAGGTAAACACTTCTTATTTAGTTGCAGTATCAATGTTTTCCAAGACAAACTATCAATACAATTCACAATCATTTTATAGGGGTAAATATGTCATAATTAGTTGCTGTATCAATGTTTAAAAGCATTAATAAAATTCACAATTACGTTAACAGGTAAACTCATACCATGTTGCCATATCATTGTTTTAAGAGGCAATATTCTAATAAAATTCACAAGTATTTTAGACTAGAAAACACTTCCTACTTACTTAAAATATGAATCTTTTAAGAGCCAATGTATTAATAAAGTTTACAGTCATTTTAAAAAGGTAAAACTTGATGCTTACTTACAATATCAAGGCTTTAATAATCAATGTATTAATAGCAATAATTTCAAACAGGTAAACACTTCATTTTCAATGTATTATCTAAATTTACAATTATTTTAAAAATGATCGTAGATTAAAATTACATTTTAGAGAAGAGAATTACATAAGTGTTTTTGGTGATTGTGGCAGTAAATGAGTAGATGGATGGACAGACTAAGGGAATAAAGTAGGTCTCATAATGAAAATTAAATACAATTATTTGGAATTATTCTTATTATTTTGAGAAGTACCTAAGTTAAAAATGGAATTCAATTCTCGTGCAAATGTCAATCCATTGGAATTTATGAAATATCTAATAAGAATAATAAACAATAAATAAAAGGAGTGGGTTGATGACGCAAAATAGGATACCTTTCCTATGAAATAAGACATTCGGAAGGACAATGTGGATTCAGTCGAGTCGAGGTATCCAAAAGCGTATGATCCCTATAACGCAGAGACGAATGTAAAATATGAGTTTTAATTCAACATTTTTGAGGATTAATGCTGTTTGTATTCTCTCTTTGCACGCCCCAAAAAGGTAAAAAGTAAATATTTGACGGTAATCTAAAAAAGTGTTATAATTTTGAACACTAAAATTTCGTTTCTTGAATGTGATGTGTACAATTATATACGTTTTCTTGTGTGTGTCTCCCATTGCCTAAATCTTAACAATAAATACAGTTAATTAGTCAGTTTCCTCAAAGTTCCGTCCAGTGGTCGTAACACAGCACACTAGTGTTCATAATGTTTTAGGTTTTATACCGTCTCTGTCGTTATAGTTAAGAGCATATTTTATGCAAAAGCTTTTCTTATTCGTAGTTCTTTTTAAAATATATATATACAAGGGTCATTTAATTAATATTTTTTGGAAAAATAGCAAAATATATATGTAAACTCTGTTTTGAGAGCAAAAATGATTTTAATCTCACAAAAATATTTATTTTGATACTCTTCAAAATGGCGGCAAATCAAACAGAATATATATATAATGACATGTTTGATGAGAAGTACAAACCATGTTAAATTCGTGGGAAAGAAAGTGTGATGAATAGGGAGAAGTATGTTGCAGGAAAAATAATTATGGAATAAAAAAAAAAGAATATTTTCATTTCTATAAACCAATTCAAAACTATGCACAGTTTACTTTTAGAGAAAAACGCTTTTTTAAAAAATAATTTACTATATCTATTGAATAACCCTTGTATTTATCAAAATGTATTTGGATGCTAAAATTATTCTTATAATTTAAATTATACATATAGTAAAGTGTGTTGCAAATATGAACCAGAGTCAAATTGATAACCTAAAGATGCGATTCAAACACACACACACACACACACACACACACACACACACACACACATATATATATATATATATATATATATATATTATAATGGTACACAGTAATAACCTACTCGACTTTCACCATAAGGACCTTCAGGGTTAAATCCACTGAATTAATCAAGATATTGATTAATTACAGCCAGTTATACGTGTGTATTTTTTGATAATGACGGTTTGTGACAGACTCGTAGTCAAAGAACGCTGGGTTTAAAATTTGAAAATGAACGGAAGTGAAATTTTATCAAAGGATTAAAAAGCATTATGAGAAATCCTCTTTATATTATTGCTTTAATGATTTATAAGAATTATAAGGATTCACCATTTTTTTAAATATATAGTCCAGTTTCGAATCACGCACAGGGCGGTCTTCCTATCTATAGCTCTGCTGATGAGGCCTAATAGGCCGAAATGTACATACAGAGATTGATTTTCTCGATTTGTTTAGCCTTACATTTAAATAGGCATTCCCGCCTAATTAATTAATTATTAATCAATTAATTTTCAAAATTAGGTACGACTTAAATTAAGCACATATTCTCCCAAAAATTGTCGGCAAAAAGCCATATCCAAACACACCGTGTTTACATACATATCATATATATATATATATATATATATATAATATATATATATATATATATACCAACCCCTCCGCACGAGCAGGATGCAACACAAGTAATTTCTTAAACGGAGTTCAACAGGTTTGAATTCCGAGTTTACCTTCTCCTAGACCGGTTACCTAACCAAGGTTAAAGAGCCCAGTCTGCCCTACTATTTACTCATATCTGGAGGGAGAGTAGAATTCATACCTTTCCCAAGGGTATTAACGCTAAGTGAAATGCAATTACCACGTCCAGAATTTGAACTCGGGGCGACGAGTTCATTTCCCATGATTTTAACAATTACACCACGTGCTTATATATATATGGTTTTGAATCAACAAATGGATATGCCACTTGGGCAGTATATATTTCGTACCCTCTTTTGTGGCATATCACATATCAACTAATATGAAAACATTTAGAATAAAACTTTCAAAAAACATTTTTTCACTAAAACATTATCCCATAACGATGACCTAAGGTCGAAACTTGTTGAGAACAATGAAAATATATAAACATAAAGGATATATTCGTATTTGTCTAATCACTTTTGCTCATCCTTTATATATATATATATATATATATATGTCATCCACAGACACGTGTTTCGGCGTTTCCCGCCTCTTCAGTGTGCTAGACACAACAACTATCCCTGGCTAGGAGCGAACTCCGACTGACTATTTGCCAGCCTGATTTTTTTAACCCCCGGCCACTTTGACAGCTGCTGTAACGGGGCTGGTGCTTAAACTATTAAAAACATAGATTTGTTTATATATTTTACGATCACAGAGAGATCTACTCTGCGAGCAAACGATCATTGCCTATATGCTTGGTAGTGAAAGTTAATTTAAATCACCCTTAGAGCACTCTACCAAATTTATGGGAGAATATATTAATAGGTCATCCACAGACACTTGTTTCGGCGTTTCACGCCTCTTCGGTGTGGCTATATATAAATGTGTGTGTGTGTGTGTGTGTGTGTGTGTGTGTGTGTGTGTGTGTGTGTGTGTGTGTGTGTGTGTGTATTTACCTTTGAAACATATTTTGCAAAGCAGTTTAGGTTTAAGGATAATTTTATGACATGAACATTTTGGTTCATTTGCGTCTAAGTAAAACATTGGTAGGTCCCTGTGGCGTATTGGCTAACGTGCTGGACATCGTAATACGCAAGTTCGAACTCCAGTCGCGCAGTTTCGTTGACCTTCAGACTAATAGCCTACGGAAAGGTTGTGAACACTTTCATCCTCTAATCAATGGGTTAAAATTTACCACTACTGTTCTTCTAAAAGGATGGATCTGGCATTAAATAACCCACGAAGGTTGATATACCATTGAACCTAGAAACCAAAGCTAAAACTATGTTAGTTTATTCGTTTATATTATGGTCTTGCCATGTAACAGAATGTTTATTCATCTCTCTCAGAATTCCGGAAATGGCTGTTAAAAGAGATGGAACCACTTAAAAGCTTTGAAAAGCGAAACCTTCTCTAAGTAAATCTCTGCTTACGATGTAATAAATTGATTCGATTACCTAACACCGGATCTTGTTACTACACTGCCTATCTGATTATCGATAAGAATCGGTGTTCAATTAACCACAGAAGTTCGATCAGTTTCTTTGACTCAATTGCACTTGTACCTAAATAACTGTCTCTTCAATAGTTGCAATGGCAGCAGCAGCAGCAGCAGCATCACTATTTTGCAGGCCGGGTTGATTCTTTTGCATTCACTTCACCTGGTGCTTTACGTCCAGTCTCGACTATTCAGCCCTCATCCGGTCGAGGAGAAAATAGCATCCAGTTAAATGAGGATTACACCATCCCAACAAGAGAAGAAAATGAAAATAGGGATAGTGATGAAGAAGATAAAGAATTTAACAACTTTACTTATTTACTTACCACTTTGATACAAAAAGAATTACCCTTTTTGTTAGATTTAGTCTTTTCTTTGGGTTGTTTGATTGTTTGTTTGTTGTTTCCAATCCCTATTCATTTGGCTTGTATGTGTGGACAACATACATATATATATATATATATATATGTGTGTGTGTGTGTGTGTGTGTGTGTGTGTGTGTGTGTGTGTGTATGTGTGTGCAGTGTGTGTGTGTGTATTGAATAAATACATGTGGTTAGTTAGATCATGTGGATATAACAACACAAACGATTAAATTCAATTGATATTTCGCCTCTTATTGGTTGAATTTATTGACTTAAGTGCTTGTACATTTTCTTTTATAGTGAAAAGTTAAATGAGTGGGGCAGGGAGAGAAAGGGGGAGGGGTATTGGTGTGTAGTCTAGAGGAATGAGAGAAAGACGGGTGGGCTTAGTATGTGTGGAATGGTATTTTTATTTTTATGGGGTCAGTCAGTTGACTTTGAATGGATTTTGATGTTTAGAGAGTGGGTCAAATGTGTGAGGTCAAAATTATACCAAGGGGCCGGGGATATTTCTGTTTGAAAATATTTCAGAGAAATCCATAAAGATTTTGTTGAGATAAATGCATTTACTTTCTGCTTTTTAATGTTTAAAAGTTAATTGGATATATATATATATTATATATGTGTGTGTGTGTGTGTGTGCATGTATATATATGTGTATGTATGTGCATGCATATATATACGTGTGTATGTCTGTGCATGAATATATGTGTGTGTGCATGTATACGTATGTGTGCCCGCTTGTGTATGTGATTGTGTGCATATATATATGTGGTGTGTGCATGTATATATGTGTATATGTGTGTATGCAAATATATGTGTATGCATGAATATACATATATATGTGTATATGTGCATGTATATATGTGGTGTGTGCATGTATATACATGTATGTGTATATATATATGTGTGTTTATGTGCATACACATATATGTGTGTGTGAGTCTCTGTGTGTATATGTATGCGTGTGTGTGTGTGCATATATATATATATATATATATATATATATATATATATATATATATGTATGTGTGTTACTGAAATTACGGATAACTTTTCCAGTGGTTTAAATCGTAAGTATTCGTATTTAACGCAACAATTGATTGGTTTTAACGGCATATCAACCCGTCTAGAGTTACATTATGCCTAAATGTTAGGAACACAAGATAATTTACGTTTGTATTAACATTTATTGTATAGTTTTTTCCTCAGAGTTTTTTTAACACATTATACAAATAATTTGCATACAATATATGGTTTCAAGTATTCCCATCTAATACTAATCATTATAAGGTTTCAAGTAAGTATTTAATGATACTCATTTCTTTGCACACAGTTATATGACTTCAAGTAACTAATAATAATAATCCTTAATAAACAATTATAACTTCAAGTAATTATTTTAATACAAATTATTTGCATACAGTTATACGATTGATTGATTGATTTTAACGGAATGTTAACTCTTTTGAATTATATTAAACTTAGTGATTAGGAAATTATATTTACTAGCAAATATATGCATCCTCCGGGTGCAAGTATTAATGTCATAAAATATCATATTAAATTAGAAAGTCTAAATAAATTAAATAAGAATGCAGATAAAATGATTTGAAACAGAGAGAGGTATAATCGAAAAATAAAACAGCTGTAGCTTCCTCTTCCACAACCCCCGTCTTTCCTTGCTAAACTTTTCTAATTTAACTATTTAGTTAAATAAGAAAGTGAAGAATAAAATTACAGTTATTTCTTTTTGTTAATTGATTTATTTTAAGATTTATCTCCGAATTTTTGCTCATATTCATTAAGATAAAATCAAATAATTAGAAATCTACAATACCAAGCACATATTTATTAAAATCAAATTTTAAATATCAATATGCAAATTAGCCTTCCCGTTCACACAGTAAACCGCTTTTTGTTGTACATATAAATACAATTGCATCTTATTAGTACGTACATATGACCAGCAGTATTAATAATGAAAACAATTTTATTAATAATTGAGGCTTAAATAAAAATGATTTATGGAGAATGTGATGTATAATAACTAAATGGATAGTGACTTAAGTAGTGATATAGTTTCGGTTACAGACAAACAAACACATAATCTCCATTATAATAAGATTATATACGTTCATATTCACATTTTTGTTAGTTGCTTATTAAAATACTTTTTGGAAAGACAATACAAATAACTTTGGAAATAATTTGCGTACAGTTGTATAGGGTGAAGTATTCCTATCTAATACTAATAATCTAAACTCAATCGTATTTTTAAGTAATTATTTCTATTTAATATTGGCCATTCGTTTACACACGGTTATATGGTTTCAAGTAACTAATAATAATTCTTAGTAAACGATTATAGTGTCAAGTAACTATTCATGATACAAATAATTTACATACAATACGATTGATGGATTGAATAATTTTAACGTCATGTCAACCAAACTAGAATTATTTCATGCCTAGAGGTTAAGGAATCACGTTCGAATGATTTATGGTATTAGGTATTCCGATCTAATACAAATTTATACACAATTATATGGTTTCAAGTAATTGTTTCTATTTAAAGTCCATGACACCATTGAAGACTATTTTATGTTTTACTCCTGTTTTTACTTGAGTTTATTGTTGTATTTTTTTACTGCTAGTTTAAACCCATTATCTGATTGAATAGAGATCGATAAAATCTTTCTTTTGCACATGAAATATATTTTTCTTTCCATCCATTCGTCAAAGCTATATTTATCTCTCAATAACATCAAAGCAATATGTTAAAAACTGTCTAAATGGTGTCGTGGACTGTTAATAATAATCATTTGTTTGAGCAAAGTTATATGTTTGGTTGGTTGGTTGGCTGGTTGGCTGGTTGTTAGATTTTACGGCATGTCAACGCTTGCTGGTTTATTTTATGCCGAAGATGTTTTATTTTATTCATTCTTGATGGGTACTCAAATTTTTTAAAAGTAAATTTTTAAACACATTTCTAAAATTAATGTTTTTTTATATTTAACCCATTGATGGGATCCTAACATGTACCACAACTTCGGGTCAGGGTGGACTTAGAAGTAACGGTGATGAAGAGTACTACACACTCCCCAGAGGTTCAGAATTAATGCCATACTCTGGACACTGACCTTCAGCCACCGACTTCTAGCACATATATGATAAAAGCGATTGGAAGCTTGTTATAAGGACAGTAGGATCGGAACAATCATATAAGAGTTAGAGCTTGATGTGACCAGACGATTGATTAGAGGAGGTCTCCGACCGCGAAATTGAAGTGTTGCATGTCAGGGACTGCTCGGTCACCAATATGCCATCCTTAAGCATCACGGTTATCAACCACAGTCAACAGGTGGTCCCTTGAGAAGATTTTCCCTCTCTGCACAGTTTGTGTCTTCTTCTACCCAAGCGAAAAGTAACATGGTTTTAAGTAACTGATAAAAATAATCCTTATTAAACAAGTATAACTTCAAAGAACTATTCTCAATTCAAATGATTTACAGTTATATACTGTCAGACATAGATGAAACCCTCACAAGTACAACCAATCTGAGAGTGGAGCTGAGAGTAATGGTAATAAAAGGTTACTGCACACTGGAGCGTCACAATCAGATGTAGTTTAATCTCATACCCAAAACACATTTGGGGAGGATCTTACCCCCCTAAAAAGATACAGTCAGCGTATTCTAAACCCTGTCGACAGGGTGGGATAGCAACTGGGTTGCTGGTCAACGTTTCCATGTGTTTGGTAATGGATATCCGTTTTGATTGCATTGATTAAATTTGGACTAATTAATTAACTATAACTTTAATGTTTAAATTTCATATTGGAAATATATTGAGTGTGGCCTTATTACTTGAGAATAAATTTTGATGTCAGATTTTTTTTTAATTAAAAAATGTTCTTCACTCTTGCCCTAATTTAATTTAATTAAGATCGATATCATGATAATATTGATTTACTTAATGTCAGGCGACAAAATCCATGAGAAGACCACAGACCCCGAAAGAACCGCCGGGAATAAGCCGTACATTTTATAGTATAAATCGAAGGGCAAGTGAGACAATAGGATATCCAATTTTAATGAGATACAATCCGTTAGAAAGAAACAATGGACCATTGATTTCTACGAATGAACAGAATAGACAAAAATCAGGAAAGTGATGATGACGAAATGGCCTTAAGCAAAGATATAAAGCAGAATATTAATGAAAAGAGAAACACATATAGGACTCACTTTATGGAGATACACACGTGAATACATACACGCGTTCGTGGCCTAATGGTTATCATCGTAGGAAACAGATTCGGCAACCTGAGTTCAAATCCTGGGCTAGCCTTTTTGCGTTTCACATGACGATAATACTTAGATCAGAACTGTTTACTAACCATGTTGTTGATTTTATATACCTTTCACGAAGAAAATATTTAATCTCCTTTGTTCTGTGAGAAGATGTATTATTGTCCTGAAAAATAACAAGAACGTGACCAAACCAATTTTCTAACAATGGAGAAAATTATTTAGGATTGCAATGTACACATGTGCATTGATTGTTGATGTAATGATTGTCATCTCCCATGTTCTTTAAATGACATGCAACCCGATATCATAAATAAATTTGGAAATTGACTTATTGTCTCCAGGTAATCATCTATATATCTTTTATTTGAACGATACCAGAATCTTGACCAATGCAGATTCTTCATACATTACTGAATATCACTTTCATCTAATTGTCCACACTCTATGATTGTTTCTCTTTAGTCCATTTTAAGCTCATTTTTTGTTTGTGTGCTAGTGCTAGTTTAATTTGTTTTTCCTTAATCTGATTTCTTACAGTTCTGTGAGAAACATTGAATCCTGTTTTGATTCATTTGTTTTTCATTTGAAAATGGGATAGAATTACACACTTTAGTTGTTCATAGATAAAATCTTTACAATTTATTAAGAAACTTTAGTTGGGACCCACTAAAAAGCTATCAGCATCACTGTATAGATAAGAGATTTAAATTTTTTGTATCCCGGGCATTGCTGGGTACCGCTGCTAGTTGTTATAATAATAATAATTATTATTATTATTACTGGCAAAAAAAACCCATAAACATGTAAAAATTAATTTTGGAAAGATATTACCTGAGGGGGTGGAAGTTAAAAAATTGATGTCAGAGAGTTTGGTACAAAAGTAAGTAAAATCATCAAATTTATTAAAGGAGTAAAAAAAAAAAAAAAAAAAACAATTTAAAATGTAAACTTAGTTCTGATAACTTTAAATATATATTAAATTAAAACAAACTATATATAGATATATAATACCGGGTATGTATTTATTAAGACTTGTTTTAAAAAAGCAATGAGGATCGTTTAAGGTTGCATGCTCAAATTTTAAGTGTATATATTTTTATGTTAGGATGTTTTTGTGTGATGTGACGTAAACAGTGACATTTTTTTTACAGTTTTCTATCCTGACGCTTTGATGTCTTTCAGTTTCTACAAGTATGCTTTATTTTTAATGACCCTATCTCTTTAATATTTGCACAGCTGACTGGGAACATCCAACGTTTTTGCCACACTCAAACTGTGAATATCATTCTTGAATAAGAATTGCTTAATTGAATAACTCTAAATTGAATCAATGGAAGGGATTCCATTGTTTCACTTGAAGTTCTTCTGTTGGCCCATGTTTTCTTTCAATTAGTTATGCCACTTGTTGGGTTTTGGTTGTTATTTTTTACGGCATATCAACCATTTTAGGTTATTTAATGTCGAATCAAGTCATTTTGATAAACAATTGACTCCCGTTGAACACAGTATCTTCTCTTGGTTCAAGGGCCAACCACTTGCTGGGGTCTGCAAGAACCGTCTTTTAACTGTAAACTGAATCGCATATCTAGGATTCTGCTCGTATTTATTTTCGGAAAATTTCATTTGTATTTGTTTTTTAATTGATAACAAAGATTATGAAACTGATATAATCTCAAAAAATCAAATTAGAAATCATTCTTTATTGACATTCTTTCATTGGTTGTTAATCTTTCTAAGAAAAGGTCAACTGTTTTGCGGTCATACTATTTGGTTATATCATCAGTTAGTTTTACAATCTTATTTTACGAAAGAAAGGCATACATAGGCTACCTGATTGACACCTGACACTGAAAATTGTAATTCTTATATTGAAAGCAATTTTGGAAGCTCGGAATTTTAAATGTGAATATAACCAATGTCTATATTGTCAGCCTCGATCAGGGCCAGCGTAGGTGGATATGTAATTTCCCAATCCTCCGTCACGAGTGAGATGTGACACAAGGTCAATGTTTAAACGGAGTATATCAGGTTTCAATTCAGTTCTCATTCTCCTTGACCGGTTGCTATATCAAAGTTAATAAACTCTGTCTCTCCTAATTTAGCTATAAATAGTGGGAGAATACCGTATACGAGTATGTAATTACCTAACCCCTTCGTTACGGGTAGTACGTAATACACGGTCAATTTTTAAGCGAGGTAGATCTGGTTTGAAGAATGTTCATTTTCATAGGCTGGTTGATTTACTAATACTAAAGACTCCAGTATGTCCTACTATTCATAACCAGCGGGAATATATGGAATCATGCCTTTCCCAAAGAACCTCAGAGCGAAATGAACAGCAAACAGTTTCGTCCAGGATTTGAACTCGGGTCACTGATTCCATTCAGCGGGGATAAAACCGTTACGATACGCGCGCCCAAAAGTGGACGGCTACTTCAACTAGTTCCTGATTTATTTATGCTATGGAGATTTTACGCGTGATGAGAATTGAGGAGACGAAGCCGTTTGTAATGGTCTGTTGTTAGCTGCTTTTTAAGCCGCAAACCCCAACTTTATGGGGCTTTGCAACGGAACCTCACGTATCATGGCCTCCAAGGAAATTGTTTATTTCTTCAACAGAGCATGAGGTTTTGTGAATGGAATGAATACGTGCGAATAAAGAATTTCTTTTTTGTGCTACTTTCACCTGGAAGTAGCGGGAAACTAGCTAATAATGATTTATTGAAATATTTATAACCAAGCTCACAAATTAACGCAGATCGATATTCTAATGAAAGGAATGAGCGTTCTAGCTGTAATCCGGGAAAAGAAAGGTCAGGTTATTTGTTTTATCGTGCAAGGACGCGTTTGAACATATATACCAATCCTCCACACGAACAGGATGTGACACAAGGTCATTTTTAGGCGGAGTTTAACAGGTTTGAATTCAGAGTTTTCCTTCTTTTCGACTGGTTTCCTAACCAAGTTTAAAAAGCCCAGTCTGTCCTGCTATTTACCCATAGCTGGAGGGAGGGCTGGTGGATGCATCCTTTTGTCAAGTGTATTAGCGTGATGAAAAATGTAGACAGCCTCGTCCAGGATTTGAACTCGGGTCGACGTGTCCGTTTCCCACAACTCTAACCATTACACCCTTCGCTACCAAGGACGTGTGTGGAATGGTCAGCAACCATTACTACTGAATAGCAAATTGGTTGGTTGGTTGGCTGGTTAGTTAGTTAGTTCGGTGTAGTTTACCCGTAGTTATTTTATATCGAAGATGTTTTGTTTTATTTGGTCATTTCGGTACTAATTTTTTTAAAATATTAAAAACCCATTTTAATCTATTTAAGCCATACATCCCTAACAGAGTTGACCTGGAGTAATGGCGATGAAGGGGTACTCCATATTCCCAGAGGTCCAGAATTAGAACCACCACTAGATCGTTTAACGTCATGCACAGGACACATAGGGAGTTGGATGCCCCATACTTGCAACTTTATGTCACATCCTACACGATGTGAACGATATGGTAAATACTTACCTCTATGTATCTTGAGTTTGCGTGTGACGCCTCTGCACACGTGTGTGTTTAGTGTGTGTGGTATACCAGTGTGTATGATTCTGTGAGGTAGGTCTCTTCTTCTGGCTGGGATAAGGTGCTCCCTCTGTATTATTATTATTATTATTATTATTATTATTATTATTATTATTATTATTGCTTGAAATTATATAATGCTTAAAAATTATTGGCGTTATACAGAAATACTTGGAACCATATAGATATAAATATGAGTAGTTATGTACAAATTATTAGTATTAGTTAGGAACATTTGAACCATACAACTGTGTGCAAATTCTTTGTATTAGATAGGAATACTTGATAGCACAAGATATTAATTGTAATAAGCAACAAAAAATGGACAATTGAATAGTTCAATCGAACATTGAAAATATAGTTATGATTGTAATTAAACATTTAGAAATGAATCAAATTTCGTCTTTAGATAACCCATAAGGAATTGATATGCCGTTTAATAAATGAATCCAAATTTCTATGAACTAATTGTAAATATAATATCCCTAAAATAAAACTATTATACATTTAAATAAGTTTATTATACATATATACATGATTATTGTACTGCATTTGATGACATTTATTTGGTATTTTGTCGACGGGAATCTCGGCTAGAATCAAAAATATAATGATAAATGTCTTGTCTGTTATGTAGAGTCACCCTTTCTAGTAACAATTAATGTTACAATGGAATTGATAAGAACAGGAAAAAGGGTTCTATTGTTAATATTGAAGGCGTGGTTATACAATTTGAATATTCAGACATTTTTCATTTCTTTGTTATATATCTCAATCGACTGATAAATAAATTAAAATTAAGTTTCTTTCTTTCTTTCTGAACATTTTCGGTGTTCCTACCTTCATTTTTTCTTTTTCTCTCGATCACTCGTCGAATTTCTTCTTCTTCTTCTTCTTCTTCTTCTTCTTCTTCTTTCTTCTTCTTCTTCTTCTTCTTCTATTATTAACTTTCTATCCCCATTCATTCATAATTTCATTTCATTTATTCATCTTTCTTTCGTAAAATTTTCTCCGTACCTCCCTTTGTTCGCATTTCTTTTTTTTTCTTCTTCACATTCTTTCTTTCTTTATATTCTTTGATTTCTATACCATATTGTTTTTGTTTGTTTTTTTTTTTTTTTAAATCTATCCTGTATTTTCTTTCTTCTTTATTTCTACTGCATATTCTTTCTTTCTCCTTTCATTCTTCTTCCTTCTTCTTTGTTTGTTTGTTTGTTTGTTTGTTTCTTTCTTTCTTTTTTTCTTCTGTTTTTTTTTCTTTTTCTAGCTATCCCTTTTTCTTTATTTATTTCTACCGCATATCTTTCTTTCCCTTTCTTTTTCTTCCCTTTTCTTCTTTCTTTCTTTCTTTCTTTCTTCGCATTTCTAATCTTTCTACACTGTTTCTTTCTTTCTTTCTTTCTTTCCCGCCCACGCACGACACTTACCTGCTAGACACAACAGGATGTGAGTTTCGACTACATAATTACGTATTCACTTTGCCTATTTCCAATTTAATACAGGAAATACGAAATCCATTTGATAGCGGGAAATATTGAATACAACTTTTGATTACCCCTCTAACCGGAGGGGAAACTTGGCCTTAACTCATAAATCCCCCAACTACCATTTTTTTCTTCGGGCTTAAGCCTATCTCGTCATGCTTAGATTGCTTCCCCTTCTCTTCTTGTCTCGAGGGCACAGCCAGCCAAGTTAGCCCCAAACAACTGGGTGGCAAATGTCAGTCTGTACCTGGCTATTTACGATAAACTGTGTAATTTTCGCAATGGCGGTTTTCTATCTGCATTGGCATGGAGCAGAACTACCAACCCCTCCCTGCTTCTTGTTTTATATATTCTCATTATTTCCGGATCAATATTGTATAAGATTCAGGGGGCCTAACTTTGTGCAAACAAATAACATGGTGTCTTTCACTATCTATCTATCTATCTATCTATCTATCTATCTACTTTCAGCCTTCTTTCTTTCTTTTTTCCTCCTCTCTCTCTCTCTCTCTCTCTCTCTCTCTCTCTCTCTCTCTCTCCTCTCTCTCTCAGTACCTTATTCATTCATATCTTACTCCATTCATTGACTAACTATATTCATCTATCTTTATAAGTTAATTAATGTCTATCTGTCTATCTGAGTATCTATCTATCTATCTATCTATCTATCTATCTATCTATCACTGTATATATTTATATATATCAGTTAATTCATATCTATCTATAAATCGATGTACTTTCAATCTTTTCCCTCACTCTCTAACTAACATACTCTCTCCTTCACTCTTTCTATTACTCTCTCTACCTTAATTAGTTCATATCTAATCTGTCTGTTCATATCTAAGTTCGTTCAAGTCTATGCCAGTTTATTCATACCTATGAGTTTATTTATGTTTCCGTTTGTTTCTTTCTCTCTTTCTCCTGCCCTTTTATCTATCTATCTCTCCCTATATTATATATATATATATATATATATATATATATATATATATATATATATATACTTATTTATATGCCTATCTTTCTTTATTTCCCCCTCTCTGTCTAACACACACACACACACACACACACACAAATATCTCTTTACCTTAATGTATTCATATCTTACCCAATTTATTGCCTATCTATATATTATTGGCTTTAGAGGCTTACTGTCGAGTGTGGGGATGTCTCCCTCTTTTAAAAGCACATGAACTCAGTTTTATCGGAGTTCACATACAGGTCGATGTTTTCTGCTGTCTTCTCAGGCTATGTAGAGGGATTCTGCTGTGCAGGTGTATTTGCAAGAAATACGTAATCCGCATCCGTGATAGTCTGTATGGGATATCGCCTGCTTCTCCTTTTTATGTGATCCTTTTCTTTTATTGTGATTGTTCTACTACATAAGCAAGGCAAATTATAAATATATATGGTGCTAACGCATCTCTTTATAGTTTCCTGTGCCTATGCCTACCTATGTCACCGGTATGAGCATACCTTTTGAGTCTTTGTCCAGCATCATTATAGCGGTAACTATTCCTTTGAGAGACCGTATGCTAGCATTATTGCTCCATTTCCCTCTGTGTATGGAGTCAAACGCCTTAGAAAAATCTACAGCTTTGCCTCGACATTCTTCGCTCGAACTCCTTCTAGGATCTGAAAAGACAGTAGATCAATTCATATACCTAGATAGTAATATCTCATCCACAGAAAGCGATGTGAATGCACGCATAGTGTGATTGCCAAAACAGATATCCAGTAATATGGAAATTCGATCTCACTGACAACTTAAAGCAACAATTCTTCGAAGCTGTAATTGTGTCAGTGCCACTGTTTGGATTCACCAATTAGACCCTAACGAAGTGCCTAGAGAATAAAACACAAAGAAGTTGCACAAGAATGCTGCATGCGATCTTAAACAAATCGTGGAAAGAACACCCCAGAAGGATGCAGCTATACGACCCATTGCTCCCTATCACACAGACCATCCGAGGGAGACGAACAAGACATGCTGGACACAGCTGGAGAAGCAAGAACGAACTCTTAAACGACGTTCTCCGATGGAAGCCAGCACATAGGCACGCGAGTGTGAGCCGTCCAGCAAAGACCTACATTAGCCAGCTCTGCTAGGATACTGGATGCTGCAAAGAGGACCTTCCGCGGACAATCAATGATACGATTGACGAGAGATTGTCATGGATATCAGTGCTACTAGCGTGACATGATGATGATGATATATCCCAGTTCATTAATATCTATCTATCTATCTATCTATCTCGGTTTATTCATATCTATCTATCTATCTATCT
Organism: Doryteuthis pealeii; assembly: GCA_023376005.1. NCBI lineage: Eukaryota > Metazoa > Mollusca > Cephalopoda > Myopsida > Loliginidae > Doryteuthis > Doryteuthis pealeii. The sequence goes on along the minus strand of CM042168.1, from coordinate 36,688,259 downwards.
ATCTAAGTTTGTTCCTACAATGTTAGTTCATTAATATCTGTCTATCAATTTGTTTATCCATTATATATAATATATATATATATATATATATATATATAAATATATATATAATATATATACAAGTTACACCACACACACACACACACACACATATATTATATATATATATATATATATATATACTCACTTTGAAGTGAACGTTTCTGATGACGACCAATCACCTAAAGGGCTCCGAAACCATTGGTATAACGGACTCTTACATGTATTGTAAACTATAATTAAATAAATACTGCTCTTACAGAAGTAATTGAGCGCTTTTTAATCATTTCTCAAATACTAACAAGGAATAACATATATAATAATATTATATATATATATATATAATATATATATATATATATGTGTGTGTGGTGTGTGTGTGTGGTGTGTGTGTGTACGTTGACCTTGCACCTTCATTGATTAAAGATCGAATTAATGGTCTATTCATTATTTAAAGGTTTCTTTCGCAGTTATAAACAGAAAAGGAGTACAATTTCTGAGCTCCCGAAATCGCCACCTCCCCATTGAAGTGTGTTACAATATTCCAATTCTTCATCTACTCAAAAATACCATTTTTGATTCCTTTTCTTGATTCATGACCGGCCAGAGTGAAGTTACAACACCAATAATAAATCAAGTGATTTTTCTGTAACCACGTGACTTTTCCCCTTTCCTATGAAGTTGTCGTCATCTCTTTATCTTCTGATACTCTTTGTTGCAATACAGCATGAGTACCATAGCCAGCTCATAGTACCTCCAGACCCCGACAGATCTATACTACTTAATATGGACTTAATAAGTACTTACTAGGGTACAGAAAAGTTATAGTCATATATATTTTCGGACCATTTGATTTTTAGGCACCCCTTTTGCGATATCGTTTGATAAGGACATTTTTTTCATTTACACCGTCAAAATAATTGTTTCTTAGGTTAGGGTTAGGTTAGGACTAGTTAGTTAGTTAGGGTTAAATTTTTTAAAAAAACTCAAAAAATCATCTTTAACAGACAACCGGATTTTGACCTTGTAAATGAAAAATGTCCTTATGAAAACGAGATCAAAAAGGGTGCCTAAATATCATATGGTCCATATTTTCCATCATATATATTTTTTATCCTTGTATTTTCCTCCCAACACCTGAGTTTCTATAGAGATTTAGGAAATATAGGTCTTCAAAACGGTGACCTTGTACCATACGTAATTTGAGAGTCCGATCAATGCGATTCTCTACGTTGAATTTTAAAGGACACGAATAAATTGTTAAGGATTGTCTTCTAGGCATTCTATTATCCTGGCAGCTCCAAAAATGTGTCTTTCCTAGATGTTACATTGTATTTGACATATAACATTTAAAGGGTGATTAAATAATTCTGCCCTTCTGGTTACTCCAAAACAATGGTCAGTGACCAACATTACACATATTTAACATGACGTTAACCTCTAGGCAGGGATCAGAGTTATACACTCCTGATTGCTAAAAACACTTGACCCTATACCCTCTTACCTTTATTTAACAAAAGAATTTCTAGTGTAATGGGAGGTTCTTCTCTTAGTACTCCAAACACTTGACCTTAAACCAACGCTACGTCGAATTTGACATAAAGTTTATTGTTTTCTAGACAATAATTACAGGGTTGTATCTTTGTGGCTGCTCAAAACACTTGAACATGTACCAAACTTACCTCGTACTTAACATAAAAACGAAAAGTCAAAGTGATATTTAAGAATTTGCTCTCTTGGTAGTTCCAAATACGTGTTCCTTTACCAGACACTACGTTTAGTTTGACATAAAGAATATGGTTTCCTATGCAGTCCTTTAGAGGGTTCCATCTTTCTGTCTGTTCCAAATATTTGCCCTTGTTCCAGATTTTACCTCATTTTTTACTGCGGTTATTCGAGAGTTCTCGACTCCTGATTGTTCCAAACACTTGTATATACCAGATTTTACTTCGTATTTGACATGAGAAGGGAAAATTATAGGCGGTGATCAGAGAGTTCTACCCTTTTGGTTGCTCAAAAATATTAATCTTCTACCATACATTACCTAGCAACCATGGTATAATGGTTAGACAGCTAGTTTAGCAGATCCATTTATAGTGAATAGTGGACGATCCGCACTGGATCATATTTGCGACCTTGTATTACATACTACCTTGGTACTTACATTACTACTAACATCTCATACTGACATATGAACGTGAAATTCTGCGTGACCAGAGAGATTTATTCACGTGATTGCTCTAATTCTAGATCTTATACCAGACACTATGTTGATAACATTAGGATGTGGTTTCTGAACAGTGATTAGAGCTTATATCCTTTTTGTTGCTCAAAAACAATTGACCTTGTATCAGACTTTACTTCGTATTTGACATAAGAACGTGAAGGCGGGGATTTAAGAATTGTGCTCTCTTGTTTTCCAAAAACGTGACCATATACCATACGCTACAATGAGTTTGACATAAAGTATGTGGTTTTCTAGGCAACATTGTAGGGGTACATTATTTCTATTTCTGATAATCGCTTGACCTTGCTCAACGAAATTAATGTTTAAGAGACCAGAGAGATATTTCAAATTTCTTCAGGTCAAATGACAAAACGTTGTGTCGTCAATAAAGATGTTGACAATTGACCATAACATGTGGTCAGGTAGATTATTGATGAAAATAAGAAAAAGAGTTAGACCAAGGACAGGCCTTGGGAACTCTTGCATTAATCCCATCGACCCATAAGACTTGCCATTAGCTGTAACCTTCATGGATCTACCTGTAAGAAAGATTTGATGGTTGAGTAATTCCAGAAAGGACTCCTGAAGAACCCCCATTATATCATAACTGGAAAGCTTGCGAGGCCCCTTTTGCATACACTGTCAAAAGAGAGACATCACATGTGGTTTAATCGTTAGCAAGCTATTCTCGCAGATCATTCCTACTAAATTGCGAGGTGATTTCCAACAATTACAACCTTGTGATACATCATACCCATAGCAAACGGGTTGGGTAAATACCTAGACCGTTCCATCGTTGTGTAATGGTTGGCAAGCTAGTCTCGCAAATCTATCACTACTGAATAATGAATTCATTTCTTGCTAAATGTCCCACACTTGCGAACTTGTGCCACATCCAGTCCGTGGAGAACGGGTTGGGTAGTTACACAAAGTTATATCCGAGCTTCTCAAAGTTGGTGTCAAAATTAGGGCGTGTTCAAGAATGTGAAGGATTCTGCACAACAAATTATGACGTCACACTATCTTGTGTGCAATATAGAAAACTTTTGTTTCACTTAAATAAAATCAAAAGAACTTTATTATCATCAAAGCCTACTGACAGTACGAATCCCTTGAACATCTCTCGCTGTCAGTCCCTGGGCTATCGCTCTTGGTAAGTCATCTGAACGACCTCCAGTATCCGTTCAGAGTTAATTAGTGTAATTTTTGTTGGTTGTTAATACTGGTGTGTCCATCTGTAGGAGTTCATGGAATAACGTCGCTGCTCCCAGGATTTGGTAAAAAAGTATGCAGCATCCTTGTGTAGTTATTATCTTGATTTTCACCAGGTGTTTCGTTAAGGTCAAAATGGTGCAGTTATACAATAGTATTGTCAAACAACAGTTTGAAAGAATTCCCGTTTTATTCCAGGAGAAAGATCAGATTTCCATATGGTCATTAATCTGTCAATAGAATTCCATGGTTACTTTTATTTTACATAGCTTTAGTAGATGTAGGTTTTTTCCTTCTTTTTAGAGACATAGTTAGAGCTAAGGTTAATTTTTTATCTGGGTTTGTTATACTGCATTCAAATGTTCCATTATTTGTTTGAATTATTGATAATTTGTGTTATCTAAATTTTTATTACTGTTGTCCTCATTTTGATTATTATATACAAAACGTTTCGGCCAATGTGGCCTTCAGTCTTCTTCAGTTGGATACATGGCTTAACGAATATAAGTGTTGGATTAATACAGTTATAAATGGCAATCATCTGGAGGTTGCAGGTTCAACCCTGACCACGAAAATAACATAGAATACTTACTTAGCACTTTTACCAGGTCATGTTTAACGGAAGGAGAACAGTCTAGCCCAGCGGGTTGAATAAATGGTTCGGTGAAGGTTCCTGATTGCGACATGAAGGCTCCGGAGTTCGACAAAAAGCACCTGAAGAAGGTCGGAGGGCACATCGGCTGTAACATTGTGTATATGACCATAAAGCTGAGCACTACAGTCCAAAAAAATCTGAATAATATAAAATAAGAGTTCCATATTATACACAATGGAATATAATTACCCCAACCCTCAACGCATCGCCAACAGAAGTGATGCTGATTGATTGGGTGGTTGGTTAGATTTTACGGCATTTCAACCCTTGGGTTATTTTATGCAGAAGACATTTTTGTTTTATTCCTTCTTGTTGGGTATTCAATATTTTAAAACTTATCTTTAAACACATTTTAAACTTAAAAAAAAATCTGTTCAATCCATAGATGGGATCCTAACAGGTACTACCACTCCTAATCAGAGTGGATCTGGAAGTAATGGAAGGGTACTCCACATTTCACACAGATCACTAGATACAGTTTAATGTCATACCCACAACACTAAGACTCAGCCACCATCGTCTAGTACATATGTGTTAAAAAGGGTTAGATTTTGCCAAAAGAGCAATACGGTCGGGGCAATCATATAGGTACTAGGGTTTGATGTGACCAGCCGATTGATCACCCGTTTCGCTCAAGTAAGACAAAAGAAGTTACTTGTTTTATTTATGATTATCTTATTCATATTATTCCGTAGAGCGGAAAGAATAAGTGATCAATTCACTTTCAATATTTTTAAATACTGAATATAAACATTAATGAATAAATAGAAAATAACAATAATTTGTGAATCAAATCATGATACATATTGTTTTCAGTAAAACAAAACAATAAAACAATTAATGGACATTATAGTAATTTGATTAAACTTATAGCTAATAATTCCAGAAATAAAAGAGGTTAAGAATCAGTTTAGCTGAGTCGGTAGAGCATCCGCCTAGGAACCTCAAGGTCCCATGTTCGATATTGGCCCTCGCCAACTCAGCGCATGAATGGAACAGTTTAGATCTGTACGCTAAAGTGATGGCAATTGTGGCCCTCCACCTCAGAAGCAAAAATAATCTCCCCTGTCTAACACTAGTCAAGAGGGAATTGACTTCCTCACTGTTTGGCTGATACCAACAATAGGTCAGTCCGTCGACTTTACTAACTTACAAGACAGACACTAAAAATTGATTTTCTCTTCATTTGAAGAATTGAAGGATAATTTAACAGTTTCAGGAAAATCATTAAGAGAAAACATTTCAAATCAAATCGAAGAAATGAGAAAAATTAAAGAATGAAAAAAAAATTAGAAATTGTAAGTTATATAATACATTAAAAAGTTTGTTTTAATATTCTAATTTGAATTATGAAAAAAAGCACCAAAATTAAATCTTGGCTCGATATTCTGTCTATACAGTATTTGAAAATAAGAAAGAATAAAATATATTTTATATGGTAACTTTTCTGTATTTTGCCAGCCCTATCGGTTATGATTTACAATACATCGACTGCATCCTCTGCAGAGGGTGATGACTGCTCTTCCAAGAAAGGTTTTCCTGTGTATGATACTAAACTGCATTCGGTGCGAGGCCTAGAACTTTTAGACGGTGGATCTTTAAGTGTGGAGAAGTATTCATTGCCATTAAGTCCTAAGTCCACTCTGAGAGTGATAGTACCAGTTTTGATTCATTCCATAGGGCAAATAGATCTGTTTGAAAAATACTTATTGAAAAGGGAATACTTGATATCATATACTTATGAGCAAATTATTTCTATTAAAAAAGTTACTTTAAATTAAAATGTATCAATGATTATATTAGTATATTATTATTATTTGCTCCTTTTGAGTTTTCACATCAGCATTAACTGATGGTCTTTCACTGGAGTCTGAGTGTCAGCAAGTCTCCTCAGGTCTCCAGGACTCTTCTGAGTATTCTGGCAGATTGCAGCAGTGCAGTGTTCTGAATGGTTTCAATCCTTCCTCTGATTTCCAAACTTCCAGACCTTTTTCCAATCCTTTTGGACTGTTCCAAGTGCACCAACTACAATTGGTATCACTTTCACTTTCATATTCCATAACTTTTTCAGTTCTCTGGCAAGGTCCAGATATTTGTCCATTTTTCATTTTCCTTTAGCTTCACCCTGTGATCTGCTGGCACGCAAAATCCACCAGTTGACAGTTCTTTCTTTTTTGTTTACCAACACTAGGTCTGGTCTTCTTGCTAGGATAAGATGATCCGTTTTTATTACAAAGTCCCAGAGAATTTTATGCATTTCGTTCTCAAGAACAGATTCTGGTTTATGCATATACCATTTTCTTGTATGGTCAAAATTAAATTTTTTGCATAATGCCCAGTGGATCACCTTCCCAACCCAGTCGTGTCTAGTTTTGTACTCTCGTTGTGCTAGTTTGCTACATTCGCAGAGTATATGGTTTACAGTCTCATCTCTATTCCCGCAAAGTCTACATTTACTATTTCTTTAGGTCCTATCAACTTTCACTTTGAGGTAGTTTGTCTTTATGGCATTATTTTTGAAGCAATTATAAGTGATTCAGTTTCTCTTTTGAGAAGTCTTTTCATGTGCAACCTCTTCAATTTGTTCGTTTGAAGCGTCCATATAATTGTTTTTCTTCCCATTTTTGTTTTCTAGTCTTTGTTGTTTTCTGGTTGTCCATCTGTCGCTTCTACTTGTTTTGCCACCATAAGTAGTTTGTCATTGCTTTTTCTTGTGTAATCTTCAAGTTGTTGGATTGTGGTTTCTACGCATTTCTCTATGTTGGCAATACCTCTTCCCCCTTCCTTTCTTGACACATATAATCTATCTCTATCATCTCTAGGCTGCAGAGCCTTGTGCATG
>CM042168.1:36661284-36676284 GCA_023376005.1 Doryteuthis pealeii | reverse complement strand
CCTTTTCCTGGTTGCCACACAAAGTTTAATGAATCCAGTCTACCTTACTATTTACCCATAGCTTGAAGGAGTAATAGTGGGATTCATACTTTTAACAGGGTTATTAGAGCTGTGTGAAATGCAACCTGTCTCGTCCAGGATTTCAACTCGTGTTACTGTGTACATTTTCTACGAGGTTTCCTATTATATCATCTTTACATATAAAAAATAGTGGTATACGTATATAAGTACAATTATATATGAGATGAACAAAAGCAATAAGCCAAATAGGAAGATTTATTTTATGTTATTTATTTGCTGATTGTTCTCAACTAGTTTTTACCTTCGGTCATCGGCAGGAGAAAACTTTTTACAAACCTTTTAAAAAAGTTTCCAAAGTAGTTGATATCCCACAAGACAAACGGCGAAAAATCTTCTGGTGAAATGGCGCATCCATTTCTTGAATGATAACATCTGCTGGTTGAATTATCGTCGTTTTTATATATACATATGTCTCTGTGACAAAGGCACCTGGCTAATGAATTGTATTAATTAGTTTTAGGAGTGGTTCGTTTCAATTTGTATGTGGGAGACAAGTGGGCGTATTATTTGTTTATATAGGTGTTTGTGACAACCATATTTCATTACTAGACCGGGTAATTAAGTCAAAATGGATTATAGTTTCTTAAATGTGTTACCATTTATCTTCCCAATGTGCAATTACTGATATTATGTTGATGTCATTTTCATTTATATATATTTACCAACCCCTCCACACGAGCAGGATGCGACACAAGGTCAATTTATTAAGCGGAGTTCAACAGGTGTGAATTCATAGTTTTCCTTCTCCTAGACTGGTTACCTAGCCATGGTTAAAGAGCCCAGTCTGCACTGCTATTTACCCATAGCTGGAGGGAGAGTAGGATTCATACCTTTCCCAAGGGTATTAGTGCTAAGTGAAATGCAATTACCACGTCCAGGATTTGAACTCGGGGTGACGAGTCCATTTCCCATGACTTTAACCATTACACCACACGCTTCCTACAGTCATTTTCATTTATATCTATGATTGTGAATTTAGTATATATATATATATATATATATATATATATATATATATATATATATATATATATATATATATATATATATATATATATATATATATATATAATATATATATAATATGGCAGACTTTGGTTGACATTAGAAAATGACGAAATGTGACAATATTTTGATGGATATGCGGAGTCCAACAGTTTTGAGAATGTTCTATTTTATTTTTGGAAAGGTGTACGTATCTGTAATCATAATCCGTTCTGCTTTTAACTCCAAAGTAAATGAGAATTTTTTTCAGTCCCACATATTTCTGGCAAAGAAATCAGAACGCATGAAAATCGGTAATGGTTCTTCCATTCATTGGTTTTTTTTTGCAACAATTAATTTTACTATTGCTGCTACGTGCGTTTGGGCGTGTGGAGGCACCCATGGTGTGGTGGTTATCACCGTAGTAAATAGACATCGCTACACCAGTTCAAATCTTGGACGAGGCTGGTAAGATTTCATATAGCGCTAATAGCTTAGAGAAGAGTATGCATCTAACCATTCTCCCTCCAGCTATGGGTAAAACGTATTGCAGACTAAACACTTTAATCTTGGTGTAAGAACCGGACGAGGAGAAGAAAACTCTGAATATAAACCTGTTAAAATCCATTTAAAATTAAAATTCCATCATATCCAGCTCGTACTGATGTGTTGGTATATTATATATATATAATATATATATATATTAATATATATATATAATGAACGGATTGATATAGACAAGGATCGATAGATACATGGTAAGAATATACCGTGATATCTTTGAGTGGACAGACACACACACACACATATATATATATATATATATATATAAAGTGAGAGCGTATATGACTGAGACACACACATGTGTATATATACATACATACATACATCTATATACATATAAAGTGAGAGAGAAAAAGAGAGAGAAAAAGAGAGAGAGAGGCAGGAATATATATATATATATATATATATATATATATAGAGAGAGAGAGAGAGATAGCGACAGGAGAGAGGGAAATGGATGGATAGATAGATAACATGAAGACACTACACTTCTACAGATTGATAGATATTAATATACTGAGATAAATAGATAGATAGATAAGTAGTTAGGTAGGCACTCAGAAAAAGAATTTAAAAATAAGTATATCTTTACATAAGTCTACGTAAAAGTAACCTACATTTAATCCTAAGTAAGTCTGAGATATTCCCTTTTTGTCCTCGCTTGAATAAGCATACATCATCACTTTCAGCAGTCTTTTTCGTAGCGGTATTCACTCTTAATAAGAATTTAAAACTTAGTGAATAAGGCTCTTTACTTGATATTTCGATATTTCTTCCGTCGCCGGCATTTATGAAGCTCCTAATTTCAATCAATATTTCAACGACCATATCTATTTGTTCATGCATGTACTAAACCTAAGACACACACTCAACACAATAGCTCCGCATACCACACACATAGCTACACACACACACATGCACACACACACACACACACACATATACATACATATATAATATATATATATATAAATATATATATATATATATATATACCTTCACAAAGCGTAACCACCTCACAAGCTCCACACACGCACAAAATGAATACCCAACAAGTGAAAAAAAAACAAAATGTCTTCGGCGAAATAACCCAACAAGGATTGATATGCCGTAAAATCCAACAAACCAACCAACCTTCCAACAATAAGTTGAGAGGAACAACTCGTCATGAAAAGGGCTGCTCTGTTTAAAAAATGGCAGTACTGGCTAAAAAAACCCGAGTTTTGTGTTAATGCCCTCTTCAGACTGTAGCTTTGATATCTATTTATTTATTTATTTACTATAGTATACAATATATTTAAGGTTCAATTACTACCATTGGTTTCTAAGCAGCATGCTTGCTGCTTAGAAACCAATGGTAGTAATTGCACCTTAAATGTATTGTACACTATAATAAATAAATACAGCTCTTAGAGAAGTAATCGAGTACTTTAATCTCATTTCTCCAATACTAACCAAGGATTAACTATATATATATAATTATATATATATATACTATAATATATATATATATATATATATACTAGCAAATATATGTACACCTCCGGTTCAAGTATTTAAATTTATGTAATAAAACATTATATTAAATTAGAAAGGGTAGTTAAACTAAATAAAAAAATATATATAAAGGTTTGAACATAGGAGTGTATAATCGAAAAATAGAACAACTAAACTTACTCTTTCATCACTCTTCTTTGATGTTAAATTTACTAATTTAACTATTTTGTTACACACAGGAAGTAAGAACAAAAACAGTATTTCTTCTAGTTAATAGATTTCTTTTAAGATTTATCCCCAAGATTTTTGCTCATATTGATTTAGTTAAAACTAAACAATTAGAAATCAATAATACTAAGTACATATTCATTAGAATAAAATTTCTAATTTCGACATACAAATTAGTAGTCCCGTTCACACTGTAAACCGCTATTTTGTTGTATATATACATACAATTGCATGGTATTAGTATGTTTATATGGTCAACATTATTGATAATGTAAAACAATTTTATTAATTTAGGTTTGAAAAAAAATAATGGAGGATGTGACGTAAATAACCAAGTGAATTGTGACTTGAGTATTAATATAGTTTCGATTACAGATAGAAAAACACACAAATTTCTATAATATATATATATATATATATTATATATATATATATATATATATATGATGCCATGTATGCATAACTGGAGAAATGTAGAAAAACACGGAACGTTTGAAAATGGAAGTTTATTGTAGGTAGTGATGTCGACGCATGCAACGTCTCGGTCTGTTAGACCCTTTTCAGGACTTTAGGAATAGAATCTTGTTCAGTGTGACATTTCTTTCTAATGAATTAAGGAGGTCATGAATAAGGGCGGAGGTCAGTTGATGTGTCAGAAGAGGTTGGAGGTGGATTTTCCTTTTCTCTAATAGGGAGTGTATCATGGTGGATTTGATAGTGCCACAGGTGTTAGGCTGTTTGGGCTTATTATGTATGTATGGTGGATGGCATAAGGATTGGTTATGAGTGGTATGTTTGTATATTGCTGTTTTTAGGGAAGATGGATTTACAATTATTCATCAGAAAGAAAATGTTCACCACTGAAGCAAGAACTCTATTCATAAAGTCCTGAAGAAGGTCTAACATATCGAAAACGTGCATCGTCGACATCACTACCTACAAAACACATCCATTTACTACACGACATCCCGGTTTGTCTACCTTTCTCGACATACGTCGGATAATCTCCTCATATTTCTCCCATATATATGTATGCAGCTGGTGTAGTGGTTAGAATCTCCGCCTGTCAGCTGGCAGTCGAGTTTCGAGTCACACACGGAGCAGTCTCCCATGTCTATAACCTTGCTGATGAGACCTAATGGGTCGAAATGTACATTCAGGGATTGACATTTTCTCGATTGTTTAGCCTTACATTTGAACATATATGCCCGCCTAAAATTCATTAATTATTAACTAATTAATTTTCAAAATTAGGTATGACTTCAATTAAGCACATATCCTTCAAAAATTGTCGCTAAAAGCCATATCAAATAAACACATTGTTATTTACGTACTCTCATATATTATATATATATATATATATATATATATTATGGAACAATTTTACTGATACCCTTTTCTCTTGGTTTTATGTTTTAACACATCATTAGATGAGCAGATGTTAAAAGAGCCTATTCTATAGGAAGGCGTAAATGATTATTTCCCTGTAAGGGTTAAATGATTTTCAGAAGAGTATTGTGGAAACAGCTTTTAACCCCCTTTATATAAGTGGCTACTCATAACACCTGCGGGTTAAATGAATGAAAATACATGAAACTCAGAGTAACGGGGGGGGGTAGAACAGGTACAGTTGTTTCAGTGTATATACGTTTAAAAAGCTATATTTTATGACATTAATTCCCTTTTCCCCTTTCACATTGTTCTCATTTATATATATATATATATATATATATATATAGGTATTTGTGGAAAAGACTTACCGGTGAAACAGGTCACAATGGTTAGTTGATGCAAGATTAACTATGATAAGGCAGCGATATAACACATATAATGCTCCAATACGTTGCGTATACCAATTTATTGTGATAATGGTACACCGGAATAACCTACTCGAGTTTCACCATAAGATCTTCAGGGTTAAATCAACTGGATTAATCAAGATATTGATTATTGTGCAGTTGATTGCAGGGGTATTTTATTTGCGAAAAATACACAGTGCAATCAACTGCAAATTAATCAATATCTTGATTATCCAGTAGATTTAACCCTGAAGATCCTTATGGTGAAAACTCGAGTAGTTATTACCGTGTACCAATTCTTATATATATATATGAGTAAAATATAAAATTAAATCGACAATTAGGAAATAGAAAAACAAAAGTATTCCAAAAAAAATGAATTATCTTGATAGTGAATTCGACGTTTAACGTTTCGCTTCATATTTAACCCTTCATCAGGACAATATTATAGGAATGAAAAAAATGTTGTCAGAATTGTGATGGATACTTTTTCCTTCACTCTATTGTCCTGATGAAGGTTAATATAAACCGAAAAGTTTAAACGTTGACTTCACCCTCAAGATTAAATTAATCTTTATTTAAATATTTTGTTTTATCTATTTTCGACTCAATGTGGAACAGAGGACTGCATTAATTTTTTGTGGGTAAAAAGTGCAAACCAATGTGAAATCACAAAGGAACGTGTAATCTATACAGAGAGATATTTTGCAGAAAAAGATATATGTCTTCAGATAGACTAAACATGGTTTGCCTGAGTGAAAGTGACCGACACTCTTATAAAAACAATGGTCCAATAAATAAGCTGACAATCTTCTGGGACCTAAAATGACTAATTGCTTAGATTTCCTATTGCGCACTCGTTAGACAATTCCACTTCATTTATTGAATGATCCTCGAATATATATATATATATAAATATATAATATTATATATATATATATATTATTATATAATTTAATATAACAAACTTGTTGGTAAATCTCCAGTGAGAGAAAAAAAACCAGCAAATAGTTTGATTGTAAAAATATACTACCAACTCAACCGGAAGAAAAATTTTTTTGTAAATAGAAAAGACCAAGATAATCGTACCAACAAAAAAATAATCTATCAGTATAATATTCGGCCAAAAGAAAATACAATTTATATACATATATATATATATAGATATATTATTCATATAAAACCGCAGGAGACTAAACTAATAAGTAAAAATGCTCAATACCTAAGTAGAGCAAATAATAAGATAAATCTAATGAGTCAGACGAACCTACTAAAGTTCGCTTAATGCTCTTCAGGGCTAAGATCTGACAAAAAATGTGTACTATATTTAATGCGTTTGCTCCTAGTCTCTTCGTCAGATCTTACCTGAAGAGCATTAAGGCGAAACTTTTAGGTAGGTTCGTCTGAGTCATTAATTATCTTATATATATATATATATATATAATATATATATATATATATATATAGTTAAGAATTAGTGTAAAAATGAATTAAGAATAGAATAAAAAATGAATGAAATGAATGGAATGAATGAAAAAATAATTTACAAGGGACCTCCCTAAAGAAAAAGAAATTAAGAGAGGGCCTTAATGGAAAAAGACTTCTCAAATTCACAGACTCTCTATTAAAGCAGTGAATATATATATATTATATATTATATTATATAATGTGTGTGTGTGTGTGTGTGTGGTGTATATACATTGTGGTGTGTCTGTCTGTCTGTCTGTAGGTATGTTTGCAGAAATACCAACGCATTTTTCTTTTATAAAGAACATTGCAGAGTCAGTGACAAAGGCCTATGTTCAATAAAATCCACTGAAGAAATGATCTTGTGTCACACCCTGTTCGTCGGGAGGGTTGGGTAAAATATATATAATGAGCTTATTTTAGTCACTCTTTATTTGATAGCTTGTCATTCACATTCGTTCACTACTGATTAAACCAACCTAACTGTTGTCACTCCACTTTTCGTCTACGTAAACGATCTACTAAGCACCGTCAATTGGTTCAATTTGCCACCTGAAAAAATCCAATAGCACACAATTGCGTTATATATTTTAGACTCATTTTTCCAGACAGTTGTTAAAGAATCTCTTATCAAGAACCTAAAGGTCATTTGTGGCAAGATTCAACCTCAACTGCCATACCATCAAAATACGTCGTAAAAAAGTAAAGTCCGGGTGCAGTTCTAATATCGGTAACATCCAGACAGCGAGGGAGTCTATCTTCTTTTTCACTAGCGCCAGACCAAGGAGAGATTTTTAGCATTCTGTGGTGGAGTGCCATACCTACCATCAGTTCCTCACTTTATCACAAAAAAACCTGTGCTACTCTTATGCTGAGTTGGCGAGGGCCCGAACCCGAACATTGTGATACTAGGATGTCACTCTGCTAAACGTGTGCTAAGAGATCCGCTCTAAAAGTAACCTAGTCAAGTGGTAGAGTGACTCCAGTAATCACAATGTTCGGGTTCGGGGCCCTCGCCAACTCAGCATAAGAGTAGCCACAGTATCTTTGTGTAAAGTGAGAACTGATGGTAGGTATGGCACTCCACCACAGATGCTTAAAAATATCTCCTTGGTCTGGCAGCTAGTGAAAAGAAGATAGACTCCCTCGCGTCTGGATGATACCTTAGACTGCACCGGACTTTACTTTTTTACGACGTATTTGATGTATAGGCAGTTGAGTTGAATCTTGCACCAATGACCTTTAAGGTTCTTGATAAAGAGATTCTTTTGAACAACTGTCTGGAAAAATGAGTCTAAAATATATAAACGCAATTGTGTGCTATTGGATTTTTTCAGGTGGCAAATTGAACCAATTGACGGTGCTTAGTAGATCGTTTTACGTAGACCGAAAAGTGAGGTGACAACAGTTAGGTTGGTTTAATCAGTAGTGAACGCAATGTGAATGACCAAGCTATCAAATAAAGAGTGACTAAATAAGCTCATTATATATATTTACCCAACCCCTCCGAACGAACAGTGGTGTGACACAAGATCAATTTCTTCAGTAGGATTTTATTGAACATAGGCCTTTGCATGACTCTGCCAATGTTCTTTTTATAAAAAAGAAAATGCGCTTTGGTATTCTGCAAACATACCTACAGACAGACCGACAGACACACACACAATGTTATATATCACACACACACACCACACACACACATAATATTATATATATATTATATATATATAGATATAATAATTCACTGCTTTAATAGAAGAGTCCTGTGAATTTGAGAAGTCTTTCCATTAAGCCCTCTCTTAATTTCTTTTTCTTTTAGGAGAAGGTCCCTTGTAAAATATATTTCATCATTCCATTCATTTCATTCATTTTTTATCTATTCATTAATCATTTTTACAACTAATTCTTAACTATATATATAATATATATATATATATATATATATATATAATATAAAGAAATCTAATACTCAGACGAACCTACTAAGTTTCGGTTAATCTCTTCAGGCTAAGATCTGACGAAAGAGACTAGGAGCAAACGCATAAATATAGTACACATTTTTTGTCAGATCTTAGCCCTGAAGAGCATTAAGCAAACCTTTAGTAGGTTCGTCTGACTCATTAGATTTATCTTTTATATTTGCTCTACTTAGGATTGAGCACTTTTTACTATTAGCTTTAGTCTCCTGGCGTTTTATATGATACATATATCTTATATATAATAATATGGTATAAAATTGTATTTCTTTGGCCAAATATTATACTGATAGTTATGTTGGTACGATTATCTTGTCTTTTCTATTTTACAAAAAAATTTTTCTTCCCGGTTGATGTTTGGTAGTATATTTTTACAATCAAACTATTTTTGGTTTTTTTCTCATGCGAGATTTACCAACAAGTTTGTTATATTAAATTATATTAAATATATATAATATATATATTATATTATATATATATATATATATATATTCGAGGATCATTCAATAAATGAATGGAATCTGTCTAACGAGTGCGCAATAGGAAATCTAAAGCAATTAGTCATTTTAGGTCCCAGAAGATTGTCAGCTTATTTATTGGACCATTGTTTTTATAAGAGTGTCGGTCACTTTCCACTCAGGCAAAACCATGTTTAGTCTATCTGAAGACATATATCTTTTCTGCAAAATATCTCTCTGTATAGATTACACGTTCCTTTGTGAATTTCACATTGTTTGCACTTTTTACCCACCAAAAAATTAATGACAGTCCTCTGTTCCCACATTGAGTCGAAAATAGATAAAACAAAATATTTCAAATAAAGATTAATTTAATCTTGAGGGTGAAGTCAACGTTTAAACTTTTCGGTTTATATTAAACCTTCATCAGGACAATAGAGTGGAAGGAAAAATATCCATCACAATTCTGACAACATTTTTTTCATTCCTATAATATTGTCCTGATGAAGGGTTAATATGAAGCGAAACGTTTAAACGTCGAATTCACTATCAAGAATAAATTCATCTTTATTTGGAATACTTTTGTTTTTCTATTTCCTACATATTGTCGGATTTATTTTATATTTTACTCATATATATATATTAAGATAATGGTACACGGTAATAACCTACTCGAGTTTCACCATAAGGATCTTCAGGGTTAAATCTACTGGATTAATCAAGATATTGATTAATTGCAGTTGATTGCACGTGTGTATTTTTCGCAAATAAAATACACACCTGCAATCAACTGCAATAATCAATATCTTGATTAATCCAGTTGATTTAACACCTGAAGATCCTTATGGTGAAACTCGAGTAGGTTATTACCGTTGTACCATTATCACAATAAATTTGGTATACAACGTATGAGCACTTTATATGTGTTATATCGCTGCCTTATCATAGTTAATCTTGCATCAACTAACCATTGTGACCTGTTTCCACGGTAAGTCACCCTTTTCCACAAATACCATATATATTATATATATATATATATTAATATATAATGAGAACAATGTGAAAGGGGAAAAGGAATTAATGTCATTAAAATATTAGCCTTTTTTTAAACGTATATACACTGAAACAACTGTAACCTCGTTCTACCCCCCCCCCCCGTTACTCTGAGTTTCATGTATTTTCATTCATTTAGACGCGCAGGTGTATGAGTAGCCACTTATATAAAGGGGTTAAAAGCCTGTTTCCACAATACTCTCCTGAAAAATCATTTAAACCCTTACAGGGGAAATAATCATTTACGCCTTCCAATAGAATAGGCTACTTTTAACATCTGCTCATCTAATGATTGTTAAAACATAAAACCAAGAGAAAAAGGTATCAGTAAAATTGTTCCATATATATATATAATATATATATTATTATATATGAGAGTACGTAAAATAAACAATGTGTTTATTTGATATGGCTTTTAGCCGACAATTTTGAAGGATATGTGCTTAATTGAAGTCATACCTAATTTGAAAAATTAATTAGTTAATAATTAATGAATTTTAGGCGGGCATATATGTTCAAATGTAAGGCTAAACAAATCGAGAAAATGTCAATCCCTGAATGTACATTTCGACCCATTAGGTCTCATCAGCAAGGTTATAGACATGGGAGACTGCTCCGTGTGTGACTCGAAACCTCGACTGCCAAGCTGACAGGCGGAGATTCTAACCACTACACCAGCTGCATACATATATATATGGGAGAAATATGAGGAGATTATCCGACAGTATGTCGAGAAAGGTAGACAAACACGGGATGTTGTAGTAAATGGATGTTTATTGTAGGTAGTGATGTCGACGATGCACCGTTTCGATATGTTAGACCTTCTTCAGGACTTTATGAATAGAGTTCTTGCTTCAGTGGTGAACATTTTCTTTCTGATGAATAATTGTAAATCCATCTTCCCCTAAAAAACAGCAATATACAAACATACACTCATAACCAATCCTTATGCCATCCACCATACATACATATAACCCAAACACCTAACACCTGTGGCACTATCAAAATCCACCATGATACACTCCCTATTAGAGAAAAGGAAAATCCACCTCCAACCTCTTCTGACACCATCAACTGACCTCCGCCCTTATTCATGACCTCCTTAATTCATTAGAAAGAAAATGTCCACCACTGAACAAGAATTCTATTCCTAAAGTCCTGAAAAGGGTCTAACAGACCGAGACGTT
This sequence comes from Doryteuthis pealeii, assembly GCA_023376005.1. Taxonomy (NCBI): domain Eukaryota; kingdom Metazoa; phylum Mollusca; class Cephalopoda; order Myopsida; family Loliginidae; genus Doryteuthis; species Doryteuthis pealeii. The sequence continues at coordinate 36,664,990 of CM042168.1, read as the reverse complement.
GCATCGTCGACATCACTACCTACAATAAACTTCCATTTTCTACAACGTTCCGTGTTTTTCTACATTTCTCCAGTTATGCATACATGCATACATATATATAATATATATATATATATATATATATATATATTATAGAAATTGTGTGTTTTTCTATCTGTAATCGAAACTATATTAAATACTCAAGTCACCAATTCACTTGGTTATTTACGTCACATCCTCCATTATTTTTTTTCAAACCTAAATTAATAAAATTGTTTTACATTATCAATAATGTTGACCATATAAACATACTAATACCATGCAATTGTATGTATATATACAACAAAATAGCGGTTTACAGTGTGAACGGGACTACTAATTTGTATGTCGAAATTAGAAATTTTATTCTAATGAATATGTACTTAGTATATTGATTTCTAATTGTTTAGTTTTAACTAAATCAATATGAGCAAAAATCTTGGGGATAAATCTTAAAAGAAATCTATTAACTAGAAGAAATACCTGTTATTTTGTTCTTACTTCCTGTGTTAACAAAATAGTTAAATTAGTAAAATTTAACAATCAAAGAAGAGTGATGAAAGAGTAAGTTTCAGTTGTTCTATTTTTCGATTATACACTCCTATGTTTCAAACCTTTATATATATTTTTTTATTTAGTTTAACTACCCTTTCTAATTAATATAATCTTTTATTACATTAAAATTTAAATACTTGAACCCGGAGTGTACATATATTTGCTAGTACTAAATATATATAATATATATATATATATTATATATTATATATATATATATAGTTAATCCTTGGTTAGTATTGGAGAAATGAGATTAAAGTACTCGCGATTACTTCTCTAAGAGCTGTATTATTTATTATAGTGTACAATACATTTAAGGTGCAATTACTACCATTGGTTTCTAAGCAGCAAGCATGCTGCTTAGAAACCAATGGTAGTAATGAACCTTAAATATAGATACTATAGGTAAATAAATAAATAAATAGATATCAATCTACAGTCTGAAGAGGGCATTAACACAAAAACTCGGGTTTTTTTTTAGCAGTTACTGCCATTTTTAAACAGAGCAGCCCTTTTCATGACGAGTTGTTCCTCTCAACTTATTGTTGGAAGGCTTGGTTGGTTTGTTGGATTTACGGCATATCAATCCTTGTTGGGTTATTTTACGCCGAAGACATTTTGTTTTTTTCATTGTTGGTATTCATTTGTGCGTGTGTGGAGCTGTGAGTGGTTACGCTTGTGAAGGTATATATTATATATATATATATATATATATTATTATATAATATATGTATGTATATGTGTGTGTGTGTCTTGTGTGTGCATGTGTTTGTGTAGCTATGTGGTGTATGCGGAGGCTATTGTGTTTGAGTGTGTGTCTTTAAGGTTTAGTACACTGCATGACCACTACAATAGATATGGTCGTTGAAAATATTGATTGAAATTAGGAGCTTCATAAATGCGGCGACGCGGAAGAATATCGAAATATCAAAGTAAAGAGCCTGCTATTCACTAAGTTTTAAATCTTATAAGAAGTGAATACCGCTACGCAAAAAGACTGCTGAACAGTGATGATGTATGCTTATCAAGCGAGGACAAAAGGAATATCTCAGACTTACTTAGGATTAAATGTAGGTTACTTTTACGTAGACTTATGTAAAGATATACTTATTTTTTAAATTCTTTTCTGAGTGCCTACCTAACTACTTATCTATCTATCTATATCTCAGTATATAATATCTATCAATCTGTAGAAGTGGTAGTGTCTTCATGTTATCTATCTATCCATCCCATTTCCCTCTCTCCTGTCGCTATCTCTCTCTCTCTCTCTATATATTATATATATATATATATATATATATATTCCTGCCTCTCTCTTCTTTTCTCTCTCTTTTTCTCTCTCACTTTATATGTATATAGGAGATGTATGTATGTATATATACACATTGTGTGTCGTCTCAGTCATATACGCTCTCACTTTATATATATAATATAATATATTATGTGTGTGTGTGTTCTGTCAACTCAAATATCACGGTATATTCTTATCCATGTATCTATCGATCCTTGTCTATATCAACCGTTCATTATATATAATATATTATATATAAAGTATATATTATATATATATATACCAACACATCAGTACGAGCTGGATATGATGGAATTTTAATTTTAAATGGATTTAACAGGTTTATATTCAGAGTTTTCTTCTCCTCGTCCGGTTCTTACACCAAGATTAAAGTGTTTAGTCTGCAATACGTTTTACCCATAGCTGGAGGAGAATGGTTAGATGCATACTCTTCTCTAAGCTATTAGCGCTATATGAAATCTTACCAGCCTCGTCCAAAGATTTGAACTTTTTGTAGCGATGTCTATTACTACGGTGATAACCACCACACCATGGGTGCCTCCACACGCCCAAACGCACGTAGCAGCAATAGTAAAATTAATTGTTGCAAAGAAAAAAACCAATGAATGGAAGAACCATTACCATTTTCATGCGTTCTGATTTCTTTGCCAGAAATATGTGGCTGAAAAAATTCTCATTTACTTTGGAGTTAAAAAGCAGAACGGATTATGATTACAGATACGTACACCTTTCCAAAAATAAAATAGAACATTCTCAAAACTGTTGGACTCCGCATTATCCATCAAAATATTGTCAACATTTCGTCATTTTTCTAATGTCAACCAAAGTCTGCCATATAATATATATATATATATATATATATATATATATATATATATATATATTATATATATAAATATATATATATATATATAATATTATATATATATATATATATTACTAAATTCACAATCATAGATATAAATGAAAATGACTGTAGGAAGCGTGTGGTGTAATGGTTAAAGTCATGGGAAATGGACTCGTCACCCCGAGTTCAAATCCTGGACGTGGTAATTGCATTTCACTTAGCACTAATACCTTGGGAAAGGTATGAATCCTACTCTCTCCAGCTATGGGTAAATAGCAGTGCAGACTGGGCTCTTTAACCATGGCTAGGTAACCAGTCTAGGAGAAGGAAAACTATGAATTCACACCTGTTGAACTCCGCTTAATAAATTGACCTTGTGTCGCATCCTGCTCGTGTGGAGGGGTTGGTAAATATATATAAATGAAAATGACATCAACATAATATCAGTAATTGCACATTGGGAAGATAAATGGTACACAATTTAAGAAACTATAATCCATTTTGACTTAATTACCCGGTCTAGTAATGAAATATGGTTGTCACAAACACCTATATAAACAAATAATACGCCCACTTGTCTCCCACATACAAATTGAAACGAACCACTCCTAAAACTAATTAATACAATTCATTAGCCAGGTGCCTTTGTCACAGAGACATATGTATATATAAAAACGACGATAATTCAACCAGCAGATGTTATCATTCAAGAAATGGATGCGCCATTTCACCAGAAGATTTTTCGCCGTTTGTCTTGTGGGATATCAACTACTTTGGAAACTTTTTTAAAAGTTTGTAAAAAGTTTTCTCCTGCCGATGACGAAGGTAAAAACTAGTTGAGAACAATCAGCAAATAAATAACATAAAATAATCTTCCTATTTGGCTTATGCTTTTGTTCATCTCATATATAATTGTACTATACGTATACCACTATTTTTTATATGTAAGATGATAAATAAAGGAAACCTCGTAG
>CM042168.1:36643784-36656284 GCA_023376005.1 Doryteuthis pealeii | reverse complement strand
ATGGTTTTAAATAAATAAATAAATAAATAATAATAATAATAATAATAATAATAATAATAATAATAATAATGATAATACTCAGGACCATTCTTAAAATGGACAAAGGAAGAACTCAGACAGATTGACCAAAGGACGAGAAAATTAATGACCATGCACAAGGCTCTGCAGCCTAGAGATGATAGAGATAGATTATATGTGTCAAGAAAGGAAGGGGGAAGAGGTATTGCCAACATAGAGAAATGCGTAGAAACCACAATCCAACAACTTGAAGATTACACAAGAAAAAGCAATGACAAACTACTTATGGTGGCAAACAATAGTAGAAGCGACAGATGGACAACCAGAAAAACAACAAAGACTAGAAAACAAAAATGGGAAGAAAAACAATTATATGGACGCTTCAAACGACAAATTGAAGAGGTTGCACATGAAAAGACTTCTCAAAAGAGAAACTGAATCACTTATAATTGCTTCACAAAATAATGCCATAAAGACAAACTACCTCAAAGTGAAAGTTGATAGGACCTAAAGAAATAGTAAATGTAGACTTTGCGGGAATAGAGATGAGACTGTAAACCATATACTCTGCGAATGTAGCAAACTAGCACAACGAGAGTACAAAACTAGACACGACTGGGTTGGGAAGGTGATCCACTGGGCATTATGCAAAAAATTTAATTTTGACCATACAAGAAAATGGTATATGCATAAACCAGAATCTGTTCTTGAGAACGAAATGCATAAAATTCTCTGGGACTTTGTAATAAAAACGGATCATCTTATCCTAGCAAGAAGACCAGACCTAGTGTTGGTAAACAAAAAAGAAAGAACTTGTCAACTGGTGGATTTTGCAGTGCCAGCAGATCACAGGGTGAAGCTAAAGGAAAATGAAAAAAATGGACAAATATCTGGACCTTGCCAGAGAACTGAAAAAGTTATGGAATATGAAAGTGAAAGTGATACCAATTGTAGTTGGTGCACTTGGAACAGTCCCAAAAGGATTGGAAAAAGGTCTGGAAAGTTTGGAAATCAGAGGAAGGATTGAAACCATTCAGAACACTGCACTGCTGCAATCTGCCAGAATACTCAGAAGAGTCCTGGAGACCTGAGGAGACTTGCTGACACTCAGACTCCAGTGAAAGACCATCAGTTAATGCTGATGTGAAAACTCAAAAGGAGCAAATAATAATAATAATACTAATAATAATCATTGATACATAATTATAATTTAAAGTAACTTTTTTTAATAGAAATAATTTGCTCATAAGTATATGATATCAAGTATTCCTTTTCAATAAGTATTTTTCAAACAGATCTATTTGCCCTATGGAATGAATCAAAACTGGTACTATCACTCTCAGAGTGGACTTAGGAGTAATGGCAATGAATACCTTCTCCACACTTAAAGATCCACCGTCTAAAGTTCTAGAGCCTCGGCACCGAATGCAGTTTAGTATCATACACAGGAAAACCTTTCTTGGAAGAGCAGTCATCACCCCTCTGCAGAGGATGCAGTCGATGTATTGTAAATCATACCGATAGGGCTGAAAATACAGAAAAGTTACCATAAATTATAAATATTTTTATGATGTTATTTTTTCTTTCTTATTTTCAAATACTGTATAGACAGAATATCGAGCCAAGATTTAATTTTGGTGCTTTTTTTCATAATTCAAATTAGAATATTAAAACAAACTTTTTAATGTATTATATAACTTACAATTTCTAATTTTTTTTCATTCTTTAATTTTTCTCATTTCTTCGATTTGATTTGAAATGTTTTCTCTTAATGATTTTCCTGAAACTGTTAAATTATCCTTCAATTCTTCAAATGAAGAGAAAATCAATTTTTAGTGTCTGTCTTGTAAGTTAGTAAAGTCGACGGACTGACCTATTGTTGGTATCAGCCAAACAGTGAGGAAGTCAATTCCCTCTTGACTAGTGTTAGACAGGGGAGATTATTTTTGCTTCTGAGGTGGAGGGCCACAATTGCCATCACTTTAGCGTACAGATCTAAACTGTTCCATTCATGCGCTGAGTTGGCGAGGGCCAATATCGAACATGGAACCTTGAGGTTCCTAGGCGGATGCTCTACCGAATCAGCTAAACTGATCCTTAAACCTCTTTTATTACTGGAATTACTAGCTATAAGTTTAATCAAATTACTATAATGTCCATTAATTGTTTTATTGTTTTGTTTTACTGAAAACAATATGTATCATGATTTGATTCACAAATTATTGTTATTTTCTATTTATTCATTAATGTTTATATTCAGTATTTAAAAATATTGAAAGTGAATTGATCACTTATTCTTTCCGCTCTACGGAATAATATGAATAAGATAATCATAAATAAAACAAGTAACTTCTTTTGTCTTACTTGAGCGAAACGGGTGATCAATCGGCTGGTCACATCAAACCCTAGTACCTATATGATTGCCCCGACCGTATTGCTCTTTTGGCAAAATCTAACCCTTTTTAACACATATGTACTAGACGATGGTGGCTGAGTCTTAGTGTTGTGGGTATGACATTAAACTGTATCTAGTGATCTGTGTGAAATGTGGAGTACCCTTCCATTACTTCCAGATCCACTCTGATTAGGAGTGGTAGTACCTGTTAGGATCCCATCTATGGATTGAACAGATTTTTTTTTTAAGTTTAAAATGTGTTTAAAGATAAGTTTTAAAGATATTGAATACCCAACAAGAAGGAATAAAAAAAATGTCTTCGGCATAAAATAACCTAAGGGTTGAAATGCCGTAAAATCTAACCAACCACCCAATCAATCAGCATCACTTCTGTTGGCGATGCGTTGAGGGATCGGGTAATTATATTCCATTGTGTATAATATGGAACTCTTATTTTATATTATTCAGATTTTATGGACTGTAGTGCTCAGCTTTATGGTCATATACACAATGTTTCAGCCGATGTGCCCTCCGACCTTCTTCAGGTGCTTTTTGTCGAACTCCGGAGCCTTCATGTCGCAATCAGGAACCTTCACCGAACCATTTATTCAACCCGCTGGGCTAGACTGTTCTCCTTCCGTTAAACATGACCTGGTAAAAGTGCTAAGTAAGTATTCTATGTTATTTTCGTGGTCAGGGTTGAACCTGCAACCTCCAGATGATTGCCATTTATAACTGTATTAATCCAACACTTATATTCGTTAAGCCATGTATCCAACTGAAGAAGACTGAAGGCCACATTGGCCGAAACGTTTTGTATATAATAATCAAAATGAGGACAACAGTAATAAAAATTTAGATAACACAAATTATCAATAATTCAAACAAATAATGGAACATTTGAATGCCAGTATAACAAACCCAGATAAAAAATTAACCTTAGCTCTAACTATGTCTCTAAAAAGAAGGAAAAAACCTACATCTACTCAAAGCTATGTAAACATAAAAGTAAACCATGGAATTCTATTGACAGATTAATGACCATATGGAAATCTGATCTTTCTCCTGGAATAAAACGGGAATTCTTTCAAACTGTTGTTTGACAATACTATTGTATAACTGCACCATTTTGACCTTAACGAAACACCTGGTGAAAAATCAAGATAATAACTACACAAGGATGCTGCATACTTTTTTTACCAAATCCTGGGAGCAGCGACGTTATTCCATGAACTCCTACAGATGGACACACCAGTATTAGCCAACCAACAAAAATTACACTAATTAACTCTGAACGGATACTGGAGGTCGTTCAGATGACTTACCAAGAGCGATAGCCCATAGGGACTGACAGCGAGAGATGTTCAAGGGATTCCGTACTGTCAGTAGGCCTTGATGATAATAATGTTCTTTTGATTTTATTTAAGTGAAACAAAAGTTTTCTATATTGCACACAAGATAGTGTGACGTCATAATTTGTTGTTCAGAATCCTTCGCATTCTTGAACACACCCTAATTTTGACACCAACTTTGGGAAGCTCGGGTATATCTTTCTGTAACTACCCAACCCGTTCTCCATGGACTGGATGTGGCATAAGTTCGCAAGTGTGGGGCATTTAGCAAGAAATGAATTCATTATTCAGTAGTGATAGATTTGCGAGACTAGCTTGCCAACCATTACACAACGATGGAACGGTCTAGGTATTTACCCAACCCGTTTGCTATGGGTATGATGTATCACAAGGTTGTAATTGTTGGAAATCCCACTCGCAATTTAGTAGTAATGGATCTGCGAGAATAGCTTGCTAACGATTAAACCACAATGTGATGTCTCTCTTTTGACAGTGTATAGCAAAAGGGGCCTCGCAAGCTTTCCAGTTATGATATAACTGGGGGTTCTTCAGGAGTCCTTTCTGGAATTACTCAACCATCAAATCTTTTCTTACAGGTAGATCCATGAAGGTTACAGCTAATGGCAAGTCCTTATGGGTCGATGGGATTAATGCAAGAGTTCCCCAAGGCCCTGTCCTTGGTCTAACTCTTTTTCTTATTTTCATCAATAATCTACCTGACCACATGTTATGGTCAATTGTCAACATCTTTATTGACGACACAACGTTTTGTCATTTGACCTGAAGAAATTTGAAATATCTCTCTGGTCTCTTAAACATTAATTTCGTTGAGCAAGGTCAAGCGATTATCAGAAATAGAAATAATGTACCCTACAATGTCTGCCTAGAAAACCACATCCTTTATGTCAAACTCATTGTAGCGTATGGTATATGGTCACGTTTTTGGAACAACAAGAGAGCACAATTCTTAAATCCCCGCCTTCACGTTCTTATGTCAAATACGAAGTAAAGTCTGATACAAGGTCAATTTTTTTGAGCAACAAAAAGGATATAACCTCTAATCACTGTTCAGAAAACCACATCCCTAATGTTAAACTCAACATAGTGTCTGGTATAAGATCTAGAATTTCGAGCAATCACGTGAATAAATCTCTCTGGTCACCGCCGAGAATTTCACGTTCATATGTCAAGTATGAGATAACTTAGGTATGTAACCAACCTGTTCACCACAGGTAGTATGTAATAAAAGGTCGCAGGTATGATCCAGTGAGGATCGACCACTATTCATTATAAAAGGATCTGCTTAACTAGCTGTCTAACCATTATACCATGGTTGCTAGGTAATGAATGGTAGAAGATTAATATTTTTGAGCAATCAAAAGGGTAGAACTCTCTGATCACCGCCTAGAATTTCGCCATCTCATGTTAAATACGAAGTAAAGTTTGGTATATATCCAAGTGTTTGAAGCAATCAGGAGTCGAGAACTCTCGAATAACCGCAGAGAATATCACATTCACATGTAAAAAATGAGGTAAAATCTGGAACAAGGGCACATATTTGGAGCAGACAGAAAGATGGAACCCTCTAAAGGACTGCCTAGGAAACCACATTATTTATGTCAAACTCAATGTAGTGTCTGGTATAAGGACACGTGTTTGGAACTACCAAGAGAGCACAATTCTTAAATCATCACTTTGAACTTTTCGTTCTTATGTTAAGTACGAGGTAAAGTTTGATACATGTTCATGTGTTTTGAGCAGCCACAAAGATACAACCCTGTAATTATTGTCTAGAAAACCATAAACTTTATGTCAAATTCGACGTAGCGTTTGGTTTAAGGTCAAGTATTTGGAGTACTCAAGAGAGAAGAACCTCCCATTACCACCTAGAACATTCTTTTATTAAATACAAGGAAGAGACGGGTATAGGGTCAAGTGTTTTTAGCAACCAGGAGAGTATAACTCTGATCCCTGCCTAGAGGTTAACGTCATGGTACATGACCAATTGTTTGGAGCAACCAGAAGGTCAGAATTATTTAATCACCCTTTAAATGTTTATATGTCAAATACAATGTAACATCTAGTACAAAGACATATTTTTGGAGCTGCCAGGATAATAGAATGCCTAGAAGACCAACTCCTTAACAATTTATTCGTGTCCTTCAAAATATCAACGTAGAGAATCGCATTGATCCGGACTCTCAAATCACGTATGGTACAAGGTCACCGTTTTGAAGACCACATATTTCCCCTAAATCTCTCATAGAAACTCAGGTGTTGGGAGGAAATACAAGGATAAAAAACATACATGATGGAAAATATGGACCATATGACCTTTAGGCACCCCTTTTGTGATCTCGTTTCATAAGGACATTTTTCATTTACACCGTCAAAATCCGGTTGTCTATTCACAGATGATGTTTTGAGTTTTTTTAATTATAAAACTAACCCCTAACCCTAACCCCTAACCCTAACTCTAACCCCTATCCCTAACCCTAACCCTAACCCCTAAGAAACAATTGGATTTTGACGGTGTAAATGAAAAAAATTTCCTTATGAAACGATATCGCAAAAGGGGTCCGAAAATATATATGACTATAACTTTTCTGTACCCTACTAAGTACTTATTAAGTCCGTATTAAGTAGTATAGATCCGTCGGGGTCTGGAGGCACTATGAACTGGCTATGGTACTCATGCTGTATTGCAACAAAGAGTATCGGAAGATAAAGAGATGACGACAACTTCATAGGAAAGGGGAAAAGTCACGTGGTTACAGAAAAATACCACTTGATTTTTTATTGGATGTTGTAACTTCACTCTGGCCGGTCACGAATCAAGAAAACAGGAATCAAAAAATGGTATTTTTGAGTAGATGAAGGAATTGGAATATTGTAACACACTCTCAATGGGGAGGTGGCGATTTCGGGAGCTCAGAAATTTTACTCCTTCCTTGTCATCTGCCGTTTAATAACTGACTAACGACGAAAGAAACATTTAAATAACGGAATAGACCATAAATTCGATCTTTAATCAATGAATGGTGCAAGGTCAACACACACACACACACACACACACACATATATATATATATATATATATATATATATATATATAGTTAATTCCTTGTTAATATTTGAGAAATGATTAAAAAGCGCTCAATTACTTCTGTAGGAGCAGTATTTATTTAATTATAGTTTCAATACATGTAAGAGTCCGTTTTACCAATGGTTTCGGAGTCTCACTTTTAGGTGATTGGTCGTCATCAGAAACGTTCACTTTGGAAGTGAACGTTTCTGATGACGACCAATCACCTAAAAGTGAGGCTCCAAAACCATTGGTATAACGGACTTTTAAATGTATTATAAACTATAATTATATATACTAGCAAATATATGCACCCTCCGGGTGCAAGTATTTAAGTTTTGATATAATAAAATATCATACTAAATTAGAAAGGCTAATGAAACTGACTAAGAATGCAGATAAAAAGATCTGCAACAGAGGGGGTATAATCGAAAAATAGAACAACTTTGAAACTAACTATTCCATCATTTTCCATTACTCCCCTCTTTCATTGGTAAATTTTCCTAATTTAACTATTTAGTTAAAATAGGAAGTAAAGGATAATATTACAGTTATTTCATCTTGTAAATAAATTTCTTTTAAGATTTATCCACGAGATTTTTGTTTATATTTCTTAAGATAAAACCAAACAATTAGAAATCAATAATACCAAGCACATATTTATTAAAATAAAATTTTAAATATCAATATGCAAATCAGCCTTCTCGTTCAAACTGTAAATCGCTATTTTGTTGTATATATAAATACAATTGCATGTTATTAGTACGTAGATATGGTCAACAGTATTAATAATGTAAAACAATTTTTATTAATAACTGAAGGTTTAAAGAATGAAATCATGGAGAATTTGACGTAAATAATTAAGGGAATTGTGACTTGAGTAGTAATATAGTTTCGGTTACAGCCAGAAAAACACCCAATCTCCATTATAATAAGATATATATACATATATAGTGTGTATGTATGTATGTATGTATATATATATATATATATATATATATATATACTAATGGATAAACAAATTGATAGACATATATTAATGAACTAACATTGTAGGAACAAACTTAGATAGATAGATAGATATGAATAAACCGAGATAGATAGATATTAATGAACTGGGATATATCATCATCATCATCATCATGTCACGCTAGTAGCACTGATATCCATGACAATCTCTCGTCAATCGTATCATTGATTTCCGCGGAAGGTTCTCTTTGCAGCATCCAATATCCTAGCAGAGCTGGCTAATGTAGGTCTTTGCTGGACGGCTCACACTGGCGTGCCTATGTGCTGGCTTCCATCGGAGAACGTCGTTTAAGAGTTCGTTCTTGCTTCTCCAGCTGTGTCCAGCATGTCTTGTTCGTCTCCCTCGGATGGTCTATGTGATAGGGAGCAATGGGTCGTATAGCTGCATCCTTCTGGGGTGTTCTTTCCACGATTTGTTTAAGATCGCATGCAGCATTCTTGTGCAACTCCTTTCTGTTTTATTCTCTAGGCACTTCGTTAGGGTCTAATTGGTGAATCTAAACAGTAGCACTGACACAATTACAGCTTCGAAGAATTGTTGCTTTAAGTTGTCAGTGAGATCGAATTTCCATATTATGGATATTCTGTCTTTGGCATATCACACTATGCGTGCATTCACATCGCTTTCTGTGGACGAGATATTACTATCTAGGTATATGAATTGATCTACTGTCTTTTCAGATCCTAGAAGGAGTTCGAGCGAAGAATGTCGAGGCAACGCTGTAGATTTCTCTAAGGCGTTTGACTCCATACACAGAGGGAAAATGGAGCAAATAATGCTAGCATACGGTCTCTCAAAAGGAATAGTTACCGCTATAATGATGCTGGACAAAGACTCTAAAGGTACGCTCATACCGGTGACATAGGTAGGCATAGGCACAGGAAAACTATAAGGAGATGCGTTAGCACCATATATATTTATAATTTGCCTTGCTTATTGTTGTGATGTTAATTCAACAGTACAAAAAGAAGTCAAGTCGAGGTAGGGTAAAATGAGACAAGTGTATTTACAATAAGGTACAAGAACGGCTAGCTTGCCGCTAAACGGTAACAGTACAACCTTTTCACTCGGTGTCTCACTATTTATAGTGAGAACCGGTGTATATTCTCCACTGTAGGAACGGCCGGTACAACACTTATGTACGTCGAACTTCTTTAGATCACATAAAAGAAAAAGGCCTCACACTAAAAAAGGCAAGAAGCAGGCGATATCCCATACAGACTATCACGGATGCGGATTACGTATTTCTTGCAAATACACCTGCACAAGCAGAATTCCTGCTACATAGCCTGGAGAAGACAGCAGAAAACATCGACCTCTATGTGAACTCCGATAAAACTGAGTTCATGTGCTTTTAAAAGAGGGGAGACATCCCCACACTCGACAGTAAGCCTCTAAAGCCAAATAAATATATAGATAGGCAATAAATTGGGTTAGATATGAATACATTAAGGTAAAGAGATATTGTATGTGTGTGTGTGTGTGTGTGTGTGTGTTAGACAGAGAGGGGGAAATAAAGAAAGATAGGCATATAAATAAATATATATATATATATATATATATATATATATATATATATATATATATATAGGGAGAGATAGATAGATAAAAGGGCAGGAGAAAGAGAGAAGGGGAGAAAGAAACAAACGGAAACATAAATAAACTCATAGGTATGAATAAACTGACATAGACTTGAACAAACTTAGATATGAACAGACAGATTAGATATGAACTAATTAAGGTAGAGAGAGTAAGAGAAAAAGGGAGGAAGAGAGTGTGTTAGTTAGAGAGTGAGAGAGAAGACTGAAAGTACATCGATTTATAGATAGATATGAATTAACTGATATATATTGATATATATAGTGATAGATAGATAGATAGATAGATAGACATTAATTAACTTATAAAGATAGATGAATATAGTTAGTCAATGAATGGAGTAAGATATGAATGAATAAAGGTAGTGAGAGGAAGAGAGAGAGAGAGAGAGAGAGAGAGAGAGAGAGAGAGAGGAGGGGAAAAAGAAAGAAAGAAGGCTGAAAGTAGATAGATAGATAGATAGATAGATAGATAGATAGATAGTGAAAGACACCATGTTATTTGTTTGCACAAAGTTAGGCCCCCTGAATCTTATACAATATTGATCCGGAAATAATGAGAATATATAAAACAAGAAGCAGGGAGGGGTTGGTAGTTCTGCTCCATGCCAATGCAGATAGAAAACCGCCATTGCGAAAATTACACAGTTTATCGTAAATAGCCAGGTACAGACTGACATTTGCCACCCAGTTGTTTGGGGGGCTAACTTGGCTGGCTGTGCCCTCGAGACAAGAAGAGAAGGGGAAGCAATCTAAGCATGACGAGATAGGCTTAAGCCCGAAGAAAAAAATGGTAGTTGGGGGATTTATGAGTTAAGGCCAAGTTTCCCCTCCGGTTAGAGGGGTAATCAAAAGTTGTATTCAATATTTCCCGCTATCAAATGGATTTCGTATTTCCTGTATTAAATTGGAAATAGGCAAAGTGAATACGTAATTATGTAGTCGAAACTCACATCCTGTTGTGTCTAGCAGGTAAGTGTCGTGCGTGGGCGGGTAAGAAAGAAAGAAAGAAAGAAACAGTGTAGAAAGATTAGAAATGCGAAAGAGAAAGAAAGAAAGAAAAGGGAAGAAAAAGAAAGGGAAAGAAAGAATATGCGGTAGAAATAAATAAGAAAAAGGGATAGATAGAAAAAGAAAAAAAAAACAGAAAGAAAAAAAGAAAGAAAGAAAGAATACGGGAAATAAAGAAACGGTGTGGAAAGATTAGAAATGCGAAGAAAGAAAGAAAGAAACAAACAAACAAACAAAGAAGAAGGAAGAAGAATGAAAGGAGAAAGAAAGAATATGCAGTAGAAAGAAATAAAGAAAGAAAGAATACAGGATAGATTTAACGAAAAAAAAAGAAACAAACAAACAAACAATATGGTATAGAAATCAAAGAAATATGAAGAAAGAAAGAATGTGAAGAAGAAAAAGAAGAAATGCGAACAAAGGGAGATACGGAGAAAATTTTACGAAAGAAAGAATGAATAAATGAAATGAAATTATGAATGAATGGGGATAGAAAGTTAATAATTTCGTGGAAAGAAGAAGAAGAAGAAGAAGAAGAAGAAGAAGAAGAAGAAGAAGAAGAAATTCGACGAGTGATCGAGAGAAAAAGAAAAAATGAAGGTAGGAACACCGAAAATGTTAAGAAAGAAAGAAAGAAACTTGATTTTAATTTATTTATCAGTCGATTGAGATATATAACTAAGAAATGAAAAATGTCTGAATATTCAAATTGTATAACCACGCCTTCAATATTAACAATAGAACCCTTTTTCCTGTTCTTATCAATTCCATTGTAACATTAATTGTTACTAGAAAGTGTGACTCTACATAACAGACAAGACATTTATCCATTATATTTTTGATTCTAGCCGAGATTCCCGTCGACAAAATACCAAATAAATGTCATCAAATGCAGTACAATAATCATGTATATATGTATAATAAACTTATTTAAATGTATAATAGTTTTTATTTTAGGGATATCATATTTACAATTAGTTCATAGAAATTTGGATTCATTTATTAAACGGCATATCAATTCCTTATGGGTTATCTAAAGACGAAATTTGATTCATTTCTAAATGTTTAATTACAATCATAACTATATTTTTCAATGTTTCGATTGAACTATTCAATTGTCCATTTTTTGTTGCTTATATTACAATTAATATCTTGTGCTATCAAGTATTCCTATCTAATACAAAGAATTTGCACACAGTTGTATGGTTCAAATGTTCCTAACTAATACTAATAATTTGTACATAACTACTCATATTTATATCTATATGGTTCCAAGTATTCCTGTATAACGCCAATAATTTTCAAGCATTATATAATTTCAAGCAATAATAATAATAATAATAATAATAATAATAATAATAATAAAGAGGGAGCACCTTATCCCAGCCAGAAGAAGAGACCTACCGCACAGAATCATACACACTGGTATACTACACACACTAACACACACACGTGTGCAGAGGCGTCACACGCAAACTCAAAGATACATAGAGGTAAGTATTTACCCATATCGTTCACATCGTGTAGGATGTGACATAAAGTTGCAAGTATGGGGCATCCAACTCCCTATGTGTCCTGTGCATGACGTTAAACGACATCTAGTGGTGGTTCTAATTCTGGACCTCTGGGGAATATGGAGTACCCCTTCATCGCCATTACTCCCAGGTCAACTCTGTTAGGGATCCATGTATGGCTTAAATAGATTAAAATGGGTTTTTAGATATTTTTTTTAAAATTAGTACCCGAAATGACCAAATAAAACAAAACATCTTCGACATAAAATAACTACGGGTAAACTTCAACGAACCAACTAACCAGCCAACCAACCAACCAATTCACTATTCAATAGTAATGAGTGCTGACCATTACCCCACGATGAGACGCCCCTACATAACATAGAGATAAACACATACGTCCTTGGTAGCGAATGGTGTAATGGTTAGAGTTGTGGGAAACGGACACGTCGACCCGAGTTCAAATCCTGGACGAGGCTGTCTACATTTTCCATCGC
>CM042168.1:36614272-36643684 GCA_023376005.1 Doryteuthis pealeii | reverse complement strand
GCATTACTATATCTCATACAGCTAGTTTTTGATAGTTAATCTGTGATAAGCTATAGACGTCGTAAATGAAATTGACTCTCATAAACATTGATAGATAGTCGAAAAAAAATGAGTATGAATTGTACGCAGATATGAAATCAAGATTCGAGAAAGATTTAATACTAAACGAAATCAATGTGGGCAAATACCTACCTAAAACATGAGCTCACGATTAAAATATAAAGAAAGAAAGAGAGGTAAAGATACTAAAGAAGGAACATGTCTGTTTCATAATCATTCGTCTGTGCTTTTTAACTTCCCAATAAAATGTGATTTTTATTTTAAGTGCACACCTATTTTCTGGACAAGAATGAGTAAGCATGAAATGGTTCTTCTATTCATTGATTCATCATTGGCCACAATTATATTCTAGAACATATAGATAGATTAAAATAACGGTTAGATAGACTATAAACAGTCGATTTGTGGTTTTTTTGTTAAATAGCATCCATCAGTGTCGTGGGTTTATTAATAATGCACAAATGCCATCCTTGTAAAAATCGATGGTTTTATTTTTACCCATTTCTCGTGTGGTTGCGGGGATGAAAGAAAAAAAAGGCGCTTTGAATGTATCTGTTTGGTAAAATACGTTTACATATGGATTTTGCTGGTCCTATAAATGGTCTGAATTTTCCTGGTGATAGTAGATGCCCATTCCAAGGGGGTCGCAGAGATGTTTCCCAATGAATATATACGAAGGTGCCCAAAAAAAAAAATCAACTAAATTAAACTCTTATCCCGCTATAATAATTTTTAAAAACGAACTATTCTAATCAACAGCGGTCTTCCTAGAACAAAAATCAGTCTTGCGGACAATGGACACAGTTCATCATCAAGAGTTTGTTCCGTCTACTTCTGCAGAAGTAAAATTTGCATCACTACATGTTTCGATCCCCACCTACCCACCGGTCTCACAATCCATGTACATGCCAAATACTCGATTTTGATTGTGGATGCCTTTTATAATGTGCACTGCTCAAAGCAAGGGGATGAGCGGAACAACATTGCAGAGAATGATACTTCAAACATATATTCCTCTTCATATCGCACAACAACAATAAATAGCCTGCAGTGACGAACTGGAAATTAGCCCAAGCAGAAGCTCTCATGCGCGAAGAAATACTCTATACGCACGCCACTGGACGCCTTTATTTCGTCCGCACAAAAACAACTAAGACGAGACACTTGTCAAAAACAACAAACTTTCCAAACATGGCACATCAGCTGTTTTGCAAGACAACAGTGCCTGGCTCAGTCAAACTGGGTACGCGGGAGGCACATAAAAAAAGACAATTTGTGTATAAATGTGCAAAGTTGGTAGTCAACATCTGGTCACGATCAACAAGCCCCAATTGCGAAACCGGCAGGCACACTAACAATTAACATCATAATAACATGCAACCATTGCGCCCATTCTGACTTGCTGATCGGACACATTTTCAGTTAAAACTGCATCAAGTCGACTCCTTGTGAAACAAGTTGCAGATGAACATAGAGCTAGAAATTAGTAGTGGACGCAAACCGAAAGCGGAAAAATGCAGCACGAAAGTGAAACACACCATTTAAATTATACGGCCCAAGCGTGCTGCGCTATAGTTAATTTCTAAAAATACGAAGGTGTTAGAGACATCTAACGAAATTAGACTCCACCAGTTATTTCCTTAGATATTGTTAATTAATTGTGAATGTTTGAACGACTAGCGTTCTGTGACGCTCTCAGGCTTCAGTTTGGAGATTGGTCGTTTTCGCCGGTGTGTTTTTGTGTACTGGTGGAGTACTCATCATTCCTTATGCCCTTGAGTGATTGTAGTAAGATAGGAATATGAATAGGACTGAGATCTTGCAATTGAATTAGTTCTATAATTGCAATTATTTCGTACAAAAACGCTTAGGTAAATGAGATTTTTTCTAAAGGCTGAATAGAATATATAGATAGAGTAGATAGATAATTAAAAATGATATATTATTGATATTGATACTACATGAGTATAAATAGATCGGTAATAATTTCAGAACAGATATAGCAAGATATTTAGAGACTGAATATATAGAAGTAGATTAATAATGACCTTTATTTAGAGATCGTATTAACTTGATAGACTATATGAAATTAGTAAAAGGTTTCTTCCCATCTATTGTTTTTCTTTTTCTTTAATTCTTTTATTTCCTTTGCAGTCCCTAATCTTGTACTTGTCTCGTCTGAAAACTAACATCTTCCCAACACAGAGATTAAACAATTCTTCGGTCGAGTTGAATTCTATAAAAGGTCTTTACTATTTTTGGTATTTATACAACATAGTTTGCGGCATGCTATAAATCGTACCGCGAAAGTTCAAATGGTGTGGAAAAAGGTACACTAGATGTATTGATAAGTAACTAGAGTTAATTGGTTGCAAGCTTTGTGATGTCAATTTGCTTCATTAAGCTTATGCCACCATATTTACATTAACCTGCAACAACTGCTGTTTTCTCATTAGCAATCTCTCTGCCATCTTTAGGAATCTCTTCTAAAATATTGGCATTGCCAATTCAGCAGTGCAGGTGGTGGGGTGCTGAATAAAATTTCCTTGAATTTATAGTACCTTTTGGGAAAAAAGGTCATCGCATTGTTTAGATCTCTTCGGCAAGATCTGTTCTAGAAAGGTTTCCGACTAGTAATGGTATTATTTTATTCTCGACCCCACCCAGTTCATATTCCGCACAATATTATTAGACAAATTATTTGGATTCTTGCCAAGAGAGCTGAAAAAGCTGTCGAATATGAAAGTGCTGGTGATACCATACCCCCAGCCATTATAGACTCAATACTTGTCTGCCCATGATGTTGAAAAATATTAACTGCGATGATAAAACAAGAAAAATATATTTTTTTTCATTCCTTAATATATGTAGTTGGTTGGTGGCAACTTGGAATGGTCACTCCAAATGGCCTGGAAAGAGATTGTTGGTATACTTTGGAAATCAGAGAATGAATTCGAAGATAATCCTCAGACTATAGCGCAGATCAAGTTATCAGCTAGAATTACTCGAAGAGTCCAGAAACCTAAAAAGACTTAACTGTTGGCTCCATTTTCAGTGAAAAAACTCATCTCAGTTAAAATTGGTAATATAAAAGTTCACACAAACTCATAAGAAGTAAAAAAAAAAAAAACATTGAATAAATACATTACATACCATGTAATACAATTATATAATAATATCCTAGTATTATATACATAATATCATAAATATTGTTATAGATAATAAGATATTATATAACCCTAATATTATTTTTTGGGTACCAGTAATCGACATTCTGTCCATAAACGCACGTCCCCTGGAGCCATGTATCTGAAGGAAGATACAATGGATTATCCAATCAAGACAGAAACCAAACTAGGTTTAATTAATCAAGAAAATAACGTAATCATATAGTCGATTTTGCTTACTAGCAGATGGCTTACTGAAAGTTAAAAGAAAGGTGAAAAGATGAACATTACCTTGACCTTCGCAGAAAGTGAAAAGCTCTATGCAAGGTAATTAGTGATCATTAATCGTATTTGCGGCCATTTCGAACAGTTCCCAGAAATAGACGCGCATGAAAACTGGAGACAGCAAAGACGTATAATGGAAACAAATAATCACAGAACCACAACACAACCACAACTAAAATATAGATATATTAATCAATAAATGAATTAATATTTTGGGAGGCAATCAACTAGCAGAACCTGATAGGATTTATACCCGGACTGTATGATAATTTTATTATCGACAGTTGTTTGATATGTTTGCTTAAGACTTATTCACGCCAGAATAAATTCAATATGGGTTAAAAAATTAAGTACAAAGGTGAATACTTGATTTTAAATCTCTCTATTCCGCCTTTTTTTTCTTTTCTTCCATTTTTCCATCCTTTTCATTATGTTTAATTGGATCAGACCTAAGCGTCATCAGCTTCCGCATAAGCCGGTGCACGAAGCATTCTCGTCTACTCACTTCCTCATATCAATAATTCTTCTTTCTTATATTAATTTCTTTGTAAGTATGTACCTTTTACTTTCTTTCACTATTTCTAATTAAAACAAGAATAGTTTTCCATCTATCATAGGCTTAGCTTGATAACACACAATAAGAAATGAGTATTCGGCGGATAAGCAACACTAAATATCAGATGTTACATTTTTGCATTTTCATCTTGGATGATTTGGATGGTCTCATTTAAAACAGAGGATTTGCTGGATGGAAGATCGATAGCGTTTGTAACAATTTAGGAACACGGGTCCTAATAATAATAATAATAATAATCAACCATGATAATAATAATAGATAATAATAATAATCTGGGTGATAATTCGGCAGTTGGTCACCCATGATGTGGATTTATGGCACATTTAAGGTTTGTAAAAAAAAGACAGGAGGAATTGCAGAATAAGAATAGAACCAAAGCTACGCAACAATCAGCATTGTTAGAGTCCGGGCTAGAATATTCACAGAAGAGCCGCTGGAGATAGTGAGGAGACAAGCTGTCTCTCTAAACTCCAAGTGAAAGACCACCAGCTACACGCTGGTGTGAATAAACTATATTAATATAACTATCGACTCGCAAGGAGGGTAATAATAATATATATAATAATAATATTAATAATACTCAGAAAAGCTTTTATCTAAAAGAATAAGATATACCTATCAGTGGGGTTCGAACCCGCGTTGCTTTTTACTTGTGTCTTACCGGTTATGGTGACTTTCTAATTATCCCCTGCTAAAAAGCATTTGAGTATCACAACAACCAGTTGAGAGAGCTGTCACTTGTCTCAGAACTGACTACCATTTATTTAGCTGTTTTTTTTTAGTTTGCTTTTTAATTAAAAATAGACAACATATATAATATATATAAAAGAAAGAGGTTTTTCTTGGTTGAATGATAATCGAAGAGTCGACGGTTGTTAATATCAGCTAAAAAAGCCTCTCTATTTTGTCGAAAAACTGGTAGCCGAAACGGATAGATAAGAACGAAATTTCATCGTTCGTGGAAACCATTCGCCTCTCAATCCTCTCCCCCTCTCCCCTCTCTTCTCTCTCTCTGTCTCTCTGTCTGCCTGTCTGTCTCTCTCTCATCGAGCTGGGAGGTCTTGGAGGTCTTTGGAGTGCCGTTTTTCAAATTATCATGAATGAATAATTCCCTTGGTTTTAATGGTGAAAAAAATACCAGGTGTTGTTTATAAAATGTTCCTCTTCTTGCTATATTGACTCGTTAAAGCCACCCACTAACGCAACTCCCAAGAGATTTTCACCATACAGCAATGCACACACACACACAGCACACACACCTCTCTCTCTCTCTCTCTCTCTCCTCTCTTCTCTCTCCTCTCATCTCTCTCTCTCTCTCTTGTACACACATACATATATATATATAATTTATATATATACATAGTATGATATAATTTATATATATTTAATATATATATATATATAATTTATATATATATCTATATATAAATATATATATATATATATATTATTATATATATATATATATATATAATATATATATATATCTAGAGATTATATGGCCTTATTATGGAAAAATATTAATAAACTAAAAGAAACTAGTAAAATAGAAGAAAATGTATTTACATTTAAAGGCCGTTGGAATTGGAAGCATCTCAAAGAAAAAATTATTTTGCGATATTTCTTAGACCCTGTCCTCATTGACTATCGATGGAATTTGACTGCGTAGACGTTTCTGCTTCAACAGAAAATTAGGTTCCTCGTTTGCTGAGAGAATGTATCCCGTGTGTATTTAATTGTTAACATTTGCAGGGTTTAATTTGACGTCCAGGCCATTCGGAGAATCTTATTGCTGTAGTATTTGCACCCCTTTAAAAGAAAATGTTAGGATTCGATATTTATATACTATAGGCTAGTATTTGTATGAAAATTGAGTGTGAATGGATCCAATTTTGCAATGGTGCCGTTGGAATGGTCCATTTAAGAGTTTGGAAAAAGATTTGTTTGTTTGTTTTGTTTTAGCGGCATATAACCTCAGTGAGTCGTTTAATGCCGATTAAATTTTGAAATAAATCATTCTTAATGGATAAATCATATATTTTAGAAATACATTTTTCTACAATTAACCGCATAGATGGGACCCTAAAGGTACTAATCACTCCGGTTCGAGTGACCGGGAGCAATGGTGATGAATGGGGTGCTCCTATTCCCAAACCTCCAAAACTGGAACCTCACCGTCATTCGCAGGACATGTGAACCGCAGCCACACCTTCTAGCACCCATATGATAAAAGGATTGGGGCTTGCTATAAGTGCAATAGGGTTGGGAAATATATAGGTGCTAGGGGCTTGACGTGGACCAATCCGATTGGATCGGAGGGGGCTCTCCGACGCCGTTTAGGCCCAATATAGAAGCCAAAGTTGGAGTATTGCATGTCATGAACTGCTCATGCCACCTGGGCTCTATCCTTAAGCATCACGGGTCGGCCACCCCAACGGCCACAGGTGGCGCCCATTGGGGGAGGTCTTACCTCTGTTTAGAGGTGCAGCGGTTGCATTTCTAACGCCCCGTCGACAGGGCGGAAGACTGAAAGAATTGGAAATAAGAGGAATAATTGAGACATACAAACACGACTGAAGCATTTCTTTGTGAAACCGCTTTGTTTATTTATCTAAATTATATACGTGCTCCCGTTTAGAAGCGATCATAAAAGGCCAGTTAGATAAAAAGAAAAATACATCTAATTCAACGAATGGATAATGCCACGTCATCAAGTTTCATATGACCTCGCTTTTCTTATAGCATAATCATCACGTTTGAAAAACTCTTTTTAAAACTTTTTTGCACACAGTTGTATGATATCGAATATTCCCCATCTAAAACAATGATTTGGCACAGTTGTATGGTTTAAAGAAACTAACAATAATAATTACTTAAATCAAATTCTTGTCCCTCCTTGATAATTTTTAACGCTCATATTCAGCGACACTAAGTGTACTCAGTCCCATCACTTCTAGCACATATATGATAAAAAGTTTTAGGGATTGCCATAAAATCAATTATATTCAGGACAATCGTATAGATGCTAGGGTTTGACGTAACCAATCGATTGAACAGAGAGAGCCTCTCCGTCTGACCAATCTTGCTCAAGTAAGAGCCAAAGTTGAGTGTTGCATGTCATGGCCTGTTCAGCCCACAGGATTCCGTACTTAAGCATCACGGTCGCCACTCCGTGACCACTTAGTAACCCATTTAAAAGGGGTCTGACTCTTTGCAGAGGTGCAGTTGCCTTTATCAACAGTCCAGCGACAGGGCGGAATCCTAGCAGGTTGATATCTCGTTAAAATTATTCAAGGGAGACAGAATTGATAAGTAATTATTATTGTTAGTTCTTTTAAACCATACCAACTGTGCAAATCATTTGTTTTAGATGGGAATATTCGATATCATACAACTGTGTGCAAAAAAGTTTTAAAAAGAGTTTTTCCAAGTGATGATATGCTATAAGAAAGCGAGGTCATATGAACTGATGACGTAGCATATCCATTCGTTGAATTACGATTATTTTCTTTATCTAACTGGCCTTTTTATGATCGCTTCTAACGGGACACGTATATAATTTAGATAAATAAACAAAGCGGTTTCACAAAGAAATGCTGGTGTTTGTATGGTCTCATTATTCCTCTTATTTCAATTCTTTCAGTCCCCCTGTCGGACGGGGCGTTAGAATGCACCGACTGCACCTCTACAGAGGGGTAAGACTCCCCCAATGGGGCCACCTGTTGCCGTGGGTGGCGACCCGTGATGCTTAGGATAGAGCCCAGGTGGATGAGCAGTTCATGACATGCAATACTCCACTTTGGCTCTATATTGGGCTAAACGGGCGGTCGGAGAGGCCCCTCCGATCATCGGATGGTCACGTCAAGCCCTAGCACCTATATGATTTTCCCACTATTGCACTTATAGCAAGCCCCAATCCCTTTTTATCATATGGGTGCTAGAAGGTGGTGGCTGCGGGTCTACATGTCCTGGGAATGACGGTGAGGTTTCCAGTTTTGGAGGTTTGGGAATATGAGCACCCCATTCATCACCATTGCTCCCCGGTCCACTCTGAACGCGAGTGATAGTACCTGTTAGGGTCCCATCTATGGTTAAATAGAAAAATGTATTTCTAAATATTGTATTATCCATTAAGAATTGATTTATTTCAAAACTTTATCGGCATTAAAACGACTCACTGAGGTTGATATGCGTAAAACAAAACAAACAAACAAATCTTTTTTCCAAACTCTTATGGACCATTCCAACGGCACCAATTGCAATTGGTATCCCATTCACACTCAATTTTCATACAAATACTAGCCTTAGTATATAAATATCGAATCCTAACATTTCTTTAAAGGGGTGCAAATACTACAGCAATAAGCATCTCCGAATGGCCTGGGCGTCAAATTAAGACCCTGCAAATGTTAACAATAATACACACGGATACATTCTCAGCAAACCAGGAACCAATTTCTGTTGAAGCAGAAACGTCTACGTCAGTCAAATTTCCATCGATAGTCAATGAGGACAGGGTCTAAGAAATATCGCAAAATAATTTTTCTTTGATGCTTCAATTCCAACGGCCTTTAATGTAAATACATTTTCTTCTATTTACTAGTTTCTTTTAGTTATTATATTATTTCCATATATAGGCCATATAATCTCTGATATATATATATAATATATAATATATATATATATATATATATATAATATATATATATATATATATATTTATATATATATATAATATATAAGTTAATATATATATATATAAATTATATATAAATTATATATATATGTATATATATAAATTATATATATATATGTATGTGTGTACAAGAGAGAGAGAGAGAGAGAGAGGGAGAAGAGAGAGAGAGAGAGAGAGAGAGAGGAGAGAGAGTGTGTGTGTGTGTGTGTGTGTGTGCATGTGTATGGGTGAAAAATCTCTGGGAGTTGCGCTTATGGTAACGAAGTCAAAATAGCAAGAAGGAACATTTTATTAAACAACACCTGGTATTATTTTCACCATTAAAAACACAAGGGGAAATTATCATCATTTGATAATTTGAAAACGGCACTCCAAGCCTCCCAAGACCTCCCAGCTTCATGAGAGAGAGACAGACAGCAGACAGAGAGACAGAGAGAGAGAGAGAGGGGGCGAGAGGGGGAGAGGATGAGGAGGCGAGGTTTCACGAACGATGAAATTCGTTCTTATTATCCGTTTCGGTTTCGACAAAATATGAGAGGGCTTTTTTTATCTGATATAACAACCGTCGACTCTTCGATTATCATTCAACCAAGAAAACCTCTCTTTTTATATATATTTATATATGTTTCTATTTTTAATAAAAAGAAACAAAAAAAAACACTAAATAAATTGGTAAGTCAGTCTGAGACAAGTGAACAGCTCTCTCAACTGTTGTTAGTGATACTCAATGCTTTTAGCAGGGATAATTAGAAAGTCACCATAACGGAGACACAAGTAAAGCAACGCGGGTTCGAATCCCACGAGAGGTTTATCTTATTCTTTAGATAAAGTTTGTCTATTATTATTATTATTATTATTATTATTATTATTATTACCCTCCTTGCGAGTTTTTCACACCAGCGTTAGCTGGTGGTCTTTCACTGGAGTTTGAGAGACAGCTTGTCTCATCATATCTCCAGGGCTCTTCTGTGTATTCTAGCCGATCTTAACAATGCTGTTGTTTGCGTGGTCTTGGTTCTTATTCTTATTTGCAATTCCTCCTGTCTTTTTTTACAAACCCTTAAGGGCCATTCCAACGGTACCAACTGCAATTTCACAGATTTATTATTATTATTATTATTATTATTATTATTATTATTATTATTATTATTAACCGTGTTCCTAAATTGTACAAACGCTATCATCTTCCAACATCCTCTGTTTTAAATTGAGACCATCCAAATCATCCAAGATGAAATGCAAAAATGTAAATTCTGATTATTTAGTGTTGCTTATCCGCCGAATACTCATTTCTTTATGTGTGTTATCAGCTAAGCTAGATAATGGACTATTTGTTTTTTAATTAGAAGAAAGAAAGTAAAAGGACATACTACAAAGAAAAATATAAGAAAGAAAGAAATTGTAGAGGAAGATAGAGAGATGGTGTGAGCTGCGGAAGCGATGACGCTAGTCTGATTCAATTAAACATAATGAAAAGATGGAAAATGGAAAGAAAGAAAAAAGAGCGGAAAGAGTTAAATCAAGATTATTGTACTTTTTTTTACATATTGAATTATTTCGTAATAAGTCTTAAGCAAACATATCAAACAATGTGATAATTAAATTATCATACTGTGGTATATCCACAGGTTCTGCTAGTTATTATTATTATTATTATTATTATTATTATTATTTTAGTTGTGTTGTGTTGTGGTCTGTATTATTTCCATTATACCTTTCTTCTCCAGTTCATCGCGTCTATTTCGGGGACTGTTCGAATTGCCCAAATACGATTAATATCACTATTACCTTCATAGCTTTTTCAGCTCTCTTGCAAGGTCAAGGTAATTGTCTATCTTTTCACCTTCTTTAACTTTCAGTAAGCCATCTGCTAGTAAAGCAAAATCGACTATATGATACGTTATTTTCTTGATAATTAAACCTAGGTTTGGTCTTCTGGTCTTGATTGGATAATCCATTTGTATCTTCCTCAGATAATGGCTCTCAGACGTGGTTTTATGGACAGAATGTCATTACCTGTAACCCAAAATAATATTAGGTGTATATAATATCTTTATTATATACAATATTATAATTATTGTATATAATACTAGTGATATTATATATAATTGTATTACAATGGTATGTAAATGTATTTATTCAATGTTTTTTTTTTTTACTTCTTATGAGTTTTTATACCAATTTTAACTGATGATTTTTCACTGAAATGGGAGGCAACAGTAAGTCTTTTTAGGTTTCTTGGACTCTTCCGAGTATTCTAGCTGATCTATCAGTGGTATAGTCTGGATAGTCTCAATTCTTTCTCTGATTTCCAGTTCCACAATCTCTTTTTCCAGGCCTTTGTGGACCATTCCAAGTGCACAACTACAATTTAAGTGAAAAATATATTTCTTGTTTTATCACGCGCAGTTAATATTTTCAACATCATGGGCAGACAAGTTATTGGTCTATAATGGCTGGGGATGGTATCACCGTCACTTTCATATTCGACAGCTTTTTCAGCTCTCTTGGAAAGATCCAAATATTTTGTCTAAAAATATGTGGAATATGAAGGTGTCAGTAATACCATTACTAGTCGGAAACCTTAGAACAATCTGCAAGAATCTAAAATGGGGTACTATAAATTCAAGGAAATTTATTCAGACCACAGCACTGCTGAGATTGGCAAGCATATTTAGAAGAGTCCTAAAGATTTGGCAGAGACTTGCTAATGAGAAACAGCAGTTGTTGCAGGTGTAAATAACTGGTGGAGTGAAGCAATGGACATCACAAGTGCACCAATTAACTCAGTACTATCAATTACATCGTGTACCTTTTCCACCCATTGAACTGTTCGGGTACGAGTTATGCATGCCGCAAACTAGTGAATACCAAAATATTGTAAGACCTTAGAATCAACCGACGAAGAATGTTTTATCTCTGTGTTGGGAAGATGTTAGTTTTTCAGACGAGACAAAGACAAGATGGCTGCAAAGGAAAAAAAGAAAAGAAAAAGAAAACAATGAATGGAAGAACCATTACTAATTTTCATTATCTATCAATTTATCGATCTCAATAGGTTCATATTTATCTATCTGTCTATATATTTCAGTCTCTAAATATCTGTATATCTGTTCTGATATATTTACCGATCTATTTATCTCAGTATATTCATATCAATATATCTATTTATCTATCTATCTATCTATATTTCTATTTCAGCCTTTAAAAAATCTATTTACCTAAGTATTGTAGAAATAATTGCAATATAGAACTAATCAATGCAAGATCTCAGTCTATTCATATCTATCTATACAATCACCAAGGGCATAAGGAAGGATGTTGTACTCCACCAGTACACAAAAACACACGCGGACGACCAATCTCAAACTGAGCTGAGAGCGTCACAGACGCTGTGTTCAAACATTCAAATATAAACAATGATCTAAGGGAAGTAACTGGTGGAGTCTATTTCGTTAGATGTCTCTAACACCTTCGTATTTTTAGAAATTAACTATAGCGAGCACGCTTGGGGTTAATTTAAATGTGTTTCACTTTCGTGCGATTTCGCTTTGGTTGGTCACTACTAAGTTCTGCTCTATGTTCATCTGCACTTGTTTGCACAAGAGTCGATTGAGCCAGTAACTGAAATGTGTCCATCAGCAAGTCAAATGGAATGGTTGGCATGTTATTATGTATGTTATTTGTAGTGTGTCTGGGTCGCAATTGGTGCTTGTGACGTGACCAGATTTGACTACCAACTTGCACATTATACACAAATTGTCTTTTTTATGTGCCTGGTACCCAGTTTGGCTGACCAGGCCTGTAAGTTCTTGCAAACACTGGTGTGGGTTGGGGTTTGTTGTTTTTGACAAGTGTTCTTGTCTTAGTTGTTTTTGTGGACGTAAGGCGTCCAGTGGGTGCGAAGTTTTCTTCCCATGAGAGCTTCTGCTGGTGACATGCATTCGTCACTGCGCTATTTGGTGTTGTTCGATATGAGAGAATATATGTTTGAAGTATCTTCTCTGTTGTTCCCTCTCCCTTGCTTTGAGCAGTGCACATTTAAAGGCATCCACAAAACGTTTTGCATGTCCATTGGATTGTGGGTTTAGGGGGGGGGATCGAACATGAGTGATGGCTTTGCAGAAGTGACGGAACAACTCTGATGTGAACTGTGTCCCATTGTCCGAGACTAATGTTTCTGGAAGACCCTGTTGATTGAATAGTCGTTTAAAAATGGTAATAATAGTTGATTGGGTTTCTGTATATTTCATTGGAAACATCTCTGGCGATTTGGAATGGCATCTACTATCACCAGAAAATTCAGACCATTTATAGGACCAGCAAAATCCATATGTAAACCGTATTTTACCAAAACAGATACATTTCCAAAGCGCCTTTTTTTCTTTCATCCCACGAGAAATGGGTAAAAAATAAAACCACTACTATTTTTACAAGGATGGCTTTTGCATTAAATAACCACGCACACTGATATGCTATTTAAAAAAAACCCAAATCGATCTGTTCATATCTATCTACGTATTTATCTATCTATATGTTGTAGAATTAATTGTGGCAATGATGAATCAATGAATGGAAGAACCATTTTCATGCTTACTCATTTCTTTGCCAGAAATAGGTGTGACTTAAAAAAATCCACATTTACTTGGGAGTTAAAAAGCAGAACGAATTATGATAACAGACATGTTCCTTCTAGTTCCTTCCTCTCTTTCTTTCTTTCTTTTTCTACTCATGTTAGGAGGATTCCCACATTGATCGTAGTAATCTTTCTCGGTCTGTTCATATCTTCGTCAATTCATATCATTTTTCGGACTATCTACAATGTTATGAATAATTTCATCTAACTATCCAGATAACTATCAAACTAGCTGATTGTATAGTTGCATCACTTGGACTTTAACGAAACGGTTGAAATTAGTTGATCAGTACACATACCTAGGTAGCAATATCTCATCTACAGAAATCGATATAAATGTCTGCGTAGGAAAGATATGGACTGCTATTGACAGATTATCGATTATATGAAAATCTGATGTTTCTGATAAGATAACGCGAGAATTCTTCCATGCTGTAGACGTGTTGGTGCTACTATACGACGACACCGAATGGATTTTTACGAAACGTGTAGACAGAAAGGTAGATGGAAATTAGACAGGGGTGTTGTATGTTGTCTTGAACAACTAGAAGCTGCATAGCAGAAAAAAGCAGCTGTACGACAGTCCAGCAGGTTAGTTAATAGCAAGTATTTTTGATTTGATAACAGTTTTAACCACGAATATCTTGCTGGTCTGCCTAGTGCGAACTCCCCATGGAGTGCTGAATTGTGATATTGTAGGAAGCGAGTTTGAACTCCAGTCGTGCTATTGCGTTTACCTTCGAACTAATACACTGGGGAAAGGTATAATCACATAATCTCCAGCAATTAGTTTAATAGTAAATTTTCTTGTTCTTCTTTTTGACATTAAATAACCCATGAAGTTTGATATGGCGTTAAACTAAAGAAACCAAACCAAACCTGGCCGTACGATTAAAATGCATCAAGCTGGAAAGAATTACAATTGGCTGCAGCTTGGGAAAGAAACGTTGGCCTCTTGCCAAGATCCGAATCTATTTCGCATATCTTTTGAATTCCAGTATATTCATCACTATCTATTTTATGGCTGTTCTGATCTTTGCCAGTTCTTTTCTTTCCAATATTATTTTTCTTCTTTTCCTTCAATATCTTTTCTTTTTACCATTCAAAATCCTCCATCTTTCTATTTTATTTGCTGTCTATGTTTTTCTAAGGGATTCTATTTTTCATTCATTTTTCATTCATTTTTTAATTTTGTTTCAATTTTTTCATTCCTTCCTCCACTTGCCGACTTTCTTTTCCTTTCTTTCTTTATTTTCATTCCTTTCCCATTCCTATCCTTCAGTTTATTTTTCCTTTTCAAACACACTCTTTTCTGATTATTTTGTTTCTTTCAGCATTTTATTTTCCTTCTTCCCCTTTCTGTATTTCTTCGGAATTCGTTTTTCCTTCATTCTCTACCCTTTATTCATTTTCTTTTGTATTTCTTTTTTTCTTCTTTGCCTTGTTCCTAATATGTATTTCTCTTGAATTCCTTTTTCTCTCATTTCCTCTTTTTACTTTTTTTACTTTTTTCTGTTTTCTTTCTCTTTCTTTCTTTCTTTCTTTCTTTCTTTTCTTTCCTACTTTTTTCCATCATCATCATCATCATCATCATCATCATCATCATCATCATCATCATCAAGTCAAATTTACAGCACGAATTCTCTCGGCTCTCTTTTCTTTCTTTTCCTTTTTCGTTTTTTTCTTTCCTTTTGTCACTCTTCTCTTCTCTGTATTTCTCTTGGTTTCAGAATAACGAGAAAAGCGAGTGGTAGTCATTGTTATTCATCTGTTTTTGACTACAATGACTACCACTCGCATTTCTCGTTATTCTGTGATAAATAATTTCTTATCACCTTCCATATACCAACAAAGGCCCTGAAGATGATCTAATTAATAGATCGAAACACTGCAGCGTCGGCCAATAAACTCACCACTTAACCCATTTAAACCTGTGTTTTTTCATTTTTCTTAATATACTACATACCGTCGGATTCATTCCTTTCTTCACACACACACACACACACACACACACACACACACACACACACACACACACACACACACATATATATATATATATATATATATATATATATATGATTAAATTAAATTAAATAGAAAATAAATTTTTAAAAATCAGATATTAAATTAATCTTCATATATATAATAATCTTCTTATTTATTGATGTAGGTTAACTTACTCCAACTGACAATGCGAGTATAGTTTTGAATTCAGGAAGTTATGGTTACATTGTATCTCAATGTACATTTCCTGTGTGACAGGTTTTTTTAATGTATCATTTTTTTTAATGTATTTGATTGCTTTTCTCTTATTGTTATTATTGTTATCATATATAAGGTTTTATGTGAGTGTGTTTAAAGAGTATAAATTTTACTGGTAAAAGAAGAGAAAGAAAAGACAATATTGTTTCTATTCTAGTTTGTTTTCTTGGTCAGTATGTAGTTGGCTGTCTGATGAGACTAAGCTTATTTATTGGGTTCTGGTAGAAATAAATTTGTAAAAACCAAATGACGGCTTGTTAAGTTTGTCTTTCTCATTGAAAGTATATATATATATATATATATATATATATATATATATATATATATATATATATATGTGTGTGTGTATATATGTGTGTGTGTGTGTGTGTGTGAATAGAATGGCTTAATGTCAGTATCAGCCAGATACCGAGGGAGTCTATTACTAGTTTTTTCACTAGTGCTAGACCAGGAAGATTGTTTTTGTACCTTGGGTGGAGCGCCACACCTACCACCAGCTCCTCAGTTTACTGCACTACTGTGTTACTCATACGCTGAGTTGGCGATATATATATATATATATATATATATATATATATGTGTGTGTGTGTGTGTGTGTGTGTGTGTGTGTGTATGTGTGTGTGTCTGTGTGTGTGTTAAAAGAGTAGTTGGTATGATGATTTTCAGGAGAGTTAGATAGGGGAAAACATGTTAGAATTCATTGAACAAAGAATGAAATGAGAATTTAAACTTATACCAAGTGACGAATAGAGAATGGTTCTGTGAACGTTTATGTGTATACTGACTCATCGTGTACGTACGTAAACACACATGTATATATGTATGTATGTATGTATGTATGTCACTATATTTTTATTTTCCAAATGAATTCTATCATAAAAAAGCCAGCGGAAAAAAAAGAGCTGGCAGGGGCGTAGGGAAAGAGGTGATGAGGGGATGGGTATGTGAAATTACAGGTAGACTGAAATAAATATTTTTCATTTGATCTCAGACATTTTCGGCTCCAGCAAAAATTCACAAAAAGAAGCGGGAAAAACATAATGAAGGAGCTTCTCGCTCCGTTGATTCAGCAAAATAAATTCAAAGCAATTTTGTCCAATTTAACTCGGCTTTTTAATATTCATTTAAATTTATTTTTAGTTTTTTTTTTCAGTTCTCGTGAGAAAATACGAGAACGCCTATTCAATTACATGAAATTTCTAAACGCGCATGCGCAATCCTGTTTAACTTGTGTATTTATCTTCCCACATGTTATATATTATATATATATATATATATATATATATATATATATATATGTGTGTGTGAGTATATATATACTCACACACACACACACACACACACACACACACACACACATATATATATATATATATATATGTATATATATATACACTATTGCAAAGAATTGTTGTTAGGGGATGAGAGTAAAGTCCTCTGCCTCCACTACATTCTCCCCTTCGTTGGCTTCAAATCAGACATCAGACAGTTAAATTTGAAGGTCAAAACGTGATAATACTCCTTGAAGAAGTAACAAGTAATTGTGATTGAGGAAATAAAACTATTCTCTGCCACTTCATCTTCTTCCTCCTGAAACTTCGCCTATGGGCACCTAACAAGGAGCTATCATCAACATAAAGAACTAATAAATTGTTGTACTACTGTTATTCCTGTAAAAATTTGATTACGTAGAGATCGATAGTCCTGCCTCTGACGATAACGTACAATCTGTCTAGGATCAAAGTATTATTCTCCTGGACTTCCAACTATGCTAATTGTCCTGAATAGTTCTTTTAAAAATACACTGTCCGTTGGCTCTGCATGTGGATATGATCTCTCCCCACAAAAAGGAGTGTTCTGAGCAGGACACTAAACTACATCTGGTGAGATTCCAGTTATGGGGATCTTGGAAGTGTGGAGTACACCTTTATTGTCATAATTTCCCAGTACCCATATCACATAGATATGTTTGCAAATTATTTGCATTAGATAGGAGTACTTGATATGTAACTGTGTGAAAAGACTAAATATGTAAATCCCTTACCTCTAGGAATAAAATACCCTCTAACGGGTTAAGATGCCGTTAAAACAATCAATCAATTAACCATGTTCTACTTCGTACAGACTCTCATGCCAATTGCTATTTAGCCTGAACACAGATCGGCTGCTATCTATACATAGGGCAGTTGGTGTGTATGTATGTATGTATGTATGTATGTCCATATGAAACAACGAAAATAAACTAACAACAAAGTCCTTGCTTTTTGTGCAAAAATTATGAAGATTTTATTTATATTCGAAGATATTTAAAAATTGAAATATACATAGAAATAGCATTGGAATTCTACTTGAAAATGTCCTGGATTTATGAATCTCAAAAGTAAACAAATCAATACACTAGGTATTTTTGCCTCTCCCTCCACACATGTGTCACTGAGTAGTTGCTTCTAGTCTGTAATAAGGGGGAAATATAATGGGTTATTGATGAGAAGGTTCAATCTATATTGTCATATCATTAACATTTTCCTCTAACATCTAAAATAAAAAGTGTATAGGGTTATATTTAGACATACTTTAAAGAAGTACACTATATTCTATATGGTTTCAAGTAACTAATGCTAATACTTAGTAAACAATTATTACTTCAAGTAAGTATTTTTAATACAAAAAATCTATTGCTATATGGTAACAAGTATTTTTATCGATTATAAATAATATGCGCGCATTTGTATGTTTTAAGTATTCCTATCTAATAAAAATGTTACATAATGGATATGCAGCCTATCTATTATGTAAGAAGGTGTAAACATATTTGAATTCGAAAGTTAACTATTAATTCGCGAGTAGTAATGGAAAATAACCAGTAGTTTTGTTGATAGCTTTTGACCCGTTATTGACCTAAATGTGATGTTCTGATCCGGTGAGAATATCACGTGACGGAGGACAGTGGGGGTGTAGTTTCAGAGGGAATCTCGGCCATCCAAGGAGTCTGACGCGAATGGCGTTTCTCATCAGAATTCCTCTTAGCACGTTGGAATCATGGGTCTTGGGCAAATAAAAAACGTTGAAAGTACACTGAGTCTTTGTGTTCATTAATAAGAACTGAAGAAATGGACATAGAGATACAGCAATCCCAACAATACTCAAACTAACCCAAGTCAACCCAAGACAACAAGCAGACTACAGAGGATTCAACCCGGATAGACCCAAGTAAGATAATAATTAAGAAGGACTATTTAATACTAATAATTATATGGGTTCAAGTAATTATTTCTATTTAATAGTATTCATTTATTTACACAGTTATATAGTTTCAAGTACTTAGTAAACAATTATAGCTTCAAGTAACTATTCTTAATAGAAATAATTTACACACAGTTATACGATATAAACTCAAATTAGGAAGCCGACGGATAATACTAGACAAAATGATTTCTAATAATGATAGACGTGTAATGTTACTCTACGCGTAATTTGCTGACGATAGATCCTAGGCAGGTGCCCATTCTAAAATGAGGTGAGATAACAAAATGTCATAGTTATTTACGGCTGTGATTTTTCCGTTTTGATAAATACTTACATGCCTTTTTTCCATCCTGTTCAGTTTATATTTTGATATTTCCTGGCTGTGATTATTCGGTGAAGAAGAAGAAGAAGAAGAAGAAGAAGAAGAAGAAGAAGAAGAAGAAGAAGAAGAAGAAGAAGAAGAACAACAACAACAACAACAACAACAATTATAATAATAATAAAACACCATTGCATAAACGTGAAAGCAACAGAAAGATAAACGATGAAAAAAAAAAAAAAACGATGAAAAAACAAAAAAAAAAAATCCAAGCAAACCAAAAAACAAAAAAACAAAACCAAACAAAGAAAACAAAACAAAAAACAAACTAAGAATTGATAAAATAAATTGATCAGTTCGGAGAAGCTATTCGTACATTGACTTAGAAATTGCTAAAGCGTAACTTAGTCAGGCACATGGTCACATGATTGAAGCACCTATTCGGTCAGAGGGAGGAATAGTGGCCAAAGAATCAGAGAAAGTACATATTCCTTATATATGTGTGTATTAGTATATATATTATATATTATATATATTATTGTACTAAAGTTGAGTGAATCAATGATTGTTTGTTATTCCTGTTTAGTTTAATGACACAAAATTCGATTTAGATTATTCCTTAGTTTTAGGATGAGTTATGTTTGAAGGAAATTCCATTTTAATTGATTTTTTTAATTAGTCGTAATTTGCAATTAAGTAAAAAAAAAAAACAACTTAACCGTCTCCTGCCCATCACTTTCCCCCGCTCTATGTATATCTTGATTACCTCCTCGTTATATATATTAGTTTTTCAATGAGATGGAGAAGTGTGTGAAAACATATATATGTTGTTTCATAAGCAGCCGACACGTAGCTTTTCAACATCTTGGCTAAAATTCAAAGAATTCAGGTCCATTTAACTTTAAATTAGGTCAACGACCCTTTCTTAAATATTACGCAAATGATTTAAGTTTTTTTTAAAATTCTCCGACCATATAAAGTTTTGAAAAAATTTAATTCGCTTTGCAAACTCTTTTTCCCCAATCCAAATTATCTACCCAGACCTCAATGGGTGACTCAGCGGGTCACGTTATAAGCAAGTTTTGTTAAAGAATGTTTTTTCTTTATAATTTTAAAGTGCAGAAGTTTCTTCTTGTTTTCCGTACATCAGCATCCAGATAAATAGTGAAAATGGTCGATATGTTTTACCCAAATGCTTTCAACCCTTTCTCAGGTCAGCCTCGAAATATATCTGGTGTGTGTGTGTGTGTGTTGTGTGTGTGTGTGTGCGCGCGCGAGCGCACGCGCATGTGCGTGTGTGTATGCGTGTGTGTGTGTGGTATATGTGCGTGTGTTTGTATTTGTGTTTGTGTGCGTTCAATTCTAATGCTCTTCTATTACACATACACACACACACACACACACACAAATATATATATATATATATATATATATATATATATATATATGTGTGTGTGTATATACGGGTATAT
Organism: Doryteuthis pealeii; assembly: GCA_023376005.1. Taxonomy (NCBI): domain Eukaryota; kingdom Metazoa; phylum Mollusca; class Cephalopoda; order Myopsida; family Loliginidae; genus Doryteuthis; species Doryteuthis pealeii. Next base: position 36,622,961 of record CM042168.1, on the reverse strand, counting down.
ATAGGGTAAACACAAAAACGATGTCAGGTGAGCGGCATCTTGGATTTCACTTGCATCGAGTGGTGGGAAGGGTGCACAGAGATTCTGCTGAGAAAGTAAATATTTTGAGTTAATACATGTGATGTCACAATATTATAAATATATTTAAATTAGCTTTGATGTTGTTATGGCTACGGAAAATAGAGGATTGTTCTTGAAATCGAGGAGTTTTTTGTGCTCATATATATATATATATATATATATATATTATATATATATGTGTGTGTGTGTATGTGGTGTGTGTGTGTGTGTGTGTGTGTGTGTGTGAAAATGGAAAAGGAATTGAATCCGACAATATGAGGAAAAACGAGTAAAGAAAAGAAATGTAAATGGATAAATGAATTTAATCGATATCACTTACACATGTGTTCGGTCAATTTATGTGTGTGAAAATATTTCGGCACACATAGAAGAATCGACCTCATCAGAGTGAACATTTATTTTGAATAAAAAAATATTTCAAATAAATGTTCACCCTGATGAAAATATTTCAAAATAAATGTTCACTCTGATGAAGTTGATTCTTCTATGTGTGCGAAATATTTTCACACACATAAAACTGACCGAAACACAGTGTAAGTTGAATTGATAATCCCGATTAATGTGATATCCGATTTTAAATTCATTTTATCCCATTTACATTTTTTCTTTTTTCTTTACCTCCATTTCCTTTCCTCAATTTTTTATAATATAATCATTTTAATAATTAATTATAATATATTTATATATATATATATTTATTATTATAATATTATATATCTGTTAAAGTCAAAACGGGGGGCACTTGGTAACTGTGAGTTTATTTCTTTATGGTTCTTTAGAATTATATGGTATATACCTATTATAATATTCCCTATTGTAGGATTATATAAACGAGTATAATATGGGTGTGTTTACATGGATTGTATGCATATGGTATATATTTTAATATATATTATTTAAATAGAAAATATATTATAAATTATATTTTAAATTATATATATTTATATATATATATATATGTAGGGATGGATGTGTTATTATTATGGGTATGTTAAACCGAACTCTCCTCCACGTGTAGGGATGCCGTATAACTGAATGTTTTAAGAGTAAAATCTACTTTTTTGAATTCATATTTTTCTTTTCTCCTAGGACTGGTTTGGCATCTCCTCTGTTATTTATTACATAGCTGAGGGAAGAATAAGATGAATTAATGACTTTCTCAAGCATTTTAGGGGATTTGAAGTTGGGTGACCGTATCTATTTCTTAAGAAACAACCGTGACGCAAGCGCCTCCCAATATATATAATATAAATAATATATTATATATAATATATATATTATATATTATTATATAATATATATATATTTATGATAGGCCCTAGACACTGTCAATTACGAAGAGGTGTTGACTTCAGGCCTTCACTATCCTACTATATATATATATATATATATATATATATAATATATATATATATATATATATATATATATTATATTACTTCATTTCTTTCTTTATTTTGACCCGGCGAGGAAGGAAGTTCAAACAGAGTAAGTCTTGAGTGGTATTCTTCCGTGACCAGGTGTCTGGTCGTTTCATTTCCCCTGAAGTGAACTCATTCGTTATCTCTTTCACAAGAGAGGGAGATTCAGAAATGCTTTCGACCAATGGAGAATTCACTGGAATTAAATGTGTAACGCCCTATCGAGTTTGATATAAAGAATTACCCGGGGCTGACGTCATTGTCTGCTGAGAGTATTCGGACTTCCACAAAAAAATCTGTCTGGATATGACGCTAAATTTTATATGGTGGTGAGGCCCAGATACGAATTAAGTTTGAGATAGATGTATATGTTTGATAAATAAAATATGAAAAATTACCAAGGTATTTCAGAGGGTGATTTTATTATAAGCATTTTCTATCATTAAAACGGTTTCGTTTTTTTAATATTAAAACTATCATTAGGGACATTATGTGGGATGCTTTTTATTCTATGAATTTATATTCAATTTTTTAATATAATTTATTAACAATTGCTAATTAAAAAACACGGGTTAAATTCGTTTAACTCATAAAACTCAATTTCCTCGTATACCCAAATCAATTTTCCCCATTAAAAAAAATAACTGAAATGCTGTAAAATCCCCTTTCCCATCCGCCAACAAAATAAAAACACTTCAAAATTTTTTGTCAAGGTTTTTTTAATTTACGAAAAATAGCTCTGTATTGTATTAAAACACAATAAAATAGAATGTAAACGGAATTATGTGTTGCAATATGTTTTAATGTTTATCGCTTATGAATAGTATTTTTTCTTTTGGGCGTAATACATTTTGTAACTTAAATGTTTTAATGAAATTATTAACATACGCGTATTTGAAAGCTCGGATCCACCTTCAAAAATAAGCTCTTAATACAAAGCAAAAAACTGGACCGAGTGACATTCTCGTTAACTCGGTAAATTCGTAAGGTGGGGCACTCGTAACTCAAGGAACCCACTGTTATTTAAGGTAGGAAGCAACGAAAAGCTGTTTTTCCACATCGTAAGGGAGGACATGGAAATTTGTGCCTTTCAAAATAAATAAATAAATAAAAAAATTTATTTGAGTTTAAAAATGCAAAAAGACCCAAAGGAAAGTCGAACTCGATTCCCCCCCAAGTAGTGTTTTCAGCCTCATAGCTTCTATAGAAGAAAATTTAGGGGGAACAAACGAAAAAAAGTACATTTGGATGCCGATATTGAATCGAAATCACACACCAAAGTGTAGGCTGAAAAGAGGGAAAGAGAAAAGGGAGAGGAAAGAAAAAGGGAACAGAAAGAAACACAAAGTGACAAAAACAAAACAAACAACAAAACAAAAAATCATTTGAAAAACAAGAATGGGCGTTTGTTTGGAAATTTTTCCACGGTTACCCGTTGGAATGAAATTGAACGGAAAAAATGGAGATCGTCATTCATTGGAAAAATTGGTCTTTCCTCGGAATTATTGGCGGAAAATGGTTTTCCAGCTTTGGAAAATTAAGTAAATTCCCTCACTCACCCCACTCATGTCTTCTATCTTTTATACTATGTACTTATTCATCTAAAGTTGGACTTAAGCAATCCCCCGCACCCTTCCTCCTTTTTCTATCTTCTATCTTTTTTTTTGTTATGTTTATTTTTGTCTATCTATCTATCTTCATGAGTTCTGTCTGTCTGTTTGTCTCTAAATCTGTTCAATTTTAATCTGTGCATACATATTAATATATATATATATATATTATTATAATATATATATATATATATATATAATGGAAAATGTGACTTAACGGTTTTGAATATGGTCACGATGGTTAGATGGTGCAGAAATTCAGTGATATAAGTCAGGGGATATAACAAAAATAACAAAGTGCTCAATACGTTAGTAGAGGCAAAATTTATTTTCAATATAGGGTATATTATATATAAAAATATCGTGTATATATATATTATATATATTATATAATTATATTATATATAGAGAGAGAGAGAGAGAGAGAGAAGAGAGAGAGAAGAGAAGACAGAGACAGAGACAGAGACAGAGACAGAGAGACAGAGAGATTTGTTCATATCTATCTAAATCGTTTAAAATCTATCTATCTATTCATAGATCTATTTCAATCTAATCTCAGCCTATCTCGTCTATCTACCTATCTATCTAAATTTGTTATCTATCTAAAATCGCTTCAGTTTCTATCTCTGTCGGTCCTGTTCATATCTATATATCTATTTATCAATTTATCTGTTTGTAATATTATATATTCTAATTGTCTTATTCTATCTATTCTATCTATCTATTCTTCGACAATTGTCATATCCAATATGAATCTTTTTTTTTATCTATCCATTATCTATTCTTATAATCTACCCCTCTCTTTTTAAATCTCTCCGTGTTTCTTCATATATTCTCTTTCTCTTTGTTCAGGTTTTTTCTCGCTACATTCAGTTAGAATCTCCATCTCCTCTGTTCTTTACTTTTACAAAAAAAAATCCCTCTTTTTCTTCTTCTATCGTATCTATCTATTTCTTTCTAATCTATTCTCAGTGTGTTAGTCTTTTTCTTTATCTTTCTGACTCGCATAGTCAATTCTGTAGCTCGGTTCTTTTTCTCTCTCTATTCTGACTATGTCCCAAAACTCTTTCTTCCCTTCTCCCGTCTCTCTGTCTCTCTGGTTTCTGATCTTCTGTCTCTTTCTCTGACGCCTCTCTTATCTAAATTCCTTATTAATTTCCCTCTCTATCTTTTTCTTCAATTCTTCCTCTCTTTAATCCCTCAAGTATCATTTCGTTTTATCTAAATCCCTTTTTCTTTAAGTCACTAAACTCTTCTCTCTCTCTCTCTCTCTTCTCTCTCTCTCTATCTATTCTAATCTATCTATTCTATTTCTTTTTCCTGTCTCTTTTTACCTCCTCTTCTCGGTTTTCCCAATCTAAAATCCTTATACTTTCTCTCTGCTGTCTTTCCTTTCTTTCTTTTTTTCTCTCTCTCTCATCTTCTCTCTTTCTCTCTCTCTCTCTCTTTTCCACCCCATATCTTTAAATCTTTTCGGATTCCTTTCCGTTTATTTTAATTTTAGTTTCATCTCCTCTTGCGCTTAAATCCCCCCATAAACTCCCTCCCAACGTCTCTCTGTTCTCTCTGTCTCTCTCTGTTCTCTTCCTCTTTGGTCTTCTGTTCTTCTCCTCTTTTTCTTTCTTTCTTTCTAAAATTGCCCCGAATTCAACAAGCAAATTTTTCCTATAACCCCGTTCTCACTTTCTTGTCTTTCCTCTTCTCATTTAAAATCCTTATATATGTCATTGCTGTCAGGTCTGTCTTGTTTTTCTTATTGTCTTCTTTTTCTTTTTTCTCTCTCCGCCCCCACCCACTCTCTCTCTCTCTCTCTCTTTCTCTCTCCTCTTTCTCTCTCGTCTCTCTCTCCCTCTCTCTCTCGGCTTTCGGCTTTTTCTTGCAGTGAAGTTACCTTAGCTCTCTTCCTTTTCTCTCTGTCTTCTCACTTTCTTCAATTTTAAATCTCACCCCCAACCGGTTTTCCCTCTTTCCTCTCTCTCCTCTCTTCTCTCCTCTCTTTCATCCCCTCTCTCTCTCCTTTTTATATCTTTTTTTTAAATCTCGGGATTTTCTTTAGTTTATCTAAATCAGGAAAGTTTTTAATCTATTTTTTCTCAAAATTTATGATCATTTCTAATATTCTCTCACTCTCTCACTTACTGGTAGAAGGAAATTCTCTTTGCTGTTCTCTATTTCTGTCTCGCTTTCCCTATGTTAAATCCTCATATTTCTTTGTCTCTCCTTTTTTCCCCCCTCTCTCTCCTTCTTTTTTCCCCCTTCTCTCTCTTTTAAAAAACCTCATCTCCGTTTTTGTCTAAAAAAATATCTAGTCTATTCTCTATTTCTCTTAATCGCCCCCCCCCCCCTCTAACTCTCTCCACTCCTATTACACATTCATATAGTTGGAAAATCCCATTTGACAATATTAATTTTATTTTCTTCTCCGCATTATTTCTACTATCTTTAAATATTTTTCAATTATATTAATAACCATCCCCCTCTCTCTCTTCTTTTTCTCTCCTTACTCTCTCTCTCTCTCTTCTCTCTTTTCTCTACTCACTCCGCATTTGGCATCTTTTTTAATCTATGTATACCTTAATTAACTTTAAGCCACGCATGTAAATTTGCCAAAAACCCATGTCTTCCCGGAACTCTATTCATTTTCTCAACTAAAAAATAAAAAATTGTTTGGAAAAATTAGTTTTCCGTTTTAAAAATTTCAATCACTGATTCAAGGGGTTAAAAACTCTGGCTAAAATTTTCAATCCACGAACCAAACTGGAAACGGTGTATTTCAAATAAACAGCTTCTCTACTTTATTACAATCAATTTTCTTTTATTTCAATCAGGCGGATCATCTCGAAACTGTTGAGCCGAGGCACAAAACGTTGGAAAAACACGGGGTAAAGGAACAATTGGGGGCCGGGTCATCTTGGGCAAAGGTTTTGGGTCTGCATTGTTTGATTTCCATGGGCTCCTTAACAGCGTCTATAACAACTGGACTTCAGCGTTGAGGGAAGATTATGAAACGGAACTTGCAGGTCAGACGAAAAAGTTGTGTTGATTGGCTGATTAGGGCAGGGGAACCAAATTGTCGATGCTCAACATCTTCCGTTCCTTTTTGATTTTTGGCGAACTCATCTTTATTGCCAAGGGAAGCCGGAAAAAAAAGGAACGGATAATGATTTGTTGAAATTTTTCACTCTTTCTAAGAAAAAAAAAAAAAAAGAAAAGAAAAAAAAGAAAAAGTTAATTCTGTTTATTTTTTTAACGTTGTGGATTTATAAAAATGAGGTTTTGATTCGGGGTTTTTTTTTGGTTTAACGGGGGGACCATGGTCAAAAAAACCTTGGGGGTTTATTTTTTTTTTTCCAAAAAAAAACAAGGTAAACCAACATTATTTTTCCCCAAGCTTGTAATAATTCAACGCATAAAAGGGGGGAATTAGTGTATTAAATTTAAAAGTTCCCAATTTCATTTAAAAAAAACAGGCCAAACCAAAACTCACATAACTTAGTTGTAATATTACATTTAAGAGCTAATATATTAATAGAGTTTTTCACCCCACTCATTTTAAACAGGTGGTAAACCCACTTCTTATTTAGGTTTGCAGTTATCATGTTTTTCCAAGGACAAACAATCAATAACAATTCCACAAAATCATTTTTAAGGGGTTAATATGTTCATAAAAATTAAGTTGTTTATTCAATGGTTAAAAGCATTTGAATTAAATTCCAACCAATTACGTTAAACAGGGTAAAACTTCATTTTACCCATTGTTGCCATATCAGTTGTTTAGAGGCAATATGTCTAATAAAAAATTCACAAAAAGTTATTTTAGACTAGGAAAAAACAAACTTCCCCTTTTACTTACTTAAAAATAATGGATCTTTTAAAAAGAGGCCCAAATTGTATTAATTAAAGGTTTACAGGTCATTTTTAAAAAAAAAGGTAAAAACTTGATTGCTTACTTTAACAATATCAACGCTTTAAGTTAATCCAAAATGTATTAAAATAGGCCAATAATTTCAAAACCAGGTAAACAACTTCCATTTTCAATTGTATTATTCTAAATACAATTATTTTTAAAAATTTGTCGTTAGATTAAATTAACATTTTAGAAGAAGGAGGAAAATTACATTAAAGTTGTTTTTGGGTTGATTGTGGCAGTTAAATGAGTAGATGGGAATGGACCCAGACTAAGGGCGAAATTAAAGTAGGTTCTCAATAATTGAAAATTAAAATAAACAATTAATTTTTGGGAAAAATTATTCCTTTATTATTTTGAGGAACAGTAACCCCTAAGTTTAAAAAAATGGAAATTCAATTGTCCTTTTGCAAATGGGCAATCCATTGGAATTTATTGAAATTATCTAATAAAAAGAATAATTTTAAACAATAAAATTAAAAGGAGTGGGATATATAAAAATAGGATATCCCTTTTCCTATGGAAATAAGGAATCGGAGAAAGGGGGACAATGGGATTTCAGTCGGGTCGAGGTATCCAAAAAGCGGTATGTCCCTAATTAACCGCAGGGAGAACGAATTGTAAAAAAAATATGAGTTTTTTTTTAATTCGCATTTTTGAGGGAAATTTTAATTTGCTGTTTGTATTTCTCTCTTTGCCAGCGCCCAAAAAAAAGGGGTTAAAAAGTAAATATTTGGACGTAATCTAAAAAAAGTGTTTATAAATTTTGGAAAACACTTAAAAATTTGTTTTCTGAATGTGGATTTTGTGTAAACAAATATTATACGTTTTTCTTGTGTGAGTCTCCCATTGGCCTAAATCTAACAATAAATACAGTTAATTAGTCAGTTTCCTCAAAGTTCCGTCCAGTGGTCGTAACACAGCACACTAGTGTTCATAATTGTTATTAGGTTTTATACCGTTCTCTGATCATTTATAGTAAAGAGGCATTATTTATGGCAAAAGCTTTTTTAGTCGTAGTTCCTTTTTTTAAATATATATTATATTATTACAAGGGGTCATTAAAATATTTTTTGCGAAAAATAGGCAAAATATATATGCTAAAACTCTGTTTGAGAGCAAAAATATTTTAATTCTCACAAAAAATATTTATGTTGATACTCTTCGAAAATGGCGGCAAATCAAACAGAAATATATATATAATGACATGTTGATGAGAAGTACAAACCATGTTAAATTCGTGGAAGAAAGTGTGATGTATAGGGAGAAGTATGTTGCAGGGAAAAATAATTATGGAATAATAAAAAAAAGAATATTTTCGTTTCTATAAACCAATTCAAAACTATGCACAGTTTACTTTTAGAAGAGAAAAACGCTTTTTTAAAAAAAATATTTACTATATCTATTGAATACACCCTTGCTATTTATCAAAAATGTATTTGGATGCTAAAATTATTCTTATAATTTTAAATTATACATATAGTAAAGTGTGTTGCAATATGGAACCAGAGTCAAATTGATAAACCTTAAAGATGCGAATTCAAACACACACACACACACCACACACACCACAAACATATATATAATATATATATATATATATTATGATGGACACAGTAATAACCTACTCGACTTTCACCATAAGGACCTTCAGGTCTCTCTCTTTTTTG
>CM042168.1:36598119-36614172 GCA_023376005.1 Doryteuthis pealeii | reverse complement strand
AGAAGAGATTAAACTCGTTTAGAAGATTCCATGTCTTATTCTGTTCATGAGAGAACTCAGAATTTCCTAAATAAAATATACTTGAAGTTTAAATAAAGAAAACCCCATAATATATATATATATATATATATTATATATATATATATATATATATATATATATAGCCGGGCAAATATATTCATGCTCAAACTACAAGAGAGGCCCAATTCTTTAAATCACACACCCCTTGCACTCTTTCTGGTTGAAATAGCATTTATTTCGCCTGCTCCATCGTTTCTATCCATTCTGACTCCCACCTTTCTCAATAGGAAGCCCCTCGTCTTCATTGCGGGCTCCGATGTAGCGTATATTTGATTTGGGAACCCACTTCCGGTTGCGTGTTCCCCGGATGCGCCGTGGGGGCAGATGGCAGAGTGTTGGGATTGAGGAGGAAGCACATAGTTAACATTGGCTGTGGAAACAATTCATCGACGAAGATAATTTTCTGCGATATAAGTGATAAAAAAGCCCCCCCCCCACTTCTAAAAATACAAAATAAATAAAAAAATACGCTCCGAAGAAATTGAAAAAGAAAAAAAGTTCTCTTCTTCCTTCTTGCCTTTTGAAAACTGTTCGACGTGACTGAAAAGTGTGTGTGTGTGTGGGGGGGGTAATGGGTTAGGGTGGAATATTACCCTCAGAGGCGTGTATGTGTTCTGTAATGCTGACTCAAAGTAACATCAAGTGTTTGGAATACTAACGATCAAAAATCCCATCAAATAACACCACAGATAACCATACAAATAAACCAGACCTTCAGATTATGTCTGGTACAAGGTCAAGTGTTTTGAGCAACAAATCATCTCTCAACCTCAAGGTAACATCAATAAAAGAGGGTTAAATATAGGAAATCAAAGGCCTACCAGTGGTGCCGAGAAAATGCTGACTGTATCTCGTGCATAGGGTTAAGACCCACCCAACCCCGAAAAAAAAGAGTCTCGTCTGTATGACATTAATCTGTATCTAACGGTGTTTCGCCAGTTTTAAAGATCTATGGAGGCAAACCTTCCATTGACATTATTCCCAGGTCCACTCTGGCCTGGAGTGGTAGTACGTGTTAATGGCTCATATATAGGCCAAATAGATCTATTTAAAAATATTGGTATTCGATAGGGCCGTGTGCCAAAAAGCTAAAGCAACTCTCAAGAAATAGCTACACAAAATATAAACACTAACGTACAAAGAGCACGATCCCCTAACCTCTAGGGATAAGATAACTATAGACAGTTTGATACGCCGTTAAAATCAATCAATCAACAAAAGAGATATCTCCAAATCTTCTACTGTTCGAGCTTAAATAATTGTCATTATCTTCATTTTAAAGATCCTGACCGATCAGCGTTCCCATTTATGTTGCCATCTCAAGTGTTTAAAGTTTTTTCCCGGTATTTCCTTGAATCACAATGTTTTTTCCAAATCATTATCATAATTGAGTAAAACGTTATATCAAAAATAATAAATGATTCTTCTTTAAGTAGTAATATATATATATATATATATATATATATATATATATATATATATATATATATATAATATATATATGGAAGTACGATGAGGAAATTAATCCGACAGTATGTGGAGAAAATGTTTAAAGATAACAAACACATGATGTCATGACGATGGAAACTCTTCATGTCGGTACTTAAGTATTTCATTTAAAAAAAAAAAAAACCTTCTTCATATATATATATATTATATATATATATATATATATATATATATATATATATATATTCCAAGCTTCGCACGAGCAGGATGTGACACAAGGTCATTTTTTTAAAAACAGGGTTGAATTTCCTTTTCCTGGTTGCCACACAAAGTTTAATGAATCCAGTCTACCTTACTATTTACCCATAGCTTGAAGGAGTAATAGTGGGATTCATACTTTTACCAGGGTTATTAGAGCTGTTTGAAATACAACCTGTCTCGTCCAGGATTTCAACTCGTGTTACTGTGTACATTTTCTACGAGGTTTCCTATTATATCATCTTTACATATAAAAAATAGTGGTATACGTATATAAGTACAATTATATATGAGATGAACAAAAGCAATTAGTCAAATAGGAATATCTATTTGCTGATTGTTCTCAGCTAGTTTTTACCTTCGGTCATCGGCAGGAGAAAACTTTTTACAAACCTTTTAAAAAAGTTTCCAAAGTAGTTGATATCCCACAAGATAAACGGCGAAAAATCTTCTGGTGAAATGGCGCATCCATTTGTTGAATGATAACATCTGCTGGTTGAATTATCTTCAGTTGTGTTTTTATATATACATATGTCTCTGTGACAAAAGCACCTGGCTAATGAATTGTATTAATTAGTTTTAGGAGTGGTTCGTTTCAATTTATATGTGGGAGACAAGTGGGCGTATTATTTGTTTATATAGGTGTTTGTGACAACCATATTTCATTACTAGACCGGGTAATTAAGTCAAAATGGATTATAGTTTCTTAAATTGTGTACCATTTATCTTCCCAATGTGTAATTACTGATATTATGTTGATGTCATTATCATTTATATATATTTACCAACCCCTCCACACGAGCAGGATGCGACACAAGGTCAATTTATTAAGCGGAGTTCAACAGGTGTGAATTCATAGTTTTCCTTCTCCTAGACTGGTTACCTAGCCATGGTTAAAGAGCCCAGTCTGCACTGCTATTTACCCATAGCTGGAGGGAGAGTAGGATTCATACCTTTCCCAAGGGTATTAGTGCTAAGTGAAATGCAATTACCACGTTCAGGATTTGAACTGGGGGCGACGAGTCCATTTCCCATGACTTTAACCATTACACCACGCGCTTCCTACAGTCATTTTCATTTATATCTATGATTGTGAATTTAGTATAATATATATATATATATATATATATATATAATATATATATATATATATATATATATATATATATATATATATATATATATATATATATATGGCAGACTTGGGTTGACATTAGAAAATGACGAAATGTTGACAATATTTTGATGGATATGCGGAGTCCAACAGTTTTGAGAATGTTTTATTTTATTTTTGGAAAGGTGTACGTATCTGTAATCATAATCCGTTCTGCTTTTTAACTCCAAAGTAAATGAGAATTTTTTTCAGTCCCACATATTTCTGGCAAAGAAATCAGAACGCATGAAAATCGGTAATGGTTCTTCCATTCATTGGTTTTTTTCTTTGCAACAATTAATTTTACTATTGCTGCTACGTGCGTTTGGGCGTGTGGAGGCACCCATGGTGTGGTGGTTATCACCGTAGTAAATAGACATGTCTACACCAGTTCAGATCTTGGACGAGTCTGGTAACATTTCATATAGCGCTACTAGCTTAGAGAAGAGTATGCATCTAACCGTTCTCCCTCCAGCTATGGGTAAAACGTATAACAGACTAGGCTCTTTAATCTTGGTGTAAGAACCGGACGAGGAGAAGAAAAACTCTGAATATAAAACTGTTAAACTCCATTTGATATAAAGATTCCATCATATCCAGCTCGTGCTGATGTGTTGGTATATATATATATTGATAATGATGTGTTGGTATATATATATATTGATAATGAACATTGATCTATGAAAACATTGTAAAATAAATAAATATTAGCTCTTACAAACTGTGATTGAGCACTGTATTTTCTTTGTTTCATCGCAAAAGAAATTTTTGTTTTTACATATACCTATATATATATATATATTATATATATATATATATATAAAGTGAGAGAAAAAAGAGAGAGATAGAGGCAGGAATATATATATATATATATATATATATATATATATATATATTAAGTAAGTCGACGGGGCGGCCTAAAGTCGGTATCAGCCAGTCAGCGAGGGAGTCTATTCCTTTTTCACTAGCGCTAGACCAAGGAGATTGTTTTTAGCATCTGGAGCGCCACACCCACCATCAGCTCCTTACTTTACCGCACAGATCCCTGTGCTACTCTCATACGCTGAGTTGGAGAGAACCGGTATCGATCTAGGAACCTTGTGGTTTCTAGCCGAACGCACTACCGATTGAGCCATATATATATATATATATATATATATATATATATATATATATATATATATATATATATATATATATATATATATATATATATATATATATATATATATATATATATATATATATATATATATATATATATATATATATATATATATATATATATATATATATATAGAGAGAGAGAGAGAGAGAGAGAGAGAGAGAGATTGGAGAGTGGGAAATGGATAGATAGATAACATAAAGACACTAATGTTCTTCAACAGATTGATAGATATTAATATACTGAGATAGATAGATAGATAGATAGATAGATAGATAGATAGATAGATAAGTAGTTAGGTAGGAAAAGAATCTAAAAGTAAGTATATCTTTACATAAGTCTACGTAAAAGTAACCTACATTTAATCCTAAGTAAGTCTGAGATATTCCCTTTTTGTCCTCGCTTGATAAGCATACATCGTCACTGTTCGGTAGTCTTTTTCGTAGCGGTATTCACTTCTTAATAAGATTTAAAACTTAGTGAATAAGGCTCTTTACTTGATATTTCGATATTCTTCCGCGTCGCCGCATTTATGAAGCACCTAATTTCAATCAATATTTCAACGACCATATCTATTTGTTGCATGCATGTACTAAACCTCAGACACACACTCAAACACAATAGCTCCACATATACACGCATAGCTACACACACACACACACACACACACACAGACATATATATATATATATATATATATACATACCTTGTAATTGTAATGTAATAAAATATTATATTAAATTAGAAATGGTAATTAAACTAAATAAAAATGTATATAAAAAGATTTGAAACATAGGGGTGTATAATCGAAAAATAGAACAACTGAAACTTACTCTTTCATCACTCTTCTTTGATTGTTAAATTTTCCTAATTTAACTATTTTGTTAACACAGGAAGTAAGAACAAAATAACAAGTATTTCTTCTAGTTAATAGATTTATTTTAAGATTTACCCCCAAGATCTTTGCTCATATTAATTTAGATAAAACTAAACAATTAGAAATCAATAATACTAAGTACATATTTATTAGAATAAAATCTCTTATTTCGACATACAAATTAGTCGTCCCGTTCACACTGTAAACCACTATTTTGTTGTATATATGCATACAATTGCATAGCATTAGTATGTTTATATGGTTAACAGTATTAATAATGTAAAACAATTTTATTGATTTAGGTTTGAAAAAAATCATGGAGGATGTGACGTAAATAACCAAGTGAATTGGGACTTGAGTATTAATATAGTTTCGATTACAGATAGAAAAACACACAATCTCTATAATATATATATATATATATATATATATATATATATATATATATATACATGGAGAAAGGTAGACAAACACGGAATGTTGTAGAAAATGGAAGTTTATTGTAGGTAGTGATGTCGACGACGCAACGTTTCGGTCTGTTAGACCTTTTTCAGGACTTTAGGAATAGAGTTCTTGCTTCAGTGGTGGACATTTTCTTTCTAACGTATTAAAGAGGTCGGGAATAAGGGCGGGGATCAGTTGATGGTGTCAGAAGAGGTTGGAGCTGGATTTTCCTTTTCTCTAATAGGGAGTGTATCATGGTGGATTTTGATAGTGCCACAGGTGTTAGGTGTTTGGGTTATATGTATGTATGGTGGATGGCATAAGGATTGGTTATGAGTGTATGTTTGTATATTGTTGTTTTTTAGAGGAAGATGGATTTACAATTATTCATTAGAAAATTTTCACCACTGAAGCAAGAAATATATTCCTAAAGTCCTGAAGAAGGTCTACCTTTCTCCACATACTGTCGGATAATCTCCTCATATTTCTCCCATATATATATATATATATATATATATATATATATATATATATATATATATATAGTTTAAATTCCGTATTCAACTTCGACCAAATTGAATATGGAGTAATTTGTATATTGCTATAAAAAAAAAACACTAAAAAAAAAGACAATAACAAAAAACAAAAGACTTCTCAATTGTTACAACTTACATTCCTTTCAGTCTCATATATCCAACGCGTTTTTCTTCTTAGTAACATCCTAGCCATGTCAATGCATTTATTAAAAGAAAATGTCTGAATCGCTCGATCCTGTTTATAACAACTACTCTTATCATTGATTGGCTGAAGAATTGGCCATTCAGATATAAAGAGTTCGCGTTTGTCGTAGTTTTTTTTTTTCTTTGTTAGCGTTGCACAAGGGTGGCGTGTTGGAGTTTGATCGGCTCCAACATGGTCTGGCTGGCTGAGGGGGTTATTATGTTGAAAGACCCGAAACCCCCCTATGAAGCCAGCCAATAACATAACTGACGACGCCATCTTGCGCTAAGTCTAGCGTATTTCAAACAAATATATATATATATATATATAATATATATATATATATATATATATATATATACAGCTGGTATAGTGATTATAATCTCCGCCTGTCAGCTTGGCAGTCGAGGTTTCGAGTCACACACGGAGCAGTCTCCCATGTCTATAACCTTGCTGATGAGACCTAATGGGTCGAAATGTACATTCAGGGATTGACGTTTTCTCGATTTGTTTAGCCTTACATTTGAACATATATGCCCACCTAATATTCATTAATTATTAACTAATTAATTTTCAAAATTAGGTATGACTTCAATTAAGCACATATCCTCCAAAAATTGTCGGCTAAAAGCCATATCAAATAAACACATTGTTTATCTACGTACTCTCATATATATATATATATATATATATATATATATATATATATATGGAACAATTTTACTGATACCCTTTTCTCTTGGTTTTATGTTTTAACAATCATTAGATGAGCAGATGTTAAAAACAGCTTATTCTATATGGAAGGCGTAAATTATTATTTCCCCTGTAAGGGTTTAAATGATTTTTCAGAGAGCATTGTCGAAACAGGCTTTTAACCCCCTTTATATAAGTGGCTACTCATAACACCTGCGCGTCTAAATGAATGAAAATACATGAAACTCAGAGTAACGGGGGGGGGGGGGGTTTAGAACGAGGTTACAGTTGTTTCAGTGTATATACGTTTTAAAAAGGCTATATTTTAATGACATTAATCCCTTTTTCCATTTTCACATTGTTCTCATTATATATATATATAATATATATATATATATATATATATATATATATATATATATGCGAAAAAATACACACGTGCAATCAACTGCAATTAATCAATATCTTGATTAATCCAGTGAATTTAACCCTGAAGATCCTTATGATAAAACTCGAGTAGGTTATTACCGTGTACCATTATCATAATATATATATATATATATATATATATATATATATATATGAGTAAAATATGAAATAAATCCGACAATATGTATGAAATAGAAAAACAAAAGTATTCCAAATAAAGGTATTTATTATTGATGGTGAAATCGACGTTTAAACGTTTCGGTTCATATTAACCCTTCATCAGGACAATATTATAGGAATGAAAAAAATTGTTGTCAGAATTGTGATGGATATTTTTTCCTTCCATTCTATTGTCCTGATGAAGGTTTAATATAAACCGAAAAGTTTAAACGTCGAATTCACATTCAAGATTTAAATTAATCTTTATTTGGAATATTTTGTTTTTTCTATTTTCGACTCAATGTGGGAACAGAGGACTGTCATCAATATTTTGGTGGCTAAAAAGTGCAAACAATGTGAAATTCACAAAGGAACGTGTAATCTATACGGAGAGATATGTTGTAGAAAAAATATGTCTACAGATGGACTAAACATGGTTTTGCCTCAGTGGAAAGTTACTGACACTCTTATAAAAAATATTCCAATAAATAAGCTGACAGTCTTCTGGGACCTAAAAAATGACTAATTGCTTTAGATTTCCTATTTCGCACTCATTAGACAGATTTCACCTTATTTATTGAATAATCCTCGAATATATATATCTATATCTATATCTATATCTCTATATATATATATATATAATTTAATATACCAAACTTGTTGGTAAATCCTCGCGATGAGAAAAAACCCAGCAAATAGTTTGATTGTAAAAATATACTACCAAACATCAACCGGGAAGAAAACAAATTTTGTAAAATAGAAAAGACCAAGATAATCGTACCAACAAAAAATAATCTATTAGTACAATATTCTGGCCAAAAGAAAATACAATTTATATGCATATATATATATATATAAGATATATGTATTCATATAAAACCGCCAGGAGACTAAAGCTAATAAGTAAAAAGTGCTCAATACCTAAGTAGAGCAAATAATACAGATAAATCTAATGAGTCAGGCAAACCTACTAAAAGTTTCGCTTAATGCTCTTCAGGGCTGAGATCTGACAAAAATATGTACTATATTTAATGCGTTTGCTCCTAGTCTCTTTCGTCAGATCTTAGCCCTGAAGAGCATTAAGCGAAACTTTTAATAGGTTCGTCTGAGTCATTAGATTTATCTTTATATATATATATATATATATATATATATATATATATATATATAGTTAAGAATTAGTGTAAAAATGAATTAATGAATAGAATAAAAAAATGAATGAAATGAATGGAATGAATGAAAAATATATTTTCCAAGGGACCTCTCCTAAAAGAAAAGAAATTAAGAGAGGGCCTTAATGGAAAAGACTTCCCCAAATCCACAGGACTCTCTATTAAAGCATTGAATTATATATATATATATATATATATATATATATATATATATATATATATGTGTGTGTGTGTGTGTGTGTGTGTGGTGTGTGTGTCTGTCTGTCTGTCTGTAGGTATGTTTGCAGAAATACAAAGCGCATTTTCTTTTATAAAGGAACATTGGCAGAGTCAGTGACAAAGGCCTATGTTCAATAAAATCCACTGAAGAAATTGATCTTGTGTCACACCCTGTTCGTTCGGAGGGGTTGGGTAAATATATATAATGAGCTTATCTAGTCACTCTTTATTTGATAGCTTGTCATTCACATTGCGGTCACTACTGATTGAACCAACCTAACTGTTGTCACCTCCACTTTTCGGTCTACGTAAACGATTCACTAAGCACCGTCAATTGGTTCAATTTTCCACCTGAAAAAATCCAATGGCACACAATTGCGTTATATAGTTTAGACTCATTTTTCCAGACAGTTGTTCAAAGAATCTCTTTATCAAGAACCTTAAAGGTCATTGGTGGGAAGATTCAACCTCAACTGCCATACCATCAACATACGTCGTAAAAAAGTAAAGTCCGGGTGCAGTCTAATATCGGTATCAGCCAGACAGCGAGGGAGTCTATCTTCTTTTCACTAGCGCCAGACCAAGGAGATTATTTTTAGCATCTGTGGTGGAGTGCCATACCTACCATCAGTTCCTCACTTTATCACAAAGATACCTGTGCTACTCTTATGCTGAGTTGACCAAGGCCAGTATCGAACCCGGAACATTGTGATTACTAGGATGATACTATCGACTGAGCTAGGTTACTTTTAGAGCGGATCTCTTTCAGACACTTTAGCAGATACCAGGAGTAAGATCACACCATGGGATAGAGTAAGTTTTCTGCAACGAGAAGTTTAATAATATAGGCACTAGCGTTACGATCCCAAACCAAAGTGTTTCATCAGATCTAAAAATTGAAAAAAGATTAACGTGTGACATAATCTCGAACCCCCAAAATCTCTAATTTATTTGCCGCCAGCATCTAGTGGGTCTGAATACTCAGCTATCCAAGTCCTGATCAGTGGCATTGTAGAAGTCGAAGAATACAGGCATTAGATTCTCCAGCAACTGAAACCAAAATATCAATCCCGAATTTCATGATGATAACGCAGTTTTATCCTCATAGGAATTCAGGAGTGGTTAAGTTTGGTTCCTTTGTTTAATTACATATCAATCTTCGTGGGTTATCTAATGTCAAAGCTATCCTTGTAGAAAAACAGAAGTGGTACTATACAACTAATTAACGCATGGACTGATATTGGCAGATTATCGATTATCGATTATATTGAAATCTGACCTCTCTGATAAGACAAAACAGGAATTCTTCCAATCTATAGCTGTATCAGTATTACTGTGTGGCTTCAACGCTTAGGCTCTAACGAAACGATTTGAGAAAAAAAAAACTAGATGGGAACTACACAAGCTCTATGCTATCTTGAACAAATTCTAGAAGTAACTCCCTAAAAAAGCAGCTGTACGACCACTTACCTCATATCACAGAAACTATCTTAGTAAGACAAACAAGACAAGTCGACAACGTAAGGAATAACTCATAAGTGACGTGTGGAACCTACACATGTACATATCCGTGTTGACCAACCAGGAAAAACTTACATACTATGTACGGACACTAGATATCGTGCTGAGAACTTGCAGGAGCGATGACCAATAACGTCGGGTTGCAACAGTAAGTCATGGGAATACCTGCTGTTAACACTTGAAATCAGTGTCCTGGTATGACGTTAAACTGCATCTAGTGGTGAGATTCCAATTCTGGAGCTCTGGGGGAGTGTGGAGTACCACTTCATTGCCATTACTCCTAATTCCACTCTGACTTTGTTAGGGACCAATCTATGGGCTAAATAGATAAAATTAATATGTTTAAAAATGAGAAAAATATTCTGAATACCCAGCAAGAGTGAATAAAACAAAAACTTCTTCGGCATAATATAACCGAAGGGTTGACATGCTGTAAAATCCAATAAACCAACGAACCAACCAACCAACCAATCAACTTGAAATTATTTAACTGTGTGCAAATAATTTTGTATTAGATGGAATAGTTGATTGCATTGTTAGCGTCATTTTGCAAATATTTTCAAGATTCATTCTCAACATGTAAGAAAGTTGAGGATATCTCGAGTTCCTTTTAATTATCAAGAAATTAATAAAACGGGTTTTTTGAAAAGGAAAGTGTTTATGCATGTAAAACGGAATATTCGAATTTATCGCAGATTTAATTGAGCCTTTCAAAGTGTTTATGAATTCTTAGAGAGTGGATTATGGGCAGGGCTGGGTATAGGTAGAAACGTGTCGTCATATTGTTCCCTCCCAACATGAGCGAACATGCATGGACCTTTCTAAGGGAGGTCATTCTGATTAACTCCGATTATCTCCTCTCCAGACTTCAAGGCGCTTTCGACCATTAGGTCTTCATGACCTTCGACCTTATCGAGAGAATTTTCCCCCCCCAAAAAAAAAAATTAAAATAGAATAAAAAATAAAAGATTAACAAATAAATAGAAATTTTACGAGATATGAAAGTAGGAAGAAAAAGTTTTCTATTTGTCCATTTCTTTCATTACTGCGCTAGAAAATAAAAATAAAATAAAGAATTCAATTCAGTCGTAAAAATTTGCATATTGAAGTTCTTAAAACGGTTCAATACACGCTGTTTGCATGCATATATCAGCACACACAAGTGCGCATGTGCAGACATGCATCCGGGCGCTTAGAAAGAGCAGCCGATTCGTTTTATATCCTTTATTTATTTTTTTCTTTCTTTTATATTTTGGAGTTCTCAAAATAGTGAATGAATTTCCTCCCCTTTTGAAATCTCACTCTCAATTTCTCGTTCTCTTTCATCATCTCGTTTTTTCTCGCCTGGTGTATTTATTACTGATTTTTTTTTTCTCTTCTCTTTCCCTCCCTTCGTACAGACATTCAAACAAACACACGCCATGAATTCTCTTCTCAACCCCCTCATTCATACACGAATAAAATGTATTTAACTTCAGTCTTATTGTAGCCAACTTTTTTTTTTGTAAAAGGAATTAAGTCAGTTCCTATTTTATCAGATTTAGACCGAAGCAAAAGAAAAAAAAGATGGTTTCCCCACAAAACTCCAGTCTGCAGTATTCGTGATTAAATGAATTCGGCCATACTTAATTCATTAGGTTCAAATGCGCGGTATTTTCTGTCGTGTGCAGAAAAAAACTGCACATTTAAACAACACACAAATGACTAGAATTATCGTCATGCAAATGTTTTTGTCACTACATTTGCATGCAGACATCGATGGAATTCATTGACACCGATGTTGTTTTTGTTTTTTTTACATCAATTCATAAAATCTAAACGCACTAGAGAAGTTCTACAAATATAGAGATCTATGTGTATTACTTTGGAATGTAATCTATGTATAAACATGATCTAAAAAGGTGTTGTTTTGTTTTATGTCACATAAACCCCCTTCGGGTCATTTAATGCCGATTCAAGTCATTTTTATTAACAAAAGACTCAGATTGCTTACAGAACCTACTGTTGTTTAAGTGGTCACCTAATTTAGTATTGAACCCTATGAACTTAAGGCACCCCTTTTTGATCTCGATTAAGAAAGGACATGTTTTTCATTTACACCGTCAATATCCGGTTGTTTGTTAGGGATTAGGGTTAGGGGTTGGGGTTAGGGTTAGGGTTAGGTGTTAGGGGTTAGTTTTATAATTTTTAAAAAATCTAAAAATCGTCTGTTAAAACAACCAGATATTGACGGTGTAAATGAAAAACATGTCCTTTCTTAATCGAGATCAAATATGAGTGCCTTAAGGTCATATGGTCCGAACTATATAACTGTGTTTATCATTGTTTGAATAAATTATTAACATATTTCTATACATTTATTTAAAAAAAATAGAATTATAAAGATTTGAAAATAATTTGTTAAATTCATAGGCAAATTAATTATACATCAACCAAAAATATAAAAAAATAGATAATGAAGATTATATCATTTGTTACTAAAACAAATTCAAATGAAGCAAATTAGGGTTAGTTATAAATTTAATCAGACGTAGATCGAGTACAAATGTATAACAGTTAATAGATGAAATTGGTCCTGAATTGTTCGGTATATTATGTTCGATCTACAACATTAAGACAAAAGCATTGGGTTAAGTACATTGTAAAAATGTATTGATTGACTGATTGAAGGATTTTAACGGCATTTCAAACCGTCTATGATTATTTAATTCGTAGAGGTTAGAAAATCGCGTTCATTGTTCGCCCATATCTATATTTTTTCTATTGCGTTCTCTTGAGATCATTCATACTATTTGCAAATGGTTATATCGAATACTAGGAATTATCAAGCAGATCTATTTGATCTAAAGATTCTGCCCTAAAATTACTACCACTCTAGATTAGAGTAAACCTGGTAGTATAAGTCAGTATAATCCACACTATACAGATATCTAGAACTGTATGTGTGGGTAAAGTTTCGTGTTAATTAATTTTGTAATAGTTCTTGAAGGGAAAGGTAAGGTGTGGGTTCTTAGTTCATAAGAGAAATCCCTATACACCAATATACCTGTCGACAACTACATTAAACGTTTAGAGAATCACCTTAAGAAAACAAACATTAATTTACCCCTACCTGTCTCTAAATTAAGTACAAATTGTATCTTACGTACCATACATTGCTATTTTTAGTACAATAACACGTTTTATTAGTGTATCGGGATTTAATGTCAAGACTAGATACGGATTTATTTTTCATATTAATATTATTTATTTCATTGAAGAACGAGGCAGAATTATTAATGTGTGTGTCAGTGATATTACTTAACTTAGGGGATAATTTCTTAGCTAAAAATTTTGCAATGTTATGTGGAGCAGATCCCAAATCAGAAATGATTGGTCTCAAAGGAATCTCATGTTTGTTGGTTTTGGGAAAACCGTAGAATTTGGCTTGCCTATGGAATTGCCTCTTTACTAGGGTTCTCGTCTGCTTTATTCTTAAATTCTTCAAATCTTATCCTTTTAGATTTATGATTCCCAGTAATTATAATTATGTTCATTACTTTGACCACATTTTGTTCATATATCTACAGGAAATGGGATTAATAAAGATTATGAATAGACTAAATAAAACTGAACCCACCATAGATTGCATTTATAAACTAGAAACCAACTACACTTTATATTTTTTAGATGTCTTACTAATCAACAACAATATCAAATTAGAGTTCAACACTATCATTAAGAATGCTAATATACATTTTTACTTAAATTACAATACAAAAACAAAAAGAGGAATAATCATAGGTTTTTACCCCAGAGTCCTTCGTATTTAAATATTTAATATTACATAGAAAATTATTTCTGCATTTTCTTTAGCCAAAATAATTTATACAACTTGCTAAATCAAAATCCACAAAAGAAAATGATGTCAAACATCCAATATATATATATATATATATATATATATATATATATATATATATATATATAGAGAGAGAGAGAGAGAGAGAGAGAGAGATTTAAAAATTTGTTTTGGGATGAAACAAAGAAATCACAGTGCTCAACCACATTTTTGTAGGAGCTTTATTTATTTGTTGAATTTTTTAAATATAAAAGTTTTTCATAAGCAACTACCCAGGTTTCAGGTTATTTCACCATCGTCAGGCTGCTCAATCTCCTGGTGTTTATTTGAAGAGATTTTGTGTTGTTATGTTTATGGACCGCAAATTAAGTCGGTTGATTATTGCGGACGCTCTTTAGGTATTCGATTTTATTTTTGAATTTTTTAAAAAACTTCTGTATTTTATTACAAACTCATAAAGTTATCTCCCTTTAACCCTTTGAAAATTTGTTTTTAATTGTGATTATTTTAATCAATTTCATATGTTAAAATATGTATGTCTTTTCAAATTATCTGATGTTAAATCCTGTACATTTTTCAATTTAATTTTTTGAGGGGTGGATGGTGAGTTTCTCTTATTGAAAATGCATTCTTTTATTGAATAATATATATCCGAAATCATATTTTAAAAGTCTGTTTATATTTAAGTTTTCTGATGGTAAGGTCTTGTAAGAATCCGTAACTTCATCTTTCAGGGTGGATGTTGGATATATATATATATATATATATATATATATATATATCAGTGTGTGCATATCTATCTATTTTTGGTTGTTTTTAGTAGTTTGAAACAGCTTTGATTCCTAAGTTATTGAGTTCTTTATTTTTTATCTTATTCTTTTAATTTTTTTTATCTCAGGGCTCTTAGGATCTGCACCAAAAAGATTTTGATGAAGAATTCGACTACATAGATAAATATTCACACAATTACAATATGTAAAACAATTCATACAAAGTGCCAAGAAGAAAGCCATCAAAATTCACAACCGAAAACACCTTCCCATAAATTCTATAAGCAATACTTCCACTAATAACCAACTAAAAAGATACATTATCTGTTGTGATGTTAGTCCCAACAGTAAAAAGAAGTCAAGTCGAGATAGGGTAAAATAAGACAAGTGTATTTACAATCATGGTACATGTACGACTAGCTTGTCGTTAACGGGAACAGTAGTACCTTTCCACTCGGTGTCTCACTATTTATAGTGAGAACCGGTGTCTATTCTCCACTATAGGAAAGGCCGGTACAACATTATATTAACCAATAATTCAGCCACAACCATTATTTAAAAAAAATCAATAACTTAGGAATCACAACTGTTACAATATCTATCTATCTATCTATCTATCTATCTATCCATCCATCCGCAGTGTGATAGTACCTGCAAACCACTTTTCGCTGATATTATTCTATTGAATACTATCGATAAATAGTTTATATTTACCCAACACATTCGCCGCTGATAGAATGTGGCACACGGTCACATGTATGGGTCCTCCAGCGAGGATCAAACTCGCATTTCAGTAGTGATGTATCTGCTGGACTAGCTTGCAAACGCGATTGCTACATAGTGTAATGTTGAAATATGTTACAACATATTAGTTGCATTTTTACTGAAAAGCCATATTATTCCAGTGAATCGTACGGACTGCACTTTTACTGAACAATCCTAATGTCCTACTAATTTTTCCCTGTACAACCACAAGCAAAAAAAGAAAATAATGATTGAAAAAAAGAAAAAAAGAAAGAAAGAAATCCAAAGTATCAGACCATCCCGTCCGTCAACTTGCTGAGGTAATTGGAATTTGAACACTTGATGAAACTCCATGCCG
>CM042168.1:36580619-36593119 GCA_023376005.1 Doryteuthis pealeii | reverse complement strand
GAGATAAAGAGAGGGAGGGGTAGAGGGAGAGAGAGAGGAGAGGCTAGAGAGAGAGAGGAAGGAGAGTAATAAAGAGAACGAGAGAGGGGAGTAGATAACGAGAACGAGAAGACAAAGAGAGAAAGAGGGGATAGTAGAGAGAGAGAGAGAGAGAGAGAGAGAGAGGAGACAAAGATAGATAGATAGACAGGTGATACAAAGAGGAGAGAGAGAGAGAGAGAGAGGAGAGATAGGCTAAGAGAGAGAGGAAGTAGAAAAAAGAGAACGAGAGAGGGGAGTAGATAAAGAGAACGAGAAGACAAAGAGAGAAGAGGGGAATAGTAAGAGAGAGAGAGAGAGGGGGGGAATAGAGAAGAGAGAGAGAGAGGAGAGAGAGGGGGGGGCCTGGGGAGATTCAAGAAAAAGAAAGTATGAATATATGCAAGACATTTTATGCGTAGGAAAATGCATGTTCCGCATTACCTATTAGATCTATTAATTCCTCTTCATCGTATATTACTCGAAGGCGCCCATTTCCTCCCTCCCTAGAAACATGCAACAGGTTGTTCTGGTTAATATGATGTCAGCATAAAAGAACGATTATTGGGGAAATACTTTTTTTTCACTCGATTCCCCCCATATATCTAACTTGATCAAACATCAATAAAATATCATTTCTATGCTAAGAATATTGACTTTTCAAAAAAGAAAATTACCTGTAAAGTTGCTGTTAGTATAAGATTGTACTGAATATTATGTTAGCATTGGAATCTATGGGAAAGGGTTTTTACTATACGAATTCATTGGAAAGAGTTTTAGTATAGGAATTGGAAAGAGTTTTACTATAGGAATGCTTTTGAAAGGCTTTTACTATAGGAATACATTGGATTGGTTTGGTTTGTTTTGTTTTACGGCATATCAACCTCAGTGGGTCATTTAATGCCGATAAAGTTTTGAAATAAATCAATTCTAATGGATAATACAATTTTTGTTTATAAACTCATGTTTTTCTAATTAACCCATAGATGGGACCTAACAGGTACTACCACTCCGGGTCAGAGTGGACCAGGAGCAATGCTGATGAAGGGGTGCTCGACATTCCCCAAACCTCCAAAACTGGAACCTCACCATCAGATAGTTTAACGTCATTCACAGGACATGTAGACCCTCAGACACTGCCTTCTAGCACCCATATGATAAAAGGGTTTGGGGCTTGTCATAAGGCAATAGGGTTTGGAAAATCATATAGGTGCGAATACATTGGAAATGGTTTTACTATGTGAATGCACGGGAAAGGTTTTACTATGGGAACGGATTCAAAAAGGTTTTACTAAAGAATGCATTAGAAAGGTTTTACATTAGCAATGTATTGGGATGGGGTTCACATCATTAATGTATTGGAAAGGATTTTACTATAGGACTACATTAGAAAGTATTTTAGAAAGTATTTTACGAATAAGGTTTTACGAAAGGAATTATTGGAAAAGGTTTCCCCGATATGAATGCAATGGAAAGGGTTTTATTATAGAAATGCATTAGAAAGGTTTTACAATAGAATATATTGGGATGGATTTTCCTTTATTAATGTATTCGAAAGGGTTTTACCATAGATATGCATTAAAATGGTTTTGCGAAAGGAATGTATTGGAAAAGTTTTAATGATATGAATGGAAAAGGTTTTACGATACGAATGCATTGGAAAGGGTTTTACTATAGGAATTCATTAGAAAGCGGTTTAATATAGAGTTACACAAGAAAGAGTTGTATTATAGAAATGCGCTAGAAAGGAGGTATTTATTGAAAAGGGGTTTTACAATAAGAATTCATAAGAACTTGTTATACAATTGGAATGCATCAGAAAGGGTTTTTTGTTGGAAAGGTTTTATTATTGGAATTCACTGGACATAGTTGGTTTTACTAAATGTATACATTGGAGTGTGTTTTTCTTTACTATTGGAATTAACTGGAAATGGTTTTACTATAGGACTCATTGGAAGGTGATTTATAATAGGAATACATTGAAATAATTTTACTACAAGACTTCATTGGAAAGGGTTGTGTTTACTACATGAATATATAGGACATTTTTACTATTGGTATATGTAGAAATGTTTTATTCTTGTTGTAGAAATTGATTGTAAAGGTTTTACAATAGGAATGCAATGGAAAGGATTGTTATTACTATAAGAAGATATCAGAAAGGTATTTTCTTCTATAGGTATGAGTAGGGAAAGGTTTTACGCAATGAAAGGGTTTTATTACTTAAATGCTTTGTAAGAGATTAACTCTCGGAATACTTTAGCAAATAATTTCACTATGGGAATGCATTGGAAAGTGTTGTACAATATGAATGTATTAGAAAGCTGTTTACTATGAGAATGCATTGAGGAGGTTTTATTCTCCTTTAGGAATGCAATGGAAAGGGCTTTACTATAGATTTGCAATGGAAATAATTTTACTATAGGAATACATTAGAGAGTGTTTTATTATTGAAAGGCATTGAAAAGGGTTTTTACGATAGGAAAGCATCGGAAAGAGTTTTATTACAGAAATAAAAACATGAGGTAAAAGAAGGAAATAAAGGAAGAATAAAATGAAAGAATAAGCGAATAAAAAGTATAACAGAATAGAAACAAAAACGATGGAGTTATAGAAAGGAATAAGGGAATAACAGTAATGAATAAGAGAATAAGAATGAAAGAATAAGGGTGTAGGAAAATAAAAAAGAATTCTGGATACCAAACGTAAGTTGTTAGCAAGACATACTTACCACTAGAACTACAGTACCGTCCCTGCTATGGTGTGACTGCGGTTCTGATTATTCACAAGGAGTATACAGGTTGGTCTTGATAAAAGATTAGTTTAGGCTAGAAGGAAGAGATCTACACGGAGCGTTCAGTGAGGATCATACTGTAGTAATGAGTTGTGAATTTAGAGTGATAACTATTTCTCCATGGCGGGATATCAACGTGCCTTAATTGATATTAAATTTACCTTTGTCAGAAACAAGGTTATATGACACAGTGATGATCATTCAGACATCATGGCTTTAGAGACTAACTTGCTAACCTATGTGCTATGGCGAGTCTTATTTATTATTCAGTAAGCACAGTTTAGTCAGGAACAGGAATAAAATAACAATAAAAAATGTCGTAAAATCCTAAAAAGCAAAAGGTTTGGTTTAGTTCATTTAATGTTATATCAAATCCTTATGGGTTATTTAATGCCGAAATCTGATTCGTTTCTAAATGTTTGATTATAATCAAACTATCTATATTTTCAATGTTCCATTGCAATTATTTTGTAATCGTATCTTTTTATCTATGATAATCCTTTGTTTTCACAGTTATATGGTATCAAATATTCCTTTCTAAAACTAATAATTTATACATGATTATATTACTTAAAGTATTTATTCTTCTGTAATAATAATTAATTGTTTGATAAGTTAAATGATTAAAAGTATTGTTATCTTCCACCAATAATTTTCAAACAGATCTATTTAATACAAATAATTTATGAAGCATTTTCTGTAATCTGCTTCATTTTTCTTTGTTTTACTAAACAGATAGGTTCAGAATTATGTCTTCAGTTAGCTACAATTTGGCCATCAGCCATATTTCTTTAGCCATTTCTTTCACCACTCACTAGTGTAGTAATCCTTAGTAAACAATTATTCCTTCATGTAAGTATTTTAATAAAAATAATTTGCACACTATTTTATGGTATCAAGCACTCCGATACAAATTTAATAATTTGTACAGGATTATATTATTTAAATTAACTATTCTTATTTGATAATTCTATTCACACAGTTATATGCTTCCAAGTATTCCTACCAACCACTTACAATTCGCATACAATTATATGGGTTCAAGTAACCAATTATGAATTTTAATAAACATATATATTCGATGAACTATTCTTAATGCAAATAATTTCCATATATCAAGAATACACGCAAAATGTGCATTTGATGTTATGTTATCAGTGATGTTATCCAACGATCTGTACTTGATCCAGTTGGTGTTAATAAACTTCACATGATATGGTATCAAGTATTCCTATCTAATATTTATAATTTTCAAACAGATATATTTGACCCGTTAAAGGTACCCTAACAGGTAGTTCCACCCCCGGTCAGAGCAAACCTGGGAGTTATGAAGAGGTTCTCCTCACTCCCCAGAACTCCAGAACTCAAAAACGCATCCTAAAAATAAGTCTAACACCTGTTATTGAAAAAGACTCTTTAACAACCACTGAGGTCTTGTGCTTGATAGATTGGAACACTTACAGAAATAAAAAGGTTTGAACATTCACAATTATAAAGATTATAACAGATTCTCAATGAATTGATAACATGATATCAATCACATTTAGCTTTAATATTTTCATTGAGAAATATCTTCTTTTGGGTTAGATAGAAAGATAGGAATTTCGCTGGGTGGCCGAGGCGATATAGTGTTTCACTAGTGTTTCACTGTGTCTGCTGAAGTCCCGGTTTCGATTTCTGTCGGAGGGAAATCGTTAGTATATACCGCTGATGAGACTTAATAAAGTCGAAACAGTCTGTACGGTATTCTACACACCGAGCCATCCTTTGCTGGGATTACACTTGTCAAGTTCATTTTCTATAAGAAAAAGTATCGAATTTTATGCGATACATGCGTTGTAAGTGCCTTCGAGTAAAAATTTAATATATATATATATATATATATATATATATATATATATATAAAATGGTAATGGTAAAGTTAACGTTAAGACGTTTCGGTTTTTTATAAAACCTTCATTAGGATGAATTATGTGTTATTTAAACAGTGATGGAAATCTTTTCAATACTTTCTCATCTCTCGTTTTATTTTGAAAAGATTCCCATCATTGTTTATATAGCACATCATTCAGCCTAATGTAACAAACACACAAAAAAAAAAAGAAAAAAAAAAAGAATATATATATATCAGACTGTTCGTATCTATCTATTTAATTAAAAAACATATTTCTCTATAGAAAATGTTAACGGGAACTTAGTTTTTCTTATTTCTACTTACCTTCGGATTTATTTACACATTTTACCATGTAATATATATATATATATATATATATATATATATATATATATAATATATATATATATACATGCGTTTGTGTGTGTGTGTGTGTCTATTCACAATCTGCGCGGATATTTTCATTAAGCACTAATTTAATTTTTATGATTTTCTTTCCTGCAAGAGAAAGAGACAACACAGATAAAGACCACACACACACACACACAGAGAGAGAGAGAGGAGAGAGAAGGAGAAGAGAGAGAGAGAGAGAGAGGGGGGGAATAACGGACGAGAAAAGAGAACGGGAGAGAGAGAGAGAGAATTAGTAAGGGAGAGGGAAGGTAAGAGATGAGGGAAAGAGACGAGGAAAGTAACCTGGAAGCGGAAAAGAGAGAAAGAGAGAAAGAGCCAATGTGTCGACCAGAGAATACAAAGAACTGAGAAGTAATCAAAGTCGGGTGCTTCGGGTCGGAGTGGAAATTTAATGATCTAACCATGTCACTTACGTCCCCGGCCCTAATCGACTTGCGCTGCCCGTTCAGTTTTTATCCATATTCAATAGCCTCAAGATCGAAGCTTGGCTCATAAGACGGAGACGAGGGTCAACAAGTGTGGGTGTAGATTGCCCGAAGCGACCCGCGCCAACGTCTAGACCCATTAGAAATATGAAATACATGAAAATTAGATGACGACTTAACAGAAGGGGTATGATTGACAAAATGGATCAATAACCCCCCCCTCCGAATCATTGCCAATGGTCTTACCAAACACTAATAATCACGAGTGGACGACACGGCTAAGTTGTATAGAATGAATAGCGTGAAACGTTGGTGCTTATTTTGGCGGGGAAAGGGCAGACGGGGCCAGGAGTCAAGCCCTTCCAGTAACCTCCGCTAACTTTGTCAGTGAACGCTGGGGGTCGGGCGGGCTGGGTCTATCTGCCATCACTGTCGCATTCGCTTGCCACGTTTTTGTTCACTTTGTAAGAAGATGGAGAATAGTGAACTAATTTCGTTCGATTTTCTTTTCCCACTATCGCAATTTCCGTCCGCTCACCTTTACAAGGAAAAGATGGCAGCTACTCGGCTGTAAAAATGTGTCTTTTATAAATATAAAGTAGGTTTTTTTTCTTTGATGGGAGTGCGGATTCAAGGCAATCTACACTGAAATTACAAGCAAGCAAAAATAAAGATAAAAAATAAAAAATAAATAAATAAAAAAAGAAAGAAAGATAGAAAGAAAAATCAACGTATTTCAAAAACAGCTTTTAAAAAAATTGGATACTTACCACAAGTAGTCGTAGTCATTTACGAAAATGAACCTACTGTAAACTCTTCAGATCTCCAAGCAATCCCATCAAGTTTTTGGTTGGTTGGATTTTCGGCATGTCAACCCTTGTGTTATTTTATGTCAAAGATTTTCTTTTATTCATTCTTGTTGAGTATTCAATTTAAAAAAATAAATCATTGAAAAAAAAATGAATGACAATCAAACAAATGTTAACACGTGCATTTATAATTCTTTAAAACAAGAAATTCATAAAGTCTGTTCAGCAAAAAGGTTCTGATGGTTGGTTAGTTGATTGATTGATTGGATTTTACGGCATGCCACCATTTGGGTTATTTTATTCCGAAGACGTTTTTTTTAAATTCCTTCTTGTGTATTCAATTTTTTAATACATTTTTAAAACACATTTTAAAAACTTGTTTTTTTTTCTCTATTTAACCCATAGATGGGACCCTAACAAGTACTAACACTCCGAATCAGCGTAGATCTGTGAGTAATGACAATGAAGGTGTACTTCCCTAGAGCTCCAAAATTGGAACCTCACTACTAGATGCAGTTTAACGTCATACCCAGGACACACGAAGACGCTAAGCCATCCCCTTCTAGCATATATGATAAAAAGGAGCGGGTGTTGTAGAGCAATACTGTCGGACAATCATGTGCTAGAGATTGACATGACCACTCGATTAATTGGAGGGAACCTCTTCGACCGCAAGTCTAGTCCAAGTAAAGACCAAAGTAATGTGTTGCATATCATGGACTGCTCAGCCGTCAAGATCCAACGACTAACAAATGGCTTAAGTGGAGGGGATCTTACTCGTTTGCAAAAGTGCAGTCGGCGTATTCTACCGCCCAGTCGACAGGGTGCACATTCCATCGTGTTATAATGTTTAGCAAGCTAGTCTCGTAGATCCATTACTTCTGAATAGCAAGTTTGATCCTCACTGAATGTCCTATACGTGCGAACTTGTGTCACATCATACGGGTGGCGAATGGGTTGGGTAAATACTTAATTGGGTTTAATATCTACACACACACACACACACACACACACACACACACACACACACACATATATATATATATATATGTATATATATATATATATTGAGTGTACGAAACGATGTATTCGTGCCTTTTCCAAGGGAAATAGCACGAAGTAAAACGTAACCAGCTTCGTCTAGAATTTGAACTCGGGTCACCGATTACATATCTTTAGAAAATGACCATTGTGCAACGAGCGCCTCTAAATCTCTGCGACTTCCTGAGGGAACTAGGTGATTTTGACGCATTTTTTAGATGAGGCTTGATAATTAGTATTATTTGGATTATTTAGACTATTGTCCTCATCTTCATTGTTATCTCTACAATGTTTTGGCCGATGTGCCCTCCGGCATTCTTCGGGTAATTCTTGTCGGACTCGGGAACCTTTTCGGACTCGGTAACCTTCTTTTCGAACTCGTGATGGCTCCCAAATACGACAAGAAAGTTCCCGAGTTCGAAAAGAAGGTTCCCGAGTCCGAGAAGGTTCCCGAGTCCGACAAGAAATACCTGAAGAAGGCCGGAGGGTATATCGGCCGAAACATTGTACAAATAACGGTGAGGATGGGGACAAAGGTCCGAATAACGCAGATAATACTAAGTTTAGAGATATCTATGAAGTCGGACACCCCACGTGGTGTAATGTTTAACAAGATAGATTTGCAGACTATTGTTTGTCAGTTCGATTCTCATTGGATGCTCCATTCTTCAGGCCTTGTGCCAAATCTCAGCTAAACTTAGTAAATAACTATATTTCTGAAGTACGGTGAAACCAGGCTGCGAAAGGTAACGAACGAGAATATTTACCAGACTGGATCGGTAAGCGAATGAAACAAACTAAGGAAGACTAAAAAATAAAATAAAAAATTAAAGACTAGTTTTGTACCATTGACCCCATAATAAAATTTCGACCTTTGCGTTCAGATACCGATTGCAACGTTGTATTCGATTTTTTTGTAAATAAAGTATGCTGCAAGGATGGTTTATGAGGAATCAGGACACAGTGGTGCGATGGAGAGCAAATAATCATAATATTTCTGAAGTAATAAATTTGAACCTGGGCCGCCAAAGTTTAAGAAGAAAAAAGGAGTTGAGTTTTAGACGCCGAACGAAACAGACGTATATTTTGGGGCAATATTCTTTATACATAGTATATCTATGCGTATTTTGTAAATATAATTTTTTTTCCAGAAATAGATATATTTGTTGAATTTAGATTATTATTTCACGCAAATACACCTGCCCAAGCCGAGTCTCTGGTGCATAGCCTGGGGCAGATAGCAAAAAACATTGGGCTCTAAGTGAACTCATATGAAACAGAGTTCATGTGTTTAAAACAAAATGGAACCAGTCCACATTAAAGACGGGTGGAGGAGAAGGAGAGATAGAGATATATAGATTTATAGATAGGGAGAGAGAATCAAGGAAATCAATGCTGTCAGGGTAAATTGATAATGATCATCTGATCTCTCTCTCTCTCTCTCTCTCTCTTCTCTCTCTCTCTCTTTATTATATATATTATATATATATATATATATATATATATGTATATGTATATATATATTATATATATATATATATATATATATATATATATATATATATGCATATATATTATGGATAATATAGTTTACAATATTTATAAATAAAAACGTCATCAATATCACTGATATATAATATATATAAATATATATATATATATATATATATATATTATATATATATAGTTCAATGAGAAATCAAAAAACAAATAAAAGTTTTTGCTTTTATTTATTCAATTACGGGAACGGTATTACGACCAGCGGTTTCTTGCTTAGAGCATTCATCGGGTAATACGAAAAGTTCCTTTAAAATTTACACAATTTCTGTCATTTTTAAAGGAACTTTTCGTATTACCCGATGAATGCTCTAAGCAAGAAACCGCTGGTCGTAATACCGTTCCCGTAATTGAATAAATAAAAGCAAAAACTTTTATTTGTTTTGATTTCTCATTGAACTATCAACGCTCTATCACAGATATTGAGCACTCTTCTATATATATATATATATATAATATATATATATACGTGCGTGCGTGCGTGTGTATGTATTACACTTACAGTGATTCTGACACGACATAGAGTTCAGATATATTCTTATCTCAGTCAAAGCATGGATAATCTTGATATTTTAAAGGCACTATATATATATATATATATATATATATATATATATATATATATATATATAATACTAAAGCTGATATTTTCAACTTTTGATCCTTTTTTGCTGTTGAGCTTACTGAAACGAAATTTATACTATATTATACCTTAGTTTTAGTATTACTAAATGTTTGAAAAAAATTCCACTTTAATTGGTTCTATTTAGTCGTAATTTGCAATTAAGTCAAAGACTGACTCATCCCTGTCTGTACATTCTACATAACTCTATTTTCCTCTCTATATGCCAGTGAAGGGGTGGAAAGAGATCCACAACATGTAATAACTTTATCAACTAAAATGATCAGAAGCCAGCCCCCTTCCAGCCCCCTTCCAACACCCTCTAACTCTCGGTAGAGTCACCCCTTATCTTTCTCTTTTTACAGGCTACAGAGAATAACTTTTGTTTTGTTTTAACAAAACAAAAGTTCTTTTTACGCTCAACTAAAATTGAAATCATGCTTTAAAATAGTTTTTTTAAAATTACTAATTATTAATTTATAGAGTCAAATTCGGAATACATGTCTGATTTAACATGATTATTAAACTTACGTTAAAAATATTTCATGTTGGGTAAAAAAAGTAGTTACATATTTAAATATTATGGAATTTTATTCAAATGAGCAAACGTTGACTCACCCCACCGTTTAAGTGAAAGTTTTCTTCAGGCTTTTAACTAAAACAAACTATTCAATATAAAAGAATTCATTGCTGAATAACGTGCTAAAAATCTTATTCAAATTGAATAATTTCTTGATTTTTTGTAATTTATCTTAAAATTGTCTTTGTTTCCCTTTTCCGAAAAACTAAAATAATTTAAGCTACTAAATAATTCAAATCAGCTTATTTTGTTATAAAATCAAGATTTGTGGGTTAAACATGCAAATTGTCGTCAAAATTAAAACGGAAACTTATTTGGTGGTGTTCCATGACAGTTTAACTACAGTGTATGAATGAACTTTTTGTGAATTAGGTTACGGTTTAGGGTTCGGGGATTAAGGCTGTTTTTAATTACGTATTGCTTTAAAAAAATTACTATACATTTGATTGACCATTAAAATTAATTATTGAATCCCATTGTAGGCACATTAGTCTCAGTTGTTGGTTTAGTATTGCAATGTATAATTTCAATTAAACATCTTCTTAAAAATATTTTTCAACATTAAATGTATAGAAATTTGTTTTTTTAAAGCAATCTATCTATCTATTATCTATTACCTATCTATCTATTATTATATTAAAGCTGAGATTTTCACCTTTCAATCTTTAAAGTTTTTTTCCTGGTGAACTTAATGACATGAAATTTATACTAAATTATTCCTTAGTTTTAGGATTACTAAATGTTTGGAAAAAAACACACTTTAATTGGTTCTAATTAGTCGTAATTTGCAATTAAGTCAAAAACTGACCCGTCCCTGTCTTTACATTCTGCATAATTCTCTTTTCCTCTCTATATGCGAGTGAAGGGGGATGGGAGAGTGATTAACAGAGACACTTTTAACAAGTCACCACACGTAATAAAATTCCAATGTCGATTTCCATCTAAATTAGGTTAAACTAGATATACTCAATTCGTTGAAAAATCCGGTTTTTTTTAAAACAATTCTGACCCCAACGATTGAAAAAAATTACCAAAAATCAGGGAATTATCCGATTTTTATGAAATTTTCAGTGTTGATTTAGCAATGAATTAATTTTATAAGGCATCAGTTATTTTATTTCAAGACTTTCTGATTTTTTTCTGGTCACTTAACTCTGTCCTCTCTATTTTTGGGGTGCAAAATATCGGTGTGGTATATATGTGATTGATACTATTTTCTGCCTAAATAAAAAGACTAAAGACAGAAAGTGTGAATAGAAGAAAAAAGTTATTTTTAAAGAATCTGCTCGGGTATAAAATGAAAATAAAAAACTCAAAAATAATTTTTGGAGTATTATTTGGGTAATCTTTGCGGAGTTCCGTCTTGGCCTCTTGCCTCAAAAACTGTTAGCCGGTGACTGCTGAAAAAAAACCCAGCTACGATTAAAGTCCGTAGCCGACGCGTTGTAAAAAAAACTGGGTTTAGGGTTTAGGATTTGGGATTAGGGTTGGGGTTGGGGTTTAGGGTTAGTTTAATGGAAAATAAATAAATCATTTTCTGGGTCACCCTGTATACAGGGTGACCCAGAAAAAACAGAGCCCAAAAACTTTTTAATAAAACTTAATTTCAACTAGGGGGAGGGTTAGGGTTAGGGGAGGGGTTCAATGGAAGTTTTTTTTCAAGTGATACCGCTTCGGCTACATACTTCAATCATTGCTGGTGTTGTTTTTCCATCAGTCAGCAGCTAGCAGTTTTGATGCAGGAAGCCAGGACGGAACTCCGCAAAGATTTCCATTATTTGTATTATTCAGACTATTGTCCTCATCTTCATTGTTATCTCTACAACGTTTCGGCCAATGTGCCCTCCGGCCTTCTTCAGGTATTTCTTGTCGGACTCGGGAACCTTCTTGTAATTGGGAGCCATCACGGAAATTTGAACCTAACCCTGTATTCAGTCCACTGGGGTATCCTGTTATCATTCCACTAACCATAGCTGGGGTACAGGTTTTAAGCTGTGTTAATTATTATTCTATGTTACTGCTGCCCCTGACCAGGATTGAACCTGCAGTCTAGAGATAACTGGCATTTAGAAATGTCCCCTTTAGAACCTAACTCCTTTATCTACTAGGATATGTGTTCAATTGGACAATCCAGTGTTAATTTTTTTCAATCGCAAAAGTTACAATTTATTTTGTAAAAACGGATTTTAAGTAGCCTCTTGGCAGGCATCCTGACCGAATTTGACCGAAAAAATCGTTTTAGATATATAAAAAATGAATTACATGTCGAATATTATTTTGCTTTTTTACTGATGCTCATTATGTTACTACTTTTCGACTTAGACAAAAATTTGACCTTAAATAATC